>JAWNPT010000009.1:1200000-1932769 GCA_035047365.1 Drosophila ustulata
TTTCTCCAAAATTTTACCAGCCGTGTCAATTAAGCATATTGGTCTGTAGGCGGAGGCTTCTTCGGGGGGCTTGACCGGTTTGGGGAGCAGTAGTAGCTTTTGTTGCTTCCAACAGAATGGAAACACCTTTTTCTGTAAGTATTGGTTATTCACTGCCGCATACAGTTCAGGTTGAAGGCAGCAAGCCAGCTTAAGTGCTCTTGACGAAATGCCGTCTGGCGCAGAAGCCTTAGCTGTACCCATGGCTCTGGCTCGATGCTAAGCACCTCCTCTGCGCTGACGGGCTCAAAGGATTGGTTATTTGCCACTGCCAGGTCTTCATCATCACCATTGGATGTTGCTCCTTCCATCAGTGGAAAAAGCTCCTGCACTATCCGGTCAAGAAGTTCATCCGGGGGCGATGCAAGCCTGCGGAACTCCTGGCGCTTGACCACAAGTTGGTAGGCTTTGCCCCACAGGTCGTGGTCAGCCTAGTCACATATCTGGAGGAAGTATCTCCTTTTCTCTGATTAATGGCTAACTTCAGGGCCCTTCGACTTTCGCGGAAAGTGAACTGCCATCCTTGGAATGAGAGACTACCGCGCAAACGTTGGACTTTCCTCCTGGCATAATTGCACTGCCTTCTAGCGTTGGCAATTTCATCGTTCAACCAACGGACAGGAGTATGGCGGCGATTGTGGGCCCATGTTCGTCATTTCTTCAGCTCCTCCGGTAACCTCTATGTTGGTAACCTCCTGGCTGAATAGCCCGTTAAACCGTTTCGAATTTGAGAGCTTCGCTGGCTGGAGTGGCAGACAGTGATGAAGATTGCCCGATGATGACTTGTCGTGTTACCGTCTCCAGTGTACCACCTTGCTGAGTTTGCCAAAGAGCTGCTGACGAATGTTAGGTCGACTATCGAGCCGACTCCCGCTCTGCTGAACGTGTGTTGATCGCCGTTATTCAGCAACACAAAGTCTAATGATGCGAATGTCTCGAGAACCATTCTGCCACTCGACTTCGTCAAAGTGCTGCCCCAGTCCACAGCCCAGGCATTCAAGTCTTCGGCAATGATTACTGGAAATCGGCCTGTCGAATTAGCCACCAAAGCGTCCAGGCATAAGCCGAATTCGGACGTTGACTGACTTGGCGCCAGGTAAACACTATAGGTCCAGACGTACGCGAACTTGGCACGTACAAAACCCACTGCTGAATATATGCTGTGCAACTGAAGCGAACTTTTCCACAAGGCCAGATGTGCACATTTCGCTGATCCGTCCACTGCCCAGGCACCTTCGCTCCCCGGTTTGAGCGGTTCGATCAGGATCGCTAGATCGGCTTTGTGCTCTCGGACCGCTTGCCTAGGCAGATCTTGAGCTGCAGCACAGGGGTTAAGATTAAGCTGTATGATTTTCATTTGTTTCTCTTCCTGCTGATTAGCACAGCCGACTGCTCGCCTGGTGGTTTACGTCTTCAACTCCTTTGGCACAGGAAGCACTTTGTATTATTAGTGCACGTGGCCACCTTGTGGCCAGATTGCCCGCAATTTAAGCACATACTGCTTCTATCTTCTGCGCTCCTGCAGTGACTAGCAGTGTGGCCTAGCTCCAAGCATCTAAAGCACCTCGTCCTTGGCTCTTGTACGGCCACTCTGCTACGGGACCATCCAACCTGGGTTTTGCCTGCTTCGATTATCGTTTGCGCCCATTTTGGTGGAACACACACAATGGCCGCCTGTGTTGCAAAGAATGCCGGGTGAATGGTTCGGCACCTCCTTGCTGATTTGGAGTTGTCATCAGCGTGGAGGGCCTCCCTTGAAGGAAGATCCTATCATATTTGCCACAATGCTGTATGTAGCATGCAGCTCCTCAATGTATGCAACTTCTTATTCGCATTTGGCGATTTCAATCGCGGTTCTTGTATTGCTTTAAAAACCAAGCAGTGCTGTTAGCGGGGACAAGAACCAGCATTCGGTGAGTTTGCGATCAGCTGTTAACTTAGCTAGTTGTGTGGCACTCGTCTGCAGCTTCACCGGGAATCGTACCCGTAATCAAATGCAAACCAGACCAACAATCTACCATCAACGCCAACGCAATCCTTGTAAAAAGTTCGCTAAGTGGCAAACTTGTATGACACGAGCAACAAAAGTCATCTTCGTTCTCAAGACTTTCGTCTCGGAGGAACAAAAACCGCTTGCGCTATCCGCTTGTCGCGCAGTTGCAAAACTTCCGATGTTCGAAATTCGAAATCAGCCATGCACTCAGCGGTTGTTGTATTCGCTTGGGGTGCCAATAATGCTATTTCAAGTAAAATCACTTTTTTGGCCATTTGACACATCTATGTGTTCATTGGTTAGTGGTTCTGTGACCCTCGTCTGCAGCTGACTTGCTTTTCCACTGAACTCGAATGTAATAAATTGGAAGTCACTCTCCACCGTCCCCAGGCCTGTGGGTGCCGACTCGTCACGATTGCGTTTCTCGGCAGAAGGGGAAAAAGTTGCTTATCCAGTGATCGGCCTAGGTGAGTGGGCTGTCTTCTTGGAAGCGTTTGCTATAATCAACTCGTTGTTGCAGCAAAATTACAGTTTCCTCGAACGTTGACGGAGCTCATGAAAAACACGTCCGCGCGCGTGAAAAACTTAAACTTCTCTCTACTCACATGATAATGTGTGTGTCTTGAATTCCGGTTAAGGATTGCGAGTAGCACCGCAACACAAATTTCCATGAGTGGGTAGTTTATCAAACATCCACCTTTGACGTTCTCTGGTATGTACATACAAATATATGAATTTAATGTGTAAATTTAATAAGCAATGTTAACTAAATACACTGCATTTGCACACTTGAAAACTCAACCCAAATTAAGTTTTTAGGTGCTGCCGTTTTGGCTGTAGTTTGATAGCATATCGTAACACCAGTCATGGTAAACAAATTTATATATATAGATTAATGCGTTTAGCTAAATGCTGATTGATTCAAGACAAAGTGTACCAAGTTAATCGAAATATTAAAAAGTAAGAAACAATTATTTTATAATAATTTTATAATTCCTTACCTCTAATTGACTATCCTCACCTCGCAACGTCCAGATTTGAATAATGGGCTGAGAGGAAGACGTTGAGGTTTTCATTTTGAATTCATCTTTTTGAAATGCCTCAAGAGGTGATATGACAAATCCAAAAGTGTACGTTGACATCGGTGGTGTTTTTTCAAAATAATCTATTACATGTTCTTTTAATGTTGGGCTATGGTGAAAAAAAAAATTTGAAAATAAATAAATAAATGTTCATAAACTAATAAAAGATTAATTCATGAACACGGCATGCATAATGGACATTGTTATGTGTGTTGCGTCATATGCATGATATAATGGGGACTCTTTTAATAATTACACGTCCGTTGGAAATTAAGAACCTTTATAACAGTTTCGGAATAGCAGACAATTTGGGTATCCCTCTATAATTCTTACCATTAAAAAATGTTGAAAAAAGCAATATGAGTCATTAATCTGGTACTGATAAGCCAAAACAATCGAAAGTTTTGAATTCTATATGTAGTTTGAAAAAAATTTAGCAAATAAATAAATAAATTGGTTTCCGTTGAATTATTTAAAAAAAAAAAAACAGTCACTGCAAAACCGCCGCCCACAATTTACTAGGTAGTCATTGTGTACTATGGACAATAAAATTTAATCGTTTTAGATTCCTTGAACTTCTTGTAAATTTTCGACATTTTGTTTTTAAGGTATGTTAATTCTCGTGTGAACCAAACACGCTTATTAGACCTATTTGGTTTACGCATCGGGACGCATGTGTCCAATGAAGAGTTTAATGTTGTATAAAACAGTGCAATGGCACTATCAATGTCCCTACACTTGCAAAGCGGACACCAATCAGTGTTCGACAGGATCCAAGATAGTTCATTGAAGTCAGTGTTACGAATCTGACGCACGTGTTGCAATCTTGTAGTAGAGTATGCTACACGGGTTTCTAGGTTCAACAACATTTCTAAAGTAGGATGATAAGGATCTTCAGGAAGGGATGAAGGTTCAGATTCGGAGACAGATGAAAGGGAAGTTTCCAAAACAAAAACCTGGTCAAGCATTCTATATAATGAAAATTGAAAGCATTTATTTTACTCAATGATAACTTAAAAATATGATCTACTAAATTATGCTGGATCATGGAATTTAAAGCGTTGAAGTCAGAATTTGATAGCTAAGTTGTTCCTGCAATGTAAAAATCAACAAGAACAACAAGACTATCGCGACCATGAAATCAAGTAGATATAGAAAGCATAGCCGAAACATGTGAAGAATAGACAGAAGAATCAGAAGAGAGAGGAACATTGGATAAAAGTTATAAAAATACAAACATCATGAACGGATAATTTTACAGCTACGAATTCTAAATCGACAGCACTAATTCCGAAGTGAAATCCTGTATAGTAAGGTAGCGCTATGCGAGCGAAGGTAAGGTCCAAAACTGGCATTCGTTCCCAAGGCAGAATATATAAACCACTGCTCAGCAAAAGAATATAGGCCCATAAGTCTCTCATCGTTTTTATGAAAAACACTAGACAGACTTCTGGACCTTCATCTCAGAAGTAAGCTAACACCTCACACATTTAGCATGTCCCAACACGCCTACCTCAAAGGTAGATCAGTCGAGACGGCTCTGCACGACGTGGTTAGCACAATTGGAAGCACATTGCAAAGGAAGGAGTTTACCTTAGCAACATTTCTCGACATAGAGGGTCCCTTTAACAATGTCAGGATCGAGTCTATAACGGCAGCACTTGTCAACATAGGCTCACACCCGACAATCACTCGATGGCTTAACAACATGCTTCGCCAAAGAATGATTAACGCCCAACTTTGCGCCTAGACTATCAGGAGAAGGGCAACCAGGGGCACCCCGCAAGGTATTGTGATATATGGAAAATTGTCCTAAATGAACTTCATCTCAAACTGAAAAATAAGGGCTGCAACTCTGCAGACGACTTATCCGGACGACTTGGTTCTAATGGTAACTGGCAGTTTCCTGCCAACAGTCAGTGAGCTATTGAATGCCGCATTGAGCGAAACTCTGCGATGGGCAGAACACAACGGTCTTGGGGCCAATCCACAAAAGATCGAACTAGTTCTGTTCACGCGAAAATATAAGATACCGAGCTTCAAGCTTCCGACACTGGGAGGAATAGAGCTTAAGCTATCAAAAGAGGCAAAATACCTTGGTGTAATCCTGGATTCCAACTCTCCTGGGGAAGAAACTCAGAGGAAATGATGAAGAAGGCGTTACAAGCCTTCTTTGTGTGCAAAAAGACTTTTGGTAAAGGATGGGGATTGCAACCGTACATCCTTCACTGTTTCTACACTGCAATTGTCAGACCTATGTTATACTGACGTATGGGGCTCTTGTATGGTGGGAGGCGGGACACACCGACTCCTATCTAAACAATCTCCGCAAAGTTCACAGACTAGCATGCTTGGGAATAACAGGATGTATTCGTTCTACCCCCCAATCAGCGCTGGATGTAATGTTAAATCTGGAACCCATCGGAGTCAAGCACGAGGAAGCAAGGAGTGCGGTCAGACTGCAAGCCCAGTGCCTCCTTAAGCCTGGTGCAGGTCACAACTCCATTCTACGTACAGTAGAATTGACTGTGGCTGAATCGACTACTGGGTACCAGAACATAAGTGGGATGACAGGTTTACAGCTGAATTCCCGGACAGATCCGATTGGCAACAGGAATCTCCTTTGAGGCAGAATGAGTTGTCAATCTACACAGATGGATCAAAGACGACAGAAGGCACCGGTTCGGGGGTCTTCTCCGAAGACCTTGCAACCAAGCTTTCCTTTCGTCTTCCTGACTGGTGTAGTGTGTTCCAAGCGGAGATCTACGCTGTTTGGCAAGCGACCAATTTGATACGGACACTGGGCGGAAGCCCGAGGGACGTGTCCATCTACGTTGACAGCCAATCAGCGATAAAAACACTCGCATCGAACACCATTAAGAGTAAACTAACTCGAGACACAGTGATGTCACTGAACTTATGCCAACCACACTCTATCAGACTTGTCTGGGTACCCGTGCACATTGGAGTACCAGGTAACGAGGCGGCTGATGAGTGTGCTCGGCTGGGGTCAGCGTCATCAGAAACTCTCGCGACGAACGATATTAAGAGACCTATTCAGCACGTTCATCGGAACTTAATTGTTCCATGAGAACGGCAACTGAGAGACACTGGGCAGCATCATCAGGCTGCGAGGTGTAAAAAGCACTCTGGCCAAGATACAGACCCAAGCGAACAACCGAGCTCTTAAACTTTGAAAAGAACAAGATAAGGTTACTGACAGGAGTCTTAACGGGACACTGCTACATCGGCCGTATGGCTCAACGGTGGACCCCAACAGGACTTCTGTCGCAGCTGCGGGGACGAAGAGGAAACCGAGAGTATCCAGCATCTTCTCTGCGACTGCCCTGCACTTCTTAGAAAGAAGACTCAATTTCTGGGCAATCCTTTCTTTGTTGAACTGGGTGGTCTTGGGAATATTCGGCTGGAGAACTTGTTGGTTCCGGCTACCGCAGCCCAGCAGGACTGGCCAGTAGCACACAGACAAAATAAAATAACCAGAATTTTCCTCCTCTAACAAACCCTCCCAATCCCTTTTATTCCTACAGTATCTATATCAGACATCACAATGGACCATTTGGTCTCTGGGTGGTATTTGAAATTGTCGGTATCGATATATCTAGATAATACCCCCTTTGGACTAATACTAAATTTGATCAAAATCTGATCAATAATTTGGAGACTAAACACCAATGTGATTGGTAAAGTTTTTCCCTGTTGTTGTTGATTCTAACATTTTGTTCTATATAAAAATGATTTAATTTACTTTTTGAAATTGTCTTTTTATACCCGCTATCCATAGGGTAGAAGGGTGTTATAACTTAGTGCCAACAGAAAATATATGTAACAGGCAACAGGAGGCATTTCCGACCCCATTAAGAATGTATATACTTGATCAGTGTCAACAGCCAAGACGATATAGCCATGTCCGTCTGTCTGTCTGTATAAACACGTAGATCTCAGAGACTGTAAGATCAAGAAACACCAAATTTGATACATAGGTTCCTACATTCATTACGCAGATCAAGTTTATTTCATAATTTTTATTAATATACCCTATAATTTTGGTAAAAATCTGGTTATTGGAACAAAAGTTATTTGTAGTTCACTCTGATGCTTGAGGCCAAATAACACCCGTTACAATAAATGACAAAAATAACTATGTAATCTTTGTAGACCAATTTACACATTATTGTGTAACATATCTAATGAAACACTAGTCAAATGTATTCAATATGTTCCTAGATTTTGTAGCAAAGAGTGAAGAGTAAATATTAAAATTGTTAATTTGTATATTGACAATGGAAGGGAATATCTGTCAAATGAGATGCGTTGTTTTTGTGTCCAGACGGGATTACTTATCATTTAACACTCCCGCATACGCCCCAATTTAATGGTGTTTCTGAAAGAATCATAAAAACTCTAACTAAAAAGCCCGAACTATAAATAATAGTGCAAAATTAGATAAAAGCATCTGGAGAGAAGCAAAATTAGCTGCAACATATAGTGATAGTTTCAAGACGCCATATGAAACGTGGCATGACAGAGCGGCCAATTTGAAACATTTAAAAATATTTGGTTCAACTGTTTATGTCCACAACAAGTATAGAAAAAGAAAATTTGATGATAAATCATATAAAAGTGTTCTTGTTGATTATGAACCAAACGGTATTTAATTATGGGATGATATAAATGGAAAGTTTATTGTTGCAAGAGATGTTGTTGTCGATGAAACGAATATGATAAGTTCTAGAGCTGTAAAGAATAAAACTGAATTCCTGAATGAAAGTAAGGAAAGTAATATTGAAAATGTACCAAATGAAAGTAAGGAATGTGACACTGAAAATTTCCCGAATGATACTAAGGAAAGAAAACAAACAAAATTCCTGAATGAAAGTATTAATGACTTCTTGAAGGAACGCGAAAAAGCAAATGTCTCGAATGAGAGTACGGAATGTGAACAGGCTAGTGAATTGGAATCGGATAAGAATCTAATTGAAATAAATGATATTGAGATCAACAATGCGGATATCGAAATAATAAAAAGAAGTGAGCGATTAAAGTGCAAGGAACAGATATCCTACAGTGAAGACGATATAAATTTAAATAAATTTGTATGAAATGCTCACACTGTTTTTAATGATGTTCCAAATAATTTTGATGAAATAAAATGTTGGAATGATAAAGTACTTTGGAAGGAAGCTATAAAAACAGAGTTGAATGCTCATGAGGAAAAAAATACTTGGGCAATTGTCAAGAAGCCTGAAAACAAAAATATTGTTGACAGTAGATGGGTATTTTCTGTTAAATACAATGAGCTTGGAAATCCGATAAAATACAAAGCAAGATTATTTGTGCAAGGGTTTACTCAAAAGTACCAAGCCGACTATGATGAAACATTTGCTCCAGTTGCTAGAATTTCCAGTTTTCGAATCATATTATCACTATCAGTTCAATATAACTTGAAAGTACATCAGATGGAAGTAAGCATTTTGAAATGGCACATTGAAATATATATACAACCACCTCAAAGTGTATCGTACATTATCATCATCATCATCATCATCATCACTATCAGTTCAATATAACTTGAAAGTACATCAGATGGAAGTAAGCATTTTGAAATGGCACATTGAAATATATATGCAACCACCTCAAGGTGTATCGTACATTGGTGCATATATATGTAAATTTAATAAAGTAATTTACGGACTCAAACAAGCAGCCAGATGCTGACATGTATTGAAATAATGTAACCTTTAAAGCTTAATGAACAAGTTTAAAATGACTGACTTGATTGAAATACAACATTTTATAGGAATAAGAATAGAAATGTCTGAAGATACAATTTGTTTAAGTCAGGCTGCTTACATTAAGAAAGTTTTAAATAAATTCAATATGGATGATTGCAATGCAGTTAGTACCCCTCTAGCAAGCAAACTAAATTATGAATTACTCAACTCAGATGAAAACTGTAATGCTCCATGTCGTAACCTTAATGGTTGTTTAATGTACATACCTGTGGCTGTTTTTGGTCAACTACTCACACTCATGGAATTTTGTGTTGCGGTGCTACTCGCACACTTAAACAAAATTCAAGACACACACACACACATTATCCCTGCGAGTATTGCGAGTGCTTGCGCTTCGGCCACTCGGACACAACTTGTGTGGGCTTTTTCGGGACCGAATCAATTTGCTACTTGTGATTCAAACACTTGTGCTTGACGAGTGTCTTGCATTTCGGCAACCGATCATTCTTGCACTTGTGAAAAAATTCGAAATCCACCCGAATATGTCGTAAATGATTCGAATGGTTAGGCAAGTATTCAAGTGTTTTTATCCCACCTCCTTTCTTGATCGTAAATTATTTAACGTCGCGACGCAGCTGTTCGCGGATCTATGTATTTTATGAGTGCCGTTTGCATGGTTTGCACTGACTTTTTTTTATGGAATTTACGGAAATTACAGATATCAGCAAAAACCCATTTTTTTATACATATACATTTACCACAAGGTCATAAACATACAATTTAATCAATTTAAAAATTAATACAGGTAGATTTTCAGTATCCTTAAAATATTGATTTTCTCTTTTACCACTGACTGAATTTACAAATTAGTCAATAAAACAGCTAAAGTGAAGTTTAATTCAAATTTTGATTTCCTTTGTTCACAGAATTGGTATATGTGTGTTAGTAAATTTTGTATTTAGCTATTATTATTATTTGTATAAGTATAGATAAAAATTATAAATTATATTATAAAGCCAAAAGTGTTTTTTTTTTAAATATACCAGGTAAAAATAACTAGCATGAAGTACAACAAGTAAGAAAGCTACAGTCGAGAGTGCTCGACCGTAAGATACATGCAACCCATTTCGAGAGAAAACAAAAAACTTTAATGATATTTTAACAAAAAAAAAATACCAAATATTCTGAAACTTGTTTTTATTTGTATATATTTGAAAATAGCGGGTATCAAAATCCATAATATACGGACATGGTTGTTACACTGTCAATTAAACAAACAAAGCGCGAGCAGCTGCAAGTGAATTTTGCATATAAAATTGATTCTTACATAACTTCCTTGATTTTCATTTGATCTCAACCAAATTCACAGGAATCATTGAGACTATACTATTTATTATGCCTACCACAATTTAATGCTCTATTATAACGGCTTTTCTAATTTTTGGAGGCGGAAAAGGGCGTGGCAAAAATCTAAAACAAACTTGATCTGCGTAAGACCTACACGATTACTGTCACCAAATTTGATATCTCTAGGTCATTCACACATCTGAAACGTCCATATGCATTGGGCACAACTATTTTTACCAAATTTACAGGGTGTATTAAGAGTATTAAGCACAGATGGGTTACCAAATTACACATCATTACACAAAGAAGTTATATATATAAGAAGCGATTTGTTCTAGATTTATGAATATTGTGAACGGAGGGGGCGTGGCATCCTACTTTTGAAATAAACTTGATCTGCGTAAGGAATGCAGGAACCTATGTACCAAATTTGGTGTCTCTATGTCTCATAGTCTCTCAGATCTAGGTGTTCATAAAGACCGACACAAGGACAGACGGACATGGCTATATCGTCTCGGCTGTTGACACTGACCAAGAATATATATACTTTATGGGGTCGGAGATGCCTTCTTCTGCCTGTTAACATACATACATTTTCTGTTGGCACTAAGTTATAATACCCTTCTACCCTATGGGTAGCGAGTATTTCTTTGTGTAATGATATGTCATTTGGTAAGCCATATGTGCTTAATACTCTTAATATACCCCGTAATTTTGGCAAAAACTGGATAAGTAGAACAAAAGTTATTTGTTAAATTATTTATAATAATAGTTGTGCCCAATGCATATGGACGTTTTAAGTGTGTGAATGACCCAGAGATATCAAATTTGGTGACAGTATTCGTGTAGGTCTTAAGCAGATCAAGTTTGTTTTAGATTTTTGCCACGCCCCTTTCCGCCTCCAAAAACTGTAAAAGCCGTAATAATGGAAATTTGGTATGCATTGAATTTGGTATGCATAATAACAATGATAGTCTCAATGACTCCTGTGAATTTGGTTGAGATCGAATGAAAAACGAGGAAGTTATTAAAGAATAAATTTTAAATGCAAAATTCACTTGCAGCTGCTCGCGCTTTGTTTGTTTAGTTGACAGTGTGACCATGTCAGGGTTGTGGATTTTAACCTGCAATTTTCAAATATATAAAAAAACAAGTTTCAGTATAATTTTGGTATATTTTTTGTTAAAATATCGTTTAAATTTTTTGTTTTCTCTCGAAATGGGTTGCGGGTATCATTCGGCCGAGCACTCTCGACTGTAGCTTTCTTACTTGTTAAAATATAATTTAAGTTGTTTGCTTTTTTTTTTTTTTGGCTCGAATGGGTTACGTTCGAGCATTCTTGACTGTAGGTTTCTTACTTGTTTTATTTTTTTAAAAAAATTTTTGTGCTGCACAAAACTTATAGCGGATATTTTACAGTCTAGCACACTTGACTGAAGCATGTTTTGTGTATGTTATCTTGATGTTTGGCCTCTTCTCGCTTTTGCATTAACGCATGCATACATAAAACCAACACCAGATAAAAAATAAATAAATTTAAATTAAATTTTGTAATATTAATTTATTTATTATACCCGCTACCCATAGGGTAGAAGGGTATTATGACTTAGTGCCAACAGAAAATGTATGTAACAGGCAGAAGGAGACATCTCCGACCCCATAAAGTATATATATTCTTGATCAGCATCAACAGCCGAGACGATATAGCCATGTCCGTCTGTCCGTCTGTCCGTCTGTCCGTCTGTCTGTCTGTATGAACACCTGGATCTCAGAGACTATAAGACATAGAGACACCAAATTTGGCAAAAATGTTCCTTCATACCCTACGCAGATCAAGTTTATTTCAAAAGTTGCATGCCACGCCCCCTTCGCCCACAATAAGCATTTATCTAGAAAAAGTCAAGTTTTTTTTTATGTAAATCGCGTATAACTCCAAAAGTTCTTTGTGTAATGATGTGTAATTTGGTAAGCCATCTGCGCTTGACACTCTTAATATACCCTGTAATTTTGGTAAAAATCGGATAAGTAGAACAAAAGTTATTCGCGAAATTATTTATCAAAATTGTTGTTCCACATGCATATGGACGTTTTAAGTGTGTGATTGACCTAGAGATATCAAATTTGGTGACAGTATTCGTGTAGGTCTTACGCAGATCAAGTTTATTTTAGATTTTTGCCACGCCCCTTTCCGCCCCCGAAAACTGTAAAAGCCGTAATAATGAACCTAGAGCATTGAATTTTGGTATGCATAATAATAATTATATTCTCAATGATTCCTGTGAATTTGGTTGAGATCGAGTTAAAAACAAGGAAGTTATTAATGAATCAATTTTATATGCAAAATTCACTTGCAGCTGCTCGCGCTTTGTTTGTTTAGTTGACAGTGTGACCATGTCGGTGTTGTGGATTTCTTCCCGCTATTTTCAAATATATACAAAACACAAGTTTCAGTATATTTTTGGTATATTTGTTGTTAAAATATCATTAAAAATTTTTTTGTTCTCTCGAAATGGGTTGCGGGTATCATACGGTCGAGCACTCTCGACTGTAGCTTTCTTACTTGTTTTTCCAAATTCAAGTAAGTCAGACCAAATTAATTCGATTGTATAAAGAACTTATCGCAATTATTAGAATTTAAGTATTTTTTGTTAGCCTAAAATTTTTTGAGAAAATAAATATTTGAGTTCGTGTACTACAAGTCTGTTTTTGCACAGACTTCTTTTTCATTTGAATCAGGAATTTTAAATATTTAAACAATGATGGCGAATTGATGAATGCAGAGCCATTACATACATATGTTTTGTATGAAATTCAAGCTTTTATACCCGCTACCCATAGGGTAGAAGGGTATTATAACTTAGTGCCAACAGAAAATGTATGTAACAGGCAGAAGGAGGCATCTCCGACCCCATAAAGTATATATATTCTTTATCAGTGTCAACAGCCGAGACGATATAGCCATGTCCGTCTGTATGTCTGTCCGTCTGTCCGTCTGTATGAACACCTGGATCTCAGAGACTATAAGACATAGAGACACCAAATTTGGCATAAAGGTTCCTTCATACCCTACGCAGATCAAGTTTATTTCAAAAGTTGGATGCAACGCCCCCTTCGCCCACAATAAGCATTAATCTAGAAAAAGTCAAGTTTTTTTATGTAAATCGCGTATAACTCCAAAAGTCATTCGTGTAATGATGTGTAATTTGGTAACCCATCTGCGCTTGACACTCTTAATATACCCTGTAATTTTGGTACAAATCGGATAAGTAGAACAAAAGTTATTTGTTCTAGTATTTATCAAAATTTTTGTGCCCAATGCATATAGACGTTTTAAGTGTGTGAATGACCTAGAGATATCAAATTTGGTGACAGTATCAAGTTTGTTTTAGATTTTTGCCATGCCCCTTTCCGCCCCCAAAATCTGTAAAAGCCGTTATAATAGACCTAGAGCACTGAATTTTAATATGCATAATAATACTTATATTCTCAATGATTCCTGTCAATTTGGTTGAGATCGAATGAAAAACAAGGAAGTTTTTAATGAATCAATTTTATATGCAAAGTTCACTTGCAGCTGCTCGCGCTTTGTTTGTTTTGTTGACAGTGTGACCATGTCGGTATTTAATGGATTTCTTAAAAATATGTATATACAAAAAAAAACAAATTTCAGTATATTCTGTGGTATATTTTTGTTAAAATATCATTTAAGCTTTTTGTATTCTCTCGAAATGGGTTGCGGGTATCATACGGTCGAGCACTCTCGACTGCAGCTTTCTTACTGGTTTCTCAATAGAACATTGTGAGTACGTTTGTGGTGATTTGAACCATATACTCATATCTATGATTTACATTGAAATTGCGCCGCAGATTGGTCCAACCGTAGATGGGTATTTTCTGTTAAATACAATGAGCTTGGAAATCCGATAAAATACAAAGCAAGATTATTTGTGCAAGGGTTTACTCAAAAGTACCAAGCCGACTATGATGAAACATTTGCTCCGGTTGCTAGAATTTCCAGTTTTCGAATCATATTATCACTATCAGTTCAATATAACTTGAAAGTACATCAGATGGAAGTAAGCATTTTGAAATGGCACATTGAAATATATATACAACCACCTCAAAGTGTATCGTACATTATCATCATCATCATCATCATCATCACTATCAGTTCAATATAACTTGAAAGTACATCAGATGGAAGTAAGCATTTTGAAATGGCACATTGAAATATATATGCAACCACCTCAAGGTGTATCGTACATTGGTGCATATATATGTAAATTTAAGAAAGCAATTTACGGACTCAAACAAGCAGCCAGATGCTGGCTTGAGGTATTTGAACATGTATTGAAATAATGTAACCTTTAAAGCTTAATGAACAAGTTTAAAATGACTGACTTGATTGAAATACAACATTTTATAGGAATAAGAATAGAAATGTCTGAAGATACAATTTGTTTAAGTCAGGCTGCTTACATTAAGAAAGTTTTAAATAAATTCAATATGGATGATTGCAATGCAGTTAGTACCCCTCTAGCAAGCAAACTAAATTATGAATTACTCAACTCAGATGAAAACTGTAATGCTCCATGTCGTAACCTTAATGGTTGTTTAATGTACATACCAGAGAAAGTCAAAGGTGGCTGTTTTTGGTCAACTACTCACACTCATGGAATTTTGTGTTGCGGTGCTACTCGCACCCTTAAACAAAATTCAAGACACACACACACACATTATCCCTGCGAGTATTGCGAGTGCTTGCGCTTCGGCCACTCGGACACAACTTGTGTGGGCTTTTTCGGGACCGAATCAATTTGCTACTTGTGATTCAAACACTTGTGCTTGACGAGTGTCTTGCATTTCGGCAACCGATCATTCTTGCACTTGTGAAAAAATTCGAAATCCACCCGAATATGTCGTAAATGATTCGAATGGTTAGGCAAGTATTCAAGTGTTTTTATCCCACCTCCTTTCTTGATCGTAAATTATTTAACGTCGCGACGCAGCTGTTCGCGGATCTATGTATTTTATGAGTGCCGTTTGCATGGTTTGCACTGACTTTTTTTTTATGGAATTTACGGAAATTACAGATATCAGCAAAAACCCATTTTTTTATACATATACATTTACCACAAGGTCATAAACATACAATTTAATCAATTTAAAAATTAATACAGGTAGATTTTCAGTATCCTTAAAATATTGATTTTCTCTTTTACCACTGACTGAATTTACAAATTAGTCAATAAAACAGCTAAAGTGAAGTTTAATTCAAATTTGGATTTCCTTTGTTCACAGAATTGGTATATGTGTGTTAGTAAATTTTGTATTTAGCTATTATTATTATTTGTATAAGTATAGATAAAAATTATAAATTATATTATAAAGCCAAAAGTGTTTTTTTTAAATATACCAGGTAAAAATAACTAGCATGAAGTACAACAAGTAAGAAAGCTACAGTCGAGAGTGCTCGACCGTAAGATACATGCAACCCATTTCGAGAGAAAACAAAAAAACTTTAATGATATTTTAACAAAAAAAAAAAAAACAAATATTCTGAAACTTGTTTTTATTTGTATATATTTGAAAATAGCGGGTATCAAAATCCATAATATACGGACATGGTTACACTGTCAATTAAACAAACAAAGCGCGAGCAGCTGCAAGTGAATTTTGCATATAAAATTGATTCTTACATAACTTCCTTGATTTTCATTTGATCTCAACCAAATTCACAGGAATCATTGAGACTATACTATTTATTATGCCTACCACAATTTAATGCTCTATTATAACGGCTTTTCTAATTTTTGGAGGCGGAAAAGGGCGTGGCAAAAATCTAAAACAAACTTGATCTGCGTAAGACCTACACGATTACTGTCGCCAAATTTGATATCTCTAGGTCATTCACACATCTGAAACGTCCATATGCATTGGGCACAACTATTTTTACCAAATTTACAGGGTGTATTAAGAGTATTAAGCACAGATGGGTTACCAAATTACACATCATTACATAAAGAAGTTATACGCGATTTGTTCTAGATTTATGAATATTGTGAACGGAGGGGGCGTGGCATCCTACTTTTGAAATAAACTTGATCTGCGTAAGGAATGCAGGAACCTATGTACCAAATTTTGTCTCTATGTCTCATAGTCTCTCAGATCTAGGTGTTCATAAAGACCGACACAAGGACAGACGGACATGGCTATATCGTCTCGGCTGTTGACACTGACCAAGAATATATATACTTTATGGGGTCGGAGATGCCTTCTTCTGCCTGTTAACATACATACATTTTCTGTTGGCACTAAGTTATAATACCCTTCTACCCTATAGGTAGCGGGTATTTCTTTGTGTAATGATATGTCATTTGGTAAGCCATATGTGCTTAATACTCTTAATATACCCCGTAATTTTGGCAAAAACTGGATAAGTAGAACAAAAGTTATTTGTTAAATTATTTATAATAATAGTTGTGCCCAATGCATATGGACGTTTTAAGTGTGTGAATGACCCAGAGATATCAAATTTGGTGACAGTATTCGTGTAGGTCTTAAGCAGATCAAGTTTGTTTTAGATTTTTGCCACGCCCCTTTCCGCCTCCAAAAACTGTAAAAGCCGTAATAATGGAAATTTGGTATGCATTGAATTTGGTATGCATAATAACAATGATAGTCTCAATGACTCCTGTGAATTTGGTTGAGATCGAATGAAAAACGAGGAAGTTATTAAAGAATCAATTTTAAATGCAAAATTCACTTGCAGCTGCTCGCGCTTTGTTTGTTTAGTTGACAGTGTGACCATGTCAGGGTTGTGGATTTTAACCTGCAATTTTCAAATATATAAAAAAACAAGTTTCAGTATAATTTTGGTATATTTTTTGTTAAAATATCGTTAAAATTTTTTGTTTTCTCTCGAAATGGGTTGCGGGTATCATTCGGTCGAGCACTCTCGACTGTAGCTTTCTTACTTGTTAAAATATAATTTAAGTTGTTTGCTTTTTTTTTTTTTGGCTCGAATGGGTTACGTTCGAGCATTCTTGACTGTAGCTTTCTTACTTGTTTTATTTTTTTAAAAAAAATTTTTGTGCTGCACAAAACTTATAGCGGATATTTTACAGTCTAGCACACTTGACTGAAGCATGTTTTGTGTATGTTATCTTGATGTTTGGCCTCTTTTCGCTTCCGCATTAACGCATGCATACATAAAACCAACACCAGATAAAAAATAAATAAATTTAAATTAAATTTTGTAATATTAATTTATTTATTTTTCCAAATTCAAGTAAGTCAGACCAAATTAATTCGATTGTATAAAGAACTTATCGCAATTATTAGAATTTAAGTATTTTTTGTTAGCCTAAAATTTTTTGAGAAAATAAATATTTGAGTTCGTGTACTACAAGTCTGTTTTTGCACAGTCTTCTTTTCGTTTGAATCAGGAATTTTAAATATTTAAACAATGATGGCGAATTGATGAATGCAGAGCCATTACATACATATGTTTTGTATGAAATTCAAGCTTTTATACCCGCTACCCATAGGGTAGAAGGGTATTATAACTTAGTGCCAACAGAAAATGTATGTAACAGGCAGAAGGAGGCATCTCCGACCCCATAAAGTATATATATTCTTTATCAGTGTCAACAGCCGAGACGATATAGCCATGTCCGTCTGTCTGTCTGTCCGTCTGTCCGTCTGTATGAACACCTGGATCTCAGAGACTATAAGACATAGAGACACCAAATTTGGCATAAAGGTTCCTTCATACCCTACGCAGATCAAGTTTATTTCAAAAGTTGGATGCCACACCCCCTTCGCCCACAATAAGCATTAATCTAGAAAAAGTCAAGTTTTTTTTATGTAAATCGCGTATAACTCCAAAAGTTCTTTGTGTAATGATGTGTAATTTGGTAACCCATCTGCGCTTGACACTCTTAATATACCCTGTAATTTTGGTACAAATCGGATAAGTAGAACAAAAGTTATTTGTTCTAGTATTTATCAAAATTTTTGTGCCCAATGCATATAGACGTTTTAAGTGTGTGAATGACCTAGAGATATCAAATTTGGTGACAGTATCAAGTTTGTTTTAGATTTTTGCCACGCCCCTTTCCGCCCCCAAAATCTGTAAAAGCCGTTATAATAGACCTAGAGCACTGAATTTTAATATGCATAATAATACTTATATTCTCAATGATTCCTGTCAATTTGGTTGAGATCGAATGAAAAACAAGGAAGTTTTTAATGAATCAATTTTATATGCAAAGTTCACTTGCAGCTGCTCGCGATTTGTTTGTTTTGTTGACAGTGTGACCATGTCGGTATTTAATGGATTTCTTAAAAATATGTATATACAAAAAAAAACAAATTTCAGTATATTCTGTGGTATATTTTTTGTTAAAATATCATTTAAGCTTTTTGTATTCTCTCGAAATGGGTTGCGGGTATCATACGGTCGAGCACTCTCGACTGTAGCTTTCTTACTGGTTTCTCAATAGAACATTGTGAGTACGTTTGTGGTGATTTGAACCATATACTCATATCTATGATTTACATTGAAATTGCGCCGCAGATTGGTCCAGCCGTAGATGCACCGCAGGAAATACAAATGAAAATAAAAAAAATTCCAATAAGCATTGCTGATCCCAAATTTGGGTAATTAAGTCCGGTATTTAAATTCCAATACCTAATTATACCCGCTACTCATAGGGTAGAAGGTTATTATAACTTTGTGCCAACAGGAAACGTATGTAACAGGCAGAAGGAGGCATCTCCGACCCCATAAAGTTTATATATTCTTGATCAGTGTCAACAGCCGAGACGATATATGGTACATAGGTTCCTTCATACCCTACGCAGATCAAGTTTATTTCAAAAGTTGGATACCACGCCCCCTTTGCCCACAACAAGCATTAATCTAGAACAAGTCATGATTTTTTTATTGTAAATTGCGTTTAACTCCAAAAGTCATTCGTGTAATGATGTGTTATTTGGTAACATCTGCACTTACACTCTTAATATATCCTGTAATTTTGGTAACAATTGGATAAGTAGAACAAAAGTTATTCGTTAAATTATTTATCAAAATTGTTGTGCCCAATGCATATGGACGTTTTAAGTGTGTGAATGACCTAGAGATATCAAATTTGGTGACAGTATTCATGTAGCTCTTACGCAGGTGAAGTTTGTTTTAGTTTTTGCCACGCCCATTTCCGCATCCAAAAACTGGAAAAGCTGTAATAATTGACCTAGAGCACTGAATTTTGGTATGCATAATAATAATTATATTCTCAATGATTCCTGTGAATTTGGTTGAGTCGATTGCAATCAAATCAAAGGCAAATCCGACCAACACTCTACCATCAGAGCCAACGCAATCCTTGTAAAAAGTTCGCTAAGTGCCAAACTTGTATGACACGAGCAACAAAAGTCATCTTCGTTCTGTAGACTTTCGTGTCGAAAGAACAAAAACCGCTTGCGTTAGCCGCTTGTCGCGCAGTTGCAAAAGTTCACACGCATGCGCATACTCATATACACGAACGTGTACATACGCACACACATACATAGAAACGAAAGCATAGCGCAACGAAATACTCATCGTTCCGCAGTCCATCCGCGACTTAAGTAAATTCGATGCTCTTCGCTATGCATTGCATCATCTGATGTTCGAAATTCAAAATCAGCCGTGCACTAAGCGGTTGTTGTATTCGCTTGGGGTGCCAATAATGCTGTTTCAAGTGAAATCACTTTTTTGGCAATTTGACACATCTATGTGTTCTTTGGTTAGTGTTTGAACTTTATTCCTCAGCTGGGCGAATGCAGACACACACACACATGCACGGAAAGATCTTTCAGCTTGGGATGTTGATTATAAGCACTAACCAAAGAGCATAAAATACAATGAATACTAATAATAATAATAATGATGGCAACTTTCACCGAGGATCGTACCCGCAATCAAATGCAAATCAGACCAACACTCTACCATCAGAGCCAACGCAATCCTTATAAAAAGTTTGCTAAGTCGCAAGCTTGTATGACACGAGCAACACATGTCATCTTCGTTCTCAAGACTTTCGTCTCGGAAGAACAAAATCCGCTTGCGTTAGCCGCTTGTCGCGCAGTTGCAAAACTTCACACGCATACAGAGAAACGATAGCACAGCGCAACGAAATACACCCGTGCTCATCGTTCCGCAGTCCATCCGCGACTTAAGTAAATTCGATGCTGTTCGCTATGCACTGCATCATCTGATGTTCGAAATTCAAAATCAGCCGTGCACTAAGCGGTTGTTGTATTCGCTTGGGGTGCCAATAATGCTGTTTCATGTGAAATTACTTTTTTTGCCATTTGATATGTGTTCTTTGGTTAGTGCTTATACAATGGGCACATAAAATCATCAATATCCCGTCTATATTGATTCAGTTGCGAATATAATAAAATTGTCGGTGACAAGCTCTTAATAAAGAATACTATTTATTAAAAAGTGAAACTTACTGTTTCCTGCTTTGAATTACAGGTGTATTAAAGAGCGTTACGAATTCTTTTGGCCTTGTAATAGAGACGGCAAAAGGTACCTGTTGAAATAAAAAAACAATTAATAGCTGATAGTATTGTATTGTATTATATCTTTTTAATATATCTATGTATATACTCGCCAACTTAGCTTGCAGCATCGTACGAGTCCTTCCAAACAATAAAAAAACAAGTGAGAAAGCTACAGTCGAGACTGTAACCCATTTCAAAACAAAAAGAATTAAAAAACTTAAATGATATTTAAAAAAAAATATACCAAAGAATATACTGAAATTTGTTTTTTGTATATATAAAAAATCCATAACATACCGACATGGGCACATTGTCAACTAAGCAAACAAAGCTTGAACAGCTGTATGTGAATATTGCCGATAAAATTGATTCTTTAATAACTTCCTTGTTTTCCATTTGACCAAATTTACAGGAATCATTGAGACTATAATTAATACTATGCATACCAAAGTTCAAATAATAATAATTTAATTAATAAATTTTGTTATACTTATCCGATTTTTACCAAAATTACAGGATATATTAAGAGTATTACCAAATTACACATCATTACGCAAAGAACTTTTGGAGTTATACGCGATTTGTTCTAGATTTATGCATACTTTTGAAATAACCATTTTATGAAATAAACTTATCTGCGTAAGATAGCAGGAACCTATGTACCAAATTTGGTGTCTCTATGTCTTAAAGTCTCTGAGATCTAGGTGTTCATACGGATAGACAGACGGACATAGCTATATCGTCTCGTCTGTTGACACTGATCAAGAATATGGGGTCGGAGATGCCTCCTGCTGCCTGTTACATACATTTTCTGTTGGCACTAAATTATAATACCCTTCTACCCTATGGGTAGCGGGTATAATAAGTATAAAAATAGTTTTCAAACCTGCAGGCTCGGGATTTTGCATTCCAAGTGTGGGGACGTTGATAGTGCAACGGAACAGTTAAATGCAATACTTATTTCCTCATTCGACATATCCGTCCCGTTACGTAATCCTAATAGGTCTACTTAACTGTTTGGTTTACACGAAAAAGAAAAGAGGTTCAAAGAAACTTGCACTTTCTTTGATTTCTCTTGCATTTCGATTCCGGAATCAATATGTTTGTTCATGCTATGCAATGATGCATTTTGTGGACAATAGTTTCGCAGATTCCACAACAAATTTTCGTTTTCTTTATCAACCTCCCAGTCATTTTATGTGCATTGTCTTTACAAGGTACTTGAAGTTAGATGAACTTTTAAATTTCTAATTGGTTTCGACAAGAAGTTAGGTGGAGTTAAAGTTAACCAGTTCTTCTTGAACAAATAAGTGTACTTGTGTGAAAGAGTGAAAGTTATTATGGCATTGGCTTATTTGAAATATTCGTAATAAGGTCGGATATCAAGTCATGTAGGTTGGCTATTTTAAATGAAGATTCGCTAAAGTGATTCTACAGAAACATTTAATTGTGTCTTGATGAAACAAACATTTATTTTTTGACATATGTGGTCGCTTCTTTGCAATTTCGGCTTTCAAACGCTACAATAACAATAATAATATTCACTGTTGATGGTATGTCCATCCAAAAATACCGAGACCATAAGCATTCCAGCCGATTGTTGTGCTTAAGGGGGCTTTGGACGAGGTTCACCAGTTGCTGTCCACTTGGATGACGATCGTTTTGATTCGGGAGTGAAGTGATGGATCCATGTTTTATCCATTGTCACATATCGACGCTAAAATGCCGGTTTGTTACGTGAAAACATGGCCAAACACTGCTCAGAATCATCAACACGTTCTTGATTTTAGTCAACAGTGAGCAAACGCGGCACCCACTTTGAACAGAGCTTTCTCATGGTTAAATGCTCATGCAATTTAAAGCCAACACGTTCTTATCACATATTTACGATGGCAGCTTACTCACGCAACTTCACTTTTCGATCATTCAAAACGATCTTGTGGATTTTTTCTATGTTTACTGGTGTTACCGCCAGCGTCCACCAACGTTTTAATATTTTTTCTGATGGAGCAGAGTCCACATAACCCTTTTCAAACCATTTCTTCGTTTGAGGGTTTTTTTCCCAATCAAAAGGCAGTGTAAAATTTAAACACGAAATTGTTTTTGATCCATTGATTTGAAAATTACAAAAGTAGTGTCACTCTTACAACATTCAAATCGGTGTCACTCTTTGTAGTAAACAGACGTGTTTTTTTTGTGCGCCCCGCAATTTTTCGCTTTTTGTATCTAACAACCGGTATTTAATACATTTTCTTTAAAGTAATTACATTAATTGTTTGCTACATTGCGTCTGTGTCCTGTGATAGTGCATGTTATTAGTGTCTTTTCACATAATAGTTAATTACATTTGTGCTTATTTGAGTTCTGTTTATTTCTACATAAACTTAATTCAAAATTTTGTTGTTGTGGTAAGCATTAGATTTTGCGTGTCTACTCTTTGTGCTTTCCTTCCCGCTCGCAGTGTGACGGTTTCTCTCTCCACAACTCTCAGTTGACAGTATTCCGTTAGTGGCGTTCTCTGCTCTCACTGCTTGCTCTACTGTTTTATTGTTAACATATTTATGTTTTGAATCTGTAGTACATACTATTTTAAAGTAACTTGCCTGATTTTTTGATTTTGAATTTTATAATGGAAGGCAAAATTGTATGTTGTCTGAAAAGTTGCCAGAAGCAGATCACGGCTTCGCAACCCAGTATGGCCTGCTGGCTCTGTGATAACGTAGTACAGGTAAAGTGTGTAGGTTATCCAGGGCTAGTTGCAGAGACCATTGCCAAAAGAACTGGGCTTAACTGGTGTTGTGAGTCATGTCGAGAAGTTGAGTGTGAAATGCGGATGTTTATGAGACAGACAAGAGTTGGTTAATAATCTAATTGATGGCTTTCATAAGTTATACGATCAGTTTAGTGCTTTGAATTCTCAGTTCAATAGTTTGAAACTTATGGCTGAATCTTCTTAGCGAAAAAATCAACTTCTTGTGACTTACAATTATCCAAATATTTACCTCTTCCATCGACTGACCCACCCACTACTCCGTTGGTTCCGCAGTTAATCTCGTTTGCTACCCCAGTAGCAACAACCGCTGCGGAAAGCATTCCCATTAGGGTACCTGCTCCACCGACATTAGTTAACGCCGAAGTTGTGTCTGAATTGTCCACGGTTGTCACTAGAAGTAGAGGCAAGCCGAATCCTAATAAAAAAATTCACCTCCTCCAACTATTCTCACTGTCGGATCACCGACTTTATTAGGTTGCAAAGATAATATACCCAATATTACTTTTGGCTCCTAAAGAGAATTTCGTATATTGTTAATTTGACCCAAAGATAATCCTAGTAAACCATCAATAAAGTTATTTCGGTTCGATAGAATAAGAAAGCAAAAGTTATCACAAGGATACCAAGCTGTTCCAGGAAGGTTAAAGTCTCCTAGAACAACAATATGATCTTTGACGGATAACATAGCAAAAAAAAGATTTTATTGCTTCCAGGTGATCCTGGTATACAGATAAATCGGACGACGGAGATACTTATGAGCAAGTAAGAAATAAACTTACACCATGAAAATTGACTTTTATAGATAGAAACTCTATATTATTAGGATTATTATAATGTAATGGCTCCAATGAGAAGTTGGTGTGTACTGCAAATAGAACACCACCCCCTCGAGAAGAACGATCTTGCCTGTAAATAGCGTACTTTGCCGGAAAGAGTTCGGAATCAGAAATATCCGAACCTTACCAGGTTTCCGAAAACACAACTACATCAGTACAAAAAGTGAAACTGTCGACGTATAGCTTACTTATTTTACTACGCAAACCACGCACATTTTGATAGGTTATAAGAAATGATGAAATTAGTTTTTGGAAGATGATGATGAAGAAGAACAAGAAGTTTGAGATTGAGACTGTACAGGTACATTTGGTAAAAGCCCAATCGGAGTCCGATTTTTAACTTTGGCTTTGAACTCTTTTACCACCAAATACTCTGGCCAAAAACTTTGCGAGCATATGGTTTCAAAAACTGAAGGAGCGACATTGATCTTGAAAGATGCAATTTGTCTATCTTAAGCAAATTTAAATTTTTCCACTTTTGGATTGGCATTTTTTTAATTTTGGCTATAATGAAAGCCTTCACGTCATCTGACGTGAGATCAGGGCAAGCCTTGAAATAAAAATATGTTTCATTGGTGGAACCCCCACAAGGTAGTAATATAAGCAATTAGATCTCTGCTTTGTCTCTGAACCTACCAGCGTAGTTCTATCTAGATCGGAACCCCTTACATCTCTTGAAGACCCTTATCATCCATCTCTGGAGTTA
This sequence comes from Drosophila ustulata, assembly GCA_035047365.1. Lineage (NCBI taxonomy): Eukaryota > Metazoa > Arthropoda > Insecta > Diptera > Drosophilidae > Drosophila > Drosophila ustulata. The sequence continues at coordinate 1,225,087 of JAWNPT010000009.1, forward strand.
AGGATCCAACTTAGCGGATCTGTACTAATTCTGATGTACCTGCCGATCGAGTTCGTTGCTTTCGAAAGGCAACCTTTCCCAAGCTAATCCAACTTCTTAATCTAATTGATTGGTTTAATTTGTATTCTTGCACTAACATAAGTGTCAATAAGCCGTCAATTTGTTCTGTAATAAATTAAATCTTTGCTTTGATGCCAGTATTCCTTCTTATTTTCTGCATAGGTCTAATAAACCTCCTTCGTTTTGTAAGCAACTTTCCAGCCTTAAGAACCTGAAGTCTAGACTTTACAAAAAGTTTAAAATTGTAGGCTCTACCTTCACTTTTTCGCAATATATAATTGCTCGGTCTAATTTTATCGAGCTTAACACTGTGTGCTATAAAAATTACTTAGCTCGCTGTCGGGCTAGCTTCTCTGAAAACCCAAGAAAGTTTTTTAATTTTGTAAACACTAAGCGAAAGTTTTCCTTTTATCCTCCTTGTCAATCTTACGAAAATTCGAAAGCAACTTCTGGTCAGGCGATCGCTGATCTATTTGCTTCTTTTTTTCAAACTACTTATTCTTCTTCTTCCTACTCTAACGCGCCCTATCCTTACAGCCTGTTTCGTTTGAATTGTATCTTCAGTCCCTTAATGAGTGAGGAGTCTCTGACTCGATATCTTCAAATGGTTAAGTCGGTGTTTTGGCCCTGTCCGGATGGAGTTCCTGGCTGTGTACTTCGGTACAGAGCCGAGTCTTTATGCAGACCATTGCTGAAGTTATTTGATTTTTCGCTTGAGTTATCGCCTTTTTCCTCTTTATGAAAGGATAATTTCATTATTCCTCTCCATAAGAAAGGAAGTAAGTCTGACGCCAAAAACTATAGAGGGATATGTAAATTGTCTGCTATACCAAAAGTTTTTGAGAAGATTTTAACAAGTCATTTACAACATTTGTGTAGTTCTATTATTTCCCCCTACCAGCACGGATTTGTGAAACATAGATCCACTGTTACTAATCTTCTTGAGCTTTCTTCGTTCGTTAACCAGGGTTTCCTTAAAAACGAACAAACTTACGTCATCTATACCGATTTTAGTAAAGCCTTTGACTCAGTAAATCATTCCCTTTTGTTATATAAGCTTGAATTAATTGGATTTCCCAATAATTTGATTTGCTGGATTTTAAGTTATCTAAGCCAAAGAACGCAAAAAGTTTATTTAAATATTTTTCTTTCTAATTCATTACCTCTGGAGTTCCCCAAGGTAGCCATCTCGGTCCCTTACTTTTCACATTGTTCATAAAAGATCTACCTACGGTTTTGACGCAATCTCGCGTACTAATGTATGCAGATGATGTTAAAATATGCCTGCAGTACAGGGATTGGCCATGCCATATCAAGTTCCAGAGAGATCTGACTCTTTTCAGTCATGGTGCAAAGTGAACTTGTTAAATTTAAACTTTTCTAAATGTGTTGTGATGTCCTTCTATAGAGTTAATCCACATTTCACCTCTTACTTACTGAACGGTTACGATCTAAAAACAATTACTGCTGTTGATGATCTAGGTATTCTCTTAGATCATAAACTTAAATTTTCAGACCACATTTCTAGAACGGTCAATAAAGCTATGTCTGTTCTCGGTTTCATTAAGAGGTGGTCAAAGGAATTTGATTACCATTATAGTACTAAGATCCTTTATACATCACTTGTTCGTCCGATTCTGGAATACGGTTCGTGCGTATGGTCTCCACAGTATTCTGTGCACTAGAATAGCATTGAATCTGTTCAAAAACAATTTCTCTTATTTTCTTTGCGTGGATTGAACTGGAATGCTGAAGTAAGATTGCCGTCATAGTAGACTTCTTTTAATAAACCTACCTTTTTTAGCTAATCGCTGAATAATGATTGGCATTTTATTTATTTTTAATCTCATTAATGGTGATATTGATTCTTCAGAATTAATATCGCGACTAACCTTTTCCGTTCCATCTAGACTAACCCGTAGTTACATTCCGTTTGCTCTCCCCAATGTAGATCTAATTTTGCATTGCATGACCCTTTTAGAGTTTTATGTTAAAACTATAATATCATATATTTTATCATGTATTTTCTAGCGCTAAGACTGCTTTTAATCTTAAAACTTTACTACTAACCTATTTAACTAAGAATTAGACTGAATTAGCTTGAAATGTTTTCATTCCACCCGCTTCTTTCTTATGTCCGATCCTGTTTTTCTATTTTACGATTTTTTTTTGTATGCCCGAATCTATCCTGGTGGGTGGGAGGAGGGTTTTTTGGGATCCGTGCTTAACAAGCATTGGCTTGGTATCGCTTGGGCCACTTGAATGTGCAAACAATGTATGTCAACGTCTAATAAAAAAACTCACAAACTAATGAATAGAATATAAACGCTAATGGATAATATTAAAGTTTATTCATAATTTAACCATGAAGCTGGTGTTCTAAAAAGCCCAAGTAGAAGTGGCTTCGCCATAAAGTTGGCTGCAATAAATCGCGGGTTGCCCAAGGATCTCTTTTCTTGTTGCCAAAATTTGGGCAATAGGTGGCTGACAGAGTTGCCACAGTACTCCTCTAGACAAGTCATAGCCGGAAGCGTTTTCCGTCAAGCAATTCTCCGTCACGTTGCTACAGTTGTTGCTCTCTAAGTATGCTGGTTTCAGTCTGTCCACTGAAATAGATGTGCCCTTTCCATTCATTCGAATAACAAAAACTCAATCTGAAGGCTTGTCGATCACTTGGAATGGCACGGCATCGGTTCTCACAAACACATGGGAACAATCGTGGATGTGCTTGTGAATGAATAGTTTTGGCTTTCTGTGGTGTGCTGCCGAGTACCTATGCCAGCGCCCGATCATACCATTTGACTGTGGGTGGTACGGAGTTGTATGGGTATGATTGCTTCCAACGAGTTTCGCTAATGATTTGAAAAGTGCGGATTCAAATTGCGTTCCTTAGTCTGTCGTTATGATTCTTGAACAACCAAATCGCGCTAACCAGCAAGTCCAAAAAGCTCTGCAGATAGTTTCAGCCGGCATGTCCCGAAGAGGGACCGCCTGAGACCTATATCCGTCGACCAGTGGCATAATGACAATATCCAGATGGACATGCTCGAATCGACAATCTGGTATCGCAATTTTTTCAGGCAACAACACAAACATAATTTGTGGATCTTCGCCTTTTGACATGATAGACAATTCCTTGACCATCCATATACGTGGGATGCGGTGTCGCAATGGCTGAGAAATGTATGGACGTCCGGAGCCGGTCGAAACATCGCAATACACACGTACTTCTGTGGTGAGCTCCACAGGTTGCGGCTGCTGTGAAGTTGTTCCATTTAGAAGTGCAGATAACTCGCCGTCTGATGCTTGAGCCTCTTGAATGTTCGTGGTGTCGAGCGATGACGGCATGAATATTCCGTTTAAACGCGATAATGGATCTGCAACCACGTTTTCGTCGCCACTCAAATGACAAATTGAGGTTGAAAATTGGGAAATGAAACTAAGATGTCACAATTGGCGAGGTGACGCCTTCTCCGATCGCTGTGAAAAGGCATAAATTAGGGGCTTGGGATCAGTTTTGATCACAAACACTCTTGCTTCCAACACATGCTTGAAATGTTTTATCGCCTCGTAGATTGCCAACAATTCGCGGCCGTAGGTGCTGTAATTACGTTCAGTACTATAGAGCTTCTTGGAATAAAATCCAAGAGGTTGTCCACCATGTTCAGAGCTCTGCTCCAAAAGAGCTCCAATTGCTGTGTCCGACGCGTCACACACCAGGCGGAGATCAACGCGTGGATTGGGGTAGGCCCATTCAATGGGCCGCTTATCATTCTTTTTCATGTTGCGTGTTAAGTCGTTCTGTTCTTCCGAGCTTGGCATGATGAGAATGTCATCAGTATAACAAAACACGAATTCAATTTCACGAAAGATCTGGTCAATGAACCGCTGGAAGATATGCGGTGCATTTTTAGTCCAAATGGCATAACAACAAATTCAATGAAGCCAAGTGGAGTGCAAATAGCCGTCTTCTCTATGTCCTCCTGCGCCATGAGAATTTGGTAGAAAGCCTTTTCGAGATCAAGCCTGCGCCATGGGAATTTGGTAGTAAGCCTTTTCGAGATCAAGCGTTGTGAAAATCTTCTTATTGTCAAGGCGATCAGCAAAATCCTGAATGTGTGGAATCGGATAACGGTTTGGAACCGTTACCCCATTCAGCTAGCAGTAATCGCCACAGGCGCACCAAGATCCATCCTTTTTAGCCACCATGTGCAAGGGACTGGCCCATGGGCTTTTGGAGTAGCGGCAAATTCCCTTATCTATGAGCGTATTGAATTGCAATTTAGCTGAAGCAAGTTTCTCGCCAACAGGGTCTCAATGAAGTGACAAACGTTGTGAGCATGGACTCTCTCGAGAAAAACCATTTTGTCGATCTAAAGGTTGAGCTAAAGAGTACAGTTTCCGTAGGTTTTGATTGAAGATAGATTGGCGGCATACTGATAAAGTCTGCCGTTGATGCGTGTGTGCGGTGCCATGCTGCGTGGAATCACTGACACCACTGATCCGGAGTCAATGAGGAATGATTGGTTTGACAAGCGATCCTTGATGTGTAGACGTTGGTCCAGGCCAATTTTTTGAATGTCGTTTGGAGGTTTTTGGCTGCTGGTGGTTTCTGCGCTACCGTTTACAAGCTGAGACAACGCCATCGCAATGCGCGCAACTTCGCATTCCAAAATTCAACAAAACAAATCCTCAGCTTTGATTTTCTCAGTTGGATCGCCTATTTCATCTGGATATTGTCACTGACGATAACAAATTCGGCATTATATCTGTCAATTTGGAGGAGAATGTAATTGCGAAATCGGAGGATCTGATCGCATCGCCACCTCTTACAAACAAGTATGCTACTTTAAAGCAGTGCGTGCTCGAAAAATTTGCAGAATCATCGGACTCAAAACTGAAAATACTTTTGCGTGGCGGCGAAACTGTTGGCAAGAAACCGTCGGACATCCTTGACCACATGCGGCGTTTAACAACAACCACGGGCTGCGAGGCAGTTACCGATCGTGGTTTCTGGCGGAGCTTCCAAACTCGATCCGACCGCTCATTTCGGTATGGGACGAGAACAACCTTGACAAATTGGCAGAGATTGCAAATAGAATGTTTGAAGCTAGCGAGTCAGGTTCTGCATTTTTTGAGTCGACGTCACTGACAGAGCAACAGCATCAAGTTGATGCCCTGAGCGGCAAGCAAACCGGCATGTCTGAAGTAACATCGGCATTGCGATCGCTCACTACAAAAGCCGACAAGCTTCAGGACGAGCTACGCCAATCAAAACATGCCAAAGTGTCACGGCATGCGTATGATGGCTCTAATGATGACGGTTCGAAACTATGTTTCTACCACACTAGATTCGGTAAGAATGCTCGCAAGTGCCAGCCAGCATGTCCACGTTTCCAGCAGTCGTCAAACTAGAGATTCTACCGTTGACTCAGCTGGTAAACGGTAGCGCAGAAACCATCAGCAGCCAAAAACCTTCAAACGACATTCAACAAATTGACCTGGACCGCCGTCTACACATCAAGGATCGCTTGTCAAACCAATCATTCCTCATTGACTCCGGATCAGTGGTGTAAGTGATTCCACGCAGCATGGCACCGCACACACACATCAACGGCAGTCATTATCTGTATGCCGCCAATCAATCTACAATCAAAACCTACGGAAACTGTACTCTTCAGCTCGACCTGGCCCTGCAACGCTGGTTCACATGGCCATTCATCATCGCTACAAACACCTATAATCGGCGCTGACTTCCTTGCCGCACATCACCTCCTCGTCGACGTCAGTAAACAACGATTGCTTGACAAGTCAAACTCAATGCATCATGGCACAACTGACTCGCCACTCGAAATACAAAAGTCTCTGCCACTCAAGTCCTCGAATTTGTCAGCAGATGTGCAAAAGATCGACAAAATGGTTTCTCTCGAGCGAGTCCATGACCACAACGTTTGTCACTTCAATGAGACAAGAGTCGCACCTGTAGCTGAGCGACCTAGACGATTATCTGGTGAGAAACTTGTTTCAGCCAAATCGCAATTCAACACGCTCATAGATAAAGGAATTTGCCGCTACTCCAAAAGCACATGGGCCAGTCCCTTGCACATTGTGGCTTAAAATGATTTATCTTGGCGCGCCTGTGGCGATTACCGCAAGCTGAATGGGATTACGGTTCCGGACCATTATCCGATTCCACACACTCAAAGACTCGATAGTTTCAGCCATTACTGAGGCGGTGTCCATTAGGACTCAACGAATAAAGGAGAATATTCCCACGCCACCGGATTTTGTTTGTATGACTCCATAACAACGAAGAGGCTTTGCCATTATTTCTTGACTAAGGACTCCTTGAAGTCAGAGAACGTTAATATTCATGCTATGCGATTATCACAATGGCAAAAAAAAAGTAACTGTTCCTTTAAGTCCACAGATGATAGCAATCGAAGCCGAGGTAAATCTTCACACTGCACAACGAATAATTGAGTCAAAAAGTACGAATGTACTGGACTCATTACCGCATACTATGACATTAGTAACAAAGTGGGGTCTGGGCAATGCGCTTACAAACGAAGAATTAGTGCATCTCTTGATCAGTCTATTTCTGATTCAAACATGTTTATGGTTTCCATTGTTCCATTAAGACTTAAATCTACAATATCTGAATATTGGAATAATTGGAAAATCAATTTGAGGGAACAAATGTTAAAAGCAGAATCCAAGAAGTTTTTCAAAAGGAAGTAGGCATTTGGTTGATAAACAAAAAAGGTTTTTGGTCTAGCAACGATGGCAAGATATTTTCAATATATTGAAATATCAGCTCAAGTGACTGGAATAGATCCAAAAATTATAAAAAAAAACCCGATTTGACGCCACTATGTTTGTTTAAACAACGCTATCCCTGCCAATGGCTACAGCTTAGCTTAGACACACATATATTTACATCAGATATCAATACTCATACCCAGCCATGTTGAGATCGTTCTTTCCTGTTAGCTACACATTTGTCTGCAGTATAAATAAAACCAAAAACTTAAATCTTTTGGCATTCAATTTGTTTATATACTGTTGTGACCAGCTAGAGATATCAAATTTGGTGGCAGTATTCATGTATGTCTTACGCAGATCAAGTTTGTTTTAGATTTTTGCCACAACCCTGAAAACTGGAAAAGCCGTAATAAGAGACGTAGAGCATTGAATTTTGGTATGCCGAATAATAATTATTGTCTCAATGATTCCTGTGGAAGAAAGGAAGTTATTAAAGAATCAATTTTAGGTGCAAAATTCAGCAGCTAGCGCTTTGTTTGTTTAGTTAACAGTGTGACCATGTCGGTATGTTATGGATTTGTTCAAATATATACAAAAAACAAATTTCAGTATATTCTTTGGTGTATTTTTTGTTAAAATATCATTTAAGTTTTTTGTTTTCCCTCGAAATGGGTTTCGGGTATCTTACGGTCGGGCACTCTTGTAGCTTTCTACTTGCTTTTTTTTTTTGCATTTGATTGAATATAAATATAAAACTCACTGGCTACCCCACCTTGCCTTAAAGCAAATACAATTTTTTTTGATTAGACTCGAGTTATAAAAATAGTTTTGTAAAATCTACGGTTGGATGTTGATCTAGTCTGACATAGTATTCCATAAATAGGGTATTCATTCATATGGTATACTCAGATAATGGCCTTGATAGAAACTGGATTCCAGTGAAAACAGTTCGCATACAACTTTGCATGAAGCAAACACGAAAGTATCCTAGAAAAATAACGAATTTTTAAGAAACGCGGCAAAAACCAAACATTTAAAAAAAAAAATCGTAAGTCACAGGCCTCGCGTGGTCTTACAGATACTTCAACAAAGATTTTTCCGCAATACGAAACCCATTAAAGACATCCTAAAAGGTGAAACCATACATAAATTCAATTTCTCAACTCCTCGAGAAATTGCATCATTTAAATTAACCGTTTCTTCCGACTAATTGTGTGCCCCAACGTCCTGTCACCTCATCTAGTGGTAAATGAGTTCAGGCCAAGGAAACGTAACATCATCCCAGTAAATATTCAACCAAATATCACCTTAGCTCATGGTCTTACTGCTAATAACACTAACACTAATGTTTAAAAAAAAAATACCCTTCTACTCTATGGGTAGCGGGTATAAATATATAAATTATCAAATCTTTTTATTAGATTTGTAAAAAAGCAAATTGCTTTATTGAGTTCTGAATTAAGACTAACTTATAACATTGCAGACTTTGCGGAGTTTTCAGAATTGGCTAGGTGCATTTCAGGTGTTAATGCCCTTAGCCATGTTTTGACGTTTTGTCAGCATTGTTGTTAACTCCTTCCCTTTTAAGCGCGGACGTCCTCGGGCGCAATGTAGAAGCGTTTTCTTTCCCTTACTTGATGTATCTCCTTTCTGTACTTCTGTGGCCTCTTGTAGTTCTGGGGTGGATTTCAGCCAATATAGCCAGTATAGTGAATCACTAAGATACCAGAAAGTCCGAAACTGATGGAATTTGCTTTAAGTTATCGATTCTTAGCGTATCCAGTCTCCGAGTGTTGTTGATATTGATTTTCTTCACCAACGTATACTGTAGAGTTTTGGAACTGTATTAGATAGGCTACTTCCACGTCCATTTGGTGCCAGTCACTAACTACTGATGGTTTGGGATGTGTTGATTGTTGATGGTTTTGCAATGTGGTTTTCCGTTCTGAACAAGCGGTGCTATGAAGGAGTCGTTACTAAGGTTAATAATGTTATTTTTGTTACAAATTGTCTTATAGCTAAATGTTTCACATTCTTGTATTATAGCGTATATTATCTTATTACACATTATTATATTTTCGTATTTGATGTCATTTATTACATTGTTTTGTTTAACTGCCGACTAAAGGTATATTTATCATATAGAGCATACTATTTCCGTTTGTTGTTATCTTTATTTTCGCAAATTACGGTAGTTCTTCTTCGTTACTTAATATTTCTTCTATTTTATTTCCTTAGATTTCCGATAATATAATTGAGTGTACAGTATTAGTTTTTGCCCAGCTTATTGAATTTATGAAATTATTTAGATCGTTTTTAAATAGTTGAAGTCTGAACTTTCAAACTGATACAAACTTTTCTTTAATCTACAGTGTGTATAGTATAGTGTTTGTTACGCGACTCGTTTCATTAATTCCTGCAGTTCATTTTTTTTTTTATTATAACCTGTCTATTATTATTTTCTATCTGTTCATTTAATTTTGGTATTAGAATTTCATGATCACTTCTGTCTAATCTTTCTGTTGATCGGTCTTAACCTACGTAAATCATTCTTCAACGAGGAACTCTCGTCACTATGAATTGTGGCTGTGGTGCTATTTATCTGGGCACCTGGAGCATTTCTAGTTTGGGCGTCTGCCACTACTTTGGAAGTTCCTGACTTGTAACGAAGTTCATGATTGTACTCTTGAAGGTAGATTTTTCACCTTTTGAGTTTACCATTATGATTCTTGTTGCTTAACGCAAAAGTGAATGGTTGATGATCGGTAAATATAATAACTTTGGAAGTACCGTAAAAATACATGCATAGACTTTGAAGGGCCCACACTATGACCAACATTTGTGGCATAATTCTCTTCGGTGCTAGTTAGTGTACGTGAAATAAAGGTAATCGGTTTGCCGTTCTGTTCCAGTACTGCGCCTATGGCAGAATTTGAGTCATCTGTTGTGAGCTTAAATTCTTTCGTGAAGTCTCGGTATGCAAGTATTACATCTTGCGAAACTAAAGAGTTCTTAATTTTTCAAATGCGTTTTTACTATTCTGGTCGTGGACTATGTTTACTTTATGGGAGTTATTCTTTGATGAACGACCATTTTCTCCCCTGAGTAGGGTTGTGAGTGGCTTCGCTAATTTTGCGTAGTCACAAATATAGCGCCTGTAATAACTTGATGACCCTAGTAAGGATCTCAAATCCTTTAAGGTCTTTGGAAATGGAAAATTATTAATGGCTTTGACTTATTACTTATTGGTTTTTACACTATTATTGTAAATAACGAGGAAAGACGAGGAAATTGACTTCGTTTCTAAAAAAATTCACATTTACCGATTTGTACCTTCATATTGGCTTTGGCTAGAGTAGATAATGATTTATCAAGATCTTTGGTGTGTTCATCATCTGATTTACTAAAGACTATTATAGCTCTTTGGAAAATAGATGTGGAATTCATTAAACCAAACGGTGGTCTGGTGAATCCGAACTTCCCACCGTTTACTGAAAACGCTGTTTTCTTTATATCCTTCGCAATAAGCGGGATCTGATGAAAGCCACTTTTCAGATCGAACACAGTAAAGTATTGATTTTTATCTAATTGGGCGATGATTTCGCCAATCTCTGGAATTGGGTATCGATATGATATTGTTATAGCATTGTGTTTTCTGTAATCTACAACAAGTCTATATTTCTTTTCACCAAATGTCCATTTGTATTATCTTTATTTTATAATTACCATTTATGTTAAGAATATAATTTTATACATCGATCACCGCATCGAGATTTTTAAGTGTATCATTACCCAAGATTGGATGATCAGGACAATTGAATAAACTAAGGTGAGTGTGGTGGGTAATCTTTGTTTGGCCTCCAACAGAATTTGGAAAAAATAGCTTTTCGTATGGTCTCGGATTCTTTACTAGATTTGTCTGAAGTAAGGCAACGAGGAACTATTTAATCTAAAAAATGGATATCAGAAGTATCAACTGTCTCTATAAACATGGCCTCGTCCTCTTCATATGGATTAATTGCTCCATTCTGTTCCCAAGCTTCATAGTAATCTTATTCAGATATTTCTTCGGGATATGGAGACACATAGTCATTATCCGCGAATTGTTCAGCTTCTCCTGGAGATACATTGAATTGAATTGTATTTGAGAGGCTGATTTGCTTGTAAAAGCAGCGGTGGTCGTTTGCAATGCAAGTATAACTTCTCCTAGTTCTGGACTAGCTACTGGGGTGCTGGTGGCGGTTGGTTGACCTCTTCCTGATCGGGAACTACCGGCTAAGTCGAGGATAGACAGATTTACTTAATATTCTAAAAAAAAGTCTTAAGGACTCCTGTGAATTTGGTTGATATCGAATGGAAAACAAGAAAGTTATTAAAGAATCAATTTTATATGCAGTGACAGTGACAGTGTGACCATGTCGGTCTTATGGATTTTTACCCGCTATTTTCAAATATATACAAACAAAACACAAGTTTCAGTATATTCTTAGGTATATTTTTTGTTAAAATATCATTTAAGATTTTTGTTTTCTCTCGAAATGGGTTGCGGGTATCATACAGTCGAGCACTCTCGACTGTAGCTTCCTTACTTGTTTTATAATACGCTACACTATTTTTTTGTTCAGTGTATTCCTTGTAATTACCTTTGATTAGTTCGGGAAATAAGTGGATAAAATAATCTTAAGTCATGATTTAAAAAAAAAAATCAACGCACAGTAAATCGTTCTTCTTTCTCGCGATATGCTATTGCAAAATCAAATTTAGTTTCACTTAAAAGGCAACAATATTTTCCTGCATCGTTGTCAGTTACAGTTTGCTCAGAATCTTAGACAGTTCTATAATTTTACTCTAAAAGAAAATGTTCTTCAATACCTTCCCATGTTTCCAGACTTTTTTCAATCTACTTACTCAATTGGCAGCTACTCACCTCATATATCTTATCTCTATAACTTGCAAAAGTCTAACTTTATTTCAGAACCTGTGATCACTGAAAGCTCCATTTTAAGCGAACTAAATCAAATGAAACCTGTATTTTTACCCGGTCCAAATGGTATTCCAAGTATTGTGCGGAGTCTTTGCATTTTATTTATATAAATTGTTTATTATGTTATTTGAGTCTGGCTATTTCCCTGCTGTATGGAAGGAATGATTCATTATCCCCTTGCATAAAAACGGTTCAAAACATAACTTTGATAATCAAAAAGGTATTTTCAAAGGGTCCACTATACTGATATTATTACATCTCAACTAAGACACTTTAGTAGATCAATTGTTTCACCCTCCCAACATAGTTACGTGAAACAGTGATCAAGTATTTTCAGAATAAGTTGCAGACTGATGTTTATACCCGCTACCCAAAGGGTAGAAGGGTATTATAACTTAGTGCCAACAGAAAATGTATGTAACAGGCAGAAGGAAGCATCTCTGACCACATAAAGTATATATATTCTTGATCAGTGTCAACAGACGAGACGATGTAGCCATGTCCGTCTGTCCGTCTGTATGAACACCTAGATCTCAGAGACTATAATAGCTAGAGCTACCAAAGTTGGTGACAGTACTCTTACAGGTTCTACGCAGATCACATTTGTTTTGGATTTTTGCCACGCCCCTTTCCGCCCCGAAAAACTGGAAAAGCCGTAATAAAAGACCTAGAGCATTGCATTTTGGTATGCAAAATAATAATAATTATCTCAATGATTCCTGTGAATTTATTTGAGATCGAATAAAAAAAATCGAAGTTATTTGAGAATCAATTTTATATGCAAAATTCAATTGCAGCTGGTCCCGCTTTGTGTGTTTAGTTGACAGTGTCACCATGTCGGTACGTTATGCATTTTCTTCAAATATATACAAAAATATACAAATTTCAGTATATTCTTTGGTATATTTTTTGTTAAACTATTACTTAAGTTTTGATTTTTTCTCCCGAGATGGGTTGCGGGTATCATACTGTCGAGCACTCTCGACTGTAGCTTTTTTACTTGTTAAGTCTTAGCATTGTAATAAGTTAGTCTTAATTCAGAACTTAATAAAGCAATTTGCTTTTATTTACAAATCTATTAAAAAGATTTGTTCATTTGTGTAAGTATAAGAGTAATGAGTATTATGAGTAATTACATAGTTGCCAGACATTGTATTGGTAAATGTAATGAAGGAATGTTATTTAGTTTTATTGTTAGAGAGGAGAGTTTTTTAAGTTTATATACTTTCGCAAACATATTTCAATTACTGTCAACAAAGTGACTCATGTTCTTGGGTTCATCAAACGACGGCAAAAGTATTTGATGACCCTTATGCGGCAAGCTTCTTTTTGCTTCACTTGTCAGTCTCATTTCGGAATACAGACACACATGTAACTTCACACCTTTATCCTTTAACCTTTGTACAATAAACTAATCGGTGCTGACTACAACAGACTTCTATATTTTCTAAATATTAAAAATTGTGTATTATCGATTTTAGCTAACAATAACTAGCAATTATCATGATGTTGAAAACTAAATAAATAATAACTAAATAAACTAAATAATAATAATAAAATAAACTAACCCATCAACTGACCTGATTGGGTTTTCCCTTGATTTTTCCCCAATCCGAGCAGCGAATGCTGCGCTAGATAAATATTGCTTATATTTAAAAGAATAATATTTATTCATGTGTATATATATATATATAACATATGTATATAAAGTAGTAGTAGACACTGACCCAGCTATAAACGCATAGCCTAAGCGCTAAAAACTAGGATAATGGAATTTTCACAAGACCTAGATATGATCGTGTGGGCGCTCACTAAGCAGCGATTTTCCGAAATAATCAATTTTTACCACGCGGCTCGCTGTGCCGGTAGTGACAACGGGGCTAAAGTTGGAAGCTCTTAGTCGACCGGTTTTTAAAAATATGTCAATGAAATGTAAATATATATGTGTAATGTTGAAAAAGTAGCAATGAAAATGTTTGCATTGACACTAGAAACATAATGAAAGGCTTATGTTTTTGTTTAGAAGCTCGATAAAAATAGACCAATCAATTATATATTGCGAAAAAGATAAGCCTAAAATGCTAACCTTTTTGTAAAGTCTAGACTTCAGGTTCTTAAGCTTAGAAAGTTGTTAATAAAGCCAAGGAGGTTTATAAGACCTATGTGGAAAATTAAAGGGGATTTATTTATTTAAAGTCGACAGTAAACAGTCGATATTGAAGAAATTATAACATAACGTTATGACTAGAAGAGTAAAATTATGTTAAATAAATATTATTTTTTTTTAGTTTAAAATTTTAAAAAATAATTTAAGAAATAATTCAATTAAAATTAAAATCTCTGGGGGTATTTAAGCAATATTAATCTAACCCAGCATTCGCTGTATGGATTGCGAAAACCCCAGGAAAAACTCAATCAGGTAAGATGATAGGTTAGTCAACTAGTATTTTATTATGGTTTTATTTCCAACACCTTGTTAGTTGCTAATTATTGTTACCTAAGAATGATAGAAAACAATTGTTAATATTTAGAAGAGATGCCTCGGCGTTGAAAGCATAGTAGAGTCTGTTGTAGTCAGCACAGACAACTCGAAAAGGTTCATGCTTAGAATGGTAAGTTATACAGAGGTTGAGGGATAAAGGTATGAAGTTACGTGTTTGTCTAACTGGGACAGAAAGGTATTCTAAGAAGGTAAACAGAATTTAGTTTTTTTAAGCATTAGTGTTAGTTTTATTAACAGTAAGAGCGTGAGCTAAGGTGATATTGAAAATTTACTGGGGTGTTACGTTTCTTTGGCCTAAACTCATACACGACCATATGTGGTGGCCAGAAACTCGGGTCACGCAACAAAAGAAATGAGTCGGAACTAACAGTTAATTTAAACGAATCAATTTCCCGAGGAGTTAAGAAATTTATTTTTTGTATGGCTACCGATGCCGAGGATTTTGTGTGGACATAAGTTGAGATTGCCTCGCACGAACTATCAGAAGAGAATCGAGAAATGAATATCTGCTTTTTCTTAGCCACAACAGAAAATAAAGGGGGGTTAGTGCTAATAATAATGTTGGGAGTAGGTGGCGAGGACAACAAGGAATAGTGGATCCATCCGAGGCCTCAATAAAGACATTGGGAATCGAAGGTACTAAAAGAGGTGTTGTTCATTCCGCGGATGCACATTTGGCACCACTAATTAAAGTAGTTTTTTTAGGCTTGATGGAAAGGGATGGTAATGGAATGCAAGGAGAAGAAGGCAGCGGTAAATATACTAAAAGTGGAGGACCATCAGGTTAAGGAGCAGATTGCGAGACCGAGCGGCGCTTTGTAGGCGTCTTTATTTCGTTTTGACCAAGCAATTGCATACTAGTATCAAATTCACTAGAAAGAGACTTGGTCATTATACGCAGTTTATCAAATTGGTTTTTCACGTAGTTATACATACGTGCAAAATCCAATTGCTTTTCAATGCATACCGGACATGACCACTTAATCTTATCATGATCGCGCCCGGTAATGTCTTGTAGTGTACTAGTTGTGTCTTGGGTTTCGGACTACAAAGAGATTTCGATTTGTGCACTTCTAGCTACTGCTCTTGCTAGCTCGCCGGTGTATGTCGGGGTTCCTCCTACTCGCTCTTAATATGGCACTCCTGAGAACACTGTCATAATAATTAAGTGCACATTTTTATGTGATTAACAAACACAAAGACACAGAGAGATATGGAAATCGTACCCAATTTAATACTGGATAGGAAACTATCGAAAAACTGATAACAACTTATGGATTCTTTAAGCTACTACTTTAATGGCCATGCTTTACTCGGGATGAATAAAATTAATTTAACACATTACGTCAGATGAGCTCATGGACGACGTTGCGTTATCATATGTATAACGTGGCTGCGAAAAAAGACGAATATACATTTATACATATAAAACGTGTAACGAAAGAAAGCACTAAGGCAAGGGGACTGTTGCATTTGCGGGGCACGCTTTAGAATCCGGCTCTAGCTCGTCGGCTTTGGGGGTGGTGGTCTTGCTTGTGCAACGTCCTTTTTTTTCGCAACATATTATTATCAATAGGACTAGAATTGAGCGTGCTGCGACGAAAGAAATTGAAGCTATAAGCTTGTACCGGAAGAGAGATAACTTTAGCCAAAGGAAAGAAGAAAAGGAAATCAGAGAGAAAGAGAGAGAGAGAGAGAGAAAGTGAGAGAAAGAGAGAGAGAGAGAGATGGTTAACCATGTTCCACAGCCGTTATGTGGATCCTAAGCCCTTCCATCCTGATCACACCTCAGAAAAGATGGTGACCCCTTTACGTCACCCTACGAAAGTGGAGTCACGGCATGATTCGACAATAATAAAATATAATTAGTCCATAATTATTAGTTATTTAATTCTCTTGTTGACGTTCTTCATGAGCATTACAAAAATAATACAAATTTAAACAAAAAAAAATTATTTAAAATATACAATAGAATTAAGAAATAACGTTTTAAATTTGCAATTGTACATATAATTTGTTGTTTGATTTGTTGTTTTATCTCTTATGAAATTGTTTTTTTTTTTTTTTTTTCTATCATAAATGTGGACTTTGCGATCAATATAAGCGTAAAAAAAAAATAATGTGCAAATATGTGGAAAAATAATAAAGAAATTATAATACAAAAATAAAAAAATAACAAACTCACATTTTCTCCAAGCGGCGGTAGATCGATCTTCCGTAGTGCTTGTTGTGCGCAAAAATTTTGCGCTAATACAAAAAAAAAATATATCTAATCGATTAAGCACATTATCATTTCTCACCACAAAGATCACAAATTATTGTTTCATTTCATTCATTAAATAAATCAACAACAAAACAAATGTAATGGAATTTTAACATACAAGATGACATATATAAACTATAAGAATTAAATATTATCATTTCATTTTAAACAAATTTTGCGATTCATTTGATTTATAATCATTTCATTCTAATCGTTTCATTTCATAGCACATTGTGGTTTTTATCTAGATTGATTCGTATAACAATTTTTTTTTTCATTGTACATGTATATTAACAAATTGTTTATTGGAATTTTTCTACTTCACTGTTTTACTTCATGTCTTCGAATTGTTTTACATGTACATATTTCTTGTTTTATAAACTTTTAAACTTTTCTTGGATTTAAATCATTTGTTTTATTTCACTTTGATTTTGTTTGTTTTAGCCTATTGGCTCGGTTGGCAAAAATCCTCTGACTGAACCCTCCACGAGGGTGCCTGCTGGGCAATGGATACTGCATCGTCTCGGGCAACCGAGAGATGTCAGCATCACTTGCTCGCTTATGAGACCTTGCAGTTTCTAGCTAAGGGACTGTGCCCAAGCTTTTAAGATTTATTCTGGAAAGCTGAGGTCCAGGGCCATGGTCAGAGGTACTTGGCAGCAAGTATAAAATGCATCTTGAATCCTCGGATTCACAATGGAGGAAGGTATAGAGACGTCAACTCGGGCTGGGATGTCAGCCCAAACGTCGGTGGGAAGTGTGACTGCTACCACCGGCGAGCACGGGGAGGAGAAATCCTCTCTGCGTGTCGCCAGTGGTCACGACGGTGGAGGGGGCAAACTCCATCGACAGGAGGGAGTGGACCTGGAATCAAGTGCCACGGAGTCGGAGTTTGTGTTGACAGGCTCATCGATGACGGAGTCCGAGCTAGCGCTTGCGCTAGCGAGGATGCCGTTGGATGAGTCATCGAGCACTGATGAAAACGAAGTGACAGTAGTCCAGGGACCATCCAACAAGGAAGGCGCTAACCTCAAGCGCAAACAACGCTCAGGGTACAAGAGCTCTCTCAAGTTCCTTAAGGAACTAGAAGGCCGAAACCCAGAGTCGTTGAACGAGCGTGAGAGGAAATTGCGCAAGAAGCACGAATACAACGTTCGGCGGTACCTGAGGCTCGCTGGCGTGACCGGCAACACTCAGTCCGCTGAACCAAGTATGGATGCACGGTGCCAGGGTGACAAGGGGTTTCAGGCAGTAGCCGTAGCGAACCCGACGGAGGAAGTCAAACCTTCCACGTCGAAGTTGGTGGAACCAAAGAAACCCAAGTCACCTTTAGAAGGAAACAAGTAAGAAAGCTACAGTCGAGAGTGCTCGACCGTATGATACCCGCAACCCATTTCGAGAGAAAACAGAAAACTTAAATGATATTTTAACAAAAAATATACCAAATATACTGAAACTTCTTTTTTTTGTTGTAAATATTTGAAAATAGCGGGTAAAAATCACAACACCGTTATGGTCACACTGTCAACTAAACAAACAAAAGCGTGGGCAGCTGCAAGTGAATTTTGTATATAAAATTGATTCTTTAATAACTTCCTTGTTTTTTATTCGATCTCAAATAAATTCACAGGAATCATTGAGAATATAATTATTATTATGCATACCAAAATTCAATGCTCTATTATTACCGCTTTTACAGACTTTTGGGGGCGGAAAGGGGCGTGGCATCCAACTTTTGAAATAAACTTGATATGCGTAGGACCTATAGGAGTACTGTCCCCAAATTTGGTAGCTCTAGCTCTTATAGTCTCTGAGATCTAGGTGTTCATACAGACGGACAGACGGACATGGCTATATCGTCTCGGCTGTTGACAATGATCAAGAATATATATACTTTATGTGGTCGGAGATGCCTTCTTCTGCTTGTTACATACATTTTCTGTTGGCACTAAGTTATAATACCCTTCAACCCTATGGGTAGCGGGTATAAAAAGCGTGCACCAGGTAAGCTTGCAAAAGCCAAACCTCCTAAAAAGGAGAGAACGGTGAGCAAGCTACCAAAAAAGGCCAACCCAGCTATCAGCAAGAGGCAGAGGTCAGACGACTCGGCGAAGGCTTCGGAGAGGAAGCGGGTGTGTTCAGGGGACATCCTGGCCAGCTTGAGCACGAAGCTGGAGCAACAGGTAGCCATCATCGACAGGAGCAACCCGGATGGGAAGCTCTCTATTGATAACTGGCTTATCCTGGAAGTGTTAATTGACCAGGGGATTGCTGATGCCATCACTCGACCGCAGAATCCGTTCGTGGCAGAGTTTGATGGCATCAACTGGTACAAGTGTGTTAAAGTGGTGGCCAACGACGAATCCCTGCGATTCCTCAAAGATACACTGCTGAAACTGGAAGCGCCGTGACCAGGAGCAAGAATTGACGTCATCCCTGCAGACCAAATTCCTGAGCGGACGATCATTAAGGTCTGGATCCCACCTCCCATCAGGGAGGATCGAACCACCCTTATATTGATCAAAAGCCAGAATGCGGACTGTCACACAGCGGACTGGACGATCAAGAGAGGTCTCGCCGGAGACAAAGGAAACGGCAAGGATCTATGGATCAGCATTGGTCCAGAGTCCAAGAGCCAACTCCTTAGTAAGCAAGGCCGGCTGAAGATGGGAATGGGTTGCATTTGGGCAATCGTTCCTCGAGGCGCTGGGCGCGTAGATGTTAGGTCGACCGGAACGAATTCGGGTAGTGCAGATTAATCTGCACCACTCGAGGGTTCCTTCCACAGACCTACTACGGTGGATGGACAAGGAGAGGGTGGATGTGGCTCTCATCCAAGAACCCTGGATCGTAGGTGAAAGGGTTTGTGGTTTGAGAGCCCGCGGATACCATCTCCTTGTCCCAGAACCTGTATCGTGGTAAGAACCGGACTTAATGTGATCTTTTCTTCCAGTTACAGCAACAGGGACTTGACGGTAGCGCTATGCGAGCGTAGGAACGGACACAATCTTTACCTAGCCTCAGCATATCTCCCGTACGAAGAAAAAGATCCACCGTCGGAAAGTATTCGACTCATTCAGCATGCGCAGAAAGAGGGCACGGATCTAATCCTTGGGTGTGATGCTAATGCCCACAATACCTTTTGGGGGAGCAAAGACACCAACAAGAGAGGGGAGTCGCTGATTGAATTCGTGATGCTCACTAATCTTAATGTGTGTAATCGGGGTAGCCACCCCACCTTCCGCAATAAGAACCGAGCTGAGGTTATAGATTGAACTATAGCGACCAACAGCGACTCCCTCTCCGTAGAAGACTGGCATGTATCCAAGGAATGCTCCTTCTTGGATCATTACAGAATAGTGTTCGAAGTAGGATGGTCCAGAGAGGCAAAGGCGCCCTTCAGGAACCCACGAAAGGCAAACTGGCTCAAATACTCAAACCTTGTTAGGGAATCTATTCCCAACCACCCAGTTGGAAGGCTAGAAAACCCAGACAAGTTGGAGGAATCGACCCAAAAAGTCACAGATACTCTATGTAAGGCCTTTATTAAATCCTGTCCAATCAGCCGTCCACCGAAGTCAAACCGCAACAAGTGGTGGACTCCGGAACTCGGCCAGATACGAAAGGATATATACAACAGATCAAAAGACGGAAACTGCCAGGTAGTCTGAAATGCCTACCATCACAGTTTTAAGACCTTCAAGAAGGAAATCAACCAAACCGACACCACTGAAGCGTCCAGACTTCGAAGGTTTTTGGCGAAAGATCCAGCCACAGCGGGGCTGCTTTGCAACCTGGATGGCACATTCGCTAAAAATAGTCAGGAGTCTCTACAACTCCTCATGAACGCACACTTTCCAGGATGCATACAAGCTGAAGACGAAAATGGGATCCCCACTTCTCACATCAGCGGCGACCCGGAGGGAAACGCGCCTCATGAGAGCCAAGTCCAAATCGACGAAATTGTCGACACTAAGAAGATAATCTGGGCTATCAAATCGTTCCAGCCCTACAAATCAGCAGGACCGGATGACATAAGACCGGTCTTGTTACAGATGGTATGCGTACATCTGTCGCAATGGCTATTAGAAATCTTCAAGGGATGTCTCCTTACGGGATACATTCCAAAAACCTGGAGAAAAGTGAGGGTGGCATTCATTCTCAAAGCAGGAAAGATAAACCACTGCTCAGCAAAAGATTATAGGCCCATAAGTCTCTCATCGTTTCTATTGAAAACACTAGAGAGACTTCTCGACCTTCATCTCAGAAGTAAGCTAACACCTTACACTTTTAGCAAGTCCCAACACGCCTACCTCAAAGGTAGATCAGTCGAGACGGCTCTGCACGAGGTGGTTAGCACAATTGAAGGCACACTGCAAAGGAAGGAGTGTACGTTAGCGGCATTTCTCGACATAGAGGGTGCCTCTAACAATGTCAGGATCGAGTCTATAACGGGAGCACTTGTCAACATAGGCTCACACCCGACAATCACTCGATGGCTTAGCAACATGCTTCGCCAAAGAATGATAAACGCCCAACTTTGCGCCTCGACTATCAGGAGAAGGGCAACCAGGGGCACCCCGCAAGGGGGGTGATATCCAACATTGTCCTAAATGACATTATTCTCAAACTGAAGTATAAGGGCTGCAGAGTGACTGCTTATGCGGACGACCTGGTTCTAATGGTAACTGGCAGATTCCTGCCAACAGTCAGTGAGCTACTGAATGCCGCATTGAGCGAAACTCTGTGATGGGCGGAACACAACGGTCTTGGGGCCAACCCACAAAAGAGCGAACTAGTTCTTTTCACTCGAAGATATAAGATACCAAGCTTCAAGCTCCCGACACTGGGAGGAACAGAGCTGAAGTTATCAAAGGAGGTAAAATACCTTGGTGTAATCCTGGACTCCAAACTCTCCTGGAGGAGAAACTCGGCGGAAAGGATGAAGAAAGCGTTACAAGCCTTTTTTGTGTACAAAAAGACTTTTGGTAAAGGTTGGGGATTGCAACCGTACATCCTTCACTGGTTCTACACTGCAATTGTCAGACCTATACTGACGTATGGGGCTCTTGTATGGTGGGAGGCGGGACACACCGACTCCTATCTAAACAATCTCCGCAAAGTTCACAGACTAGCATGCTTGGGAATAACAGGATGTATTCGTTCTACCCCCCAAGCAGCGCTGGATGTAATGTTAAATCTGGAACCCATCGGAGTCAAGCACGAGGAAGCAAGGAGTGCGGTCAGACTGCATGCCCAGTGCCTCCTTAAGCCTGGTGCAGGTCACAACTCCATTCTACGTACAGTAGAATTGACTGTGGCTGAGAACGACTACTGGGTACCAGAACATAAGTGGGATGACAGATTAACAGCTGAATTCCCTGACAGATCCGATTGGCAACATGAATCTCCCCCGAGGCAGAATGAGTTGTCAATCTACACAGATGGATCAAAGACGATAGAAGGCACCGGATCGGGGGTCTTCTCCGAAGACCTTGCAACCAAGCTTTCCTTTCGTCTTCCTGACTGGTGTAGTGTGTTCCAAGCGGAGATCTACGCTGTTTGGCAAGCGACCAATTTGATACGGACACTGGGCGGAAGCCCGAGGGACGTGTCCATCTACGTCGACAGCCAATCAGCGATAAAAGCACTCGCATCGAACACCATAAAGAGTAAACTAACTCATGATGTCACTGAACCTATGCCAACCACACTCTATCAGACTTGTCTGGGTTTCCGTGCACACTGGAGTACCAGGTAACGAGGCGGCTGATGAGTGTGCTCGGCTGGGGTCACCGTCATCAGAAACTCTCGCGGCGAACGATATAAAGAGACCCATTCAGCACGTGCTATCGGAACTTAATTGTTCCATGAGAACGGCGACTGAGAGACACTGGGCAGCATCATCGGGCTGCGTGGTGTCAAAAGCACTCTGGCCGGGATACAGTCCCAAGCGAACAACCGAGCTCTTAAACTTTAAAAAGAACAAGATAAGGTTACTGACAGGAGTCTTAACGGGACACTGCTACATCGGCCGTATGGCTCAACGGTACGATGGACCCCAACAGGACTTCTGTCGCAGCTGTGGGAACGAAGAGGAAACCGAGAGTATCCAGAATCTTCTCTGCGACTGCTCTGCACTTCTTAGAAAGAGGACCCAATTTCTGGGAAAGCCTTTCTTGGTTGAACTGGGCAGTCTTGGGAATATTCGGCTGGAGAACATGGCGCTTTTCCTTGACTCTACTGGCTGGTTTCAGAGGCTACCGCAGCCCAACAGAACTGGCCAGTAGCACGTAGACGAAATGACACAATCAGAGTTTTCCTCCAATATCCCAACAATCCCTCCCAATCCCCTCTACTCCTACAGTTCACAGATCAGACATCACAATGGACCACAAAGTCTTCGGGTGCTCTCGACTCCGGTCGAGCCGTCTGCTTAACCAACCAACCCAACCAAGCCTAATGGCTCACTGGCGTAGCTATTGAAATAATGGGCTCAGCTGGTCAGCCGTGCTGATGGCCAAAGAGACCCGATGGGGGTGCTCCGGTGCCAAGAAGTGGTGCTCCGGTGGCCAAGAAGGGGTGCTCCGTTGGTCAAGAAGGGGTGCTCCTGTGGCCAATAGGGCTGACAGGATGATGATCGAGTGGCGTTAGATACGCCTGCCTGCAAGGAAGCGGGCTGGGCGGCGCTTTAGTGGCCCTGTTTGCGCCGAAGCAGGCGCTACGGCAACTAAATAAAGAGCTGCTTTAGCGACAAAGTGCACACAGGAAAAGGTTTGGTAATGCGACCTGCGACAAAAATTGTTTTTGTAGTTTTTTTTTTTCTAATAAAAATTGTTTTGATTCCAAAAGGATTTTAGTTTTTGCTTACCAATTGCGATACAAATTATAAAAATTTATGCTCCGTATAATGGATGCAAAAAGATAAAATTTTCTTCCTCCAATGTCTTGCCTGTTCGCTCGGCCGGTCTCAGAGAAAAGAACGAGACTGGAACCGGGACAAATGAAGTTGGCTGCACACGCGCAGCTGGTGTCCACTGCACGTGCGAAAGCTCAGCTTCTAATAGCACCTCTGTCGCAGCTGACACCCGAAAGCTCGCACTGCAATTGTCTACGTGGCAACAATGTGGTGCCACGATTTTGGGCAGCATACTTTCGAGGGAAACTTCAAGCCCAGTCGGGCCTATAGTCTATAGCAGACTTTTAGGCGAGGAAATTACAAAGGAATATTTGCTTAAGGCGCCTGAAGCGACATCACTGCCGAATGTCCTTGGCGTGATAATTGCCTAATAAACGTCCTTGAAAATCTTCAAGTTCATAGTACGAATTGCCTAATTTTTTCCGAACTCGGGCCTTTACAAAAGCTGGACCAAACATGGCGTTTGGAAGCAACTCTGTTTAAAATTGCGACGGAACACTTCTTGTCCTGGTCCAAAAGTCACTACTCTTGAACGTAAATTATATCGCTTTCGTTTTCCTCATGCTTTTTTTGCATTTGTTTGCACGCCTCCTTTCGAACAATGTCGAACGAATCGGGCCGATCAAACATTAAGGATCGATCATCGAGCATGTTCAACTTCCTGAGCAATGAATAAGTTGACGCAAATGTGACCATGTGTTGGCCGAAAACCATATAATAAGGCGAGGTTCCAATGCTTGAGTGTACAGAAGACCTCAAAGCACAGCATATTTGATTTAAACACTCGTCCCAATCCTTCTGATCCGGGCGTACATAAGCTCGAATTCCCGATATGACAGAACGATTTACTCTTTCGGAAGCGTTTGCTTGAGGCGAATGGACAGCAGTGAAGGTATGATTAATGCCGTATTGTTGCGTCAACTTTTTGAACGCTTCTGAACGAAACTGCGATCCATTGTCAGAAACTATTGTTTCCGGAACGCCGAAAGTCATGAATAACTCTCCTTCGAGATACTTGGTTATCAGGGAAGCATTTATCCTTTTGACCGGTTTTAAGAATACATATTTTGAAAAATGGTCAAGAACGATAAATATGCCAATATTTCCGCTTCTTGAGCGCGGATAGGGCCCAAGAAAGTCAATGAAAAGACGCTGGAAAAACCGCAGACTCTCTTGAACCTTTCCCAATGGCGGTCTAAGAGAACTATTAGGTGACTTTGTAGTTTTGCATACATCAAAAGCGTTAATGTACGCTTTAACGTCGGACACAAGCCCGGGCCAAAAATAATATCTTATCACCCTTTCAATGGTCTTGTGTATGCCGCCATGCGAACTCAGAGGGCTATTGTGTGCTTGGAAAAGGATCTCTGGAACCAATTCTTTTAGGTACCCAGAGCTTCCAAGCGTACTCATCGTGTAGCTGTTCGCCGGTCAAGTGTTCAGCTTTTCTATATACAAGTCCACCATCAGTCTAACGGTCTGGAAAATTTGCCTTATTGGAATTTATTCTTTCGAGCAAATCCATATATTCGACTGTCTTGAAATGTGGCGACTTTAGATCGACGATCAAACCTTTTTGTAAATCAATTGCTGCCACCACATCCTCATTAACTCTCGATAAAGAATCTGGTACCACATTCAAGGATCCTTTACGATGCTCTATTTTAAACCGATACTTTTGCAATGCTAAAGCCCATCGAGCTAGTCGAGAATTCAAGTCATGATTGATATTAACCATTTTAGAGATGCGTGGTCGGTCACGATGGTGAATTCATGACCCTCCACGTAAGCACGAAAGATTTTGAGAGCTACAATCGCCGCTAAACATTCTTGTTCCGTGACCGTGTAATTTCGCTGAGCTTTGTTTAATTTTTTTTGAGATAAAAGCGACAGAACGCTCGTCTCCATTTTCTGCAACCTGAACCAACACAGCACCAACACCCGTTTTGCTGGCATCGCAATGTTTTGCGAATGGTTTTGAGAAATCAGAACTGCACAACACTGGAGCTTCGCTAAGGCGTGATTTCAGTACTTCAAACGCTCTTAACGCTTCAGTCGTGACACTGAATTTCCTTTTCGTCGTCATCAAATCGGTCAAAGGAGAAGCAAGCGATGCGAAATTAAGAACGAACTTTCGATACCATCCACGTAACCCCATAAAACTCCTCAATCCTCGTAAGGTTTTCGGAACAGGAAAATCTCGGATGGCTTTAACCTTTTCAGGGTCAGTTCGAATTCCACCGTCACCAATTATGTGGCCCAAACAGCGCACACGTCGCATGCAGAAATGACTTTTGCCAATATTGATCGTCAGACCTGCACGCTTAATATGAAGAGATATTTCTCTCAAAACATCTTTAGATAGCTTTGACACTATTGACACTATTGAAAGGTCATCCAAATAAACGAAAACTTCGTTTCTGAGATGTGCTGGTACAACTTTATCCATTAGTCGGGACATTGTTCTAGTGGCGTTGCACAACCCGAATGGCATCACTTTAAATTGATAAAGGGGTCTTCCAGGTACTGTAAACGCCGTCTTGTCACGGGATTGGACTTCTAAGGGCACCTGCCAATAGGCATCTTTCAGGTCCAAGCTAGAGATGTACTCGGCTTTTGGCAAACGACTTAGAATACCGCTAATTTGCGGAAGTCGGTATGCATCTTTCTCAGTGAAACTCTTGACTTTACGACAATCGAGGCAAATTCTAACTTTGCCTGGCTTGGTCACCATGACAATCGGAGAAGACCACCCGCTTTCCGATTCTTCTATTACCCCAAGCTGCAACATCCTATCGATTTCCGCATACATAGCCTTCTCTACAGCGGGCGAGACAAGGAAGTGTCGTTGTTTTATAGGCTTAGCATTTCCCACCTCTATAGAGTGTGAAATCAAGTTAGTCTTACCAAGACCAAAATGAGGGAAAGCATTGTATGACGTTGAACAACTTTGCTTTGGTGCTGTTGGACAATTCATGTTGATCAATATCAACACTGCTACTAACTGAGCCTTGAGTAGCTTCTAAGCTAGACACTTCCAAACTTTTCGGAAGAATATTATAAAGCCTCCAGAAATCTATACCCAAGTAAAGATCTTGCTTCAAGGATGGTACTATATAAATATTTAGGAACTTCTTAATGTTGCCGTATTCCACGTCAACTTTTAATCGGCCTACCACACGTTGAGGGCTTCCATCCGCAGTGGTAGCCATTTTGTTTATCTTTTTGTACGCTACCTCTTCCTCCAATAATTCCTGAGCTAAATTTCCTTCAAAACAACTTATCGATGCGCCCGAGTCAAGCAGTCCGAACACAGTACGGTCCAGTAACCGAACTGGCAAGAATGGCCGTGGATCAACAGACCCTGTGGACTGAGAACAAATATACTCTACGCCAAGCACGTAGAGATCCAAAAGGATTTAATGCGCTTTGAATGTTTGGTGATAGGTCATATTTAGGTAATGGTCTTTTACTTAATGTTGGGATTTTGTGATGAAGCGAAGAGCTTTAATCGCTTTTTTGTAGGTCCGGGAAAGTATTTAGTGGAGACACTGCTGTATCCACTTTTAGTCTGTCATTGTCGCTTGACTGCGTGAGGCACTCGAAGTTTTCGGTTTGTGTTGCAACTTCGAGGTGCCGGGCTTGTAGTTTTTTGAACACCTATTGCAACTTGGCTTGTAGGTATTGGCCGCTCCACAGCCGTAACAAAAAACTCTTCTGTCGGATATACAATTTTGGTATCTATGCCCTTCCTTTCGGCAGTTCCAGCATTTCAAGGAAACAGCTTCTACATCAAAATCCTTTTTAGATTCTGCCTCACTATCATCTTGTAGCTGAACTAATTCTGAGACCTCACGCTTAAAAGGTGTTGCCTTTGCGTATCCGTGAGATCTCTTCACATCTTCCAAAAATGTTTCGCGTCTTCGACAAATTTCCCTCAATTCAGAGACTGTTCTTATTTCAACGTTTAAAATTTCATGCCGTATATCTGGTCTCAAATTGTTTTTAATAATTCGAACAACTTTTACTGGTGACCACGGCCGATCTAGTTGATCGATTAAAATGGATATGACTTCGTAGAAATTATCAAAGGATTCATTCTGATTTTGTTTCCGATTCCTTATTAATTCCTCAATGTCACAATCATCCCTCTCTACTCGAAATTGCGACCTCAAGGCTGTGCATAAATTTCCCCAGCGAACTTCGGCAACTGTTTTGTGATACCGCCAAAAGAACTCAATGGCCTTTCCTTCAAAAAGCACACTCGCGTTCTTGCAAAGGACGGTATAATTTCCGTCTAAAGTTTGATCCGTAAGAGCCTCGGCCCTATATATGAAATTTTCAACAGACATTCCTGTACCAGAAAATTTCATCTTCCAACCATTTGATATTTGGACCACTTTATCGGGCCGGTTAATAAGATCTGAGATATGCGATATGGGTGAACGCGAGTTGAGTCTTACAACGTCGTCATTGTTACCGTAAAGAGGCCTGCTTTCAACTCTCGACTCGATTGGAGGTGGAGTTAATCTATTTTCGCTGAGTTGCGACTAACCTTTTAACACTTACCACTACTGAACTTTGAATAAGTTCAGCCATCCTTTCGGAGAGTGTTCTGAGCACAATCTTCGCTCCATTGCAAGCAAAGACATAGGGTTTATAGTATTCCCCTTGTCTTGGTCCCTAATCCGTGTATTTAACGCACTCTGTGATGTGCCAGCCACATCGTCTGTTGTGAATTCGACACTCTGTTCTTCGATATGGCGGCTTTTAGATTGGGACCAAGTTTGCAACCCTTGACTATTTGTCGGTTTGTCTGCTGCTGACCGGCACACTATTTGACAAACTGGACATTTGTCAGATTTTTTAAAGTGTGCGCCGATACACTTTTTGTGAAGTTCGTGATGGCATGCTGTTTTGTATGCCTCTGCAACCGACTTAATTTCTGTTTTACATAACGGACAAATTAAACTTGGTTTGCCCATAGCTCCCTTATTCGGCGATCGGTCAATACCCATCATAGTAAACCAAAAGAAATAACAAAAAAATAATAATAAAAAAATCGGACCAAATCCAAATTAAATTTGAAAATTGTTGATTTAACAATACCAAAAATAATATGCGCAAACAAAAAAAAATCAAATATATAACAACAATCAGAAATATCATATAATAATTATTAGTCGAAATCAATGCCTGACGTCACACGAGTCGTAGGGTGACTATATTTGTCAACCTAAATTTCTCCAATTAAAGTAAATAGAGGTGATAGATAAGTAGAGCTAATTCAATTAACTGGATTGATTGAAGGACAAGGGAGTTGTCTAAATTGTTGCCGTTGTTTTCCAATTAAACCATCAAGGTAGAAAAGCCTCTGAGAAGGAATTGAATAAAAAAAAAATTTCCGTTAGTCCTACGTGGTTGTGACACCATTAAAAATGTGTCTACACTCTCCGATCATCTGAATTTAACGTGGATCAAATTATTCACAGATATTTTGTCAATTATGTGATATCGAAAAACCAAGGCCAGAATATTAACCGCAGTTATATAATTTTGTATTTCCTTGATTTGATAGATATCCTATTACTGGTAATTGATAGTAAAAAAAAAAAAAAAAAATTCAAGCACTAACTTTAAATTGTGGCCAAAAGTAACTAAATTTTAACTATTTTCTTTTGTATTCCGAATTATTTTAAAGCTAATGTCGAACTTTTTAATCCAAATAAATTTAAAAGAAAATAAAAAATGAAAAAAAAAAATTTCAAAATGGAATAGAATACACAAATCTTTAAATGAAGTTATCTGGGATTCTTAATGAGTGATTACTGTACTCACTAAGGCCCTACACGTTGGGCGCCACTTTTCTTCTTAATAATAATAAATTATAACTGTAACGTGTAACGAAAGAAAGCACTAAGGCAAGGGGACTGTTGCATTTGCGGGGCACGCTTTAGAATCCGGCTCTAGCTCGTCGGCTTTGGGGGTAGTTGTCTTGCTTGTGCAACGTCCTTTTTTTTCGCAACATATTATTATCAATAGGACTAGAATTGAGCGTGCTGCGACGAAAGAAATTGAAGCTATAAGTTTGTACCGGAAGAGAGATAACTTCAGCCAAAGGAAAGAAGAAAAGGAAATCAGAGAGAAAGAGAGAGAGAGAGAGAGAGAGAGAGAGATGGTTAACCATGTTCCACAGCCGTTATGTGGATGCTAAGCCCTTCCATCCTGATCACACCTAAGAAAAGATTCTGGTGATCCCTTTACGTCACCCTACGACAGTGGAGTCACGGCATGATTCGACAATAATAAAATATAATTAGTCCATAATTATTAGTTATTTAATTCTCTTGTTAACGTTCTTCATGAGCATTACAAAAATAATACAAATTTAAACAAAAAAAAATTATTTAAATTATCCAAAAGAATTAAGAAATAACGTTTTAAATTTGCAATATAGTAATTTGTTGTTATATCTCTTATGAAATTGTTTTTTTTTTTTTTTTTTCTATCATAAATGTGGACTTTGCGGTCAATATAAGCGTAAAAAAAAAAAATAATGTGCAAATATGTGGAAAAATAATAAAGAAATTATAATACAAAAATAAAAAAATAATAAACTCACATTTTCTCCAAGCGGCGGTAGATCGATCTTCCGTAGTGCTTCTTGTGCACAAAAATTTTGCGCTAATAAAAAAATATATCTAATCGATTAAGCACATTATCATTTCACCACAAAAATAACAAATTATTGTTTCATTTCATTCATTAAATAAATCAACAATAAAACAAATGTAATGGAATTTTAACATACAAGAAAAATATATATATAAACTATAAGAATTAAATATTTTCATTTCATTTTAAACAAATTTTGCGATTGATTTGATTTATAATCATTTCATTCTAATCGTTTCATTTCATAGCACATTGTGGTTTTTATCTAGATTGATTCGTATAACAATTTTTTTTTTTCATTGTACATGTATATTAACAAATTGTTTATTGGAATTTTTACACTTCACTGTTTTACTTCATGTCTTGTTTTATAAGCTTTTAAACTTTTCTTGGATTTAAAACATTTGTTTTGGTTTTGTTTGTTTTAGCCTATTGGCTCACTGGCGTAGCTATTGAAATAATGGACTCAGCTGGTCAGCCATGCTGATGGCCAAAGAGACCCGATGGGAGTGCTTTCGTGCCAAGAAGTGGTGCTCCGGTGGCCAAGAACGGGTGCTCCGTTGGTCAAGAAGGGGTGCTCCTGTGGCCAATAGGGCCGACAGGATGATGATCGAGTGGCGTTAAATACGCCTGCCTGCAAGGAAGCGGGCTGGGCGGCGCTTTAGTGGCCCCCGTTTGCGCCGAAGCAGACGCTACGGCAACTAAATAAAGAGCTGCTTTAGCGACAAAGTGCACACAGGAAAAGGTTTGGTAATGCGACCTGCGACAAAAATTGTTTTTGTATTTTTTTTTTTCTAATAAAAATTGTTTTGATTCCAAAAGGATTTTAGTTTTTGCTTACCAATTGCGATAAAAATTATAAAAATTTATGCTCCGTATAATGGATGCAAAAAGATAAAATTTTCTTCCTCCAATGTCTTGCCTGTTCGCTCGGCCGGTCTCAGAGAAAAGAACGAGACCGGAACCGGAACAAATGAAGTTGGCTGCACACGCGCAGCTGGTGTCCACTGCACGTGCGAAAGCTCAGCTTCTAATAGCACCTCTGTCTCAGCTGACACCCGAAAGCTCGCACTGCAATTGTCTACGTGCACTAACCAAAGAACACATAGATGTGTCAAATGGCGAAAAAAGTGATTTCCCTTGAAACAGCATTATTAGCACCCCAAGCGAATACAACAACCGCTGAGTGCACGGCTGATTTCGAATTTCGAACATCGGAAGCAGTGCACAGCGAACAGCATCGAATTTACTTCAGTCGCGGATCGACTGCGGAACGATGAGTACAGGTGTATTTCGTTGCGCTGTGCTTTCGTTTCTATGTATGCGTGCGTGTATGTACACGTTGGTGCATATGAGTATGCGTATACGTATGAAGTTTTGCAACTGCGCGACAAGCGGCTAGCGCAAGTCGTTTTTGTTCTTCCGAGACGAAAGTCTTGAGAACGAAGATGACTTTTGTTGCTCGTGTCATACAAGCTTGCCACTTAGCGAACTTTTTACAAGGATTGCGTTGGCTCTGATGGTAGAGTGTTGCTCTGATTTGCATTTAATTGCGGGTACGATCCCCGGTGAAAATTGCCATTATTATTATTATTACAATTTATTTATTTATTTATTTAAAGTCGACTATGAACAGTCGACATTGAAGAAATTAATATAATTATGACTAAAAAAGTAACATTATGATTAAAAATATTTTTTTAGTTTAAAATAGAAAAAAAAAATAATTTAATTAAAATTAAAATTTGAAATCTCTGGGGGTGTTTAAGCAATATTAATCTAACCCAGCATTCGCTGCGTGGATTAAGGAAAACCCAGGAAAAACCCAATCAGGTCAGATGGTAGGTTAGTTAGCTAGTATTAAATTTTTGTTTTAATTTCCAACACCATGTTAGTTGCTAATTATTGTTAGCTAAGAATGATAGAATACAATTTTTAATAATTATAAGAGATGCATCGGCGTTGAAAACACAGTAAAGTCTGTTGTAGTCAGCACAGAGAACTCGAAAAGGTTCATGCTTAGAATAGTAAGTTGTACATAGGTTAAGGGATAAAGGTGTGAAGTTACGTGTATGTCTAACTGGGACAGAAAGGTTTATATGCCTAAGCAGGTAGGGAGAATCAATTTCACCCTTTAGTAGTTTGACTATAAACATAACCCCAAGCATGCTACGACGATTAGTTAATGAGGGAAGATTAAGTAAAAAAAGTCTACTATAATAAGAGGGTAAGTCAATACCTGAAACCCAGTTAAAGCCTCTCAACGCAAAAAGCAGAAATTTCTTTTGTACAGACTCGATAAGATTTTTATGATTTGAGTATTGTGGTGACCAAATACAAGAACCGTAGCCCAGAATGGGACGGACAAGCGAAACAAAAAGAAGCTTTGTCGTATAAGGGTCATCAAATTCCTTTGCCCATCGCTTGATGAACCCAAGAACTTGAGTCGCTTTGTTGACAGTAATTGAAATGTGTTTGTCAAACTTTAGCCTATGATCTAGAAGAACTCCTAAATCATTCACATCGTCTACTCTAATCAGAGGTACCATATTAAGAGTATAATTACAGATGTTAGCAGAGTTTCTGTAAAACGACATAACCTTACATTTCGAACAATTTAGTAGTAGATAATTACTTTTACACCAGGAATAAAAACGATCAAGATCAGCTTGCAATAGAGAGTTGGAAGCTATATTATTATAAGTTAGGCAAATCTTGACATCATCAGCATACATTAAGATATTAGAATTTAAAATAACATTGGGAAGATCGTTAATGAAAAGGTTAAAAAGAAGAGGACCGAGATGACTACCCTGAGGAACACCTGAGGTTACAAAGACAGGTTTAGAAGTTGCGGATTTAAATATTACTGTTTGAGTTCTATTATTAAGATAGTCAGATACCCATAACAGAAAATTGTATGGAAATCCAATCAAGTTTAATTTTTTAACTAAAAGGAAATGGCTAACAGAGTCAAAAGCTTTACTAAAGTCAGTATAAATAACATCAGTCTGCAACTTATTCTGAAAACCTTTGATCACTAGAGAAGAAAACTCCAATAGATTGGTAGTCGTAGATCTCTGTTTAACAAAACCATGATGGAAGGGAGGAAAATAGATCTACAGAAACGACTAAGTTGAGATGTAATAATTTTCTCAAAATGTTTCGGTATAGCGGACAATTTAGAAATACCTCTATAATTATTAACGTTATGTTTCGAACCATTTTTATGCAAGGGGATTATGAATGAATCCTTCCATATAGCCGGGAAAGAGGCAGACTCAACAGACATAATAAATAATTTATGTAAAAGTAAATGCAATGATTCCGCACAATACCTAAGGACACAGCCTGGAATACCATCTGGACCGGGTGAAAATACAGGATTTATTTGATTGAGTTCGCTTAAAACGGAGCATTTAGTGATCACCGGCTCAGAAATAAAGTTAGAATTTTGCAAGTTATAGGGATAAGATATATGGGGTGAGTAGCTGTCAATTGAGTAAGTAGATTGAAAGAAGTCTGCAAACAGATCGGCAGCGGCCTGATCACTGCATGCAGTCTTATTTTGAAATGAAATTGAGGAAGGTAGTGAAGAACATTTTCGTTTAGAGCTAACAAAATTATAGAACTGTCTAGGATTCTGAGCAAACTGTAACCGACACCGACGCAGATAAATATTGTAAAGTTGGGTGTTAAGTGAAACGAAATTCGATTTAGCAATAGCATATCGCGCGAAATCAGAAGAATTTCCTGTGCGTTGATATTTTTTGAAATATCGTGACTTTAGGTTTTTTAATCCACTTAATTCCCGAGAAAACCAAAGTGGCCTATTAGACTTCAATGGATATCTACGAGGAACACACTGGACAAAAAAATTCTGTAAAGTATTATAAAAAATAGTCAAAGCACATTCTAAATTTATGGAATCATGAAAAAGAGACCAATCATAATTTAAGATGAGGTCATTTAATTTATAAAAATTTGCCTTTTTAAAACACAGTGGTCTATTTACTGGCTTAGGTATGTCAATGTGCTCAGAAACTGGTAGTTCAATTGACAACTCTAAAGTTGGATGATAAGAATCTTCAGGAACTACGAGAGGGTCAATTCTACGTACGAAGGCATAGGCAGGATCTGATACAAATACTAAGTCAAGAAGACGGTTATTGCACTTAAATATATGGTTCATTTGTGATAGAGAAAGATCGAGAAGGCCATTTAGAAATTCATGCGGAAAAGAAGGAACTAGAGTATTATTTTCAGCAGACCAAGATATATTTGGTAAATTAAAATCACCAAGCACAAACAAAGATTCGCTATCTAGTAGTTTAGAGGATATAGACTTTAAAATAGATAAGTGTTGAAAATAAACAGAAATATCAGATTGAGGTGGGATGTACGAACAAGTGATATAGGCTGAAGTTTGACCAAACGTTGTCTTAAAGGCGACAAATTCAATGCCGGACTCCGAGCAGATTAATGCCGATTTAAGATCAGAATCAAAAGCAATAAGAACACCACCACCAATTCTAGACAAACGGTCACATCTGTAAGACGTAAATTTATTACTAAAGAGAGATAAGTTAGAAATTTCTGGCTTTAACCAAGTTTCAGTAAACACTAAGATACTATGTTCAAAGCAGAAACTATCTAGATAGACTTTTGATAGTTTTGATTTAATGCCCCTTACGTTTTGATACGCTATACGAATAGGGGAGGTAAGCTGAACAGGATAAA
Organism: Drosophila ustulata; assembly: GCA_035047365.1. Classification (NCBI taxonomy): domain Eukaryota; kingdom Metazoa; phylum Arthropoda; class Insecta; order Diptera; family Drosophilidae; genus Drosophila; species Drosophila ustulata. The sequence continues at coordinate 1,259,996 of JAWNPT010000009.1, forward strand.
TATTTAGTTTTTTGAAGCATTAGTGTTAGTTTTATTAACAGTAGGAGATTGAGCTAAGGTGATATTAGGTTGAAAATGTACTGGGATGATGTTACGTTTCTTTGGCCTGAACTCATGTACCACCATATGAGGTGGCCAGAAACTCGGGTCACACAATAACGAAAATGAGTCGGAAGGAACAGTTAATTTAAATGATGCAATTTCACGAGGAGTTGAGAAATTGAATTTTTGTATGGCTACCGACGCCGTGGATTTTGTGGCGATATAAGCTGAAATGGACTCGCACGAAGTATCAGCAGATAATCGAGAAATGAATATCTGCTTTCTCGGAGCCACAACAGAAAATAAGGGGGTGTTAGTATTAACAACAATATTGGGAGCAGTAGGTGGTGAGGCAATAATCGGACAATAAGGAATAGAGGATCCGTCCGAGGCCTCAATACACACATTTGGAATCGGGGGTATTAAAGAAATTTTGGTTCGTTCCGCGGATGAACGATTGCCACCACTAATTAAAGTAGTGGCTCTACAGGAATGCAGGGAGACGAAGGCAGCGGTGAAAATACTAGAAGTGGAGGACCATCAGGTTTAGGAGCAGATTGCGGATCCGAGCAGGGCTTTGTAGGCGTCTTAAATTCGTATTGACCAAGCAATTCCATACTAGTATCAAATTCACTTGAAAGAGACTTGGTCATTGAGCGAAGTTTAGCAAATTGGTTTTTCACGTAGTTATACATACGAGAAAAATCCAATTGCTTTTCAATGCATACCGGACATGACCACTTAATTCCACCTTTTTCACAGCTGCGTTGATCTTATCATGATCGCGCCCGGTATTGCCTGCACATTTTATATGCATCAAACTATCACACAGCCAACAAGAAACAAACTTTGGCTGGTCTCCATCACGAGACGGCCATAGGTACAATTTAATTTGCAGCACTGCATAATTATATAAATATATATGTATAACAGAAAATGAAAATAGATTAAATTAAAATAAAAATTAAAATGTTTGCAAAAATTGATGTATGGATTCCGATACAATTCATTATATTTTATATACTATAGCAGACTTAGTCTATAGCAGACTTTTAGGCGAAGAAATTATAAAGGAATATTTGCTTCAGGCGCCGTTACACATATGTATAAGAATATGAATAAATGCCCTACTTTAAGTACTATAAGTTACATACCATATACCATCCGATCTTTACAAATAAACTTTAATTAAAAAAGAAAATGTAGCAAAAATTATCCAGGCCTTCATGGCGATTACTCGAATCATCTTTTGATTAATTCATAGTGTTTAACTGATTAAGTAAGCCTAATGGCTGAAGAGGCGGCACAAATAAAAAAGAAACTTTACCGTTTGCGACTGCGTCCACGGGTGATTTGGAGGTTGTACTTTAAAGTACACTTTTTTTAAATCCATAAGTTTCTTTGAATGATGATGACATCAACGATACATTGAATCTAATTAAATACGTGCATGCTGATTATTGGCTGCAGCTACTGCTGCGTGGTGGCTGTGGGGATTACCGTGTTCAAGGTTTGGCACGGTTCGGTTGGTCAAGATTGAGTAATTATCTTCCCTTCCTCTCGAACCCCGGAACAGATCTGACCGATCGGATCGACCAATTCTTAATGGTTTTGACCCTATAAAAACAAGAACTATGAGGCCACTGCAAAAACTCTTTAATAACACCAAACTCTTTTTGTTTTCCCCTTTTCACACTTTACTGATTATATATCAATATACAAGAAAATATATATATGTCGAATTGTGCTCGTCTTCCATTTTGAGCGAAGCGCGTTTCGAAGTTTTCTCAAGCGACGACGGCAGCATACAGAACTCAACTGAACTGTCGATCGAATCGCTTCTACGTCTATGCCTTCGAATCACACCCGGCGACAGCGACACAACGCTGTCGCCCCGCTAAAACGGTACTTTCCAAAACGACGCAATACAGACAACCACTCACGGCGCAGTTAGAAGCTGATGCAATTCTACCATTCTTTCGAAATTAGCATTTCTTATGAAATACCCGAAAATGTGTATTCGCTCACACACACACTCACAACCATGCAGTTTCAATGCGCCGACACGGCCATCCTGGCGCTAACACGACCTCGTGTAGAGAATAACAACATTAGAATTTTCTTTCCTTATTTTATTTATTAGACTGAACATTAAATAGTTTCATAACAAAATCCAATTTTCTTATCTTAATTCATAACAAATTATCATATTAACATTTTCACAAAACAGTATTGAGTTCCAAACCCACAATTTTTTTCATCAATTTAATTCAATTCAATTTTTCTTTCTTTCTTTTCATTTCCCTTGTTTTATTTTTTTTTCTTCTTAAATATTATTCATTCTTCTTCATTATTCACTCTTTTAATCGCATATTCAAATGCCCCACACGCCATGATCAAAACAAATAATATGTTTTGCACTTGTGCTTGCATTATATTTTATGATCTCAGTACACTGCCATTTTCGTTCGCCAGCAGTACAACTTCGTCACCCTTCTTGGTGTACTCCACTTTCTTCTTCAATACTCTGAGTATTTGCATTTCCACTCTTTTCTTCAATACTCTCAAAACTCTCAGTATTGTGACGGCCCAAAAATCTGGCCACACATTTCAAAGTCGATAGAAATAAATCAAAAATACTAAAACATCGTAAATATACGGTCTTTAACAACTAGGATCGCTCACGCGAGTTAACAGCTCACTTAAGTCAGCAGGAGCTTAACGCTAGCAGACCCAAGTGAGCTTAACAGGGCTATGTTAAGTACTGACCTATTTAATGAGATGCCGCGACACAGGCTCTCACTCTTGGAACAACGATCGTCGTGACAACACAAACAACAGCGAAAGCCAAAGACAAGTACACCAAGTGCGCAGTACAAGGAGAAGAGGTACAGGTATGTCAACAAGTACAACTAGTGCCAAAATACCCTCCCTTCTCAAATCAATCGTGTCAAGTGAAACTTAAATCAATTAGATCAGCGCAACTTCGAGCGCTCTTCGTTGCTTACGCGAGTGATTCCATAGATCGAATTCTGCTTTCCCCCCTCTCGCCTACAATGGTGCCGGCGCAGCAATCCAGCAGTGTGATTACATACTGACGTAGATTGTTGCACGTGCCGGGCGCTTGTCGTGTGACTACACACGTACATAACAAACGTTTCGCGAGTCGTCGTTGCCCTTCCTCGTCTGCAAAGTGCCGTTACAGTTTCTTAGCAGTTTGACAACACGCTTGCGCAGATTCTGTACGCTATTTGTTAACCTTGTGTGAGTGTGACTACACACACACACAAGCAGACGTCAAAGAGCCGCGACCACTCCCTCCCCTCACGCCTACGAAGTGACGAAGTGCGATTACGCAGTTGCGTAGTTTCCGCGCGCAAGCCAGATTTGTGTATATGTGACCGCACACATACACAAACACAAGCAGAGAGCCGCGACCAACCCCCTTCCCCTCGTGTCTACGAAGTGTCAGCACTGAGGCTAGCAGTGCGACTACGCAGTTGCGCCGACCGTGTGCCCGCTTTGTACTTTGAGTGTATGTGACCACACATACACACAAACGAAGACAGCGAGCCGTGACCACCCCCTCCTTCTTGGCTTGCGACATACCGTTGCAACCTCGAGCAGTGCGGCTACGCACTTGCGCAGACCTTGTAGAATTAAAACGTAGGCAACTAGATTAAAAACATTTTTAATAAACGAACTAATAATCTCGAACTCACGCGCACTTGTTTATGGGGCGGGAACTTTCAGCGGACGAATCCCTACTCCTAGCTCCATTAGCGACTACGCTAAATCCGCCGATCTCGCTACCGTGCTGTTACGACGACAACGTCGTAACGCATAGTACGAGAAGAGCCTTCCCATCCCGTAGAGACGATCGCGTCTGCCCCGCGAATCCCTCCCATCTGACGGTCCATCTGACCAAATACAAATATTCTTGTTTTCGAACCCTGGACAGGCGCTGGCTATCCCGGCATTGTGACGGTTCGTTACAGTATTCGCATTATCACCCTCTTCTGCAACGGTTACATTACTTTCATCAATATAATTATAATCATAGTACACATTTAGCTCCTCGGGCACTTGTCCCTCTGGTAATTTTCTTAAATCCTCATGTGCATATTTATAATGTCTTTTATTGGTTAAAGACTTTAAAATATACCTGTCACCTTCTAGAACTTTTACTATTTCAAAAGGCGCCTTAAATTTCGGACTTAGCTTGGTCTGGTGTCTTTCTTCGCTTTTAAGTAACACAAAATCTCCAACTCTGTGCTTTGTTACTTTTGCTTTATTTCTATCAAATTGTTCTTTATCATAAGCTGCATTTGCTAATACATTCTTTGCAGCTTCCGCTCTTACGTTTGGCAGATCAATAACATTTTCTATATCACTAGGTGGAAGTAATCCTAATGGGCGTGCTACCTTTCCCAATAACATTTCTAATGGACTTGCTCTCGTAGTGCGGTTGGTTGTACAATTAATTGCCAAGTGCACCTCACCCAACACATCCTGCCACGACTGTGTTCCAGTTTCAACCGCCGTTAACATATTCTTCAACGTGCTCATGGTTCGCTCCACTTGACCATTAGCTCGACTTGCGCCAGTGGCTATCAAATACAAGTTTATTTTTTGATCTGAACAAAATTGACTGAACTTTGCGCCTGTAAAACACACCATCTGAAAGCTCGTGGCACCACTAGTAAACAACGTGTTCTCCTATTTCTTTGTATTTTCCGATGAAAAACTTCTGCCCTTAGTTCATAGGTTTTCGCAATATCTTCAGGCAGAAAAAAGTTTTTAAAATGTTTAACAATTTCGATTATGTCCGAATCTCTACGTTGTTCAGCCATAAGCTAGTTGCTTGAAATTTCAGCTAAATTTACTCTTTTCACTTCGACTATTTTTGCGGTTGAAGTAGACTTTGGTGAAAGAGGATTTCTCGATAAAAAGTCAACGTGTGCCATTCTTTTCCCTTCTCTATACTGAATATCAAATGTGAATGACTGTAAATAAGCCCACCAACGCTATGCTCTGGGGGTTAAATCTTGTTTATTTCTCGACGCTTTTAGCGAGTTGCAGTCAGTATAAACGACAAAGTTCCTGCCCAACAAATAATGTCGAAAATGTTTAATAGAGTTCACAACAGCTAAGGTTTCCAGCTCGTCGAGTGATATCTTGATTCTGCTGGTGAAGTAGTTTTGCTATAGTATTCTATTACCTGCGGTTTGTTATTAATTATACCCCCTACCCATAGGGTAGAAGGGTATTATAACTTAGTGCCAACAGAAAATGTATGTATTCTTGATCAGCGTCAACAGCCGAGACGATATAGCCATGTCCGTCTGTCCGTCTGTCTGTCCGTATGAACTCCTGGATCTCAGAGACTATAAGACATAGAGACACCAAATTTGGCAAAAAGGTTCCTTCATACCCTACGCAGATCAAGTTTATTTCAAAAGTTGGATGCCACGCCCCTTCGCCCACAATAAGCATTAATATAGAAAAAGTCAAGTTTTTTTATGTAAATCGCGTATAACTCCAAAAGTTCTTTGTGTAATGATGTGTAATTTGGTAACCCATCTGCGCTTAACACTCTTAATATACCCTGTAATATACCCTGTGGTACAAATCGGATAAGTAGAACCAAAGTTATTTGTTAAATTATTTATCAAAATAGTTGTGCCCAATGCATATGGACGTTTCAAGTGTGTGAATGACGTAGAGATATCAAATTTGGTGACAGTATTCGTGTAGGTCTTACGCAGATCAAGTTTGTTTTAGATTTTTGTCACGCCCCTTTCCGCCCCCAAAATATGTATGCATAATAACAATGATAGTCTGAATGACTCCTGTGAATTTGGTTGAGATCGAATAAAAAACGAAGAAGTTATTAAAGAATCAATTTTGTATGCAAAATTCACTTGCAGCTGCCCGCGCTTTGTTTGTTTAGTTGACAGTGTGACCATAACGGTGATGTGGATTTTTATTCGCTATTTTCAATATATACAAAAAAAAACAAGTTTTAGTATATTTGGTATATTTTTTCATTTAAGTTTTATGTTTTCTCTCGAAATGGGTTGCGGGTATCATACCTTCGAGCACTCTTGACTGTAGCTTTCTTACTAGTTTTTATTATTTCTTGGGGTGTATACAATGGTGTTAGATTTATTTCGGGACTTAATTCATTTTCGTTTAAAGTCGTGTTACCTATTTTTATTCTGCATTGTTTTATTGTTATGATTTTATTGCCTTTAATTGTAATATTTAAGTTTGGTTCTTGACAATTTTGATTTATTTTCGTTTCCGCTAGTTTCTATGTTAGGATTACATTTGGTTCGATATATTTTATTAATTGGTTTGTTATTGTAGGAACAAAATTACATATTGGTTTTTTTCTTTGAATAATATTTTTTATACATTCATCATTTACTTCCTTTAACTCTTGGTTGTAAACTTTATCTTTTTTTTCAAAGTAATAATTTTTTTCTACATGTTCAAGTTGAAAGCCATTCATATCGGGATAGAGTATGATATTAATAGTAGGGATGGTTTTTAGAATGATAGGGATGTGTGAAACTAGTAAGATTTGGATGTTATTAATCCAAGTTGATGTTGTTGTTAAAAGGATGTTTTTGCTGTCCACGTTATCTAGTTTGTCATAATTAAGTAATTTTGGATTGAATAGTCCGAGTCTGGAAACTTGCATTCCCATGGCGACGTCTTCTATGTATTCGGTAAATTGAATAAGTTCGTATATTAGGTTTTCGGTGCGGCTATGTTGGTCCTCGGTTTCTTTGATTTTTTGCATGTTGTTGTTAATTAATTGTATAACGTCATCTATTTCGTGTAAACTAGCTGAGTCTGTAGTGATGGATTTTAGTTTTTCTTGCATTTGTACTCTGTCGTCGTTGTCTAACGTTCCGAATAAGTATTTGAAAGTGGATCCTACTATATTTATTAGTCCTCGTTTTTGTCTGTTTTAACATTTTATTATGTAGTACTTTAATTTGCGGGACACTTGTATAATTGTTATTTTTATTATTAAAATAATTTGATAGTTGTTCTATACTTGTTAAATTAATACGAAGACAATGGTGTTCGTATTCGGATGGGATACTTATCGGTTTTTAGGAGAAAAGGAGGTATCCGTGCTAATCTGGATTTGTTGTGATTGGCATGCGTTGAAAGAGGAGTATTAAGGTGAAGAGTTGGGAACCTGTGGGATGGAGACTTTGCTTAGGTTAAGTTCACTATCGTTCGAGTTTTTTATGATTCTGATTTTTTCGTTAACAGTTTTATGCAACCTTTATATATCTGCTATCCCTGTTTTAGCGGTATTCAATTGAAATTCTACACCCTCGCCATCCAACCATCTTTTGAGTGCCAAGCTCGAGAATGCACCATCTTGATCGGCGTTAAGTAACCTAGGTTTACCTAGGTGGTTAAAAATTCTCAATAGTGCATTTTTGCATTCCAGCCAATCTTTAGTGGCTATTCGCTCTAGTGTGGTAAATTTTGAGTAAACATCCATACAGCTGAGATAATGTTTACCCTCGGAAGAATAAATGTCTATAACGAACTTATCACGAAGGTGTTCTGTTTCTGAGGTGATTTTAAGGGGCATATCGGTTTTTCGATGTTCTGACTTCGCTAGGTTACATATGTGGCATTCGTTCATAATGTTTTGTATGAGTAACTGGCTATTTGGGAAGTAATAGGTTTCATTAAAGAGTTTATTTGTTTTCTGAATACCGGGATGCAGAAGTTTTTCGTGCGTTGTTAGAACTAATTCCTTGAATTGAACATATGTTGGTATGTTCTTGAGAAGGATGAGGCTACGGGAAATTTTTGTGTATTTGGGATTGATTATTTTGCGATGAGCAATTTGGATAATTTCAAAATCTGCATCGCTGCCTATGTAGATACAGTTGGTTTTCGAACAAAAATGGTTCAGTAAGAAAGTTTTCGCTGTCTCCAGTGTCATTTCTCTGTATTTTATATGTAATTTGTTTTTATACCCGCTACCCATAGGGTAGAAGGGTATTATAACTTAGTGCCAACAGAAAATGTATGTAACAGGCAGAAGGAGGCATCTCCGACCCCATAAAGTATATATATTCTTGATCAGTGTCAACAGCCGAGACGATATAGCCATGTCCGTCTGTCTGTCTGTCCGTCTGTCCGTCTGTATGAACACCTGGATCTCAGAGACTATAAGACATAGAGACACCAAATTTGGCAAAAAGGTTCCTTCATACCCTACGCAGATCAAGTTTATTTCAAAAGTTGGATGCCACGCCCCCTTCGCCTACAATAAGCATTAATCTAGAAAAAGTCAAGTTTTTTTTATGTAAATCTCGTATAACTCCAAAAGTTCTTTGTGTAATGATGTGTAATTTGGTAACCCATCTGCGCTTGACACTCTTAATATACCCTGTAATTTTGGTACAAATCGGATAAGTAGAACAAAAGTTATTTGTTCTAGTATTTATCAAAATTTTTGTGCCCAATGCATATAGACGTTTTAAGTGTGTGAATGACCTAGAGATATCAAATTTGGTGACAGTATCAAGTTTGTTTTAGATTTTTGCCACGCCCCTTTCCGCCCCCAAAATCTGTAAAAGCCGTTATAATAGACGTAGAGCACTGAATTTTAGTATGCATAATAATACTTATATTCTCAATGATTCCTGTCAATTTGGTTGAGATCGAATGAAAAACAAGAAAGTTTTTAATGAATCAATTTTATATGCAAAGTTCACTTGCAGCTGCTCGCGCTTTGTTTGTTTTGTTGACAGTGTGACCATGTCGGTATTTAATGGATTTCTTAAAAATATGTATATACAAAAAAAAACAAATTTCAGTATATTCTGTGGTATATTTTTTGTTAAAATATCATTTAAGCTTTTTGTATTCTCTCGAAATGGGTTGCGGGTATCATACGGTCGAGCACTCTCGACTGTAGCTTTCTTACTGGTTTAAAATAGGTCTCGTGTTGAATGTTATCTTGACCTTTAGTAAATATGACTTGTCTTGGGTGGTAGTTTATAGGTTTTTCGGACAGACTTATTAAATCACTATTGTCTTCTTCGGCGCTATGCTGTGTAGCCTGGCTAAAGAAAGCTTCTTCTATTGATATTCTGGAGAGGGCATCGGCAACTATGTGGCCGATGCCCTCTCCAGAATATCAATTTTTTTCTTTTCTTTTCTTTTGATATACTTGATATCGAAATCGTATTCAGAGGAGCCTTATTTTCCATCTTAAAAGTTTTGAATTTGGTTCTTTAAGTTTATGTAACCAACATAATGGTTGGTGATCGGAAGCTATCTCGAAATGTCTTCCCAGTAAATAATGTTGGTAGGTTCATTGAGTGTCCTACTAATATAGCTAACCGGTTGTCCTTCCTGAGAGAGAACAGCTCCTAGAACTACATTGCTGGCGTCTGTGGTTAGTATGAATTTTCTATCGAATTGGTTATTTTTAGGACTGGATCTTCTGAGGTTAGGAATCTTAGTTTTTGGAATGCTTCTACATAATTTTTTTCTTTTGTGTCTATTTTTGACCCTTTTTTAAGACATCTTGACAGGGGTTTTGCTATATCAGCGAAGTAAGGTATAAACTTTCTATAATAACCTGTCAGGCCCAAGAAAGCTTTGATTTCTTTTGGTTTTGTTGGCAAAGGGTATTTTACTATAGCTTTGATTTTATCGGGTTAGGTTTTATTCCGTCTTTAGTGATAATGTGCCCAAGGAAGGTGGTTTCTTTTCGTAAGAGTTTACACTTGTCTAACTGTAGTTTAAGGGTTTGCTTGAGATAGTTTTTCGAATACTGCCTTTAATGACTGTAAATGTTCTTCAAGAGAAGTGGAAAATATTATGATATCGTCTAGGTAAACAAGGCAATTTTTGTTTAGAAGCGGACGAAGGAGATTGTCCATACATCGTTGGAATGTGGCGGTTTTTAACCCAAATGGCATACTAGTATATTCGTAATGTTCATGCTTAGAGGAATTTCGGAATTGATTCTGCTTTCATTTCTATTTGGTGGAATCCCTTAGCTAGATCTATGGTAGTAAAGTAGTTACATTTGCCTAATTTTCCTAATATTTCATCCATATTAGGTATCGGATATCTATCATTGACTGTTACTTCATTAAGTTTTCTGTACTCGATTACGATTCTAAACTTTTTTTTCCAGACGCATCTAACATCTTAGGGACTACCCATATGGGGCTACAATAAGGGGAATTGCTTTCGCGTATTATCCCTTGACTGAGCATTTCTGAAATCTGAATTTCTACTTCCTTTTCGTAGGCTTGTGGGTAACTATAAACTTTGGTGTAGATCAGAGAGTTGTGTGTGGTTTTTATTGAATGCTTTTCTTAAACTAAGCATGTCGCCCTCGTGATACTGGATTTCCTCGAATGCTTCTAGTAAATTTGTTAATTTATATTTTTCTTCCTTGTTTAGGTGGTCTAGGCAGAATGAATTCTCTTGAAGTGAGGGACTTTCTAACGAGATTGAGTCCTCTTTGAATATAGGAGTGTCTTGAAAATGGCACTGTTTGGGGGGAATGGTTGTATTGATCAATTTATAGTTTATTCCAAAAATGTTAACTGTTTTGTCTTTATAATTTATGACGGCCTCGGCATTAGACAGCAGTTTGCGTCCAATGAGCATATCATATTGGTCTGAAAATTTGTGTATTAAGAATTCTTGTTCAATTGGGAAATAGTTATTAGGTGGTATGATAGTCTCGTTTATTATGAGGGAGCCTTTGCTTGTATGGATTAGGTGATTAGACGATTGGATAGGGTAATCAAATATATTCCGGGTTATCATGTTGATAGTGAAGCCAGTGTCGATAAGACACTTCAAGCCCTGGTTATTATGTTTAATTATTATGTATTGCTTTGATTCGTAGCCTGTAAATGAAAATTTTCGGCGTGTTCTAGTTCGTATATTTCTTCAGTTTGATTCTCAGTATTTTTATAGGTGGGATTTTCAACGGGTGATTCCATTGTTAGGTAACTAGTACTCAGGGTATCTTGATATTGATAAGAATATGGGTCATATGGTGGACATTCTGGGTAATATGGGTTATAGGGATAAGTTGGTTGGTAAGGATTATAAAAGAATTCTTCATGGGTTTGTGATTCTTCTTGGTAACGGGTTTCATCTATTACCATTTTTGACTGTCCGCTCTCTGCTGGTCTTTGTCTTTTAGCAGGATGGCCTGCATTCATTGTCAATGCAAAGTTATTATGTGTAGTCGGGTGGTTGGATCCGAATCTGTTTTGATCGAAAGTGTTCTGTCTACCAAATGGTACGTGTTGTCCTAGAGGTGGTCGTGGTGTGTAAAAGTTTGGTTGTGGATAATTAAAGTTAGGTGGGGGTTGTGGAAATGTTATGTAATGAGGTCTAGGTGGCATATGGTGAGTTGGTTGGAAAGGTGTGGTAGGCTTGGCTTGATATTAAAATTGTTTGATATTGTTCTAGACTTAGGCAATGGTTTTGTATTATCTTTGGAAGAGGTTGGTGCTTCGCAAAGCCCTTTCTCTTGTAGTATATTGATAAGTGATCTTAAATTGGGAATATTATGGTTGATTATTCTTAAATAAATGTGTGTGGGTAATTTTTTAATTAAATTTTCGATACTAGATTGTATTAATCTCTGATAAAGGGTAGTTTCAACGGAATCATTTTCCAATTCTAACTTACTCCTCGTTTGTCGTTTATTCTCTGCTTCCTCCAGAAATTGTTTTATATTCCCTCGGTATTGGGTGTTGCGGAACTCCTCCAGTAATTGATGGTTCGGCGTCTGAGGCTTGTAGTGTAATATGAGCTGATTTCGAAGCTCGGCCCAGCTTGTGAGGTTCGTCATTCCTAGTGTACGGATTACTTCTCCGCTGATGTTCCTTTCGATGTGCCCAAAGATGATCAATTTTTGCCGTTCATCAGTAGTTTGGTATAATGTTAATATAAAATTAATGCGGCTTATGAAGGTGTAAAGCGTATTCGGATCACAATTGTACGCCTCGACGGCATGTATTTGCCGTTCTACCAGGTTCATATTAACATCCGATAGTAATATTATTGGTGGTGGTGCTTGCATCAGGTTCGGTTGAGCAGATTGCCCTTGGGCCGGTTTCGAAATCAGCCGTGCACTCAGCGGTTGTTGTATTCGCTTGGGGTGCTAATAATGCTGTTTCAAGTGAAATAACTTTTTTTGGCAATTTGACACATCTACATATGTGTTCTTTGGTTAGTGGTTACGTAGATCTGGGTTGAGTCTTTGCTAATTTTAGTTTCGTTTGTTTATTATCTGGTTTTGGTTTTCACTGAATTTGATCATATAAACACGTGTTCTCTTGGCACTGTATGTTGAATTGTTGGTTTCAATTAAATTATTCAATATAATGTTTTTTCAAAAACTTCTAGCACTTCCGTTTTTATAGGAGAACCTTTTGGATTTATATCTCCAGCGAATTCTAGAGAGGTTTTATTTTTTCACTTGGGTATAATCGCGCCACTGTTTTTTGTGGGGTAACTTGGCGGATTGAATTTGAGTTCGCGCGAGTTGTTGGTTTCGCGATTCTTTAGCGGATAACAGAAGTTGCGGGAATTGAATAGTCTAGCTATTGCATTGAAATTTCTGATATCCTACTGGCTGCGCCACTTACGTATTTATAAGTTAAAATATTAATCGAGTAGAATAAATTACCGGGCTAGAGGGCCTAAGGTCAACGCTGAAGATAATTAAGTTTCAAGTAAGAAAAACACAAGAGCGAATATCAATGTTCGTGCACTTTATTAGAAAATCAGCTTAAGACTAAATACAATGAATGAATTTTCTCTTGAACAGACTTGGGTTTTGTTGCATAAGTGCATGTCAGCATTTTTTTTAGTTATGCGCATGCTTTGGCTATTAAAATATGATCAAGTTGTTATTCACGTTTTGTTTGTGTTAAATTGTTGTCTTGGGATTTGACAAAGTAGCGATGCATAGCATGTACTTATATATTATATATATATATAATATATAAACAAGATGTGGAATATATATAAATATATATATATGTTCCACACCTTTTTTTATAAGAAAATGTTTTCGCAATACAATTTTGCTTGCCGGCAATCTTTAAGAAAATGTGACTGCATTTCAAATCTTTTCTATTTAAGTTCTACTAACTTCCTAAAAAATAAGTTTAAGCTTCCGATCCTTACGGAACAGTCACGTGATCTCAAGCGTCTAGACTCTAGACACTCAAGTTTGTCTGTCTAGAGCCGGAGCTTTTGAGTTAAACTTACACCTCATGCATTTTTTCAAGCAAAATATATACTTCAAAATATATGCTTCATTAAAGCTTAGCTTTCCGACACGGTTTTAAAGGCGCTGTGCTAATATTCTAACGACTGTTTATTTTCAAATTTTATATACGCTATATTCTGGCGACTACAGCCTGCACATTTTATATGCATGAAACTTTCGCACGCCCAACAAGAAACAAACTTAGGATGGTCTCCATCACGAGTCGGCCCATAAGTGCAATTTAATTTGCACTAATGCATAATTATATAAATATATATAACAGAAAATGAAATAGAATCGATACAATTAAAATAGAAATAAAAATGTTTTCGAAAATTTTTGTTACGGTTTCCAATTGGGTGCTCTAAGTGAAAAATTACTACAAGTTGGTTGCACAATCAATCACAGTGTATGACGGTTAGCGAAAACAAAAACACCCAACAACAACTTGCCTATTAGACGCAGCAAAAGAGAGCCAATGCTCACCACACAAAACTCCACAGCGAACTCACAAAGAAACCTGATTGCAAGCGACTACCGAAGAAAACCAAAACAAAAAATTTTAAGACACAAACAATGAGCACAGCAACTTACCAGGCTACAGGCATCAAAGCACAGATTTGATTTAGTGTAGATTTAATAGGCGGTGCCACTTATGTCAGTGCAAGAATACAAATAAGACCAATAAATTCGATTAAGTTGGAATAATTTAGAGAAAGTTTTCCTTTTAAAGCAAAGAACTCGATCGGCAGGTATATCAGAATTAGTGAGTACAGATTCGCTAATTTCGATCCGTAAATCCAGAATTGTATAATAAAGGTCTAGAGGAGATATAAGTAGTTCCGATCTAGATAAAACTGCGCTGATTGGTTCAGAGACAAATCACAGATCTAATTGCCGGCGAAGAGAATTTTGTATATTGTTAATTTGACCCAAAGACAATTCAAGTAAAGTTATGTCGGATCGAAGGAATAAGAAAACAAAAGGTATCACAAGGAGACCAAGCAGAAAGATTAAAGTCAACAAAAAAGAAAGCTACAGTCGAGTGAGGTCAACTGTTAAATTTGCAAAAAAAAAAAAAAAAATTTTAATGTAAAAAATTTCACTACTGCGATTCGAGACATACATGCGGACGCTCTAACACCTGCGCCACCAAACGACTGTGCTTGATGCGTTCTAATAAGAATAAAGTTCCTAGTACTTCTTGCTTGGGATTTTCTTTAGAAATTATAAAACTTGCAGCATATTTTGGATTAATTTTTGTTTTTAAATTTTAACTTTTTTTATTACTAGGCAATTTATATCAGTGTTTGCAAATATTATATCCATTATAAATAACATACATAGTTTTTAAAGGTAAAAAGAAAAATAAAAAAAAGATAGTCTCGAGCGCCACACGAGCCACTCTTGTCTGCTTAGCTCTAAGTGTTTTCATAAATGTAAGAAAGGAAAAATTAAAATGACATCTTTGTTGGCTTATATATTACATGATTTCAATGAAATTTTCAGAAACGTCCATGTTGGTCTATTACAAAAGTGTACGAAAAATTACAGCTACAGCTTAACGGCAACCCATTTAAAGTATGATTTTTAAAGAATGTAGTCTTGATCTGCATGCATTTATAACTAGTGTTTTAAACAAGTAAGAAAGCTACAGTCGAGAGTGCTCGACCGTATGATACCCGCAACACATTTCGAGAGAAAACAAAAAGCTTAAATAATATTTTAACAAAAAATATAGCACTGAATATACTGAAATTAGTTTTTTTGGAATATACAAATTTTAAGAAATCCATTAAATACCGACATGGTCACACTGTCAACTAAACAATCAAGAGCGCGAGCAGCTGGAAGTGAATTTTGCATATAAAATTTATTCATTAATAACTTTCTTGTTTTTCATTCAATCTTAACCAAATTCACAGGAATCATTGAGAATATAATTATTATTATGCATAACAAAATTCAATGCTCTAGGTTAATTATTACAGCTTTTACAGATTTTGGGAGCGGAAAGGGGCGTGAAAAAAATCTAAAACAAACTTGACATGGCTATATCGTCTCGGCTGTTGACGCTGATCAAGAATATATATAGATAATATATATACTTTATGGGGTCGGAGATGCCTCCTTCTGCCTGTTACATACATTTGCTGTTGGGACTAAGTTATAATACCCTTCAACCTTTTGGATAGCGGGTATAAAAATGCAAAAATAGATTTGATTGCATCCAGGTGTTCCAGGTATAAGATAAATCGGACGACAGAAGTAACATATATATAGCAAGTAAGACATAAACTTACGCAATATTATTTGAGTTATTAATTTGTATTAAATCCGATGAGAGGTTAGAAACTTCCTCCTCGGGAAGAACGATCTTGCCTGTACATTGGGTACTTTTCCGGAAATAATCTGAGAATCTGCGATATCAGAACTTAACCAGGTTTCCGAAAATACAACTGCATCAGAAGAAAAAGTTAATTTGTCTACGTATAACCACTAACCAAAAACACATAGATACAAATTGCGAGTGATTTCACTTGAAACATCATTATTGGCATTAGTTTTTTTTTAGAAGAAGAAGTTTGAGATTGAAACTGTACAGGTGCATTTGGGAAAAGCCCAATCGGAGTCCTATTTTCAACTTTGGATTTGAACTCTACCATCAAATACTCTGGCTAAAAACTCAGCGAGCATATGATTTCGAAAAGCGAAGGTGTGACATTGATCTGGAAAGATGCAATTTGTCTATCATAAGCAAATTAAAATTTTTCCACTTTCGAAATCGTGGAACCTCCACTTGTGGTTTTGGAGCAAAAATAGTAATATTTGATATATTACTTCTGCAACCCAATAAAGTCGGTGATCCGACAGTAAAAACAGTTGGAGGAGGCGCGGAAGAAATTGTGTATGACAATTCAGACACCATTTCGGTGTTAACTAATGTGGGAATGGTTTTATGATAATGTTTATGAAATAATAAGTTTAATCCTGAATTATTTTTGTATTTAGTTTTGTTTAACTTTATTTAAAGTGATCGCGATCGTCGTTAGCACGTCTTGCTTTTACTCGTCGTCGTCACATAGTGTAGTCTATCGACTTCACTCACCATCGATACTCATTTATTCCCTTAATCGATAGGTGGATAGATTGGCATTGCCAGACCCATTCCCACAACTCGGCCATCCTCTCATGCATTCGCCTTGATTGCGTCGTCGTTGCAGTTGCCGTCTGGAACCCATGGTTTCATGAAGTCCGCACATGTGGTAGTATATATCGGACCGAACTCGAACTCCGAATCTTTGATTACGTCATAGGTATCATTCGTTTTTGATTTCGTCAGACGGTACGGGCCAAAGTATTTAGCTTTTAATTTAAGTCCACCTCCTATTTGAGTGCGTTTTATAGCTACAAGGTCGTTTGATTTTGTAAGGTGCAGCTGGCTTTCGTCGAAGATTGCAGGAGGGCTTATTCTCATCTTGAATAATCACATTCTGCTGTTTGGCCTGCATTCGGAGCTCATCTCTGTTGTCGTTAAAAATCTGAATCACCTCGTCGGCAATGATCTGCTTCAAAATGAGGTCGTCCTTAGTATGCATCTTGATGCCAAAAAGCAACTCAAACAGTGTTGCATGGGTGCTTCTACAATACGTCGAATTGATTGTTTGTTGCACCTTGCACCTTCACTTATTTAAGACTGAACTATTGAAACTTTTGTACGAAACGTCATTCATGATACTGTACTTGCTTCCCGAATCAAAGAAGGCTACGAAATTCTTATCTTGAACTCTCACCCGTTTGTACATCACTGAATCTTTGTCCACAATTTTTCACATATTAGATTTACTCTCACTTTCGGCTTTGTTATTATTATTTTGACAATCTTTAGAAAAGTGACCAAAGCTTCTGCAATTTACTTGCCTTTACTCTTATGATCTCAATTCGCTGTCACTCTTTGTAGCAAACAGACGCGCCCCGCAATTTTCTCTTTTTGTATCTAAAAACCCGTGTTTAATACATTTCTTTAAAGTAATTACCTTAATCGTGTGCTACATGCCGTCTCTATCCTGTGATGGTGCATGTTATTAGTTTCTTATCACAAAATAGTCAATTTGATTTGTGCTTTTTAGATCTCTGTTTATTTCTACATAAACTGAGTTCAACGTTTTATTGTTGTGGTAAGCATTAGATTTTGCGTGTCTTATCTTTGTGCTTTCCTTCCCGCTCTGGCTGTCGACGTAGATGGACACGTCCCTCGGGCTTCCGCCCAGTGTCCGTATCAAATTGGTCGCTTGCCAAACAGCGTAGATCTCCGCTTGAAACACACTACACCAGTCAGGAAGACGAAAGGAAAGCTTGGTTGCATGGTCTTCGGAGAAGACCCCCGATCCGGTGCCTTCTGTCGTCTTCGATCCGTCTGTATAGATTGACAACTCATTCTGCCTCAAAGGAGATTCATGCTGCCAATCGGATATGTCAGGGAATTCAGCTGTAAACCTCTCATCCCACTTATTTTCTGGTACCCAGTAGTCGTTCAGCGACAGTCAATTCTATTATACGGAAAATGGAGTTGTGACCTACACCAGGCTTAAGGAGGCACTGTGCGTGAAGCCGCACTCCTTGCTGCCACGTGCTTGAGGAAGACTCCGATGGGTTCCAGATTTAACATTACATCCAGCGCTGCTTGGGGGGTAGAACGAATACATCCTGTTATTCCCAAGCATGCTAGTCTATGAACTTTGCGGAGATTGTTTAGAGAGGAGTCGGTGTGTCCCGCCTCCCACCAAACAAGAGCCCCATACGTCAGTATAGGTCTGACAATTGCAGTGTAGAACCAGTGAAGGATGTACGGTTGTAATCCCCATCCTTTACCAAAAGTCTTTTTGCACACAAGAAGGCTTGTAACGCATTCTTCATCCTTTCCTCCGAGTTTCTCCTCCAGGAGAGTTTGGAGTCCAGGACTAAACCAAGGTATTTTGCCTCCTTTAATAGCTTGAGCTCTGTTCCTCCCAGTGTCGGAAGCTTGAAGCTCGGCAGAGTTTCGCTCAATACAACATTCAGTAGCTCACTGACTGTTGGCAGGATTCTGCCAGTTACCATTCGAACTAGGTCGTGCGCATAAGCTGTCACTCTGCAGCCCTTATACTTCAGTTTGAGAATAAGGTCATTTAGAACAATGTTCCATAACAAGGGGGATATCACACCCCCTTGCGGGGTGCCCCTGGTTGCCCTTCTTCTGATAGTCGAAGCGTAAAGTTCTTGTGACTTACAATTATCCAAATATTTAGCTCTACCATCGACTGACCCACCCACTACTCCGTTGGTTCCGCAGTTAATCTCGTTTGCTACCCCAGTAGCAACAACCGCTGCGGAAAGCATTTCTATTAGGGTACCTGCTCCACCGATATTAGTTAACGCCAAGGTTGTGTCGGAATTGTCCACGGTTGTCACTAGAAGTAGAGGCAAGCCGAATCCTAATAAAAAAATGTATCCGCACCTCCTCCAACTGTCTGATCACCGACTTTATTAGGTTCCAAAGATAATATACCAAATATTACTCCTTTGGCTCCTAAACCACTTTTGGGGGTTCCACCAATGAAACAGATTTTTGTTTCAAGGCTAGCCCCTGATCTCACGTCAGATGACGTAAAGGCTTTCATTATAGCCAAAATTTAAAATGTCAATCCAAAAGTGGAAAAATTTAAATTTGCTTAAGATAGACAAATTGCATCTTTCAAGATCAATGTCGCTCCTTCAGTTTTTGAAACCATATGCTCGCAAAGTTTTTGGCCAGATTATTTGGTGGTAAAAGAGTTCAAAGCCGAAGTTAACAAGTATGAAAGCTACAGTCGAGAGTGCTCGACCGTATGATACCCGCAACCCGTTTCGAGAGAACAAAAAAAATTTTAATGATATTTTAACAACAAATATACCAAAAATATACTGAAACTTGTGTTTTGTATATATTTGAAAATAGCGGGAAGAAATCCACAACACCGACATGGTCACACTGTCAACTAAACAAACAAAGCGCGAGCAGCTGCAAGTGAATTTTGCATATAAAATTGATTCTCAAATAACTTCCTTGTTTTTCATTCGATCTCAACCAAATTCACAGGAATCATTGAGAATATAATTATTATTATGCATACCAAAATTCAATGCTCTAGGTTCATTATTACGGCTTTTACAGTTCAATCACACACTTAAAACGTCCATATGCATTGGGAACAACAATTTTGATAAATAATTTCGCGAATAACTTTTGTTCTACTTATCCGATTTTTACCAAAACTACAGGGTATATTAAGAGTGTCAAGCTCAGATGGCTTACCAAATTACACATCATTACACACTTTTGGAGTTATACGCGATTTACATAAAAAAAAACTTGACTTTTTCTAGATAAATGCTTATTGTGGGCGAAGGGGGCGTGGCATCCAACTTTTGAAATAAACTTGATCTGCGTAGGGTATGAACGAACATTTTTGCCAAATTTGGTGTCTCTATGTCTTATAGTCTCTGAGATCCAGGTGTTCATACAGACAGACAGACGGACAGACGGACATGGCTATATCGTCTCGGCTGTTGATGCTGATCAAGAATATATATACTTTATGGGGTCGGAGATGTCTCCTTCTGCCTGTTACATACATTTTCTGTTGGCACTAAGTCATAATACCCTTCTACCCTATGGGTAGCGGGTATAAAAATAGGACTCCGATTGGGCTTTTACCAAATGAACCTGTACAGTCTCAATCTCAAACTTCTTCTTCTTCATCTTCAAAAAACTAATTTCAGCATTTCTTATAACCTATCAAAATGTGCGTGGTTTGCGTATAAAAACAAGTAAGCTATACGTCGACAGTTTCACTTTTTGTACTGATGTAGTTGCGTTTTCGGAAACCTGGTTAAGTTCGGATATTTCTGATTCCGAACTTTTTCCGTCAAAGTACACTATTTACACGCAAGATCGTTCTTCCCGAAGACGGGGTGGTGTTCTATTTGCAAAAGACTCCAACGTCTCATCGGAGCCATTACATTATAATAATCCTAATAATATAGAGTTTCTATCAATAAAAGTAAATTTTTATGGTGTAAGTTTATTTCTTACTTGCTCATATTTCTTACTTTGTCTCTGAAACTACCAGCGTAGTTCTATCTAGATCTATCCTATCCTTACAGCCTGTCTCGGTCGAATTGTATCTTCAGTCGCTTAATGAGTGAGGAGTCTCTGATTCGATATCTTCAAATGGTTGAGCCGGTGTTTTTGCCCGGTCCGGATGGAGTTCCTGGCTGTGTACTTCAGTACGGAGCCGAAACTTTATGCAGCCCGTTGCTGAAATTATTTGATTTATCGCTTGAGTCATCGACTTTTCCCTCTTTATGGAAGGAATCTTTCATTATTCCTCTCCATAAGAAGGGAAGTAAGTCTGACGCCGAAAACTATAGAGGGATATGTAAATTGCCTGGTATACCAAAAGTTTTTGAGAAGATATTAACAAGTCATTTACAACATTTATGTAGTTCAATTATTTCCCCCTACCAGCACCGATTTGTGAAACATAGATCCACTGTTACTAATCTTCTTGAGCTTTCTTCGTTCGTTAACCAGGGTTTCCTTAAAAACGAACAAACTGACGTCATTTATACCGATTTTAGTAAAGCCCTTGACTCAGTAAATCATTCTCTTTTGTTATGTAAGCTTGACTTAATTGGATTTCCCAATAATTTGATTTGCTGGATTTCAAGCTATCTAAGCCAAAGAACGCAAAAAGTTTATTTTAATAATTTTCTTTCTAATACATTCCGAGTTCCCTAAGGAGTTCCCCATCTCGGTCCCTTACTTTTCACATTGTTCATAAATGATCTACCTAATGTTTTGACGCAATCTCGCGTACTAATGTATGCAGATGATTTAAAAATATGCCTGCAGTACAGGGATTGGCCATGCCATATCAAGTTGCAGAGAGATCTTGACTCTTGTCAGTCATGGTGCAAAGTGAACTTGTTAAATTTAAACTGCTCTAAATGTGTTGTGATGTCCTTCTATAGAGATAATCCATATTTGGCCTCTTACTTACTGAACGGTAACGATCTAAAAAGAATTACTGCTGTTGATGATCTAGGTATCCTTCTAGATCATAAACTTAAATTTTCAGACCACATTTCTAGAACGGTCAATAAAGCTATGTCTGTTCTCGGTTTCATGAAGAGGTGGTCAAAGGAATTTGATGACCCTTATATTACTTAGACCCTTTATACTACACTTGTTCGTCCGATTCTTGAATATGGTTCGTGCGTATGGTCTCCACAATATTCTGTGCACCAGGATCGCATTGAATCTGTTCAAAAACAATTTCTCTTATTTGCTTAGCGTGGCTTGAACTGGAATGCTGAAGTGAGATTGCTGTCATATAGTAGAAGACTTCTTTTAATTAACCTTCTTTCTCTAACTAACCGTAGAATAATGCTTGGCATTTTATTTATTTTTAATCTTATTAATGGTGATATTGACTCTTCAGAATTAATATCGCGACTAACCTTTTCCGTTCCATCTAGACTAACCCGTAGTTACATCCCGCTTGCTCTCCCCCTATGTAGATCTAATTTTGCATTGTATGACCCTTTTAGAGTTTTATGTTCTAACTATAATAGATTTTATCATGTATTTTCTAGCGCTAACACTGCTTTTAATCTTAAAACTTTACTACTAACCTGTTTAACTAATAATTAGACTGAATTTAGCTTATAGTGATAAATTAAAATTTTTTCATTCCACCCGTTTCTTTCTTATGTCCGATCCTGTTTTTCTATTTTATGCTATCCGCGTTTTTTTATTGTATGCCCGAATCTATTCTGTCCGAACGCGAATCGTGTCGTTCGTTCTGCCACAGCGCCTCTCGGTCTGTTGGGCGGGAGAAGTGTTTATTGGGATCCGCGCGTAACATGCATTGCCTTGGTATCGCTTGGGCCACTTGAATGTGCATACTATGTACGTCAACGTCAAACAAAAAGAGTTCTCGGAAACATGTCCCTTGCCGCCACAACTATAGAATTTTAAAGCGTTATTATCTTTTTCGTCATATTTTCCTTTGAGTCACTCCACTGTTCTCTATAATTTGTATTTTTTTAATAATCATCGTTTTTCACATAGTTCACTGTTCCCTTCATTTTTTCGTACGCTTTTAGTTTTTCTTTCAACTCTTTGATATCTCGGCCATTATATAATATAAATTTATTAACACGTCGATCACTTATACCATCAATCACGTATTGCATAATAGCTGCATTATCTATATTTCCCCGAGTTGCTAGTTCCTTGATTATCAGTAAGTACTCTAGGTACACTTTCACTTCGTTTTATTTTTCTTTCACTCATCTGTTTGTGAAGTGCTGCATTTTTCGTTGTCATTTTGAATTCACTAATGCTTGTTTTAATGCTTGCCACGTTGATATTCCACGCTCACGTGATGCAAACATACGAGCCAAACCTCTAAGAGATCGTTTCGCAAATATAAACTTGTGTATGCTGTCCCACTGCATTATAGAAACCATATCTTCAAAATCATTAATCCACACTTCGATTGATAATGTATCATCGCTACTAAACAAACGGATTGAATCCTCAATATCTCAAAAATTAAGAGCCAATCTTGGCACGTTCCCAGTGCCTATTGCAGCGAACTCAATATTTCTTTCCATTACTGTCGAATTTGCTGTATTCGGTTTGCTTCTATTTTGTTTTTCACGAGCACTCTATATCTTTCGTCACTACCTGCCAGACTCACACTTTCGTCGGTAAAGTTGTTCACATCGTCTATGTGGACTTCGTTTAATTCATCAGCTACAGCTTCTTCGACTTCTTGTTCATCATCGGCATTAAGCAGTTGTCCCCTTCGCATTTTCGATAATATGTGTTTTGCTAAATCGTTTACATTACGACGTATGTCAAGCAAATTGCAGATTCTAACAAGATTTGCAGCAACGAAATTTATTTTGTCATTATATTCTTTGCTAGTTTCATCATATTGAAATCCTTTAAATTCACGTAAGCGTTCACGATTTTTACGACCCCCTTCAATTTCAAATCACAAATTTATGCAGCAAACCAATACTCTTCCTTTTTGCAATGCGCAAATTTTTGCATACCTCTTAAAATTCACCAAGTCGCGACATCTTTCTCGGTTTTCACCAGTATGTGTCTCATTGTTCAAGATTTTTTGCATGTACTTGTAAATGTGTGTCGGTCACACGCTTGTAATCGTTTACCAACTTTGCACGAAATGGTGAAATAGTTCAATTTGATTTACACCACATTGTGAAATACTTCATTTGGCTTTTCTTTTTAGGTTGAGCCCCAATATATGTGGGATTGGTTTTATGATAATGTTAATTTATTATTTCATAAGTTTAATGCTGAATTATTATTGTATTTAGTTTTGTTTAACTTTATTTAAAGTATGAGATTAATTGGCTGGCAAAAATCCTCTGACTGAACCCTCCACGAGGGTGCCGGCTGGGCAATGGATACTGCATCGTCTCGGGCAACCGAGAGATGTCAGCATCACTTGCTCGCTTATGAGACCTTGCAGTTTCTAGCTAAGGGACTGGGCCCAAGCTTTTTAGATTTATTCTGGAAAGCTGAGGTCCAGGGCCATGGTCAGAGGTACTTGGCAGCAAGTATAAAATGCATCATGAATCCTTGGATTCAACATGGAGGAGGATACAGCGGCGTCAACTCGGGCTGGGATGTCAGCCCAAAAGTCGGTGGGAAGTGTGACCACTACCACCGGCGGGCACGGGGAGGAGAAATACACAGTTTTAAGACCTTCAAGAAGAAAATCAGATGGGCAAAAAGAGACTCATGGTCTAAATTTTGCGAGGAACTAACCAACACCAAGGTTGCTGGCGAAAGATCCAGCCACACCGGGGCTGCTTTGCAACCTGTATGGCACATTTGCTAAAAACAGTCAGGAGTCTCTACAACTTCCATGAACGCACACTTTCCAGACTGCATACAAGCTGAAGACGAGAATGGGATCCCTACCTCTCACATCAGCGGCGAGTCGGAGGGAATCAAATCGTTCCACCCCTACAAATCGCATTAGTCCGGTCAAGTTACAGATGGTATGCGTACATCTGTCGCAATGGCTATTAGAGCTCTTCAGGGGATGTCTCCTTACGAGATACATTCCAAAAACCTGGAGAGAAGTGAGGGTGGCATTCCTTTCCAAAGCAGGAATGAAAAACCACTGCTCAGCAAAAGATTATAGGCCCATAAGTCTCTCATCGTTTTTATTAAAAACACTGGAGAGACTTCTGGACCTTCGTCACAGAAGTAAGCTAACACCTCACACATTTAGCATATCGCAACACGCCAACCTCAAAGGTAGATCAGTCGAGACGGCTCTGCACGAGGTGGTTAGCACAATTGAAAGCACACTGCAAAGGAAGGAGTTTACGTTAGCGTTAGTACCGAGTCTATAACGCCAGCACACGTCAACATAGGCTCACACCCGACAATCACTCGTTGGCTTAGCAACAAGCTTCGCCAAAGAATGATAAACGCCAAACTTTGCGCTTCGACTATCAGGAGAAGGGCAACCAGGGGCACCCCGCAAGACGATGTGATATCCCCCTTGTTATGGAACATTGTCCGAAATGACCTTCTTCTCAAACTGCAGTATAAGGGCTGCAGAGTGACTGCTAATGCGGACGACCTGGTTCGAATGGTAACTGGCAGATTCCTGCCAACAGTCAGTGAGCTACTGAATGCCGCATTGAGCGAAACTCTGCGATGGGGCTTGGGGCCAACCCACAAAAGACCGAACTAGTTCTGTTCACTCGAAGGTATAAGATAACGGGCTTCAAGCTTCCGACACTGGGAGGAACAGAGCTCAAGCTATCAAAGGAGGCAAAATACCTTGGTGTAATCCTGGACTCCAAACTCTCCTTGAGGAGAAACTCAGAGGAAAGGATGAAGAAGGCGTTAAAGCCTTCTTTGTGTGCAAAAAGACTTTTGGTAAAGGATGGGGATTACAACCGTACATAAGTGGGATGACAGGCTGACAGCTGAATTCCCTGACAGATCCGATTGGCAACAGGAATCTCCTTTGATAAGTTGTCAATCTATACAGACGGATCAAAGACGATAGATGGCACCGGATCACGGTCTTCTCCGAAGACCTTGCAACCGAGCTTTTCTTTCGTCTTCCTGACTGGTGTAGTGTGTTCCAAGCGGAGATCTACGCTGTTTGGCAAGCGACCAAGTTGATACGGACACTGAGCGGAAGCCCGAGGGACGTGTCCATCTACGTCGACAGCCAATCAGCGATAAAAGCACTCGCATCGAACTCCATTAAGAGTGAACTAACCTGAGACACAGTGATGTCACTGAACCTATGCGAAGCACACTCTATCAGACTTGTCTGGGTACCCGGGCACTTTGGAGTACCAGGTAACGAGCCGGCTGATGAGTGTACTCGGCTGGGGTCAGCGTCATCAGAAACTCTCGCCGCGAACGATATCAAGAGACCCATTCAGCACGTGGTATCGGAACTGCGAGGTGTCAAAAGCACTCTGGCCAAAATACAGCCCCAAGCGAACAACCGAGCTCTTAAACTTTAAAAAGAACAAGATAAGGTTACTGACAGTAGTCTTAACGGCCGTATGGCTCAACGGTACGATGGACCAAAACAGGACTTCTGTCGCAGCTGCGGGGATGAAGAGGAACCCGAGAGTATCCACCATCTTCTCTGCGACTGCCCTACACTTCTTAGAAAGAGGACCTTATTTCTGGGCAAGCATTTCTTCGTTGAACTTTGGAGTCTTGGGAATATTCGGCTAGAGAACTTGGCGCTTTTTCTTGAATCTACTAGCTGGTTCCAGAGGCTTCCGCAGCCCAACAGAACTGGCCAGTAGCACGTAGACATAATAAAACAATCAGAGTTTTCCTCCAACATCCCAACAAACCCTCCCAATCCCCTCTATTCTTACAGTTCACACAGATCAGATATGGTCCATTGTGATGTCTCCGGGTGCTCTCGACACCGGTCGAGTCTTCTGTTCAACCTAACCTAACCTAACCATGTGATTAATTAAATTATTTGGATATATTCGTCGCGGTCGTCGTTAGCATATCTTGCCTTTTTTTGTAGTCGTCACAAAGTGAAGTCTATCGACTTCTTTCACAATCGATACTCATTTTTTTCCTTAATCGATAGGTGGATAGACTGGCCTTGCCAGACCCATTCCCACACTTATATTGCTGTATTGAATTTTTTCGCTTTGGAGACTCAGCCATTAGCTTTTAACTTTTGAGCCGAGAATTTAAAGCACTTAACTAATCATATTATTAAAACCATCTCTTGTCTGTCTCATAAATATATGCATTTCACACTTAATTTCTCGACATGACTCACAACACCAGTTAAGCTCAGTTCTATTGGCAACGGCATCTGCCAGTAGCCTTAAATAAACAACATACTTTACGTGTACTTATTTGAAAGCCAGCAGCCCATACTGTGTTACGAAGCTGGCTCTGCTTCAGGCAACTTTTAAGACAACACGAAATGTTGCCTTCCATATTACAAATATAAATTAAATAACAAGTAAAAAAGCTTTGGTAGAGAGCGCTCAACCGTATGATATCCGCAACCCATTTCGAGAGAAAAAAAAACTTAATTTATATTTTAACAACAAATATACCAAAGAATATACTGAAATTTGTTTCTTTTGAAAATATTTGAAAAAAATCCATAACATACCGACATTGTCACACTGTCAACTAAACAAACAAAGCTCGAGCAGCTCTAAGTGAATTTTGCATATAAGATTGAATCTTTAGTAACTTCCATGTTTATACCCGCTACCCATAGGGTAGAAGGGTATTATAACTTAGTGTTAGAGTTAAACGCGATTTACATAATAAAAACCTCACTTGATCTAGATTTATGCATATTGTGGGCGAAATGGGTGTTGTATCAAACTTTTGAAATAAACTTGAACTACGTAGTGAATGCAATGAAACCCATAGAGTAGAAGGGTATATAACTTAATGCTATCAGAAAAAGGGGTTAGCCCTCACGCGAGGGTGTTAGAGTGCGAGGAAAGCTTGCTGTGATATTTCTCTTTCTGTTCAGCTATTACATCTCTGATTGGTTGAATGTTGAGGTGCTTATGTATGTTTTCGTTGCGAACGTTCGGTGCCCCGGTGATAGCTCTCAGGATCTTTGATTGAGCTCGCTGGACAACATCAATGTTGCTGTTACTAGCGTTCCCCCATAACTGGGATCCACAGGACCAGATTGGTTTAAGTACGAAAGTGTAGAGCAGAACCTTGTATTTTAGAATAAGAGAGGACCGAGCATTGATAAGCCAAAGAAGACTATTAGCTTTTAGTTTTAATTGTGTTCTCTTGGCTTCTATGTGCCGGCAAAGGTAGATATTAATTTTCGTCTGTTTGTTGGGAACATTCGTCTGCTTTGTATAGAACATATAGAGTAGGGCCCAGTACGCTGCCTTAGGGAACTCCAGCTCTAGATGTGTAATCGTCAGACATAGCAGAATTGCATTTCACTGCAAATTTCCTATCGTATAGGTAAGATTCTAATAGTTTGTGTGTATTGTTAGGAAGTGTTGCTTTGATCTTATTCATTAGACCTTCTAAACAAACTCTATCGAATGCTTGGGCTACATCTAAAAATATTGCAGTGCAATATTCTCGATTTTCGAATGCTCTTCGTATTTCAAAGGTTATGCGATTGACCTGCTCGATAGTTCCGTGATTTTCACGAAAGCCAAATTGGTGTGATGGAATTTTATTGTGGATTCTTAGAAATGAGCTTAAGGATGATAATAAGCTTATTGGTCTGTACGAAGAGGCAAATATGTGATCTTTACCAGGTTTCGGTATCATTATTATCATTGAATTATTCCTTTTCTCTGAAAAGTGGCCAAGCCTTGTAATGGCATTGAAGAGCTGAGTGACAGAGCAAACTGCACAATATGGGATCTCAATAATCATTTTTGGCGTTATTTGGTCGGAGCCTGGTGATTTTTTCGGATCCAGTTGAGTTTTGATGATATGAGCGATTTCGTTTGGTCGAAATTCCATTGGCTCACGTTGAAGCGGTAAGTCATTTGTTACAGGCGGTAGTGTAAATGCATTTGTGGCAGGATTTGGCTGGAACACATTTTCAAAGTGCTGTGCAAATGATCTGGCTCTGGCTTCATCACTGCGGGCCCAGCCGCCCACTGAGTTTCTTATAGGCGCCACAGTTTCTGTCGGGGAGCATAGGGTAGGATTGGCTCTCCACAGAGAGTGCTTTTATATAGCGGCGTTGGGTATTTGCTTCTTGTTGCTTTAACGCTTTGGTGAGCCAGCGAGAGGCGTCTTTTTAAATTTGTCGTGCATATGACGACCTATGAGACTGCCATTCCCGTCGTAGGCGTCGCCTTTCGATTCCGAGCTGCTCGATTTGTTGATTTGTCTTCTTTTACATGTAAGGTTTTTGCGCAGTTTGAGAAGTTGAAATGCGAGCAGCGGTGACAAAGGCCGACTCCAGTGTGTTGACAAAGTTGTCGATGTCAGCTTTAAGGTTAAGTACAGGATTTATATCAATATGCGAGCTTAAATATTTCCCATAAGAGATCCAATTGGTTTTGTGTGAAGTCAATCCAGTCGGTTGATCTACATTTATTGCATGACGGAGTAGATTAATAAGAACAGGCGAGTGATCAGATGAAAGATCCGAAAGACTTTCGACGCTAATCAGGTTCCATGGAATGTTTTTAGTGATTGCGAAGTCAATTAAATCGGGCAGTTTTTCTGGGTCTGTTGGCTAATATGTTGGTCTGCCAGGGGAAACGTGGTCATGCTTGTCGCTGGCTTTTATAATTGCATTGTAGAGCTGCTTACCTTTAGGAGTTACGAGGCGAGATACCCAGTGTGTGTGCTTGGCATTAGAGTCTCCTGCTGCTATGAAGTGCTCGCCTAATGAGTTAAAGAACTGCATAAGCTCAGTTTCAGTTACAGTGAAACAAGGAGGGCAGTATACTGCGGCTAGAGTAAGTTGGTTACCACTATCCAGTTTTATTCTTATTGATGTTGCTTGATTATAGGTAGTTGCTAGATCCTTGTAGCGGTGGTGCTTAATTCGGTTTCTAATCAAGATACCAGTCCCACCGTGTGCTTTACAATCGGGATAGTTAGTTGCATAGAAAGAGTAGCCTCTTAAATTAAAGTTATGTTTATTTGTAAGATGTGTTTCTGAGAGCAACATTACGTCGATATGTTTGTCGAGCAAGAATTGAGACAACTCAAGTTTATGCTGTGAGACTCCATTATCATTCCACGTGTATATAAGTAGGGAAGTCATTGATTATTTGTATAGTCGTGATACCAACATTTGAATCAATATGTTTTGATTACGCATTAGATCTTGCATAGTAGTCCGCATGAAAGACATGAACTCCATTAAGCTTTGCTGTAGGTTAGAGAACATGGCCTCAAGGTTGTTTTGTGGCTGCTCCATGGCTGATAATGTTTAGTTGTGTTTGGCTCTGGTTGAGGTAGTTCAAAGTGCGATGTATTTGAGAAAGGAAGCTCCAATCCTGATTTTAAAGCACTGGCAAATGTCACATTTCTCCTTATGGAGGACTTGGAGTCAAAGTCAAATGATTATCTAGCTGCGTTCGAAAAGATATAAGATGTATGATTTAGATAGTGTAGCCCGTGCATTTGCAGAGCGGGGAGTAGTCACTCGCTGATGGATTCTACTTTTTAAATCCTTATATACTGGGCAACCTCTGTAATTGGCGGTGTGATTACCACCGCAGTTACCACACCTTTTGGTGGTAGAATCGCCTTTGTTCGAAGGACAATGTGCGGAGTTGTGAAGCTCTCGACAAACTACACACACTGGGCGCAGTGTGCAGAATGACCGTATTTGGCCATATTCTTGACAATTCATACATTGTACTGGTCCTTTGCGTTTGTGTGGTTCTTATACAGTGATTCTACGATGTAGTAGAAACTGAAGTTTGTATATAGGGTGCACTTCGTTTTTCTTAAGAGAAGTGTTGTCTGGTTCAAGTTCTACCTTGAAAAGCGGTTGGGGCTTCCCTTCCTTGTTTAAAATGTTAAAGACTGAATTTGCGTTAAATGCCTTATCTTCTAACGCCTTACCTTTTTCTGCTGGTGCTACATCAGACTCTATGCCCTTTAGTACTATTTGTAGGCCCTTGCTGCTTTTCAGTTGGTACGTGTAGTAGTTCATTTTATTGTCGGTTAGATGCTTCGATAAAACTCTATAATTATCTTCCGACTTTATTTGAACTTTTGTTTCATGGATTTTACCCCGTACAAGGGGAATTATATGAAAATTGTCCTTTTCAATCTACCTCGGGTTCGCACGAAAGGTCTGCTAAAATTTCAAACCTATTGGTGTTGTTGAGTTTTCCGCTTTGCATTCGAGTTTAAAGGGCTTAACTTCCGTTTAATTTGTATGTAACGATCCATTCCAGTCTGCACAAGTGGGTCAGTACTTACGTTTTTTGCTTTTTGTTTTATTGGCAACGCAGCTGTCGTAGAATTTGTTTTAGTTTGGTTTGTTTTGATCGGTGATTCGTAAAGCGCTTTTTTTGTTGTTATCGGTGACACAAAAAGAGCATTTGTTGATGACGATGGGTTCGAGCGGGCAGCCAATATCGTTACAGTTGATGTTGTTGTTGCAGTTTTAGAAGTCAGACAGACTGTTGTGGTAGTCTCCGTAGGTAAGAGCAGGTCTCTCAGTTCATGACTTGCTTGTTTAGCAGTGCGCTCTGTAATCTGAGATGGTAATGCTGGAGAGAATGAACGAGGTCGCTGACTTGCTAAATGCAAGAGTTCTTTCGTCGGGTTGGGGGTAATTGACCTCTGCGTTTTTGCGTCAGCAGAATTTTGGGTTGGTTCGGCTACAAAAGAGAAGTACGCGTTGTTTCGTTGCAAAGAGAGCCGGCGCTCATCTTGCTCACGATGTATTTGCTTACGAATATCGCTTTGACTCATCTTCTTAACCGCGGTTTAGTTTTATTGGATATAAGTAAATATTAATTAATTATTATTAATTATTTTAGGCGATTTCATCGTACTAAGCGTCATTCCGCGTAGTAAACTTATTAATACGTCTCACACTATGCTTTAAACTGTGTAATTTATTTTGTTTCCCGGAGCTCAGTAATACACGTCTGCATGCGGCAACAATTGAGACCAAGATGAACATATGCATTGGCACCTGCATTCATTACGCAGATCAAGTTTATTTTCAAACTGCCAAGCCCCCTTCGCCCACAATATGCTTAAATCTAGAACAAGTCAGGTTTTTTCTTATCTAAATCGCGTATAACTCCAAAAGTTCTTAGTGTAATGATGTGTAATTGCCATCTGTGCTTAATACTCTTAATAGACCCTGTAATTTTGGTTAAAATGGGATAAAAAGAACAAATGTTATTTGTTAAATGATTTATCAAAATAGTTGTGCCCTATGTATATGGACGTTTTAAGTGTGTGAATGACCTAGAGATATTAAATTTTGGTGACAGTATTCGTGTAGGTCTTACCCAGATCTAGTTTGTTTTAGATTTCTGCCACGCCCCTTTCCGTCCCTCAATGATTCCTGTGAATTTGGTTGTGATCGAATGAAAAACAAGGAAGTTATTAAAGAACCAATTTTATATGCAAAATTCACTTGCAGGTGCTCGCGCTTTGTTTGTTTAGTTGACAGTGTGCCCATGTCGGTATGTTAGGGATTTTTTTCAAATATGTATATACAAAAAAAAATGTTCAGTATATTTTTGGTATATTTTTTGTTAAAATATCATTTAAGTTTTTTGTTTTCTCTCGAAATGGGTTGCGGGTATCATACAGTCGAGCACTCTCGACTGTAGCTATCTTACCACAATCATTATTATGCATACCAAAATTCAATACTCTATTTTCAATTATTACGGCTTTTGTAGTTTTTGGGGCGGAAAGGGCCGTGGCAAAAATCTATAACAAACTTGATCTGCGTAAGACCTACACGAATACTGTCATCAAATTTGATATCTCTAGGTCATTCACACATTTAAAACGTCCTTATGCATTGGGCATAAGTGCCTTGGAGCACTTATAATATTATTTACTTTAGCGAAAAACTAAAAGCTTTTACATCATTTGAATATTTTTTGGCTGTTAATAACAAACAAGCCAACTACGTCCATAAGTTTTGAAAACTTTTAGAAGCTTTTAACGGTACTTTTTATTTTCATGCGCGAAAAGCATGTGTTAATTCGTGCTTGAAATTCGACCGGTTGCATGTTGTGTTTTGTGCTTCTTAGAATTACAAATAAATAAAAAGCAATCAAGCTCTATATTTTTTACTGAAAGGTTTGTTTATTTACCATTAAAATCCATTTACAGATATGCAAATATATATAAAATATGCATTGTAGCTGATAAATAGTCATAAGTGCCTTGAGGCACTCTTGGGGCTTTACGTCAACTTTTGTTACCAGGCTACGATCCACTGTTCCGTACGCGAAAAATTGTCGACTGTGTCAACCAAAAATTTGACTCCGTGCCAAAGCAATGCCTAAAAAGCTACACAAATGGGGTATCAAGCTATTTGTCTTGTGCGATTTCGTTGGCTATGCCTACCGCTTTGAGATCTACACCGGTACAGGTGATAATGAGATCTTGCCTGGTCACCCAGATCTAGGTATCCCCAATTGCAAGCTGCCGGACGAAAGCGCCATCAAGAAAAAGCCAAGAGGTTTTTCGACAAAATTCGTAGGCACTTCATATGGAGTCGAAATAAGAAATGTTCTGTGGAAAGACAACAAGGCCGTTCGCTTGTTGTCGACTTATGTTGGTGTTAAACCATTTGCAAGGACAAATGCGGAAGGAACACGAAAGGCTGCACGCTACGACAGAAAATCGAAGCGACACATCGATGTTGAGTGTACACAAATTATATGAGAATATAACGCTCACATGAGAGGCGTATATCTCATGGATGGACTTTTGGGACGTTACCATATCAGATTAAAAAATCGGGATGCCGTGACTCGAATGCTTACAATCTATCTTCACAACGACGGACAATTCAGTCACCATCCTCTGAGTCTAGGCGGACAATACAGTCACCATTCTCTCAGGCATCCATTCTCTCACCGAACGCATCCAATATCCGATTTGCAGCTTGACCAGGTTTATCATTTTCCGGAATCATTAGGTCGAGAAAATTAAAAAAAAAGGTGCAAGCACTTCAAAACGCAATGTATTTGAACAAAATGCCAACCTAACTTATGCTGCACGGCCAACAAAAATTGATTTTCTGAATATCATAAACATAAATAAAAAAAAATATTCTTAATTCTGAAATGACTTTTTTTTGACACGCAGAGCTCCAATAGTGCCTTGAGGCACTTATTCACTTTTACTCACCTTAAAGATAAACGAATGCTCCTACACTCTTTTTATCAACATATTTGAGTTCAGCAGGCACAATTCACTACAGACAGATAGACGCACATGGCTATATCGTCTCGGATGTTGACACTGATCAAGAATATATTTAATTTATCGGAGATGCCTCCTTCTGCCTGTTACATACATTTTCTGTTGGCACTAAGTTATAATACCCTTATACCCTATGGGTAGCGGGTATAATGAATACCAAAAACTAAATTTTCTCACTAAATAAATTGAATTGTGGCTTACACACACATTTGGTATTTTGTTAGCATTACTTTTACATTTTCTTCAAAAGTCTTAAATTGAAGCATTTAAAATTTAAAACTTTTTCCTCCAAAACGTCTATGACTAAAGCCACTCGCTACAGCCATACGGTTCTTACAAGAATATAATTTTTTTCCGTTTAGATAAAGTAATAGCCAGCTGGCCCCGCAGCTTCGCCTCCCGCTGCAAACCCACGCAGCAGCCTTTCGATGTTGACATGAGAATTATTTCTCCTTTTTCCCAAAAATAAATGCTATTAACTTTCTATCAAATAAGTCAATACAAATCAAAACAGAGTTGCAAGTGGAATGTGCAAAACATAATTACGTCGAGCATCGATTTCGTTTGGTGCTATATTTGGTATCGGTGATGACGAATACATCAGTTGTTTGTAAAACACGCAACACAAACTCAGAAAAATTATCTGTATTATATTAAGAAAATCACATCAAGTCCAAAAGCTTTCTTTGCATTGAACCCTACGGATCATCAATACTTCAAAACTTTAACACAACATCGATATTTTATTTGGAAAGCATCAATCAAGAGCGTTATCGATATTTTTCAACTAAAAATGATATTTCTTTTCCAAAAACAAAAGTTGACCAATTAATTCGATTTTTAAACAGTGATTAAAGATACTTAGAGTAATTATTTCGGAAAATCGCTCGTGTTCTTGTCTACGAACTGCTTTAAATAGATGTAATTTCCCCAACCCATAAATAAACTTTGTTTATATCGTCAGTAGCCATAACTCTTATATTACCTTGAATCCAGGTTCATCAAAGCAGGGAAATATACGATGAGCATTATTTAATCGCAGGTTAGTAGCAAAATATGTTTTATTTCCATAAGATCCTTTGAAAAAGCCCTTCGCACTACTCCAAATATTTCCTTCAAAAGGTACTTCCAGAATACACTCGGTACCTTGCTTAATAGTTTCGTTTAGGTACATATTATATATGTTTTTTTTTGGAATTCGACTACCTCTCAGAATTGAAACATACTTTGTCGAATTTATATCACTAAAACAATAAATTTAAAATATTTCAATTGTGTTTAATTTTTTTTATGTATTTGTCATAAGATATATAATAGTACCTGAAGTTCTCATCAATTTTGTGGAGTTTTATTTTACTATGATTCATATTCAAATCATAATGCGCATGAAAAGAAATCTTTTTGGAATCAGAAATCCAACTCAATTCCATTTTTATAAGACCGCTGAAAGTGCACTCTGCATAATTTGGTTCTAAATGTATTTCATAGCTGCTTGGCAGTACATCTTTTGGTAATCGTTCTTCCGTAATGAGAGAATGCGCTGCCGACATATCTATGCTCCGCTTTATGGCAGCCTGAAAATAAATAATTTCTTTAATAATGTAACTACATGATTTGAGGTATTTGGTACCCAGTTTTAAGTATATACAGTAGAATGCGGTTAGAACGACTCTGCTTATAGCGTTCTGTCCAATGCGAGCAAAACTTTGGTTCCCATACAAACTTACATACTTATAACCTTTCGGTTATTTCGTCTTCCGGGTATAACCAAAGTCCCTTGAAAGTCGATGTAACCGAATTTAATGTATATAAATTATATATTTAAATTTTTGAATTATTGCTTGACCCCAAGCACCGAGGCTTACGCGATAAGCAGACGTGCGTGAAAAGTTCTAATAAATAATCGGTGTCAACAGCCGAGACGACAAAGCCATGTCTGTTTATACCCGCTACCCATAGGGTAGAAGGGTATTATAACTTAGTGCCAACAGAAAATGTATGTAACAGAAGAGCCATCTCGGATCCCATAAAGTATATATATTCTTGATCAGTGTCAACAGCCGAGACGATATAGCCATGTCTGTCTGTATGAACACCTGGATCTCAGAGACTACAAGACAAAGAGACACCAAATTTGACACAAAGGTTCCTGCATTCTCTACGCAGATCAAGTTTATTTCAAAAGTTGGATGCCACGCTCCCTTCTCCCACAATATGCATAAATCTAGAAAAAGTCTTTTTTTTTATGTAAATCGCGCATAACTCAAAAAGTTTATTGTGTAATGATATGTAATTTGGTAAACCTTCTGTGCTTAACACTCTTAATATACCCTGTAATTTTGTTAAAAATTGGATAAGTAGAACAAAAGTTATTTGTTAAATTATTTATCAAAATAGTTTTGCCCAATGCATATGGACGATTTAAGTGTGTGAATGACCTAGAGATTTCAAATTTGAATACAAACAGAAAACAAGTAAGAAATCTACAGTCGAGAGTGCTCGACCGTATGATACCCGCAACCCATTTCGAGAGAAAACCAAAAATTTAATTGATATTTTAACAAAAAATATACCAAAGAATATAGTGAAACTTGTGTTTTGTTTGAATATATTTGAAAATAGCTGGTAAAAATCCACAACACCGACATGGTCACACTGTCAACTAAACAAACAAAGCGCGAGCAGTTGCAAGTGAATTTTGCATATAAAATTGATTCTTTAAGAACTTCCTCGTTTTTCATTCGATCTCAACCAAATTCACGAAGTCATTGAGACTATAATTATTATTATGCATACCAAAATGCAAATTCCAATTCCAGTTTTTGGGGGCGGAAAGGGGCGTGGCAAAAATCTAAAACAAACTTGATCTGCGTAGGACCTACACGTCACCAAATTTGATATCTCTAGGTCATTCACACACTGAAAACGTCCATATGCATTGGGCACAACTATTTAAATAAATAATTTAACCAATAACTTTTGTTCTACTTATCCGTTTTTTCCATAAATTACTGGGTATATTAAGAGTGTTAAGCACAGATGGCTTACCAAATTACACATTATTACACAAATAACTTATGCAGTTAGACGCGATTTACATAAAAAAAACTTGACTTGTTCTAGATTTATGTATATTGTAGGCGAAAGGGCGTGGCATCCAACTTTTGAAATTGACTTGATCTGCGTAAGAAATGCAGGAACCTATGTACCAAATTTGGTGTCTCTATGTCTTATAGTTTCTGAGATCTAGGTGTTCATACGGACGGACAGACGGACATGCCTCAATCTGCCTGTAACATACATTTTCTGTTCACACTAAGTTATAATACCCTTCTACTCATGGGTAGCGGTTATAAAAAAAGTCAAAGCAGATTTTGAAGTTTTTTTTTTAATTTAGTTGGTATTTGGAAGCATGAAAAATCGACCAATCCCTATCTTATGTGGTTATTTATTTTATAAAAATTAGAAACCAATTCGAGACAAAAGGTTATAGCTATGAGATGTAACTATATTAGTATACTTTAAAATTTTAAGGAATGGTTTTAAACTTTTAATTATTATAATATCTATATAAATTATTATAGTGCCAACAGGTTACGTATGTAACAGGTAGACGATGCATTTCCGACCCCATAAAGTATATATATTCTCGATCAGTGCCAACAGCCGAGACGATATTGCCATGTCCGTCTGTCCGTCTGTCTGTCCGTACGAACACCTAGATCTCAGAGACTATAAGACATAGAGACACCAAATTTGGCAAAAAGGTTCCTTCATACCCTACGCAGATCAAGTTTATTTGAAAAGTTGGATGCCACGCCTCTTCGCCCACAATATGCATAAATCTAGAACAAGTCAAGTTTTTTTTATGTAAATCGCGTCAAACTGCATAAGTTGTGTAATAATGTGTTATTTGGTAAGCCATATGTGCTTAACACTCTTAGAATACCCAGTAATTGAAGTAAAAAACGGATAAGTAGATCAAAAGTTATTGGTTAAATTATTTATCAAAATAGTTGTGCCCAATGCACATGGACGTTTTAAGTGTGTGATTGACCTAGAGTATCATACGGTCGATCACTCTCGAGTGTAGCTTTATTACTTGTTTTGTTTAAAGACGACTATGAACAGTCAAAATTGAAGAAATTATAATATAAAATTATGACTAGTAGAGTGAAAATACAAAAATAAGTTAAATAAGTATAATTTATTAATTTAATATTTTATAAATAGTTGTAAAAATAGTTAAATTAAAATCTCTATAGGTATTTGATCAGTATTAATCCAACCCAGCATTCGCTGCACGGATTGGGGAAAACTTAGGAAAAACCAAATCAGGTTGGATGATTGGTTAGATAATAAGTTTGTTTTGACCATGTTAATTGCTAGTTATTGTTAGCTAAGAATGATAATATTAAATTTGTATTATTCGATCTCAACCAAATTCACAGGAGTCATTCAGACTATCATTGTTATTATGCATACCAAAATTCAATGCTCTAGGTCTATTATTACGGCTTTTCCAGCTTTTGGGGGCGGAAAGGAGCGTGGCAAAAATCTAAAACAAACTTGATCTGCGTAAGACCTACACGAATACTGTCACCAAATTTGATATCTCTAGCTCATTCACACACTTAAAACGTCCATATGCATGGGGCACAACAATTTTGATAAATAATTTAACGAATAACTTTTGTTCTACTTATCCAATTTTTACCAAAATTACAGGGTATACTAAAAGTATTAAGCACAGATGGCCTACCAAATTACACAACATTACATAAAGAACTTTTGGAGTTATACGCGATTTATATAAAAAAACTAGTAAGAAAGCTACAGTCGAGAGTGCTCGACCGTATGATACCCGCAACCCATTTCGAGAGAAAACAAAAAACTTAAGTGATATTTTAACAAAAAATATACCAAATATACTAAAACTAGTTTTTTTGTATATATTTGAAAATAGCGGGTAAAAATCCACAACACCGTTATAGTCACACCGTCAACTAAACAAACAAAGCGCGGGCAGCTGCAAGTGAATTTTGCATATAAACTTGATTCTTTAATAACTTCCTGGTTTTTCATAGGATCTCAACCAAATTCACAAGAATCATTGAGAATATAATTGTTGTTACGCATACCAAAATTCATTGCTCTAGGTCCATTATCACGACGGCTTTTACAGTTTTTGGGGGCGAAATGGGGCGTGGCAAAAATCTAAAACAAACTTGATGTGCGTAGGACCTACACGAATACTGTCACCAAATTTGATATCTCTAGGTTATTCACACACTTAAAACGTCCATATGCATTGGTCACAACTATTTTGATAAATAATTGAACAAAAAACTTTTGTTCTTCTTATCCGACTTTTACCAAAATTACAGGGTATTCTAAGAGTATTAAGCACAGAAGGCCTACCAAATAACACAAGATTACACTAATAACTTTTGGAGTTATACGCGATTTACATAAAAAAACATTTGACTTTTTCTAGAAGTCATTGAGAATATTATTATTATTATGCATACCAAAATTCAATGCTCTAGGTCTTTTATTACGGATTTTACAGGCTTTTGGGGGCGG
Organism: Drosophila ustulata; assembly: GCA_035047365.1. NCBI lineage: Eukaryota > Metazoa > Arthropoda > Insecta > Diptera > Drosophilidae > Drosophila > Drosophila ustulata. The sequence goes on from JAWNPT010000009.1 coordinate 1,299,484, forward strand.
AAAGGGGCGTGGCATCCAACTTTTGAAATAAGCTTGATCTGCGTGGGACCTATAAGAGTGCTGTACCCAAATTTGGTAGCTCTAACTCTTATAGTCTCTGAGATCTAGGTGTTCATACAGACGGACAGACTGACAGACGGACAGGGCTATATCGTCTCGGCTGTTGACACTGATTCAGAATATATATACTTTATGGGGTCGGAGATGTCTCCTTCTGGCTGTTACATACATTTTCTGTTGGCATTAAGTTATTATACCCTTCTACCCTATGAGTAGCGGGTATAAAAAACAAGTTTCAATATATTCTTTGGTATATTTTTTGTAAAAATATCATTTAAGCTTTTTGTTTTCTCTCGAAATGGGTTGCGGGTATCATTCGGTCGAGCACTCTCGACTGTAGCTTTCTTACATGTTTTTGTTATTCATTTAAGATATTATATTTGGGAACACTTTAATAAAGTGTTTGTAATAAATAAGTTTAAAATGTACAAACAAAAATTGACATTTCGATTTTGAAACCTATTTAATTTATTTTCAAATGTCAACAAATTTTGTTATTATTGCAGTTGACTCATGCTTTTAAACTCATATTACTTACATTGTTTGTTTGAAAATGTGCACTATAGAGTATTAAATATATAATACCGCTAGATGGCCTCATAATGTCCATTACGCTAGAAACAAATTTATTTATAATTTTTAGTCACATTTAGCAAATAAAATCTTAATATATGAATTTACAGGCATGGACTAGAAAAAAGTAAGCTTCCCAGTCGTAACTTGGCAAGTTGTCGATAATCAATTTATTATCAATATATTTATTATCTTAATATATATCAGGTAATATCTTTGTAAAACAAATTTGAAACAAGTAAGAAAGCTACAGTCGAGAGTGCTCGACCGTATGATACCCGCAACCCATTTCGAGAGAAAACAAAAAATTTAAATGATATTTTAACAACAAATATACTGAAACTTGTGTTTTGTTTGTATATATTTTCACAACACCGACATGGTCACACTGTCAACTAAACAAACAAAGCGCGAGCAGCTGCAAGTGAATTTTGCATATAAAATTGATTCTCTAATAACTTCCCTGTTTTTCATTTGATCTCAACCAAATTCACACGAGTCATTGAGACTATAAATTTTATTATGCATACCAAAATTCCATGCCCTAGGTCTTTTATTACGGCTTTTTCAGTTTTTGGGGCAGAAAGGGGCGTGGCAAAAATCTAAAACAAACTTGATCTGCGTAAGACCTACCAGAATACTGTCACCAAATTTGATATCTCTAGGTCATTCACACACTTAAAACGTCCATATGCATGGGGCACAACAATTTTGATAAATAATTTAACGAATAACTTTTGTTCTACTTATCTGATTTTTTACCAAAATTACAGGGTATACTAAAAGTATTAAGCACAGATGGGCTACCAAATTACACAACATTACATAAAGAACTTTTGGAGTTATACGCGATTTACATAAAAAAACTAGTAAGAAGGCTACAGTCGAGAGTGCTCGACCGTATGATACCCGCAACCCATTTCGAGAGAAAACAAAAAACTTAAGTGATATTTTAACAAAAAATATACCAAATATACTAAAACTAGTTTTTTTGTATATATTTGAAAATAGCGGGTAACAATCCACAACACCGTTATGGTCACACCGTCAACTAAACAAACGAGCAGCTGCAAGTGAATTTTGCATATAAAATTGATTCTTTAATAATTTCCTTGTTTTTCATTCGATCTCAACCAAATTCACAGGAATCATTGAGTTTATAAATATTGTTATGCATACCAAAATTCAATGCTCTAGGTCTATTATTACGGATTTTACAGACTTTTGGGACTTGATCAGTGTCAACAGCCGAGACGATATAGCCATGTCCGTCTGTCCCTCTGTTTTTATACCCGCTACCCATAGGGTAAAAGGGTATTATGACTTAGTGCCAACAGGAAATGTATGTAACAGGCAGAAGGAGGCATCTCCGACCCCATAAAGTATATATATTCTTGATCAGTGTCAACAGTCGAGACGATAAAGCCATGTCCGTCTGTCCGTCTGTCCGTCTGTCTGTCCGTATGAACACCTGAATCTCAGAGACTATAAGACATAGAGACACCAAATTTGGCAAAAGGGTTCCTTCATACCCTACGCAGATCAAGTTTATTTCAGAAGTTGGATGCCACGCCCCCTACAATAAGCATTAATCTAGAAAAAGTCAAGTTTTTTTTTATGTAAATTGCGTATAACTCCAAAAGTTCTTTGTGTAATGATGTGTAATTTGGTAACCCATCTGCGCTTGACACTTTTAATATACCCTGTAATTTTGGTAAAAATCGGATAAGTAGAACAAAAGTTATTCGTTATATTATTTACCAAAATTGTTGTGCCCAATGCATATTGACGTTTTAAGTGCGTGAATGACCTAGAGATATCAAATTTGGTGACAGTATTCGTGTAGGTCTTACGGACATAAAGTTTGGTTTACATTTTTGCCACGCCCCTTTCCGCCCCCAAAATCTGTAAAAGCCGTAATAATAAACCTAGAGCATTGAATTTTGGTATGCATAATAATATATATATTCTCAATGATTCCTGTGAATTTGATTGAGATCGACCTGAAAACAAGGAAGTTATTAAAGAATCAATTTTATATGAAAAATTCACTTGCAGATGCTCGCGCTTTGTTTGTTTAGTTGACAGTGTGACCATGTCGGTATGCTATGGATTTTTATACCCGCTATTTTCAAATATATACAAAAAAAACAAGTTTTAGTATATTTGGTATCGTTTTTGTTAAAATATCACTTAAGTTTTTTGTTTTCTCTAGAAATGGGTTGCGGGTATCATACAGTCGAGCACTCTCGACTGTAGCTTTCTTACTGGTTTTTATGTAAATTGCGTATAACTCCAAAAACTCTTTGTGTAATGATGTTTAATTTGGTACCCCATCTTGACACTCTTAATATACCCTGTAGTTTTGGTAAAAATCGGATAAGTAGAACAAAAGTTATTTGTTAAATTATTTATCAAAATTGTTGTCCCCAATGCATATTGACGTTTTAAGTGCGTGAATGACCTAGAGATATCAAATTTGGTGACAGTATTCGTGTAGGTCTTACGGAGATAAAGTTTGGTTTACATTTTTGCCACGCCCCTTTCCGCCCCCAAAATCTGTAAAAGCCGTAATAATGAACATAGAGCATTGCATTTACGCATTGATGGTATTCATAATAATAATTATATTCTCAATGATTCCTGTGAATTTGGTTGAGATCGAATGAAAAACAAGGAAGTTATTAATGAATCAATTTTATATGCAAAATTCACTTGCAGCGGCTCGCGCTTTGTTTGTTTAGTTGACAGTGACCATGTCGGTATTTAATGGATTTCTTAAAAATATGTATACACAAAAACAACTAATTTCAGTATATTCTGTGGTATATTTTTTGTTAAAATATCTTTTAAGCTATTTGTATTCTCTCGAAATGGGTTGCGGGTATCATACGGTCGAGCACTCTCGACTGTAGCTTTCTTAATTGTTTTTGTTTTTTTTTTTATAAAATTAAATAAGTGTGCTTAATATTTCAAAAATTAATTCGTGCCTCCCAAATATCCATTTTATTTACAGTCGACTCTACTGTGGCTTTCTTTCTTGTTTAACTAAGTATAAGTTAACAGAGTCCAAAAATTTACTATAATTTAATCATTGATGAAAAGACATGCATAAGGTTGTGGTAATTGATCTCTGTTTTACAAAACCATTTTGAAAGGGTCAGGCAATAGATTTACTTAGATGATTTAATTAAAATGTAAAAATCATCTAAAAGAGTTTCGGTAAAGCGGATAATTTGGAAATACCTCTTATTACCGTTATGGTTTGACCCATTTTTATGCAAAGGCATAATAAATGATTCCTCCTATGCAGCAAGGAAATAGGAAGACTTAACAGTCAAAATGAATAATTTATGTAGAAGTAAATGCAAAGATTCCGGACAATACCTATGTACACAGACTGGAATACAACTTGGAACGGGGGAAAGTACAGGATTAATTTATTTGAATTAGCTTAAAGCGGAACTTTCAGTTATCACAGGTTCTGAAATAGAGTTGGATTTTCACAAGATATAGGGATAAGATATACCAGGTGAGTAACTAAGAATTTTTTAGTACATTGAAAAAAGTCTGAAAACAGAACGGCAGCGGTTTGATAACTGCATGCAGTGCTATTTTTATACGAAACTAAGGTAAGTAGTGAAGAAAATTTTCATTACGAGTCAACAAAATTATAGAATTCTCTAGGATTATGAGTAATGTCTAACCGACAATGTTCCAGATAAATATGGTAAAGTTACCTGTTAAGGAATATGAAAATTGATATTGCGAAAAATTAAAAAATTAGTGCTTTGAAATTTTATAAAATATTGTGACTCAATCGTCGCCGCCTCGCATCGCAAACGGACGTGTTTTTTTTCCTCGCATTCTTTGCTATCACTTTCATTTGTGTTACCTTTTACAAATTTAGTTTACACAAGTAATCGCTGTTAGCTGTGTTTTTAGTGCTTAACTTTTGTCAAAATCAGCAGTATACATTGTGAACTATTATTTATTTCGCATTTTGTTTGATTTACATAAAATCTCAAAAACAAATTCTAAGGCATACAGTGTTTACTTATTGTTTTGTCACTGCGTTCAATTTGTTTTTGCTTTTCATACTCTTGCACTCTTGCACTTACTCTTACCCAAGTTTTCTCTTGCGCGCATTAGTTTGTGTTGTTGGTGTTGGTTGCGCTCTATTTTGCTCTCAGTTATTCCGTTTGCGGTTTTCTTGTTTCGGTCGTGCCCGCGCTTTTACAAGTATAGCAACGTCAACAGATTTAACCCTAGGGTGCGTTTTTGTTGATTAAATTTTCTTATTTAAAATTTTATATTTGGTATTTCAAATTACAACTTTTATTTTTATTTGCACAATAACCTTATTTTCTTTCAAATATACCTTTTTGTATAAATTTTCTTTTTTGCTGTCTGTTTTTTGTTTCAAATTTTCTTTTCTTATCACCATGTTTGTCTGTTCAAATAAAAATTGCCAAGTTCGTGCAAACGTAAGAATGGGTTTTGTTTGCTGCTGGCTGTGCGACAATGTGTCGCACGAGAAATGCGCTGGCCTCAGTGGGCGCATTACTGACCTGATTGAGTCCAAATCAGGCTTGAAGTGGCATGTGAATCATGCAGGGATGTCGAGAAAGACATTATGGGCTTTATGCGACAGACCAAGAAAGGCTTTGGAGATATCTTTGGACGGTTTAAAAAACTGTTTGAAGGTTTCTCAGCGCTGGATGATGAATTCAAAAATATGAAACTTTTGAATGAGTCACCTAAGCGTAAAAAGGCCAATCCGAGGTTGTCCATAAGCGCTAATGAACTTTCCCCACACCCAAATCATTTGTCTGCTCCGTCTGTTCCTGCAATAATAAATCTTTCTTCTCCTGCTCCTCCAATAATAATTAGTAGTGACGTGAATAATGTTCTACCCATGGATATTGTTCCTACTAACACCGGCGATGGTAATGCTTCAGTTGTTGTATGCACTGAAGCCTTAACCACCCCAGCAGTTTCTGTTGGTCAGCCATCCAAGGCTGTAGTTGCATCCGTAGATGCGGCTGTGGTTAATCTCAAATCACTTGTTGGCGTTCCACCAAAGAAACACATTTTTGTTTCCAGGCTTGCCCCTGATCAAACTTCTGATGAAGTCATGGCTTTTATTCAGGCCAAATCTAAAGCCAATGTTTCAGTGGACAAATTTCAATTTAATTATTCCCGGGAAATATCGTCTCTTAAAATTACTGTTCCTGACGATCAATTTAGCAACATTTGCTGTAAAAAGTTCTGGCCAGATCACGTAATTGTAAAGGAATATACCGCAAAAAAGAAAATTCGTACTCCTGTTGAACTTCTGGTTTTTTGTTTGATCACAACCAAATTCACAGGAATCATTGAGACAATAATTATTATTATTATGCATACCAAAATTAAATGCTCTAGGTCCATTATTGCGGCTTTTCCTGTTTTTGGGGGCAGAAAGGGGCGTGGCAAAAAACCAAAACCAACTTGATCTGCGTAACACCTACCCGAATACTGTCTCCAAACTTGATATCTGTAAGTCATTCACACAACTTAAAACGTCCATATACATTGGGCACAAATATTTTGATTAATAATTTAACAAATAATCTTTGTTCTAATTATCCGATTTTTCCCAAAATTACAGGGTATATTAAAAGTATTAAGCATAGATGGCTTACTAAATTACCCATCATTACACAAAGAACTTTGTAGGTCTTTTACATAAAAAAGCGTGACTTGTTCTAGATTTATGAATATTGTGGTCAAAAAGGGCGTGGCATCCAACTTTTGAAATAAACTTGATCTGCGTAAGGAATGCAGGAATCTATGTACTAAATTTGGTCTCTATGTCTAATAGTCTCTGAGATCTAGGTATTCATACGGGCAGACAGACCAACATGGCTATATCATTTCGGCTGTTGACACTGATAAAGAATATATATAATGTATGGGGTTTGATATGGCTCCTTCTGCCTGTTACATAAATTGTCTGTTGGCACTAAGTTCTATTGGAAGTTCTATCTCTTATAGGCTCTGAGATGTATGTGTTCATTTGGACTAACGGACATGGCAATCGTCTCAGCTGTCGAAACGCATTACATATATATACACTTTTTCAGGTCGGAAATGCCTCCTTCTACCTGTTACACACATAACCTGTTGGCACTATAATAATTAATATAGATATTATAATAATTAAAAGTTTAAAACCATTCCTTAAAACTTTAAAGTTTACTAATATAGTTACATCTCATAGCTATAACCTTTTGTCTCGAATTGGTTTCTAATTTTTATAAAATGAATGACCACATAAGATAGTGATTGGTCGATTTTTCATGCTTCCAAATACAAACTAAATTAAAAAAAAAATTTTAAAACCTGCTTTGACCGCTATCCATAGGGTAGAAGGATATTATAACTTAGTGCCAACAGAAAATGTATGTAACAGGCAGAAGGAGGCATCTCCGACCCCATAAAGTATATATATTCTTGATCAGTGTCAACAGCCGAGCCATATCCGTCTGTCCGTCTGTCTGTCTGTGTGAACACCTGGATCTCAGAGACTATAAGACATAGAGACACCAAATTTGGAAAAAAGGTTCCTTCATACCCTACGCAGATCAAGTTTATTTCAAAAGTTGGATGCCACGCCCCCTTCGCCCACAATAAGCATTAATCTAGAAAAAGTCAAGTTCATTTTTATGTAAATCGCGTATAACTCCAAAAGTTCATTGTGTAATGATGCGTAATTTGGTAATATACCCTGTAATTTTGGTACAAATCGGATAAGTAGAACAAAAGTTATTTGTTAAATTATTTATCAAAATAGTTTTGCCCAATGCCTATGGACGATTTAAGTGTGTGAATGACCTAGAGATATCAAATTTGGTGACAGTGTTCGTGAAAATCTTACGCAGATCAAGTTTGTTTTAGATTTTTGCCACGCCCCTTTCCGCCCCCAAAAACTGGAAAAGACGTAGATCAAGTTTGTTTTAGATTTTTGCCACGCCCCTTTCCGCCCCCAAAAACTGGAAAAGACGTAATAATAGACCTAGAGCATTGAATTTTGGTATGCATAATAACAATGATGGTCTGAATGATTCCTGTGAATTTGGTTGAGATCAAACGAAAAACGAGGAAGGTATTAAAGAATCAATTTTATATGCAAAATTCAGTTGTAGCTGCCCGCGCTTTGTTTCTTTAGTTGACAGTGTGACCATGTCTGTGTTGTGAATTTTTTACCCGCTATTTTCAAATATATACAAACAAAACACTAGATTTAGTATATTTTTGGTATATTTGTTGTTAAAATATCATTTAAATTTTTTGTTTTCTCTTGAAATGGGTTGCGGGTATCATACGGTCGAGCACTCTCGACTGTAGCTTTCTTACTTGTTATAATTTGTGTTACCTTTTATAAATTTAAATTACACAAGTTATCGCAATTAGTTGTGTTTTCAGTGTTTTACTTTTGTTAATATCAACAGTTTACCTTGTGAATTATTATTTATTTCGCAATTTGTTTGATTTCCATAAAATCTCAAAAACAAATTCTAAGGCATACAGTGTTTACTTATTGTTTTGTCACTGCGTTCAATTTGTTTTTGCTTTTCATACTCTTGCACTCTTGCACTTACTCTTTACGTCTCCCAAGTTTTCTCTTGCGCGCATTAGTTTGTGTTGTTGGTGTTGGTTGCGCTCTATTTTGCTCTCAGTTATTCCGTTTGCGGTTTTCTTGTTTCGGTCGTGCCCGCGCTTTTACAAGTAAAGCAACGTCAACAGATTTAACCCTAGGGTGCGTTTTTGTTGATTAAATTTTCTTATTTAAAATTTTATATTTGGTATTTCAAATTACAACTTTTATTTTTATTTGCACAATAACCTTATTTTCTTTCAAATATACCTTTTTGTATAAATTTTCTTTTTTGCTGTCTGTTTTTTGTTTCAAATTTTCTTTTCTTATCACCATGTTTGTCTGTTCAAATAAAAATTGCCAAGTTCGTGCAAACGTAAGAATGGGTTTTGTTTGCTGCTGGCTGTGCGACAATGTGTCGCACGAGAAATGCGCTGGCCTCAGTGGGCGCATTACTGACCTGATTGAGTCCAAATCAGGCTTGAAGTGGCATGTGAATCATGCAGGGATGTCGAGAAAGACATTATGGGCTTTATGCGACAGACCAAGAAAGGCTTTGGAGATATCTTTGGACGGTTTAAAAAACTGTTTGAAGGTTTCTCAGCGCTGGATGATGAATTCAAAAATATGAAACTTTTGAATGAGTCACCTAAGCGTAAAAAGGCCAATCCGAGGTTGTCCATAAGCGCTAATGAACTTTCCCCACACCCAAATCATTTGTCTGCTCCGTCTGTTCCTGCAATAATAAATCTTTCTTCTCCTGCTCCTCCAATAATAATTAGTAGTGACGTGAATAATGTTCTACCCATGGATATTGTTCCTACTAACACCGGCGATGGTAATGCTTCAGTTGTTGTATGCACTGAAGCCTTAACCACCCCAGCAGTTTCTGTTGGTCAGCCATCCAAGGCTGTAGTTACATCCGTAGATGCGGCTGTGGTTAATCTCAAATCACTTGTTGGCGTTCCACCAAAGAAACACATTTTTGTTTCCAGGCTTGCCCCTGATCAAACTTATGATGAAGTCATGGCTTTTATTCAGGCCAAATCTAAAGCCAATGTTTCAGTGGACAAATTTCAATTTAATTATTCCCGGGAAATATCGTCTCTTAAAATTACTGTTCCTGACGATCAATTTAGCAACATTTGCTGTAAAAAGTTCTGGCCAGATCACGTAATTGTAAAGGAATATACCGCAAAAAAAGAAAATTCGTACTCCTGTTGAACTTCTGGTTTTTTGTTTGATCACAACCAAATTCACAGGAATCATTGAGACAATAATTATTATTATTATGCATACCAAAATTAAATGCTCTAGGTCCATTATTGCGGCTTTTCCAGTTTTTGGGGGCAGAAAGGGGCGTGGCAAAAAACTAAAACCAACTTGATCTGCGTAACACCTACCCGAATACTGTCTCCAAACTTGATATCTCTAAGTCATTCACACACTTAAAATGTCCATATACATTGGGCACAAATATTTTGATTAATAATTTAACAAATAATCTTTGTTCTAATCATCCGATTTTTTCCAAAATTACAGGGTAATAAAAAGGGGCGTGGCATCCAACTTTTGAAATAAACTTGATCTGCGTAAGGAATGCAGGAATCTATGTACTAAATTTGGTCTCCATGTCTAATAGTCTCTGAGATCTAGATATTCATACGGGCAGACAGACCAACATGGCTATATCATTTCGGCTGTTGACACTGATAAAGAATATATATAATGTATGGGGTTTGATATGGCTCCTTCTGCCTGTTACATAAATTGTCTGTTGGCACTAAGTTCTATTGGAAGTTCTATCTCTTATAGGCTCTGAGATGTATGTGTTCATTTGGACTAACGGACATGGCAATCGTCTCAGCTGTCGAAACGCATTACATATATATACACTTTTTCAGGTCGGAAATGCCTCCTTCTACCTGTTACACACATAACCTGTTGGCACTATAATAATTAATATAGATATTATAATAATTAAAAGTTTAAAACCATTCCTTAAAACTTTAAAGTTTACTAATATAGTTACATCTCATAGCTATAACCTTTTGTCTCGAATTGGTTTCTAATTTTTATAAAATGAATGACCACATAAGATAGTGATTGGTCGATTTTTCATGCTTCCAAATACAAACTAAATTAAAAAAAAAATTTTAAAACCTGCTTTGACCGCTATCCATAGGGTAGAAGGATATTATAACTTAGTGCCAACAGAAAATGTATGTAACAGGCAGAAGGAGGCATCTCCGACCCCATAAAGTATATATATTCTTGATCAGTGTCAACAGCCGAGCCATATCCGTCTGTCCGTCTGTCTGTCTGTGTGAACACCTGGATCTCAGAGACTATAAGACATAGAGACACCAAATTTGGAAAAAAGGTTCCTTCATACCCTACGCAGATCAAGTTTATTTCAAAAGTTGGATGCCACGCCCCCTTCGCCCACAATAAGCATTAATCTAGAAAAAGTCAAGTTCATTTTTATGTAAATCGCGTATAACTCCAAAAGTTCATTGTGTAATGATGCGTAATTTGGTAATATACCCTGTAATTTTGGTACAAATCGGATAAGTAGAACAAAAGTTATTTGTTAAATTATTTATCAAAATAGTTTTGCCCAATGCATATGGACGATTTAAGTGTGTGAATGACCTAGAGATATCAAATTTGGTGACAGTGTTCGTGAAAATCTTACGCAGATCAAGTTTGTTTTAGATTTTTGCCACGCCCCTTTCCGCCCCCAAAAACTGGAAAAGACGTAATAATAGACCTAGAGCATTGAATTTTGGTATGCATAATAACAATGATGGTCTGAATGATTCCTGTGAATTTGGTTGAGATCAAACGAAAAACGAGGAAGGTATTAAAGAATCAATTTTATATGCAAAATTCAGTTGTAGCTGCCCGCGCTTTGTTTCTTTAGTTGACAGTGTGACCATGTCTGTGTTGTGAATTTTTTACCCGCTATTTTCAAATATATACAAACAAAACACTAGATTTAGTATATTTTTGGTATATTTGTTGTTAAAATATCATTTAAATTTTTTGTTTTCTCTTGAAATGGGTTGCGGGTATCATACGGTCGAGCACTCTCGACTGTAGCTTTCTTACTTGTTATAATTTGTGTTACCTTTTATAAATTTAAATTACACAAGTTATCGCAATTAGTTGTGTTTTCAGTGTTTTACTTTTGTTAATATCAACAGTTTACCTTGTGAATTATTATTTATTTCGCAATTTGTTTGATTTCCATAAAATCTCAAAAACAAATTCTAAGGCATACAGTGTTTACTTATTGTTTTGTCACTGCGTTCAATTTGTTTTTGCTTTTCATACTCTTGCACTCTTGCACTTACTCTTTACGTCTCCCAAGTTTTCTCTTGCGCGCATTAGTTTGTGTTGTTGGTGTTGGTTGCGCTCTATTTTGCTCTCAGTTATTCCGTTTGCGGTTTTCTTGTTTCGGTCGTGCCCGCGCTTTTACAAGTAAAGCAACGTCAACAGATTTAACCCTAGGGTGCGTTTTTGTTGATTAAATTTTCTTATTTAAAATTTTATATTTGGTATTTCAAATTACAACTTTTATTTTTATTTGCACAATAACCTTATTTTCTTTCAAATATACCTTTTTGTATAAATTTTCTTTTTTGCTGTCTGTTTTTTGTTTCAAATTTTCTTTTCTTATCACCATGTTTGTCTGTTCAAATAAAAATTGCCAAGTTCGTGCAAACGTAAGAATGGGTTTTGTTTGCTGCTGGCTGTGCGACAATGTGTCGCACGAGAAATGCGCTGGCCTCAGTGGGCGCATTACTGACCTGATTGAGTCCAAATCAGGCTTGAAGTGGCATGTGAATCATGCAGGGATGTCGAGAAAGACATTATGGGCTTTATGCGACAGACCAAGAAAGGCTTTGGAGATATCTTTGGACGGTTTAAAAAACTGTTTGAAGGTTTCTCAGCGCTGGATGATGAATTCAAAAATATGAAACTTTTGAATGAGTCACCTAAGCGTAAAAAGGCCAATCCGAGGTTGTCCATAAGCGCTAATGAACTTTCCCCACACCCAAATCATTTGTCTGCTCCGTCTGTTCCTGCAATAATAAATCTTTCTTCTCCTGCTCCTCCAATAATAATTAGTAGTGACGTGAATAATGTTCTACCCATGGATATTGTTCCTACTAACACCGGCGATGGTAATGCTTCAGTTGTTGTATGCACTGAAGCCTTAACCACCCCAGCAGTTTCTGTTGGTCAGCCATCCAAGGCTGTAGTTACATCCGTAGATGCGGCTGTGGTTAATCTCAAATCACTTGTTGGCGTTCCACCAAAGAAACACATTTTTGTTTCCAGGCTTGCCCCTGATCAAACTTCTGATGAAGTCATGGCTTTTATTCAGGCCAAATCTAAAGCCAATGTTTCAGTGGACAAATTTCAATTTAATTATTCCCGGGAAATATCGTCTCTTAAAATTACTGTTCCTGACGATCAATTTAGCAACATTTGCTGTAAAAAGTTCTGGCCAGATCACGTAATTGTAAAGGAATATACCGCAAAAAAAGAAAATTCGTACTCCTGTTGAACTTCTGGTTTTTTGTTTGATCACAACCAAATTCACAGGAATCATTGAGACAATAATTATTATTATTATGCATACCAAAATTAAATGCTCTAGGTCCATTATTGCGGCTTTTCCAGTTTTTGGGGGCAGAAAGGGGCGTGGCAAAAAACTAAAACCAACTTGATCTGCGTAACACCTACCCGAATACTGTCTCCAAACTTGATATCTCTAAGTCATTCACACACTTAAAATGTCCATATACATTGGGCACAAATATTTTGATTAATAATTTAACAAATAATCTTTGTTCTAATCATCCGATTTTTTCCGAAATTACAGGGTATATTAAAAAAAAAATTTAAAAACCTGCTTTGACTATTTGTATAACCGCTACCCATAGGGTAGAAGGGTATTATAACTTAGTGCCAACAGAAAATGTATGTAACAGGCAGAAGGAGGCATCTCCGACCCCATAAAGTATATATATTCTTGATCAGTGTCAACAGCCGAGACGATATAGCCATATCCGTCTGTCCGTCTGTCTGTCTGTGTGAACACCTGGATCTCAGAGACTATAAGACATAGAGACACCAAATTTGGCAAAAAGGTTCCTTCATACCCTACGCAGATCAAGTTTATTTCAAAAGTTGGATGCCACGCCCCCTTCGCCCACAATAAGCATTAATCTAGAAAAAGTCAAGTTCATTTTTATGTAAATCGCGTATAACTCCAAAAGTTCATTGTGTAATGATGCGTAATTTGGTAATATACCCTGTAATTTTGGTACAAATCGGATAAGTAGAACAAAAGTTATTTGTTAAATTATTTATCAAAATAGTTTTGCCGAATGCATATGGACGTTTTAAGTGTGTGAATGACCTAGAGATATCAAATTTGGTGACAGTATTCGTGTAGGTCTTACGCAGATCAAGTTTGTTTTAGATTTTTGCCACGCCCCTTTCCGCCCCCAAAAACTGGAAAAGACGTAATAATAGACCTAGAGCATTGAATTTTGGTATGCATAATAACAATGATGGTCTGAATGATTCCTGTGAATTTGGTTGAGATCAAACGAAAAACGAGGAAGGTATTAAAGAATCAATTTTATATGCAAAATTCAGTTGTAGCTGCCCGCGCTTTGTTTCTTTAGTTGACAGTGTGACCATGTCTGTGTTGTGAATTTTTTACCCGCTATTTTCAAATATATACAAACAAAACACTAGTTTTAGTATATTTTTGGTATATTTGTTGTTAAAATATCATTTAAATTTTTTGTTTTCTCTTGAAATGGGTTGCGGGTATCATACGGTCGAGCACTCTCGACTGTAGCTTTCTTACTTGTTATAATTTGTGTTACCTTTTATAAATTTAAATTACACAAGTTATCGCAATTAGTTGTGTTTTCAGTGTTTTACTTTTGTTAATATCAACAGTTTACCTTGTGAATTATTATTTATTTCGCAATTTGTTTGATTTGCATAAAATCGCAAAAACAAATTCTAAGGCATACATTGCTTACACCATGATACAATAAAACAAGGTAGTCTCGTCGGCTGTCAAAACTTTCGGGTTTTCGTCAGTACGTCTTCGTTTTTTGACGCAAGAGGTTGTCTGCGGACAAAATTTTCTGGACATTAACCCTTATGCAAAATGACTCTTGTGTGGTTGTATTATGATTATTTACTGATATTCTTAATTTCTTAATCTGCCAAGAATACCGAATTGCTGTCAAGCAATGGTAACGTGGAAGAAGATAACACGGATAATTGGCTTAACATAGATTTTTCAAAAATAAATCATAAACAATAAAAGTTTTATTTCAAGATTAGAATATATTTTAGAATTAAGAATCTCAACAAAAGATTGTCTTGAAAAGAAAAAAGAAACAACTATTCATTTCGAATTCAAAACTATTAAAAATTAAATTATGAAAAACTCAAGCTATCTCTGCCAAAGAACGCAAAAAGTTTCTTTTAATAATTTCCTTTCTAATACATTCCGAGTTACCTCTGGAGTTCCCCAAGGTAGCCATCTCGGTCCCTTACTTTTCACATTGTTCATAAATGATCTACCTACTGTTTTGACACAATCTCGCGTACTAATGTATGCAGATGATGTTAAAATATGCCTGCAGTACAGGGATTGGCCATGCCATATCAAGTTGCAGAGAGATCTTGACTCTTTCCAGTCATGGTGCAAAGTGAACTTGTTAAATTTAAACTTTTCTAAATGTGTTGTCATGTCCTTCTATAGAGTTAATCCACATTTGGCCTCTTACTTACTGAACGGTAACGATCTAAAAAGAATTACTGCCGTTGATGATCTAGGTATTCTCTTAGATCATAAACTTCAATTTTCAGACCACATTTCTAGAACGGTCAATAAAGCTATGTCTGTACTCGGTTTCATTAAGAGGTGGTCAAAGGAATTTGATGACCCTTATATTACTAAGACCCTTTATACATCACTTGTTCGTCCGATTCTGGAATATGGTTCGTGCGTATGGTCTCCACAGTATTCTGTGCACCAAGATCGCATTGAATCTGTTCAAAAACAATTTCTCTTATTTGCTTTGCGTGGCTTGAACTGGAATGCTGAAGTGAGATTGCCGTCATATAGTAGTAGACTTCTTTTAATTAACCTACCTTCTTTAGCTAACCGTAGAATAATGCTTGGCATTTTATTTATTTTTAATCTTATTAATGGTGATATTGACTCTTCAGAGTTAATATCGCGACTAACCTTTTCCGTTCCATCTAGACTAACCCGTAGTTACATCCCGCTTGCTCTCCCCCTATGTAGATCTAATTTTGCATTGCATGACCCTTTTAGAGTTTTATGTTATAACTATAATAGATTTTATCATGTATTTTCTAGCGCTAACACTGCTTTTAATCTTAAAACTTTACTACTAACCTATTTAATTAATAATTAGACCGAATTTAGCTTATAGTAATAAATTAAACATTTTCATTCCACCCGTTTATTTCTTATGTCCGATCCTGAATTTCTATTTTATGCTATCCGCGTTTTTTTTTTGCATGCCCGAATCTATCCTGTCCGAACGCGAATCGTGTCGTTCGTCCTGCGACAGCGCCTCTCGGTCGGTTGGGCGGGAGGAGGGTTTATTGGGATCCGCGCGTAACAAGCATTGGCTTGGTATCGCTTGGACCACTTGAATGTGCATACAATGTACGTCAACGTCCAACAAGAAAACAAATATAACTCGTTTCATTATAAAAGGCAATTAAAACCCCTCGAACCATCTAAGGGTTAATCCACACATTCTATTGCCATTTTGCTCGCACTTATTAGGCTGAGCCCTTTCACTCGCACTCATTGTTATGATTGTAGAAGGACCAGAATTTGCCGACGAGACTACCTAGTCTTATTGTATCATGGCTTACACATTGTTTAGTCACTGCGTTCAATTTGTTTTTGCTTTTCATACTCTTGCACTCTTGCACTTACTCTTTACGTCTCCCAAGTTTCTCTTGCGGCCATTTGTCTTTGTTGTTGGTGTTGATCGCGCTCTATTTGCGTTTGCGGTTTCTTGTTTTCGGTTGTGCCCGCGCTCTTACAAGTAAAGCAACGTCAACAGATTTAACCCTAGGGTGCGTTTTTGTTGATTAAATTTTCTTATTTACAATTTTATATTTGGTATTTCAAATTACAATTTTTTTTTTTATTTGCACACTAACTTTATTTTCTTTTAAATATACATTTTTGTTTTGTTTGCTGCTGACTGTGCGACAATGTGTAGCACGAGAAATGCGCTGGCCTCAGTGGACGCATAATTGACCTGATTGAGTCCAAATCAGGCTTGAAGTGGACATGTGAATCATGCAGGGATGTGGAGAAGGACATTATGGGCTTTATGCGACAGACCAAGAAAGGCTTTGGAGATATCTTTGGACGGGTTAAAAAAATGTTTGAAGGTTTCTCAGCGCTGGATGATGAATTCAAAAATATGAAACTTTTGAATGAGTCACCTAAGCGTAAAAAGGCAAATCTGAGATTGTCCATAAGCGCTAATGAACTTTCCCCACACTCAAATCATTTGTCTGCTCCGTCTGTTCCTGCATTAATTAATGTTTCTTCTCCTGCTCCTCCAATAATAGTTAGTAGTTACGAGAATAATATTCTACCCATGGATATTGTTCCTACTAACACCGGCGACGGTCACGTTTCAGCCGTTGTATGCACTGAAGCCTTAACCACCCCAGCAGTTTTTGTTGGTCAGCCATCCAAGGCTGTATTTGCATCCGTAGATGCGGCTGTGGTTAATCTAAAATCACTTGTTGGCGTTCCACCAAAGAAACACATTTTTGTTTCCAGGCTTGCCCCTGATCAAACTTCTGATGAAGTCATGGCTTTTAGTCAGGCCAAATTTAAAGCCAATGTTTAATAGACAAATTTCAATTTAATTATTCCCGGGAAATATAGTCTTTTAAAATTACTGTTCCTGGCGATCAATTTAGCAACATTTGCTGTAAAAAGTTCTGGCCAGATCATGTAATTGTAAAGGAATATACGGCAAAAAAGAAAATTCGTACTCCTGTTGAACTTCCTTCTGTTTCGAGTAAAAGTTCTGTAGCTACAAAAAACTAACATCCTTTTCACTTGGCTACCAGAACGTGAGAGGTCTGTGTAGCAAACTTAGTAATCTCTATCTTAGTAGTCTGTCCTTTTTATATAATATCGTAGCCTTTTCGGAGACTTGGCTTAGGCCAGACCTTTTAAACTTCCAAATCCTTTCAAGTAAATACAATATTTATAGACGAGACCGCACTCCTCCTCGTCGTGGAGGTGGGGTTTTAATCGCAGTTGACGTTGCTTTCACCTCTGAAGTAGTTACAATTGATTGTGCTGTCGATTTAGAATTCGTAGCTGTAAAATTGTCCGTTCATGGTGTTTGTATTTTTATAACTTGTTCATATGTTCCTCAATCTTCTGATTCTTCTGTCTATTCTTCACATTTTTTCTCTACTTTGCTATCTGATCGCGATAGTCTTGTTGTTCTTGGTGATTCTAACATTACAGGAATGACTATGCTATCAAATTCTGACTCCATCGCTTTAAATTCTGCGACCCAGCATGATTGTATAGATAATTTGTTTTTATTATCATTGAGTCAAATCAATGCTATCCCAAGAATGCTTGACCTGGTTTTTGTTTTGGATCCTTCCCTTACATCTGTCTCCCGATCTGAACCTTCATCCCTTCCTGAAGATCCTTATAATCCTACATCAGAAGTGTTGATGAACCTAGAGACCCGTGTAGCATACTCTACTTCGGGATTGCAATGCGTGCGTCATTTTCGAAACTCGGATTTCAGTGAACTCTCTTGGATCCTGTCGAGCACTGACTGGTCTCCTCTTTGCGAGTGTAGGAACATAGATAGTGCAACTGAACTGTTTTATACTACATTAAGATCTTCATTCGACATATGCGTCCCGTTACGTAAACCAAGTAGGTCTAAAAAGCCTGTTTGGTTTACACGGGAATTGACATACCTTAAAAATAAAATGTCGAGAAATTACAAGAAGTTTAAGGAATCTAACACTTCCTTTAACTTCTCTTGTTATTCGATTGCACGATCAAATTTTACTGTCCATAATACACAGTGTTACATTGACTACCTCGTAAATTGTGGACGGCGGTTTCGCAGTGATCCGAGAGAGACGCACATTGCATTTTTTAACCATTAATTACTAAAAGTTCACTATTAAATAATTTAAAGATTCTAAAGCCTGTATTTTCACCAGGGCCAGATGGATTTCCAGCATGTGTGCCTATAAGCATTGTGCTGAGGCGCTATTAATTCCTATATACATTCTTTTTAATTTGTCAGTGGAGTTATGTTCTTTTCCAAACTATTGGAAGGAATTTTTTTATTATTCCTCTCCATAAAAAAGGAAATAAATCGAATGCCGAGAATTATAGAGGAATATTAAAATTGTCTGCTATTCCGAAACTGTTTGAGAAATTAATAACCTCACAGTTTCAACATTATTGTATAGCTATTATATCACCATGCCAACATGGGTTTATGAAATATAGATTTGCTAATTGATGGTTTCCAAAACAAAATGCAAACTGACGTTATTTATACTGATTTCAGTAAAGCTTTTGACTCTGTAAATCACTCACTATTACTACATAAGCTTTATCTCTTGGGATTTCCAAATAACTTAATAACCTGGATATCTATCTGTTTAAATCTCAGAACACAGAAAGTGTATTTTAACGGCTTAGTTTCCAAGTCTGTTAAGGTCACTTCCAGTGTACCTCAAAGTAGTCACCTTGACCCCTTGTTATTTATATTGTTTATTAATGATCTTCCATCCGTTATTAAAATTTCTCGTGTGTTAATGTATGCCGATGATGTCAAGCTTTGTTTATCGTCAGTTGATTGTCAATCTGGTGAAATGCTGCAAGCTGATAGCTTCCAATGTCAAATAAACCTTTTAAATCTTAATTGCGAACGAATTTAATGATCCCTACATCACTAAAACTCTTTATACTTCTCTTGGTCCACCTGTTCTTGAATATGGCTCTTGTATATGGTGTCCCCAATATAAGGTTTATCAGGAAGGAATAGAGTCCGTACAAATTCGCTGTCACTCTTTGTAGCAAACAGACGTGTTTTTTTGTGCGCCCCGCAATTTTTTGCTTTTTGTATCTAACAACCGGTGTTTCGTACTTCCCGAGGAGGAGGTGGTGTTCTATTTGCAGTAGACTCCAACTTCTCATCGGAGCCATTACATTATAATAATCCTAATAATATAGAGTTTCTATCAATAAAAGTAAATTTTCATGGTCCAAGTTTATTTCTTACTTGCTCATATATACCTCCATCGTCCGATTTATCTGTATACCAGGATCACCTGGAAGCAATAAAATCCATTTTTGCCTTGTTATCCGATAAAGATCATGTTGTTGTTCTAGGAGACTTTAACCTTCCTGGAACAGCTTGGTATCCTTGTGATAACTTCTGTTTTCTTACTCCATCGAACCGACATGACTTTATTGATGGTTTACATGAATTATCTTTGGGCCAAATTAACAATGTACGAAAATCTCTTTTCCGCCAATTAGATCTATGCTTTGTCTCTGAACCTACCAGCGTAGTTCTATCTAGATCGGAACCCCTTACATCTCCTGAAGACCCTTATCATCCAACTCTGGAGTTAAGGAACGAACTTAGCAGATCTGTACTCGCTAATTCTGATATACCTGCCGATCGAGTTCGTTGCTTTCGAAAGGCAAACTTTCCCAACTTCTTGATGGAATTGATTGGTCTAATTTGTATTCCTGCACTGACATAAGTGCCGCCGTCAATTTATTCTATAATAAATTAAATCTTTGCTTTGATGCCAGTATTCCTTCTTATTTTCCGCATAGGTCTAATAAGCCTCCTTGGTTTTGTAAGCAACTTTCTAACCTTAAGAACCTGAAGTCTAGACTTTACAAAAAGTTTAAAATTTCAGGCTCTACCTTAACTTTTTCGCAATACATAATTGCTCGGTCTAATTTTATCGAGCTTAACGCTGTGTATTATAAAAACTACTTAGCTCGCTGTCGGGTTAGCTTTTCTGAAAACCCAAGAAAGTTTTTTAATTTTGTAAACACTAAGCGTAAGTCATCCTCTTATCCTCCTTGTCTATCTTACACAAATTCGAAAGCAAATTCAGGTCAGGCGATCGCTGATCTATTTGCTTCTTTTTTTCAAACTACTTATTCTTCTTCCTCCTACTCTAACGCGCCCTATCCTTACAATCTGTCTCGGTCGAATTGTATCTTCAGTCCCTTAATGAGTGAGGAGTCTCTGACTCGATATCTTCAAATGGTTAAGCCGGTGTTTTCGCCCGGTCCGGATGGAGTTCCTGGCTGTGTACTTCGGTACGGAGCCGAGGCTTTATGCAGTCCGTTGCTGATATTATATGATTTATCGCTAGAGTCATCGACTTTTCCCTCTTTATGGAAGGAGTCTTTCATTATTCCTCTCCATAAAAAGGGAAGTAAGTCTGACCCCAAAAACTATAGAGGGATATGTAAATTGTCTGCTATACCAAAAGTTTTTGAGAAGATATTAACAAGTCATTTACAACATTTCTGTAGTTCTATTATTTCCCCATACCAGCACGGATTTGTGAAACATAGATCCACTGTTACTAATCTTCTTGAGCTTTCTTCGTTCGTTAACCAGGGTTTCCTTAAAAACGAAGAAACTGACGTCATCTATACCGATTTTAGTAAAGCCTTTGACTCAGTAAATCATTCTCTCTTGTTATGTAAGCTTGACTTAATTGGATTTCCCAATAATTTGATTTGCTGGATTTCAAGCTATCTCAGCCAAAGAACGCAAAAAGTTTATTTTAATAATTTCCTTTCTAATACATTCCGAGTTACCTCTGGAGTTCCCCAAGGTAGCCATCTCGGTCCCTTACTTTTCACATTGTTCATAAATGATCTACCTACTGTTTTGACACAATCTCGCGTACTAATGTATGCAGATGATGTTAAAATATGCCTGCAGTACAGGGATTGGCCATGCCATATCAAGTTGCAGAGAGACTCTTTCCAGTCATGGTGCAAAGTGAACTTGTTAAATTTAAACTTTTCTAAATGTGTTGTGATGTCCTTCTATAGAGTTAATCCACATTTGGCCTCTTACTTACTGAACGGTAACGATCTAAAAAGAATTACTGCTGTTGATGATCTAGGTATCCTTCTAGATCATAAACTTAAATTTTCAGACCACATTTCTAGAACGGTCAATAAAGCTATGTCTTGTCTCGGTTTCGTTAAGAGGTGGTCAAAGGAATTTGATGACCATTATAGTACTAAGACCCTTTATACATCACTTGTTCGTCCGATTCTGGAATACGGTTCGTGCTTATGGTCTCCACAGTATTCTGTGCACCAAGATCGCATTGAATCTGTTCAAAAACAATTTCTCTTATTTGCTTTGCGTGGCTTGAACTGGAGTGCTGAAGTTAGATTGCCGTCATATAGTAGTAGACTTCTTTTAATTAACCTACCTTCTTTAGCTAACCGTAGAATAATGCTTGGCATTTTATTTATTTTTAATCTTATTAATGGTGATATTGACTCTTCAGAATTAATATCGCGACTAACCTTTTCCGTTCCATCTAGACTAACCCGTAGTTACATCCCGCTTGCTCTCCCCCTTTGTAGATCTAATTTTGCATTGCATGACCCTTTTAGAGTATTATGTTATAACTATAATAGATTTTATCATGTATTTTCTAGCGCTAACACTGCTTTTAATCTTAAAACTTTACTACTAACCTATTTAATTAATAATTAGACCAAATTTAGCTTATAGTAATAAATTAACAATTTTTCATCCCACCCGTTTATTTCTTATGTCCGATCCTGTATTTCTATTTTATGCTATCCGCGTTTTTTTTTTTTTGCATCCCCGAATCTATTCTGTGCGAACGCGAATCGTGTCGTTCGTCCTGCGACAGCGCCTCTCGGTCGGTTGGGCGGGAGGAGGGTTTATTGGGATCCGCGCGTAACAAGCATTGACTTGGTATCGCTTGGGCCACTTGAATGTGCATACAATGTACGTCAACGTTCAACAGAAAAAACATATCTCTTACGAAGAAATGAGAACAAAAATAGCAAAACAATATCTCTTGACCCACTTTTGTTCAATAAATAGCGCACTCTACATAGCCAACGATACTGATTTTGAAGTAATTCAAAGCGCGTATAAAGACACCATGAATCCTCAGTGCACTAAGAATGTCTGATGCCTGGTCTTATTAAAAAATGTACCCACCTATGTAAAGTTCAAAGAGTTAGTACTGGTTACCCACGAAAAACTCTTACACCCTGGTATTCAGAAAACTACTAAGCTTTTTGGTGAATCTTATTATTTCCCTTATAGCCAGTTGCTAATTCAAAATATAATAAATGAGTGTATAACCTGTAATTTATCAAAAAGCGAACATCGTAACACAGACATGCCATTAAAGGTTACCCCAAAATCAGAACATTGCCGCGGTAAGTTTGTAATAGATATCTATTCATCTGAAGGTAACCATTACCTGAGCTGCATAGACATCTATTCAAAATTTGCCAAACTCGAACAAATTAAGACTAAAGATTGGCTGGAATGCAAAAATGCTCTTATGCGTATATTCAACCAACTGGGAAAACCTAAGTTGTTAAAAGCAGATAGAGATGGCGCATTCTCCAGTTTAGCTCTGAAATGTTGGCTTGAGAGCGAAGGCATAGAAATCCAACTAAATACGACAAAATCTGGCGTAGCAGATATCGAAAGACTACATAAAACTATTAATGAAAAGATCCGCATTATAAAAAATTCCGACGATTTCGAAGCAAAATTCAGCAAGATAGAAACCATATTATTCATCTACAACCACAAAACTAAACACGACATAACTGGACAATCCCCCGCACACATATTTATTTACTCTGGACAGCCTACACTAGACATACAACTCAATAAAGAAACGAAAATTAATAAAATCAACCAAGATAGAACAGAATTTGAAATCGATACTAAATACCGGAAAGGCCCTTTACAGATAGGTAAATTAGAAAATCCGTTCAAGGCGACTCAAAACGTAGAACAAATAGATAAAGATCACTACAAAATTACTGCCAGAAATAGGGAAACTTACTATTATAAAACCCAATTCAAAAAGAAAAAAAAAACAAAATACTAAATGAAAATTTATCCCCACAGATTTACAAATCACTCTAATACTACTACTTGTTTGCGTAACACCAATCCAACCCCAGCAAATTCAAATTAACAATATTGACTCAAACCATGGATATCTATTATTTAGCCTTATTAAACCTGTCACCATCCCATCTGACTACGAACACCATTGCCCAACCGTAAATATCACAGACACCCATATTCCCCATATCAAGCTTCTTCACAATAAAATGTTGAGAGAATTAAGCGGCATAACTTTACATCAAAACAACATTCGGTACATTAGATAACAATGACCGTATCAATATTCAAAACAATATAGAATCTATAACGACTAACTCAATCACCGTACACGAAATGAATGACCTAGTTACAATAGTAAATAATAACATACAAAAACTCAAAGAGACAGAAGACCAGCACAGCAAAACGAAACAACTCATATACGAATTGATGCAATTTACAGAATATATCGAAGACATCTCGATGGGTATGCAACTTTCACGTCTAGGATTATTTAATCCCAAACTACTTAACTACGACCGATTAGAAAAGGTAAACAATGAAAATATCCTACTAATAAAAACCTCAACTTGGATAAACCTTAATCAGATCCTCATCATATCCCACATCCCAACTAAACAACAAACCATCCAAACGATCAAAATAATACCCTATCCCGATAATAATGGCAATCAAATAGAACATACTGAAAAATACGCTTCTTTCATAAATCAAGAAAAAGGATACAATCAAGATAACAAAGAAGTTCACAATGAGTGCATAAAAATCATAATAAAGAAAAATAACCCTATCTGTAGCTTTGACCCTATACCATACAAGCACATTATAAAATACATTAAACCAAACAGCATTATTACATGGAATATAAAAGAAACTACATTGACACAGGATTGTCAAGAAACTAATACAGATATAAAGATAAAAGGTAATAAAATAATAACCATTAAACAATGTAAATTAAAATAAATTTAAAGCCATTATATCCACCCCTAAATTTAATACAGATCAAAACCCATAGAACATAAACCGATTGTAACTTTAATCTTAAATAATAACGTTATTATATGTACAATAACATTAACATTAATCTACATAATCTGTATCAGTTACACTTACCAAAAATTTAAAACTAAAGTTAATATTGAAAACCAGAATGTAAATCCTAGCACACTACCCACATTGTACCCATCCACCTCTGAAGAAGCCTAAGCTTCTCTTTAAGGGGAGGGAAGTAACATAAAATATCCAGTAGAAACATACTACTAGGCACATAATGTTTACGATGCATATTCAAAGCAAGACACATAATGCTTATAAAGCATATTTTGCCAAAGCACACATAGCTTAAGCACGAATCGTCCACGCGCGAATATGAGCCGTATGCATGATAACAAGAAACAAAGAGTCACAAGCCCTTATTCTAAAAACCTGTACGATCAGTCTTAAGCTGAACATTAAAACGTAAACTTGTACTGTAACAAAGAAATAATAAAAATTAATAAAAGGAACTTAATTGAACCTTATTTGTATTAAATTATTTAATTTAATTTTCAGTGTTGACCTTAGGCTATTGCCCGGTCATTCAATAGACTCAACCATAAACCCTAAGTATAAATACGTAAGTATATAATACCCACTTTCTATATCTAAACATGTAAAATATTTCGCTCAATAAAGTCTGGCTATCTGATCTGATATAAGGGGCAAGGGATATCTATCTGCGACTGTATTAGCATTTAAATCGCAGTAATCAACACACAAACGATGCGTGCCGTCTTTCATGTTAACCAACATTATGGGACTTGCGTAGGGTGAGCAACTTGGCTTTATGATCTAACATTGCAATAATTCAATTCTTGTATCGTAACAACTCTCTTTGGACTAAGCCTATAAGGTCTTCTTTGGACAATTTTCCTTCTACTAACTTAATTTTCATTTCACCCGAGCTGGCTCTAGTCGAAGCAATTCCGTTAATAAAAGATTTTGAATATTTTCCGAATATATCTTGTAATTTATCTTTATTTTCCCCAAAACGATCAGTATTTATATCACAATATTTTATAGTTTTAGATCTAATAATTTCTAATTTCCCTGGTGATATTACAACATTAAATCCAGGGGACAATACTTCTTGACCAATAACAATATCATTCTTCAAATACCCTTGTCCATTTTGGTCTTACTGCAATGTGTTGAAATATGACCAAACTCACCACACTTAAAACAGGTTACATTCGTAACATATTTTGTTGGTGGCTGGATGCACTCCTGCCATTACTGTTCATAACATGAGACGAAAGATGGTTTTGATGTTTTTTAGCTCGACATTCCGTCATCTTGTGGCCTAGTTTTCCACAGAAGTGGCATTTTATTGTTGAAAGTTTCTGACGCATTATGTCAGGTGAAGATATTTCCTCTTGCTGACTTTTCTTTCTTTCGTTGAACGTGAATGCTTTAAGCTCGGTTTGCTTTTCACTTCTGATGCGCATATTTGAAGTAAAATTTAGACGCTGCAAGCTGTTATCAACATGAGCTATCTTTGCGTCACAGAATTTCCTCCACATCCATCTAGCGCCATTTCGTGATAAGTGACGACATCATACGACTTGCATAATTAGAGAGGCATTCACCATCATCAAAATTGTATTTTGGATTACCATTAACATTCGCCACTGGAACAAAATCACTTTCATTCGGCATCGTCGTAGCGCAGTGAGTTCGTCTTTACACTTCGATGAACTACACGCAACTGCCTGCGTCGTTCTATCTTCCCTTTGTGTTTATCAACGAACCACATTCGGCGACAGCGACACTACGATGACGCCACGCTAAAACGTTACTTCTTAAAGTGACAACTGTAGACAACCAATTACAGAACAATTAAAGGCCGATGCAATATTACCATAATGATGAAATTAGTCTTCTGGTGAAATTCCCGAGACTGTATGCCCATACACTCACACTAACATCAACACACTCTTAGTGAGCGCCGTCATATACATAAATTTTGTGGATTGCATTGTGCCGTTTCATTTGCAAGTGCATTTTGGTCGGTCCAGTGGGCAACAGCACATACATTTTCGATAGAATTCGCACTTATAAGTACATATATTCGTGACGTTCCAACTGTGAATTGTCAATCAGTTAAAGTGATCGCATTAAATTCGACTCATTCGGATATCAGCAACGTTTTTACAAAGCATTTTATGACTTTTTTACGGCAAAATCGAATTCGTCAAGTAATGACGAATGACTTTTTGCGTTCAAAAGACTTGTCACATTTCGATAAATTTGGTCTCGAAGTATGTTTATATTTCGTTGAATGTTTATATTTCGAGTAGTTATTTAGTTTGATCAAATTTACTGTTAAATTAAGGCAAGATTATCTAGTGAACTCACTCGTCAACTAAAATCATCGGTTATTCGAAATGTCGTGGACGATCAGAACTCGACTTATAGAGTTGTAGTGAGAAAAAGCAGATTGTCAGAATTTCAGCTGCCTCGTTTTGCTGGCGCCTATATTGACTGGCAAGATATTTACGCAATATACCAAAATGTTCTTCGTAACAACGAGGAGAAGTTTCATCACATTCCCCCCTACTTAGATGGCGCTGCTTTCGACACCATACGCTCCATGGACCTCACAAGAGATAATATTGACACAGCATTGGATTTGTTAACCAAACGTTTTGATAACAAGTAAGAAAGCTACAGTCGAGAGTGCTCGACCGTATGATACCCGCAACCCATTTCGAGAAAAAACAAAAAACTTAAATGATATTTTAACAAAAAATATACCAAATATACTGAAACTTATTTTTATTGTATATATTTGAAAATAGCCAGTAAAAATCCATAACATAACGACATGGTCACACTGTCAACTAAACAAACAAACTGCGAGCAGCTGCAAGTCTATTTTGCATATAAAATTGATTCTAAAAATTACTTCCTTGTTTTTCATTCGATCTCAATCACAGGAGTCATTGAGACTATCATTATTATTATGCATACCAAAATTCAGTGCTCTAGGTCCATTATTACGGTCTTTACAGTTTTTGGGGGCGGAAAGGGGCGTGGAAAAACTCTAAAACAAACCTTATCTGCTTTGGACCTACACGAATACTGTCACCAAATTTGATATCTCTAGGTCATTCACACACTTAAAACATCCATAAATAATTGAACAAAAAACTTTTGTTCTTCTTATCCGATTTTTACCAAAATTACAGGGTATACTAAGAGTATTAAGCACAGATGGCCTACCAAATAACACAAGATTACACAAAGAACTTTTGGAGTTATACGCGATTTACATAAAAAAACATTTGACTTTTTCTAGATTTATGCATATTGTGGCGAAGGGGGCGTGGTATTCAACTTTTGAAATAAACTTGATCGTAAGGCTTGCAGGAACCTATGTACCAAATTTTGTGTCTCTATGTGTTATAGTCTCAGAGATCTAGGTGTTCATACGGACAGAAGGACATGGCTATATCATCTCGGCTGTTGACACTGATCAAGAATATATATACTTTATGGGGTCGAAGATGCGTCCTTCTGCCTATTTCATACATTTTCTGTTGGCACTAAGGTATAATACCCTTCTACCCTATGGGTAGCGGGTATAATAACCAGAATTTTCCTACACTATCCCAACAACTCCTCCTAATCCCAACTATTCCTAATGGATAGCACAATGGATAGCACGTGTCGTCATCGATGGGTCGGAAAAATCTACCTCTTTCTTCTCGTTAAAGGATTTGCTCATGGCTGGACCGTCAATTCAGCCTAAATTGTTATCAACGCTTCTTCGTTTTCGCCTCTTTCAAATTGCTTTGTGTGGTGACATTTGTAAAATGTAAAATGAAGCTTAAAGTCTATAATTCGGACACGTTGACATATGGTACGAAGCCCGAATTCGAAAGTGGTACTCCAATGAGCCAGCAGCTGGGCGAAGCGGAAGAAGATCGGGAGAAACTGCTACAATTTTTCGATGGATGTAGCAAATGTATTGGGCGTGGTTTGGGATCCCAGCTCCGATGATTTGATTTTTCATCTTTCCGATAGTTTGCATCAGATGCAAACGGCTAAAAGATCAATATTATCGGACATAGCAAAATTCTATGAGCTTTTTGGATTAATAGCGCCAATCATATCGAAACTTAAAGTATTTCTACAAAAGTTGTGGAAATCTAAGATTGACTGGGATGAAAGCCTTCCTAAAGCTTCATTGGAGATGCATGGATTGTGTGATGCAAGGATGGTGCCTTTTAAATACATACGATCTGAATTAGGTGGAAAAATCACATCGCACATTCTCTGTTCTAAGTCAAGAGTCGCACCGCTTAAAACACTTACAATTCCTAAATAGGAGTTGGATGTCGCACACTATTAGCACACATTATCGTGCAGTCTCTTCTTTTGGTCAGATTCTACGATAGTATTCTACTGAATTCGTGAAGCTCCATTTCAATGTCTTCCACTTCAATGTCTTCGTTTCTAATAGTATAGCCGAAATTCAGGAACGTACCAAAGGCAGGTCATGGACGCACGTTCCATCACAGTTGAATCCCGCGGACCTATTGCGTCGATCAACCCAGTGGTGAGAAGGACTTTATTTTCTGTGAGCAGAAATCTTAGTGAACCAAATGGACATCTCGTTCGCCTAAAAATTCAAAACGTCTGCAGCATCCTGTCACCACTGCAATCATATTATATATCATATTATATCACGAGAAGTTTTAGCAAAGTCTTTGCGTCAAAGGTTTTGGCGAATTGGTGGGTTGAGAACAATAACAGCTAGGATCACCAAATGCAAGCATATTATGGCTCCATTGCCGGCTCGTGTTCAGCCAAATCGCCAGTTTCTGACAAACTGGAATCGACTTCAGCGTACTTTTCTTTTGCAAATCGCAAGTAAGAAATAGACCTGCAACAAAATGCTTCATTTCCGTATTTATTTCTTTCTCAACAAAGGCAACGCATTTGTTAGTTATTGAAGATATTTCTGCACTGTTGTTCATTGCTGCTTTAAAGAGATTTATTAGCATTAGATTTATTATCACTTCGACAACTTAAGAAACTTGACTGATTTCTCAGCCATCCTCAATCTAATCGCATTATTAACTCATGCGAATTTATTTAATCAGACCGTTTGAACGCGGATACTGTGGTCCGATCCCTGATAGGGTCTCTTTAATTCAACGACTCGTAATTTTTTTTAATTTTAAATCGATATTAAATAGTTTTCATGAAAACACCGAGGGAAGGAGGCAATAACAACAACAAATAAAACTATGTATATGTATGTGGGAATGGGTCTGGAAAGGCCAATCTATTCACCTATCGATTAAGGAAAGAGAAGAGTATCAATTGTAAGAGTAGTCGATAGACTTTAGTTTATTTTAATTTTATTTAAAGTCGACTATGAACAGTCGGCATTGAAGAAATTAAAACATAAAATTATGACTAGAAGAGTAAAATTATGATTAAAAATATTTTTGTAGTTCAAAATTAAAAAATAAAAAATTCTATTAAAATTTAAATCCGAAATCTCTGGGGGTATTTAAGCAATATTAATCTACCCGTAGGGTAGAAAGGTATTATAACTTAGTGCCAAGAGAAAATGTATGTAACAGGCAGAAGGAGGCATCTCCGACCCCATAAAGTATATATATTCTTGATCAGTGTCAACAGCCGACACGATGTAGCCATGTCCTTCTGTCAGTCTGTCTGTCCGTATGAACACCTAGATCTCAGAGACTATAAGACGTAGAGACACCAAATTTGGTACATTTATAACGCAGATCAAGTTTATTTCAAAAGTTGGATGCCACGACCCCTTCGCCCACAATATGCATACATCTAGAAAAAGACAAGTTTTTTTTTATGTAAATCGCGTATAACTTTAAAAGTTCTTTGTGTAATTTTGTGTAATTCGGTAGGCCATCTGTGCTTAATACTCTTAGTATACCCTGTAATTTTGGAAAAAATCGGATAAGTACAACAAAAGTTAATTGTTAAATTATTTACCTAAATAGTTGTACCCAATGCATATGGACGTTTTAAGTGTGTGAATGACCTAGAGATATCAAATTTGGTGACAGTATTTGTGTAGGTCTTACGCAGATCAAGTTTGTTATAGATTTTTGACACGCCCCTTTCCGTCTCCAAAAACTGGAAAAGCCGTAATAATACACCTAGAGACCTGAGTTTTTGATATTCATAATAATAATAATAGTCTTAATGACTCCTGTGAATTTTGTTGATTTCGAATGATAAACAGGGAAGTAATTTAAGAATCAATTTTATATGCAAAATTCACTTGTAGATGCTCGCGCTTTGTTTGTTTAGTTGACAGTGTGACCATGTCGGCGTTGTGGGTTATTACCCGCTATTTTCAAATAAATATAAAAACCAGTAAGAAAGCTACAGTCGAGAGTGCTCGACCGTATGATACCCGCAACCCATTTCGAGAGAAAACAAAAAATTTAAATAATATATTAACAAAAAATATACCAAATATACTAAAATTAGTTTTTTGTATATATTTGAAAATAGCGGGTAAAAATCACAACACCGTTATGGTCACACTGTCAACTAAACAAACAAAGCGCGGGCAGCTGCAAGTGAATTTTGCATATAAAATTGATTCTCAAATAACTTCCTTGTTTTTCATTCGATCTCAACCAAATTCACAGGAATCATTGAGAATACAATTATTATTGTGCATACCAAAATTCAATGCTCTAGGTCTATTATTACGGCTTTTACAGACTTTTGGGGGCGGAAAGGGGCGTGGCATCCAACTTTTGAAATAAACTTGATCTGCGTAGGACCTATAGAAGTACTGTCCCCAAATTTGGTAGCTCTAGCTCTTATAGTCTCTGAGATCTAGGTGTTCATACAGACGGACAGACGGACATGGCCATATCGTCTCGGCTGTTGACACTGATATATATATACTTTGTGGTGTCGGAGATGCCTCCATCTGCCTGTTACATACATTTTCTGTTGGCACTAATTTATAATACCCTTCTACCCTATGGGTAGCGGGTATAAAAACAAGTTTCAGTATATTTTTGGTATATTTTTTGTTAACATATTTAAGTTTTTTGTTTTCTTTTGAAAAGGGTTACGGTCGAGCACTGTCGACTTTCTTACTTGTTTAGCGCTAACACTGCTTTCACTCTTAAAGCTTTACTTTACTAACCTACTTAATTAATAATTTGACTGAATTTAGCTTATAGTAACAAATTAAAATTTTTTCATTCTACCCGTTTCTTTTTTATGTCCGATCCTTACAATGTTTTGTTTTTGTTTTTATTTTATGCTATCCAGAAAATAGAGTGTCAATTATCTATCGCTGCTTCAGGAACGTGGAAAATGGTACAAGTAGATAAAAAATGTTGGGCTAAAGGATATCGTTATCCTCAAAGACGATAACCTTTGTCCGCTTCAATGCCGCATGGGAAGGATTGGGGAGGCACTGGATACGATGGCTCTGTTCACGTTTTAATGCTCTCACTGCAACTAAACTTGTCAAGAGAGCTGCCCGGTTAAAAAATTTGTTTTCCACCGGTTGGAGAATGTCAGGAGCAGAACTTAATCTGTCCTCGGCCAAGATAACGCGCTTGTAAGCTCAAGACATACTCCCATGGCTATTGCTGAACAAACTCCTGTTTGAACGACAAGTTCGGTACGGCCTCAATAGCGACGGATTGCATCTTCTCGGCGCCGAAGGAGTAGGCTCTTGGCAGATTTAACACTTGCCTCCCATAGATCGTTTCTTGGTACGATTTCACGAACATCGTCGGACTCGGCCTCGACTGTCGCAACGGACTGTCTTCGGGCATCGTCGGCGACCAACCATACATTGAAAAGCCATTAGAAATTAATTAGTCGACAAATCAGACTCAATTTTTAAATGAATCGCTTTAGAGGAGAAACAAACGAACAGCGCGATGAACGATTTGTACGGAGGCTTTCAATGAATTCTGAATGTCGTGCTAATTGGGCCACAATTATCGATGCCACAAACCGTGAATTTGCGTAAGAAGACGAAGTTTGCATTTAAATCAGCGAATTCATGTTGCATTAACAAACCATTGGCGATCTCAAAGTATTCTCACGATCGCTCTTGGGCTAGCATGACAGTGGGTCAGATGAATGTATCTAACGTAGCTTCGTGCAAATTCCGAACGTTTAGATAGTAAGATTGCCATTCCACTCCCATTGTCTACTCTTGAATCTCGACCACTCGATTGGACACATGTCACTAGAGACATTGGATGCGACCGTATCCAATGAAGAGTGACTTCCGAATCTGCCCAAAGAACCGACCGTTTAATCGGTAAACTACCAGACCTCGAATTCGGGTTCAAAGCCCTGCAAGAAGAAGAGCTGCACACAACTCAATCCTAGGAAGCGTGTTGGTCTTAAGGAGAGCAACTTTTGATTTTGAGGTTAACAACGAAGTGCTGTAACCTTTTGCAATATGCATTCGAATGTAGATGTAAGCTCCAAATGCTCTTATAGAAGCATCGGCGAATCCATGTATCTCGATCGTTAGCAAGGGCGCTGTAAACAAGTATCGTGGAATCTTTATAGTTTGCAATTGAATCAAAGTTGATTTTAATTGCTATCGCGATGTATCCAGACATAACAGAATGGACTCGTCATTTCCCCGGGGTAGCCAGCCGCAACAAGAACCAAGTAGAGGTTATAGATTTAACTCTCGCGACTTACAGCGACTCCCTCTCCGTAGAAGACTGGCACGTATCCACAGAATGTTCTTTTTTGGATCATTACAGGATAGTGTTCGAAGTTGGATGGTCCAGAGAGGGAAAGCTGCCCTTCAGGGATCCACGAAAGACCAAATGGGTCAAATTCTCACAACCTTTCTGGGAATCTATTCCTAACCACCCAATAGGAAGGCTAGACAATCCAGACAAACTTGTGAAATTGATTCAATTTGTTACAGAGACTCTATGTAAGGACTTCATCAAATCCTGTCCAATCAGCCGTTCCTCCAAGCGATGGACTCCGAAACTCGGCCAGATACGGAAGAAAATGAGAAGACTTTACAATAGGGCTAAAAATAGAAACTGCCAGGCAGACTGGAATGCCTACCATTACAGTTTCAAGATCTTTAAAAAGGAAATTATCAAATCTTTCCATCCCTACAAATCAACAGGACCGGATGACACCAGACCGGTCATGTTACAGACGATATGCGTACTCCTGTCACAATAGCTACTAGAAATCTTCAGGGGATGTCTCCTTACGGGATATATTCCAAGTCTCTGGAGAGAAGTGAGGGTGACATTCAATCCCTAAGCAGCAAAGATAAACCACTGCTCGCCAAAAGATTATAGGTCCATCACTCTTCACCGTTTTTGCTAAAAACACTGGATATACTTCTGGACCTTCATCTTAGAAGTAAGCTAACACCTAACACAATTGAAAGCACATTGCATAGGCTTGCACCCGACAATCACTCGATGGCTTAGCAACATGCTTCGCCATGGAATGATTAACGCCCAACTTCAACCATCAGGAGATGAGCGACCAGGGGCACCCTGCAAGGGGGAGTCATATCCCCCTTCTTGTGGAATCTTGTCCTAAATGTTTTTCTTTTGAAACTGAAGAACAAGGGCTGCAGAGTGACTGTTTATGCAGACGAACTGATTCTAATGGTAACTGCAGATTCCTGCCAACAGTCAGTGAACTGGTAAATGGCGCATTGAGCCTAACCCTGCGATGGGCAGAGCACAAAGGTCTTGGGGCCAACCCATAAAAGACTGATCTGGTTCTGTTCATGCGTAGATACAAGATACCGAGCTTCAAGAGGAACAAAGATCAAGCTATCAAAAAGGCAAAATACCTTGGTCTAATCCTGGACTATAAACTCTCCTGGAGAAGAAACTCAAAAGAAAGGATGAAGAAGGTATTACAAGCCTTTGTTGTCTGCTGTGATATGCGCACATATCGAGACAATACTGTATTACAAGTATCTCGGGTATCAATTCTTTGTTGCTGCATAAACATAAATAAGGTAATCATACTTTGTCGTTGCATACAAACAGGCCAATGAAACTTTGTTGTTGCACCGGCAAAATCCAGCGTCTTGCATATGTTAAGTGCGACCGAATTATGATCGCAGATTGAATGCAGAGGGCCGATTGGAACCGTGTCAGCATGGTTTCCATGCGCTGACCATTTAATTAAACTTGCGCATAACACTCCCTGCTCTGCAGCAGCGTTTCCGTAGCTTTATGTAGCTTATGTACAATACCAGCGATAAGTGTATCTTAAGAATATTTGTAATATCATTCAATAAAGCGATTACAAAAGAAGGAGGCGCAAAGCTTCGTGTCACTATCACTAACAAACTAAACTTCGTTTTACTATAACCACACTGCAAAATGACATTTGGTAAAGGATGTCATTCATTGGTGCTACACTGCAATTTTCAAACATATACTAACTTGTGGGGCGCTTGTATGGTGGGAGGCGGGACACACCAACTCCTATATAAACAATGTCCGTAAAGTTCATAGACTAGCATGATGTTGCATCTGGAACCTATTGGAGTCTTTCTCACGCATGTGGCAGCAAGGAGTGCGGTCATAATTCTATTCTACGTTAAGTAGAATTAATTGTGGCTGATGAGAACGACTACTGGGTACCAGAACTTAAGTGGGATGACAGGGTTACAGCTGAATGAATTGACAGATGCGATTGGCAACTAGAATCTCCGTTGAGGTAGAATGATGGAAGGCACCGGATCGGGGGTCTTCTCGGAAGACCTTGCGACAGTGTTCCGAGCGGAGATCTACGCTGTTTGGCAAGCGACCAAGTTGATACGGACATTGCACAGTGGTTGATTTCATAGGCCAAAATTGAAAAAAAAAAGTCTGAAATTGGTCGCTTTTTGTCTTAAAAATGTTTCTTAACAGAGCAATAAAACGAACAGGTTTTTAATTTTCGTGCTATCTATTTCGCTCACGCTACGTATAGCGAGAAAAGGGAGACAAAAAAAACACGTGGTCGTTGCAGTCAACGCAGCTTGAAAATTAACTCTTACGACAAACTTAAATTTTAATATTCAATCCTGTCCAATCATCATCAAATAAAATTAATTATGAAAATAAAAGTATGTACTTAAAAACTGAGTAATTTTTATGTTATTATATGCTGTGATATTGTTTTAATGTTAGTGATTCATAAATGACCTGCCGAGTAGCATATTTTTGAGTATACATAGAATTAAGATACATAATAAGTTGTGATACCTGTCGTCTTACCCTTTAATGAAACTTATTTACTAATACTTGTGAATGTTTTCTTACACTATGTTTTAAATTTGAGCTGCAATTTTTTGATACTTTCTGACTTCTTCCCTTCTTTGTGTTCAAGCATAATTAGTGTTTTCTTGTTTTCGTGCATATTTTGTGTTTTGTTGTGTGTTAGTGCATATTTTGTATTTTGTTGTGTTCGTGCATATTTTGTGTTTTGTTGGGTTCGTGATATTCGTTTATGCTTTGAAATCTTAATTGCGCAATTGTGATTTTTTTAATTGCATTTTTTAATTTCATTAACCTTTTTATACCCGCTACCCATAGGGTAGAAGGGTATTATGACTTAGTGCCAACAGGAAATGTATGTAACAGGCAGAAAGAGCCATCTCCGACCCCATAAAGTATATATATTCTTGATCAGTGTCAACAGCCGAGACGATATAGCCATGTCCGTCTGTCCGTCTGTCTGTCCGTATGAACACCTGGATCTCAGAGACTATAAGACATAGGGACACCAAATTTGGCAGAAAGGTTTCTTCATACCCTACGCAGATCAAGTTTATTTCAAAAGTTGGATGCCACGCCCCCTTCGCCCACAATAAGCATTAATCTAGAAAAAGTCCATTTTTTTTTTATGTAAATTGCGTATAACTCCAAAAGTTCTTTGTGTAATGATGTGTAATTTGGTAACCCATCTGCGCTTGACACTTTTAATATACCCTGTAATTTTGGTAAAAATCGGATAAGTAGAACAATAGTTATTCGTTAAATTATTTATCAAAATTGGTGTGCCCAATGCATATGGACGTTTTAAGTGTGTGAATGACCTAGAGATATAAAATTTGGTGACAGTATTCGTGTAGGTCTTACGCAGATAAAGTTTGGTTTACATTTTTGCCACGCCCCTTTCCGCCCCCAAAATCTGTAAAAGCCGTAATAATGAACCTAGAGCATTGAATTTTGGTATGCAAAATAATATATATATTCTCAATGATTCCTGTGAATTTGGTTGAGATCGACTTGAAAACAAGGAAGTTATTAAAGAATCAATTTTATATGAAAAATTCACTTGCAGATGCTCGCGCTTTGTTTGTTTAGTTGACGGTGTGACCATAACGGTGTTGTGGATTTTTACCCGATATTTTCAAATATATACAAAAAACTAGTTTTAGTATATTTGGTATATATTTTGTTAAAATATAATTTAAGTTTTTTGTTTTCTCTCGAAATGGGTTGCGGGTATCATACGGTCGAGCACTCTCGTCTGTAGCTTTCTTACTGGTTTTATATATTGGCAGTTCATATCAGTGCAAGCTATCACGATTAAATACTTTTGAGATGTGGTGCTCAGTAATGGGTTCATTTGCTGATAAAGCTAAAAAAAAGTATATGACGACCTACAACTTAGATTTTAATCTGATAGTTACAAAATTATTGAAAATGTTTCTAAAAAAAACTTGATTATTATTCAAAAAATGTGCGGATATGTGTCGTATAGAATAAAAGCAAAAGTTATTAAACTAACTTCTGACTGGTTAGCACAATTTGAATATATATATATATATTTAAGTCAATCCATTAAATCATCTGATCGAGGACGTTCAAAATTGAGTCTAGCAGAGTGCTCAGAGAGAACAAAACGGCGTCGGATACCAGAAATTGCAGAGATCGATGAGTCTGCTGCGGATGACTTACGTTTGCCTTGCAGGCAACCGAATCGTTCGATTTTTCCAGCAAAGGAATGTGAAGTAGTAGCTCTTATAACTGAAGCAAATTTAAGGAAACATCAATATGAACTCATCAAAAGCTTTGTTTACTGTATATTCGATGCTAACTTTTTTGTTGGACGTTGACGTATATAGTATGCACATTCCAGTGGCCCAAGCGAGACCAAGCCAATGCTTGTTACGCGCGGATCCCAATCAACCCTCCTCCCGCCTAACCGAACGAGGGGCGCCGTCGCAGGACGAACGACACGATTCGCGTTCGGACAAGATAGACTCGGACATGCAAAAAAAAAAAAAAACGAGAATAGCATAAAATAGAAAAACAGGATCGGACATAAGAAAGACACGGGTGGAATGAACAAATTTTAATTTATTACTATAAGCTAATTTCAGTCTAATTATTAGTTAACCCTCTAAAACTACATTCCATAATAATAGAGGAAAATAGTTCGAATTGTGCCTCCTGAACTCAAATATGTTGATAAAAAGAGTGTGGGAGCATTCGTTTACCTTTAAGGTGAGTAAGAGTGAATAACTGCCTCAAGGCACTATTTCATTTCAGAACAAGTAAGAAAGCTACAGTCGAGAGTGCTCGACCGTATGATACCCGCAACCCATTTCGAGAGAAAACAAAAAATTTAAATGATATATTAACAAAAAATATACCAAATATACTAAAATTAGTTTTTTGTATATATTTGAAAATAGCGGGTAAAAATCACAACACCGTTTTGGTCACACTGTCAACTAAACAAACAAAGCGCGGGCAGCTGCAAGTGAATTTTGCATAGAAAATTGATTCATTAATAACTTCCTTGTTTTTCATTCGATCTCAACCAAATTCACAGGAATCATTGAGAATATAAATATTATTATGCATATCAAAATTCAATGCTCTAGGTCTATTATTACGGCTTTTACAGACTTTTGGGGGCGGAAAGGGGCATGGCATCCAACTTTTGAAATAAACTTGACCTGCGTAGGACCTATAGGAGTACTGTCCCCAAATTTGGTAGCTCTAGCTTTTATAGTCTCTGAGATCCAGGTGTTCATACCTCCTCCTTCTGTGTATTACATACATTTTTACAAAACTGCTACACCCATTTTTCCAATTTTTACTAGGTCCAGAAAGTGTCCGGTAAAATAATACTTCTGTTATTATTGTTAGTTAAATGTTTTTTTTTTAAATATAGTTTGTAGTAATGACAAGGATTTCAAATTTTTTATAATAACCCGCGTCTGCCAAAGAGAAAAAAACAAAACAAACGTCATGGAAGAAGGGTCCACCAAATCAAAAAATAGAAGTGGCTGCTTAACTGTAATTATAGATGTTGTATATTGTGCAAGATGCAAGTAATGCCACAGCAAACTAGCTAATTTACGTTAAAGTAAGTAAATAAGATCAGTTACAACAGGATGTAGAACTATCAAAACTTTGTAACGCCACTCGCTTAGTTTAGCAAATAAATTTTATTTATTAATTCTTTTGCGACTGAGGTTTACTCGAATGCAGACACAATAGATGCACGTCGCTTTGGTAGATAATGCTGGTAATAAAAAGTTGCTAGCTTTAAATGTATTACCACATCTGCCTTTTTATATCTACTGTATCACATACAAATCTGATAACGGAGATAAGAAATGCTCCAAATAGAAATAACGATAAGATATCTCAAAATGCGTTATTGCGATAAAGTCCAACTCAGAAACTATTGATAATGTAGACACCTAAAAATACAGTCAAAGAATTATGAATTTAAATTAAAATGAACCGTCAAATTATATTTTTGATAATACAGTGTCTAAATTTTTGGTGCACTTTTCAAGCAAAGGTTAGATTATGAATATTATAATTAAATATCTACAATTTTATTAATATTTGAATTGTGAAGTGTGACGATAACACAACGAAAACTCCTGGAGGAATAGCGCACTGGAAATTTCGAGGCGTTCGTTACACAACTTCGGAAAATTATCTTTGTTGGAAGGAAAATTGGGAACTTTTTTTACGTGAATGCAATATAAAAACAGGACAATGGTTACCAAAAATTGTGACTTGCCAGATTCCAGAGAAGAGCAATCAATTTTGTCCAGAAGACTTAGTGGAAATACATAATGATTATGACAATGATCATCTTTGCCTTAAGATTTCATCAACGCCTCATAAATATGATGATGAATTTTGCTATGGATCAAATGCAATAGCACCTTCAGATTTATCAAAAGATCAATTGTCGAATCTTTTATTATTGCTACTTGAAAGGAATATTATAGAATATTGGTTACCCTTCCGACGCGATAATAATACTATGCCATTCAATATAAGATTGCCTGGTAAACATTGGAGACAAGTTGTCGATTCAGATAAGATAGAAAAATCGAGTTACAATTTTAATCGAGATTGCATGTCAGCACAATATTCCCAAAGCCTCCCAAAAAAAAAGTTTGCTAAACCTAAAATGATGATGAAAGATTGTCAAGCATTGTTGCACTCAATTTGCATCTTTCAAGACAATTTTGTAACAGCTTCAGGGTGTCCCAAAGGTTTTGGAGCACTAAGATATCGACCAAATGAATGCTATGGTGTTCACCGAAGTAAATCTGCCGAGAATACACAAATATTACTTAAGGAATATTTTCAAAATCGTAATATTCTAAGACGGGTGTTAAAATATTCCATCGCAGAAAATTCAAATGATCAATTCTTTGAAGTTGGTGATTTTTTGGCAGATTCTGGCGAGAGCTATGTAATTCTAATGGACCGAAATGAAAGAGTGTTTGTTAAAAATCGACTATCAGGAACTCTGCCTATTTTAAACAAAAGAGTAGTAAATGTTGTCAATAATGCTGTTCAATTGATGTTGAAAATAGACTTTAAGCTAAAACATTTAATATTAATAGTT
This sequence comes from Drosophila ustulata, assembly GCA_035047365.1. Classification (NCBI taxonomy): domain Eukaryota; kingdom Metazoa; phylum Arthropoda; class Insecta; order Diptera; family Drosophilidae; genus Drosophila; species Drosophila ustulata. Next base: position 1,340,005 of record JAWNPT010000009.1, read on the forward strand.
TATAACCCCAAGTATCTTTGGCGGATAGGTAACAATAGTGGTATTAAATGCTTTACAAACGCTGATTATGATATTTTGCAAGACACAAATATTAATCTAATTTGGGAAAATGAAAGTAAGACAAAGTCAATTTACAAAGTAAAACTCGTTGGAAAATACCCAGGGGAATATTGGTGTGAAGGACACACGATTCAAAATTTTCAATTAGTTAGCAGCTTAAAAATAGTAACTTCGAAAGAAACTAATGGTCATACCTTTTCAGTAAAATTAAATATGACATGCACGAGTCACTCAGAATTCAATTTATGCAACAATATCAAACATATTAAAGTCAAAAGAATAGCAAAACATGACCATGAAGTGCTTAGAAAATTAGCCAAAACCATTTCTCCACAACTTGTGATACACAACACTCGTATAATGAGCATTGATATAATTACATCAAACTATACCATTTCAATGCTCTAGGTCTATTATTACGGCTTTTACAGACTTTTGGGGGCGGAAAGGGGCATGGCATCCAACTTTTGAAATAAACTTGACCTGCGTAGGACCTATAGGAGTACTGTCCCCAAATTTGGTAGCTCTAGCTTTTATAGTCTCTGAGATCCAGGTGTTCATACAGACGGACAGACGGACAGACGGACATGGCTATATCGTCTCGGCTGTTGACACTGATCAAGAATATATATACTTTGTGGGGTCGGAGATGCCTCCTTCTGCCTGTTACATACATTTTCTGTTGGCACTAAGTTATAATACCCTTCTACCCTATGGGTAGCGGGTATAATTAAGAATATTTTTAATACCCGCTACCCATAGGGTAGAAGGGTATTATAACTTAGTGCCAACAGAAAATGTATGTAACAGGCAGAAGGAGGCATCTCCGACCACATGAAGTATAAATATTCTTGATCAGTGTCAAAAGCCAAGACGATATAGCCATGTCCGTCAGTCCGTCTGTATGAACACCTAGATCTCAGACACTATATGTTAAACGCTAGAGCTACAAAATTTGGTGACAGTACTATTATAGGTCCTACGCAGATCAAGTTTATTTTAGATTTTTGCCACCCGCCTTTCCGCCCACAAAAGCCTGTAAAAGCCGTAATAATAGACCTAGAGCATTGCATTTTGGTATTTGGGTATATAACAATAATTATAGTCTCAATGATTCTTGTAAATTTGGTTGAGATCGAATGAAAAACAAGGAAGTTATTAAAGAAATTATTAAAGAAAACTTAAACGATATTTTAACAAAAAGTATACCAAATATACTAAAACTTGTTTATTATATCCGCTACCCATAGGGTGGAAGGGTATTATAACTTAGTGCCAACAGAAAATGTATGTAACAGGCAGAAGGAGGCATCTCCGACCACATAAACTATATATATTCTTGATCAGTGTCCGAGACGATATAGCCATGTCAGTCTGTCCGTCTGTATGAACACCTAGATCTCAGAGACTGTAAGAGCTAGAGCTACCAAATTTGGGGACAGTACTCCTATAGGTCCTACGCAGATCAAGTTTATTTCAAAAGTTGGATGCCACGCCCCTTTCCATATGCATTGGGCACAACAATTTTGATAAATAATTTAACGAATAACTATTGCTCTACTTATTCGATTTGTACCAAAATAACAGGGTATATAAAGAGTGTCAAGCGCAGATGGGTTACCAAATTACACATTATTACACAAATAAATTTCGGAGTTTTATGCAATTTACATAAAAAAAACTTGACTTATTCTAGATTATTGCTTATTGTGGGCGAAGGGAGCGTGGCATCCAACTTTTGAAATAAACTTGATCTGCGTAGGGAATTCAGGAACCTTTGTGCCAAATTTGGTGTCTATGTCTTATAGTCTCTGAGATCCAGGTGTTCATACGGACAGACAGACAGACAGACGGACATGGCTATATCGTCTCGGCTGTTGACACTGATCAAGAATATATATACTTTATGGGGTCGGAGATGGCTCCTTCTGCCTGTTACATACATTTTCTGTTGGCACTAAGTTATAATACCCTTCTACCCTATGGGTAGCGGGTATAATAAACGTTTTAAAGTGCTTAAGTGGTTAATTGAAGAGCATAGAAGGTTTAAAAAATTACACATCCTTACATTACGAATTTCTCAAGTTATACAAAATTTACGAATACATCAAAACAATTTGTCTTGTTAATGATTTTCGTATACTTTGGACGAAAGGGGCGTGGCATCCAAATTAAACATCACTTGGGTCATGAATGTAGAATATTGATTTTAAATTTACTGCTATTATAGATTCTGAGATCCACCCACAGACACGGAAAAATATGGCTTAATCAACTCAGCTGTTGATGCTGATCAAGAATATATTTACTTTTAGGGTCGGAGGTGTTACAAACATTTTCTGTTGGTACTAAGTTAAAATACAATTTTTCCCTAAGGGTAGCCGGTGGAAACAGTGCTATCTTGATTTTTGTACATTGTGGGCGAATGGGTCATGGCATCCAAAATTTAAATTTAAAATTAATCCAGAAACCTATATACTTAATTTGGTGTTCCTGGCTATTATACTTTCTCAGATCCACGCACTTAAACGGACACACAGGCGGACCGACAGACGAATATACAAACAGACAGATAGATGGACATTGTTAAATCAAATCGACTGTTAATGCTGCTCCAAAATGTATTTACATTAAATATTCGGAGAAGCCTCCTTCTGTGTATTACATACATTTTTACAAAACTGCTACACCCATTTTTCCAATTTTTACTAGGTCCAGAAAGTGTCCGGTAAAATAATACTTCTGTTATTATTGTTAGTTAAATGTTTTTTTTTTAAATATAGTTTGTAGTAATGACAAGGATTTCAAATTTTTTATAATAACCCGCGTCTGCCAAAGAGAAAAAAACAAAACAAACGTCATGGAAGAAGGGTCCACCAAATCAAAAAATAGAAGTGGCTGCTTAACTGTAATTATAGATGTTGTATATTGTGCAAGATGCAAGTAATGCCACAGCAAACTAGCTAATTTACGTTAAAGTAAGTAAATAAGATCAGTTACAACAGGATGTAGAACTATCAAAACTTTGTAACGCCACTCGCTTAGTTTAGCAAATAAATTTTATTTATTAATTCTTTTGCGACTGAGGTTTACTCGAATGCAGACACAATAGATGCACGTCGCTTTGGTAGATAATGCTGGTAATAAAAAGTTGCTAGCTTTAAAAGTATTACCACATCTGCCTTTTTATATCTACTGTATCACATACAAATCTGATAACGGAGATAAGAAATGCTCCAAATAGAAATAACGATAAGATATCTCAAAATGCGTTATTGCGATAAAGTCCAACTCAGAAACTATTGATAATGTAGACACCTAAAAATACAGTCAAAGAATTATGAATTTAAATTAAAATGAACCGTCAAATTATATTTTTGATAATACAGTGTCTAAATTTTTGGTGCACTTTTCAAGCAAAGGTTAGATTATGAATATTATAATTAAATATCTACAATTTTATTAATATTTGAATTGTGAAGTGTGACGATAACACAACGAAAACTCCTGGAGGAATAGCGCACTGGAAATTTCGAGGCGTTCGTTACACAACTTCGGAAAATTATCTTTGTTGGAAGGAAAATTGGGAACTTTTTTTACGTGAATGCAATATAAAAACAGGACAATGGTTACCAAAAATTGTGACTTGCCAGATTCCAGAGAAGAGCAATCAATTTTGTCCAGAAGACTTAGTGGAAATACATAATGATTATGACAATGATCATCTTTGCCTTAAGATTTCATCAACGCCTCATAAATATGATGATGAATTTTGCTATGGATCAAATGCAATAGCACCTTCAGATTTATCAAAAGATCAATTGTCGAATCTTTTATTATTGCTACTTGAAAGGAATATTATAGAATATTGGTTACCCTTCCGACGCGATAATAATACTATGCCATTCAATATAAGATTGCCTGGTAAACATTGGAGACAAGTTGTCGATTCAGATAAGATAGAAAAATCGAGTTACAATTTTAATCGAGATTGCATGTCAGCACAATATTCCCAAAGCCTCCCAAAAAAAAAGTTTGCTAAACCTAAAATGATGATGAAAGATTGTCAAGCATTGTTGCACTCAATTTGCATCTTTCAAGACAATTTTGTAACAGCTTCAGGGTGTCCCAAAGGTTTTGGAGCACTAAGATATCGACCAAATGAATGCTATGGTGTTCACCGAAGTAAATCTGCCGAGAATACACAAATATTACTTAAGGAATATTTTCAAAATCGTAATATTCTAAGACGGGTGTTAAAATATTCCATCGCAGAAAATTCAAATGATCAATTCTTTGAAGTTGGTGATTTTTTGGCAGATTCTGGCGAGAGCTATGTAATTCTAATGGACCGAAATGAAAGAGTGTTTGTTAAAAATCGACTATCAGGAACTCTGCCTATTTTAAACAAAAGAGTAGTAAATGTTGTCAATAATGCTGTTCAATTGATGTTGAAAATAGACTTTAAGCTAAAACATTTAATATTAATAGTTTATAACCCCAAGTATCTTTGGCGGATAGGTAACAATAGTGGTATTAAATGCTTTACAAACGCTGATTATGATATTTTGCAAGACACAAATATTAATCTAATTTGGGAAAATGAAAGTAAGACAAAGTCAATTTACAAAGTAAAACTCGTTGGAAAATACCCAGGGGAATATTGGTGTGAAGGACACACGATTCAAAATTTTCAATTAGTTAGCAGCTTAAAAATAGTAACTTCGAAAGAAACTAATGGTCATACCTTTTCAGTAAAATTAAATATGACATGCACGAGTCACTCAGAATTCAATTTATGCAACAATATCAAACATATTAAAGTCAAAAGAATAGCAAAACATGACCATGAAGTGCTTAGAAAATTAGCCAAAACCATTTCTCCACAACTTGTGATACACAACACTCGTATAATGAGCATTGATATAATTACATCAAACTATACCATTTATTGGATCCATATAACGGTTTCTCTTATGAACTCAACAGTTAACAATAGTGATGAAGACAGTAGTGAAGAACGCGACAACATAGAAAATGAACAAAGCATCAGACACGATACGTCTGTAAGGATGGAAGTTTGGAGTCTATTGCAAAAGTTGATATACGTATACAATTTCAACAGCAATACTATAGTACGCAGTACAGAATATTGTTTTCCAGAAATGTTTAATACGGGTAATGATGAAATATTCCAATGGAATCAGGCAGTCAGAGGTGAGGTTGGCACTTTATCAAGTCTGTGTCTTCAAAACAATGGAATGCCGCTGATGCGTAAGTGTAAAGGCAACTTCATATACGGTGCTTATTGGGAAGAGCTAAAAGAAAATATATTGTGTCATCTTAAGAATGAAGAATTCGGAATAACTAAAGCGTTATATAGTTTGGACAAGTCAAATGTAATTAAACGATTCCCAGAAAAGACTGTAAGGGAAGTAAGAACTACTTTACAAGAATATGAGAAATCATTGTTACCAGCGGATATCTATTATACCGCAAACATTCTGCAATCATCAATCAAATATATTCAGAAGTACCTGAACTCGAATGTATCAGGGCAGAGTCGACATCGTGTTGCTATTAAATACACAACCCATGATTTAGTAGAGATATACAATTATATAATAAATGTGAAGCAAAGTACTATAAAGATGTCAGCTGCCTTAAATTCCACTAACAAACTACTAGAGGCAATGGAAACAGCAATTAACATCTTATCCGTACAGAAATCTGAGAATATTTCGAATGGAACGCCAGACGAAATTGATGACTTAACTATGGAACTCGATATATTAGAATATGTGGATATCGGAGTCACTGTAAAAGTTTCAAGTAACTTTCTGTATTTCATAATTAATCCAATTATAGCAAATGTTTCTGGGATCGCCATATTTCATAACCAGAACTTATCGGAATTGCCGCACATATTAAAAGGTGCATTTAAACATGAGCACTTCAGATTTTTACAGTCATCTCATGATATCCTAGAGCTTATTTCGGAGCCTAATTTGCAATTTGCCACATATCTTCCAAAAAAACTCTTAGACAACATGAATACAATATCAACTACGATTAATGTCACCGAGAAACCGCCAAAAATTATTATTATTAAAATCTATTCGAATGACAAGCTTTTCCAACCCCAAGACAATCTCGATCAACAAACTGCAATGGGTCATGTAGTATCAATCTCCTTACCTGGTTTTAATACACAGTTGCCGGAAAACCTTCCCATAGTATTTCGTATTAAAAATAAAATTTTAAGGAAAAATAGTGAAACTGCTATAGATCCATGTAGATATTGGAATTTCAAAAACTGGGTTGCCGACGGAATTTGGATTGATTTAAGTTCACAAATCACTAATCAAGATATAGTAATATGCCAAGTAAGTCATTTAGCACCCTTTTCTTATTCAGTAGGGTTTAATATTACTAACGTTGACGAGGACATTGAGGTCAGTACTCAGCAGGTACACCATCAAGCTTTAGATTTTATCACGGTGATAGGTTGTTCATTATCACTTCTGGGTATTTGTGCCATATTTATTACGGCTGTAACTTTCCAGTCTTGGCGAAGAAAGCCATCATCCAAAGTATTGTTACAACTTTTAGCGGCAATAGCTTTAGAAATGATAATTTTTTGCTTTGTAAGCACCGAGGAATACTCTCTGCATTTAATCATAAAAAGGATTGTACCGAGTTGTGTGACTATTGGAGCTTTTTTGCACTATTCTGTCCTGGTACAGTTTTTCTGGATGGTAGTTTTTGCATACCTTCAATTTAAAAGGTATGTTCAAGTATTTAGCCAAATTCGGCCAACCAGATTCTTAATGAAATCGTCCGCCTTTTGTTGGGGTCTGCCGCTAATACCAGTTATTCTTGTCGTTCTGTTGGATCATAATTCATTTGGCAAAAGCGGCATTTGTTATCCATCCGGGTATGCTCTTTTTTTCGGAATAATTTTACCTATAGCTATAATAATCATTGCAAATTTTATAATCTTTTGCCTTATTATACACAACATATTAGCTAGTTCTACTAATCCGCCCATCCGACACACTGAAAAATCAGTTATAATATACCAGATTCGATTATCGGTTCTATTATTTTTCCTATTGGGAATCACCTGGTGTTTCGGATTCCTATCAACAATGAAAGCTGGAATTATATTCTCTTATTTCTTCTGTCTCACTGCCACATTGCAAGGGTTCGTTATATTTATATATTTTATTATCCTTGATCCAGTAACTCGACGAATGTGGAGCCAATATCTTTACAAACTATGTTCAAATGACCAAACTGCTATTCACAGTACAACGAGTATTAAGGACATCTCTCAAACATCTTAATCAATGCACATTGTATTAAATCGTAATATGCTGGAATTTTACTTCGAAAGCTTGTTTTTTTTATAATATATATTTAAATAGATTGATTTTAAGAATTTTCAAAAATGTAAAAATTTTATATTAAAAACAATATTTTTTTTTTTTTAATTGCATTACTTGTATTTACCCTTATTTGGTTCTAGCACATGAGACCGGTGTAATGTATCAACGAAAAGAAAATCGTGAACTAAATTCTCTCATCATGCTCGTCGTTCATAAATGATAGTTTCTTTGTGTATTTATGTGTGCATGAACATAAGTATTTGTATGCAAATAGATTTCTACAACGCAATGAGTTAATTTAATGTTCATTCGTGTATTCAATTGATATTAATTCTGACATACCACGTCATTCACAAATTCCATTGAGTAAGTACATTTGTATATGATACAAGAAACGATTTACACGTTCTCGCTTTGCTCGAACATCAACGCCCTGTGGGTATTCGGCGTTTTAGTGCTAGCATTTTTGTACCCATTACCCAACTTATAAAAATGTGGTCAGGAGACTCAAGTTTATTTATTTTGATTTTTTATTTATTATGCGCTAACAAACAGCACCATCAAGTGGCCCAACGACACCAAGCAAAGGCTTCATAGCGCGCGTGCACTAAGGGGCGCACCATTGTTTCTTTTTGTATATTTGAAAAAAATCTATAACATACCGACATGGTCACTTTGTCAACTAAACAAACAAAGCAGCTGTAAGTGAATTTTTTCATTCGATCACAACCAAATTCACAGGAATCATTGAGACTTTAATTATTATGCATACCCAACTTCAGTGCTCTAGGTCTATTATTACGGCTTTTCCAGTTTTTGGGGGCGGAAAGGGGCGTGGCAAAAATCTAAAACAAACTTGATCTGCGTAAGAGCTACATATATACTGTCACCAAATTTGATATCTCTAGGTCATTCACACACTTAAAACGTCCATATGCATTGGGCACAACTATTTTAATAAATAATTTAAGAAATATCTTTTGTTCTACTAATCAGTTTTTTACCAAAATTATAAGGTAAGGTAAGGTACTCGTATTATGCACAGATGGCTTACCAAATTACACATCATTACACAAAGAACTTTATTATACACGATTTACAAAAAAAATAGTGACTTTTGATTTTTGAAATAAACATGATCTGCGTAATGAATGCAGGAGCCTATGTACTAAATTTGATGTCTCTTTGTCGTATACTCTCTGAGATCTAGGTGTTCATACAGACAGACAGACGGACAGACGGACATGGCTATATCGTCTCGGCTGTTGATATTGATCAAGAATATATATACTTTATTAGGTCGAAGATACCTCCTTCTGCATGGTACATATATTTTCTGTTGGCACTAAGTTATAATACCCTTCTACCCTATGGATAGCAGCTTTAATTACGACTTTACACACTAGACAAATGACAAAATATCGAATTTCTAAGAGTGCAAAATGAAGTATTTTCTATATACATATAAAGTATTCGTAGACATTACAAAGCTATAGTACTATCAACGCACAGCCCAAATAATAGAAGCTACTATTCTGAAATTTTCACACAACCTACATATGGACATCTAGGCGCCCATAAGGAAGCGATCCGAGATAATTACTCTAACTATCTTTAATCACAGTTTGAAAATTCAATGTATGCCATGTATTAGTGTATTGCCGCGCGGCTTGTAGTGATGGTAGTGTCGACTGTCAGTCGACCAGACAACCGAGTTCAACTCACACTCTATTCTATCGCAATTCTACTTTTTAAAAATATGTCAATTTAAGTACGTTGCAGAATGAAATTGTAATGTACAACGAATGTTGCTAACATTAAGATATATATGTATGTGTAATGTTGAATAAGCAACAACAAACTTTTTTGCATTAAAACCAAAAATATTTTAAAAGGCTTAAGTTTGTGATTGGAAGCCGATCGGGCAACGGCGGTAATGGTCCTGAAGCTAGAGTGCCTCTGAGTTGGGAGTTGTAATGGTCCCATATAAAATAAAACATAGAAAAAAATATTAAAAAAATAATAATTATTAAACGAAAATGAGAGAAAAAAATTAAAATCGGCCGTTACAATTTGAATTCAAATTGTTACGCTCTTAAAGACTACAAGCGACTCTGTGTGTAAGTCGCATATTACAACCCTGCAATGTGACAAGTACATTTTCATCACACGCAAGCTCTTTGAAGGTTGGGTGATCTTCCGCATCCGGCTTAGATTTCTCTCTTTGCACAATCGCCAAGCGCATCAGATGTAGGCAGGTCTTCAAAGAGTTTTAAAAAACACAAACAAAACAGATTTGGGAAAAATAAAAGCAAAATAATTTAAACTTTTTCGTAACGTGCCGGCAAGGTAATTATTGAAGAAAAATTAAAAAAGTATATATATCTAAAGTCCAGTTGACTTATTATATTATAGTATTGTCGAGACGATATACTCATGTCCGTCTGTCCGTCTGTCAGTCTGTCCGTCTGTCTGCCTGTATGAACACCTAGATCTCAGAGACATAGAGACACCAAATTTGGTACATAGGTTTCTGCAATCCTTACGATCAAGTTTATTTCAAAAGTTGAATACCACGCCCCCTTCGCCACAATATGCATAAATCTAGAACAAGTCAAGTTTTTTTTTATGTACATCGCGTATAACTCCAAAAGTTCTTTGTGCAATAATGTGTAATTTGGAAAGCCATCTGTTCTTAATACTTTTAATATACCCTGTAATTTTGGTAAAAATCGGATAAGTAGAACAAAAGTTATTTGTTAAATTATATATTATAGTTGTGCCTATTATATAAAATAGTTGTGCCCAATGCATATGGACGTTTTAAGTGTGTGAATGACCTAGAGATATCAAATTTGGTGACAGTATTCATGTAGGTCTTACGCAGATCAAGTTTGTTTTAGATTTTTGCCACGCTCCTTTCCGCCCCCAAAAACTGGCAAAGCCGTAATAATAGACCTAAAGCACTGAAGTTTGGTATCCATAATAATAATGATAGTCTCAGTGATTCCTGTGAATTTGGTTGATATTGAGTGAAAAAGGAGTTATTAAAGAATCAATTTTATATGCAAAATTCACAAATTTCAGTTTATTCTATGGTATATTTTTTGTTAAAATATCATCTAAGCTTTTTGTTTTCTCTCGAAATGGGTTGCGGGTATCATACGGTCGAGAACTCTCGACCGTAGCTTTCTTACTTGTTTCATTTAATTTAAAAAGGAAGTGAAATAAGCGAGTTGATACCGCGGGAGGAACAACAAACAAATTGTTTGCAACTTATTTTTTCAGGAATTGATAGTCAAGTTGTTCCTGTAATGTTAAAATCACCAAGAACAAGAGCAAATTGGAGGCAAAAAAAATGTGAAGAATAGACAGAAGAATCAGAAGAGGAAAGAACGTAGGAACAAGTTATAAAAATACAAACACCATGAACGGGCAATTTTACAGCTACGAATTCTAAATCGAAAGCACAATCCATTTTTATTAATTCCGAACAAACCAACGTCAACATCGATTAGAACCTCACATCCACGACGAGGAGAAGTGCGATCTCGTCTACAGATATTATATTTACTTGAAAGGATTTTACAGTTTATAATGTCAGGCCTAATCCAAGACTCTGGAAAAGCGACATTATATGAAAAGGACAGATTACTAAGAAAGAGACTACTAAGTTTGCTACACAGACGTTTTACGTTCTGATAGCCAAGTGAGAAGAAAGTTTTTTTTTTGTAGCTACAGCGCTTTTACTCGAAACTTCAGGAAGTTTAACAGAAGTACGAATTTTCTTTTTTTGCCGTATATTCCTTTACAATTACATGATCTGGACTCAACTTTTTACAGCAAATATTGTTAAATTGATAGGCAGGAACAGTCATTTTAAAAGACGATATTTCCCAGGAATAATTAAATTGAAATTTATCCACTGAAACATTGTTTAATACATTTCTTTAAGGTAATTACTTTAATCGTTTGCTACATCGCGTCTCTATCCTGTGATAGTGCATATTAGTTTCTTATCACAAAATAGTGAATTACATTTGTGCTTATTAGAGCTGTGTTTATTTCTACATAAACTAAGTTCAAAGTTTTCTTGTTGTGGTAAGCATTAGATTTTGCGTGTCTATTCTTTATGCTTTCCTTCGCAGTGTGACGGTTTCTCTCTCAACAACTCTCAGTTGACAGTATTCCGTTAGTGGCGCTCTCTGCTCTCACTGCTTGCCCTACTGTTTTGTTGTTGCTAACATATTTTTGTTTTGATTCTGTACAGTGGGCATAGTTCCTACTATTTCAAAGTAATTTTTTTTTAATTTTGTAAATTTTTAATTTGGTTTTTTTTTTTTATTTAAATTTATAATGGATGGCAAAATTGTGTGTTGTCTGAAGAGTTGCCAGAAGCAGATCACGGCTTCGCAACCCAGTATGGCCTGCTGGCTCTGTGATAACGTAGTACACGTAAAGTGTGTAGGTTATTCAGGGCTAGTGGCAGATACCATTGCCAAAAGAACTGGGCTTAACTGGTGTTGTGAGTCATGTCGAGAAGTTAAGTGCGAAATGCGGATGTTTATGAGACAGATAAGAGTCGGTTTTACTAATCTAATTGGTGGCTTTCATAAGTTAAACGATCAGTTTAGTGCCTTGAATTCTCAGTTCAACAGTTTGAAACTTATGGCTGAGTCTCTAAAGATAATATACCATATATTACTCGTTTGGCTCCTAAGCCACTTGTGGGGGTTCCACCAATGAAACAGATTTTTGTTTCAAGGCTTTCCTCTGATCTCACGTCAGATGACGTAAAGGCTTTCATTATAGCCAAAATTGAAAATCCCAATCCAATAGTGGAAAATTTTAAATTTGCTTATGATAGACAAATTGCATCTTTCAAGATCAATGTCGCACCTTCACTTTTTGAAACCATATGCTCACCAAGTTTTTGGCCAGGGTATTTGCTGGTAAAAGAGTTCAAAGCTAAAGTTAAAAATCGGACTCCGATTGGGCTTTTACCAAATGGACCTGTACAGTCTCAATCTTCTTCTTCTTCATCATCTTCAAAAAACTAATTTCATTATTTCTTATATTCTATCAAAATGTGCATAGTTTGCGTAGTAAAATAAGCTTGCTCATATGTATATACCTCCGTCGTCCGATTAATCTGTATACCAGGATCACCTGGAAGCAATAAAATCGGTTTTTGCCTTGTTATCTGACAAAGATCATGTTGTTGTTCTAGGAGACTTTAACCTTCCTGGGACAGCTTGGTATCCTTGTGATAACTTCTGTTTTCTTACTCCATCGAACCGACATGACTTTATTGATGGTTTACATGAATTATCTTTGGGCCAAATTAACAATGTACGAAAATCTCTTTGCCGCCAATTAGATCTATGCTTTGTCTCTGAACCTACCAGCGTAGTTCTATCTAGATCGGAACCCCTTACATCTCCTGAAGACCCTTATCATCCAACTCTGGAGTTAAGGAACGAACTTAGCAGATCTGTACTCGCTAATTCTGATATACCTGCCGATCGAGTTCGTTGCTTTCGAAAGGCAAACTTTCCCAAATTAATCCAACTTCTTGATGGAATTGATTGGTCTAATTTGTATTCCTGCACTGACATAAGTGCCGCCGTCAGTTTATTCTATAATAAATTAAATCTTTGCTTTGATGCTAGTATTCCTCCTTATTTTCCGCATAGGTCTAATAAACCTCCTTGGTTTTGTAAGCAACTTTCTAACCTTAAGAACCTGAAGTCAAGACTTTATAAAAAGTTTAAAGTTTCAGGCTCTACCTTAACTTTTTCGCAATATATAATTCCTCGCTCTAATTTTATCGAGTTTAACGCTGTGTGTTATAAAAATTACTTAGCTCGCTGTCGGGTTAGCTTCTCTGAAAACCCAAGAAAGTTTTTTAATTTTGTACACACTAAGCGTAAGTCTTCCTCTTATCCCCTTTGTCTATCTTACGAAAATTCGCAAGCAAATTTAGGTCAGGCGATCGCTGATCTATTTGCTTCTTTTTTTCAAACTACTTATTCTTCTTCTTCCTACTCTAACGCGCCCTATCCTTACAGCCTGTCTTGGTCGAATTGTATCTTCAGTCGCTTAATGAGTGAGAAGTCTCTGATTCGATATCTTCAAATGGTTGATCCGGTGTTTTTGCCCGGTCCGGATGGAGTTCCTGGCTGTGTACTTCAGTACGGAGCCGAGGCTTTATGCAGACCGTTGCTGAAATTATTTGATTTATAGCTTGAGTCATCGACTTTTCCCTCTTTATGGAAGGAATCTTTCATTATTCCACTCCATAAGAAGGGAAGTAAGTCTGACGCCAAAAACTATAGAGGGATATGTAAATTGTCTGCTATACCAAAAGTTTTTGAGAAGATATTAAAAAGTCATTTACAACATTTATGTAGTTCTATTATTTCCCCCTACCAGCACCGATTTGTGAAACATAGATCCACTGTTACTAATCTTCTTGAGTTTTCTTCGTTCGTTAACCAGGGTTTCCTAAAAAACGAAAAAACTGACATCATCTATACTGATTTTAGTAAAGCCTTTGACTCAGTAAATCATTATCTTTTGTTATATATGTTTGACTTAATTGGATTTCCCAATAATTTGATTTGCTGGATTTCAAGCTATCTAAGCCAAAGAACGCAAAAGGTTTCTCTTAATAATTATACCCGCTACCCATAGGGTAGAAGGGTATTATAACTTAAAGCCAACAGAAAATGTATGTAACAGGCAGAAGGAGGCATCTCCGACCCCATAAAGTATATATACTCTTGATCAGTGTCAACAGCCGAGATGATATAGCCATGTCCGTCTGTCCGTCTGTCTGTCTGTGTGAACACCTGGATCTCAGAGACTATAAGACATAGAGACACCAAATTTGGCAAAAAGATTCCTTCATACCCTACGCAGATCAAGTTTATTTCAAAACTTGGATGCCACGCCCCCTTCGCCCACAATAAGCATTAATCTAGAATAAGTCAAGTTTTTTTTTTATGTAAATCGCGTATAACTCCAAAAGTTCTTTGGGTAATGATGTGTAATTTGGTATCTGCGCTTGACACTCTTAATATACCCTGTAATTTTGGAACAAATCGGATAAGTAGAACAAAAGTTATTCGTTAAATTATTTATCAAAATAGTTGTGCCCAATGCATATGGACGTTTTAAGTGTGTGAATGACCTAGAGATATCAAATTTGGTGACAGTATTCGTGAAGGTCTTACGCAGATCAAGTTTGTTTTAGATTTTTGCCACGCCCCTTTCCGCCCCCAAAAGTCTGTAAAAGCCGCAATAATAGACCTAGAGCATTGAATTTTGGTATGCATAATAACAATGATGGTCTGAATGATTTCTGTGAATTTGGTTGAGATCGAATGAAAGTTATTAACGAATCAATTTTATATGCAAAATTCACTTGCAGCTGAACGCGCTTTGTTTGTTTAGTTGACAGTGTGACCATGTCTGTGTTGTGGATTTTTACCCGCTATTTTCAAATATATACAAACAAAACACTAGTTTTAGTATATTTTTGGTATATTTGTTGTTAAAATATCATTTACATTTTTTGTTTTCTCTTGAAATGGGTTGCGGGTATCATACGGTCGAACACTCTCGACTGTAGCTTTCTTACTTGTTTTCTTTCTAATACATTCCGAGTTACCTAAGGAGTTCCCCATCTCGGTCCCTTGCTTTTCACATTGTTCATAAATGATCTACCTACTGTTTTGACGCAATCTCGCGTACTAATGTATGCAGATAATGTTAAAATATGCCTGCAGTACAGGGATTGGCCATGCCATATCAAGTTGCAGAGAGATCTTTACTCTTTTCAGTCATGGTGCTCTAAATGTGTTGTGGTGTCCTTATACAGAGCTAATCCACATTTGGCCTCTTACTTACTGAACGGTAACGATTTAAAAGAATTACTGCTGTTGATGATCTAGGTATTCTCTTACATCATAAACTTAAATTTTCTGACCACATTTCTAGAACGGTCAATAAAGCTATGTCTGTACTCAGTTTCATTAAGAGGTGGACCCTTTATACTTCACTTGTTCGTCCGATTCTGGAATATGGTTCGTGTGTATGGTCTCCACAGCATTCTGTGAACCAGATTCGCATTGAATTTGTTCAAAAACAATTTCTCTTATTTGCTTTGCGTGGATTGAACAGGAATGCTAAAGTGAGATTGCCGTCATATAGTAGTAGACTTCTTTAAATAAACCTACCTTTTTTAGCTAATCGCTGAATAATGCTTGGCATTTTATTTATTTTTAATCTTATTAATGGTGATATTGATTCTTCAGAACTAATATCGCGACTAACCTTTTCCGTCCATCTAGACTAACCCGTTGTTTCATTCCGCTTGCTCTTTCCCTTTGTAGATCTAATTTTGCATTGGATGTCCTTTTAGAGTTTTATGGTTTAACTATAAAAGATTTTATCATTTATTTTCTCTCTATCACTCTATCGCTAACACTGCTTTTAATCTTAAAACTTTACTACTAACCTACTTAACTAATAATTAGACTGAATTTAGCTTATAGTAATAAATTAGCGTCCAGAACGAGTCCACCTGCAAACGTCGGCGAGTGCAGACGTGTTTTCTTTTTGTCTTCTTATCGTGCAACGAAAATTAAATAAAAAACAAAGCATAGTGCAGTGTAAGCTCTAATCAACAATACACAGTGGGCGAAAAGACGCTTAGTGCGATGAACTTCGTACTTTTTGTGTAAACAACAAGAAGAAAATCTAAAACACTAAGCTATGAGTGAATTCGACACTCATACAGTGCTCCAACGTCAGCAAGACGAGCGTCGGCTCTCTTTGCAACGTAACAACGCATACCATTCAATCGTGTCAATGCAAGACAACGCGACCGCAAAACCAACAAAAACTAACCAACCGCGATCTATAACACCAAGCCCGAGTAATGAACTCAATCCAACATCGCAAAGTAGAGAGCGCTCTTGTTCTTGCTCTCTCTCTTGCTCTCAAGCGCTCTTGTTGGATAAAGGCCCTTACCCTTCCCTCATGCCAACCTGCTTAGCCACGGTCACCAGTACAGTGTCATCATTAGCAACTGTAACGGCAACCATTACAACAACTATAATGGTATCGACTGCTCGCGCAATACCATCCACCGTAGCAACGGAATCTGCTGTGCAAGCAAATAATGCAGCACCTGACACCAGCGCGCTCTCTTCAAAACAACGTTCGACCGTACAGACTGGTATGGATCGCTACATACAAATAAAACGTAAGCTTAGCCCGCAGAACTCTAGACTTGGTAACTCTGCTAAAATAACTCGAGGCACCTCAAACCAATCTACAGTCGAGAAGCCCATAGAAGCAAACAGATTTGCTATTTTGGCAGATAAATCCGATGATATAACTTCTGAAGATATCGTAGGGAACAACAAAAAGCCCAAGCCGCCACCGATTTACGTTCGAGAGAAAAGTTCTAATGCTCTCGTAAACTCGATACTGAATCTAATAGGACCAGACAATTTCCACATAATTCCATTAACTAAGGGAAATATTCACGAAACAAAAGTTCAGACTAACACGGAAGTAAACTACAGAATCTTGTCGAAGTATTTAAAGCAGTAAAGGCCAGCAAGTAGTACTTAAAGGTATTGAGCCGGAAGTAACACCAGCTGAAGTTACAAGCGCACTGAAGGAGAAAGGTTTTAACGTAAAAAATGTTATTAATATTTTGAATAGAGAAAGAAAGCCTCAACCTCTCTTCAAGGTAGAACTTGAACCCGAAACCAAATCCAAGCCTCTGAAAAAAAACGAAGTGCATCCTATTTTCACTCTCCAGTTCCTACTACATCGCAGGATTACGGTAGAAGAGCCGCATAAAAGAAATGGTCCGGTGCAATGCAATAATTGTCAGGAATATGGCCACACAAGGTCTTATTGCACGCTTCGTCCAGTATGCGTTGTATGTGGAGACCTTCATGACTCCCACAAATGCCCAAAAAATAAAGAGGATCCCAGCAGCAAAAAGTGTGGAAACTGCGGAGGCAACCACACGGCTAACTACAGGGGCTGCCCAGTCTACAAGGAACTGAAAAGTCGTACACACGAAAGAGTGACCACTGCTCGCTCACATACACTACCTATGAAATCTACGCGTGATGTCTTCCCCCCCACAGCTGTTAAGTCTTTAGTCAATAATGAATTCTCCGACAAACCCGGAAGCTTTGCAACTGCTCTAAAATTGGGTCTTAAAAGTACCGCTCCCACCAAGCCACGATCATCCGTTTCCCCTCACCAACCAGAAGAACGGTCTACGAACAAAATTGAAACAATGTTATGTAATCTTCAACAAAGTATGATGGAGTTCATGTCATTCATAAAGACAACTATGCAAGATCTTATGCGAAACCAGAATGTTTTGATTGAGCTGCTTGTTGCTCAAAAACAGACTAAGTAATCAATGGCTCCACTCCGTATATCACTGTGGAACGCTAACGGCGTCTCACAGCGCAAACTCGAGTTAACTCAATTTCTTAATAATAACCATATCGATGTAATGCTACTCGCAGAAACTCATCTTACGAATAAATATAATTTCCAAATTCGAGGCTACTTCTTCTACAACACGAATCACCCAGACGGGAAAGCACATGGAGGCACTGGGATTCTGATTAGAAATCGCATCAAGCACTGCTTCCAGAAATAGCTTCGCCACTAACTTCATGCAAGCTACATCTATAGATGTACAAATGGATTCCCGATCCTTAAAGCTTGCCGCCGTATACTGTTCTCCTCGGTTTACAATATCCGAATCCCAATTCACGGACTATTTCAACTCTCTGAGCCAACAATTTATAGCAGCAGGAGACTTTAATGCCAAGCATACGCACTGGGGATCTCGACTTGTAACTCCAAAGGGTAGGCAGTTGTACAATGCAATAATAAAACCAAGCAACAAGCTAGACTGTGTGTCACCTGGGACACCTACATATTGGCCAACAGATCCTAGAAAAATGCCAGACTTGATCGATTTTGCAGACACAAAAAACATTCCACGCAACCTGATAAGTGCCAACTCCTTATCAGATCTATCGTCTGATCCAAAGGGCCAGTACTTCTTCACCTAAATCTACATCCAGTTGCGGTAGATAAACCATTCAGACTAACAACGAATAAAACCAATTGGCTTAAGTACAAAAAATATATAAGTTCGCATATTGAATTGAATCCACGCTTGAATGACGAAGCTGATATCAACTTATCCACAAACACTCTAGAATCCGTCTTGGTCGCAGCTGCTCGCATGTCAACTCCACAAACGCAAAAAACATCGTACAATCATAGGTACACGAACGTTGAAATAGAGCAGCTTGTTCTAGCAAAGCGACGCTCACGGCGAGAATGGCAATCCAACAGATCACCATCTGCAAAACAAAGGTTAAAAGACGCTACACGGAGGCTCTCAGCTGCATTACGTCATGAGGAAGAAAGGTCCCAAAGGCATTACATAGAGCAGTTATCCCCAATGAGCTCCAAGTTCCCACTTTGGAGAGCACACTCATCACTCTGCGCACCAACCGAATCTACAATGCCAATAAGGACATCCACAGGCAACTGGGCTCGCAGCGACGAAGAAAGAGCCGACAGATTTGCAGAGCATCTTCAAAATGTATTTCAGCCCAATACATCATCAAACGGGATCTCACTGCCAGCTACGTCATATATCGACACATCTACGTATGAACCAATTGTATTTAGGCCACATGAGTTACTCAAAATCATAAGCGAACAACTTAACCCAAAAAAATCCCCAGGATGCGACCTAATATCACCAAAAATGATTATTGAACTTCCTTTCTGTGCTGTTCAAACTATTTGCCAACTCTTCAATGCAATAACGAGACATGGACAGAGAGATGGAAAAAGTCGATCATTATAATGATACCAAAACCTGGCAAAGACCGCACAATTGCCTCATCATATAGACCAATTAGTTTACTAACGTGTCTGTCAAAACTCTTTGAAAAATGCTTCTTGGCACACATTACCCCATATCTCAGAACACACAATAAAATCCCGACTCATCAATTCGGTTTTCGAGAAAAACACGGAACCATTGAGCAAGTCAACCGCATAACATCAGAAATCCGAAATGCATTTGAACAAAGGGAGTACTGCACTGCGATATTTCTGGACGTATCACAAGCCTTCGACAGAGTATGGTTAGATGGTTTAATGCACAAAATTACAGAAATGCTCCCAACCAACACTCACAAACTTTTGAAGTCATATCTTTACAACAGGAAATTCTCAGTAAGATGTAATTCTGCCATGTCCGGTGACTACATCACTAGAGCCGGAGTTCCTCAAGGCAGTGTACTTGGACCAACACTTTACCTTATCTACACTGCGGACATCCCAACGAGCAAGCAACTAACCACGTCCACTTTTGCTGATGACACAGCGATCCTAAGCCGCTCGAGATGCCCCAAGCAAGCAACGGCGCAACTTGCTATACACCTGGTGACAGTGGAGAAATGGCTATCCGACTGGCGAATCAAAGTCAACGAACAAAAATGCAAACACGTAACGTTCACACTTAACAGGCAAGACTGCCCTCCACTTATTCTAAACAACACAGTGGTTCCGATAGCAAATGAAGTAACATATCTTGGCGTGCACCTCGATAGACGACTTACTTGGCGCAGCCACATCGAAGCCAAAAGAACACATCTAAAGCTCAAAGCCAACAGCCTCCACTGGCTTATCAATAGCCGCTCGCCCCTTAGCTTCGACTATAAGGTACTTCTATACAACACCGTTTTGAAACCAATCTGGATGTACGGCTCTCAGTTGTGGGGGAATGCCAGTAACAGCAGTGTAGATATAATGCAACGGACTCAATCAAAAATTCTCAGAACCATCACCGGGGCACCGTGGTACGTTCGCAATGAAAACATTCACAGGGACCTTCACATACCACTCGTCAGAGAAGAGATATCACAAATCATAACAAAGTACTACGACAGGCTATCAGTACATCCAAATCATCTCGCGAGAGCCCTCAGGAGAGTTTCCAGCAGTTCTCGTCTTCGCCGCAACGACCTTCCCATCCAGCGCTAATTATTAGGACCATGTAGTCTCTATTCAGTTCAAATTAAACTGTTAGAAATTGTATTATTTTAAGATTTGCAACCTTATTGTTAGACTCATAAAGAGAAGATCCAATAAAAACAAACCAAGCTTAAAAAAAAAAAAAATTATTTATTTATTTATTTATTTATTTATTTAAAGTCGACTATGAACAGTCGACATTGAAGAAATTATAATATGAAAACCCAATCAGGTCAGATGATAGGTTAGTTAACTAGTATTTTATTTTTATTTTTATTAGCGACACCATGTTAGTTGCTTATTATTGTTTGCTAAGAATGACAGAATACAATTTTTTTATTTTATATTTAGAAGAGATGCATCGGCGTTGAAAACACAGTAGAGTCTGTTGTAGTCAGCACAGAGAACTCGAAAAGGTTCATGCATGGAATAGTTAGGTGTTAAGTTACGTGTATGTCTAACTGGGACAGAAAGGTTTATATGCCTAAGAAGGTAGGAAGAATCAATATCACCCTTTAGTAGTTTGACTATAAACATAACCCCAAGCATGCTACGACGATTAGCAATGAGAAAAGATTAAGTAAAAGAAGTCTACTATCATAAGAGGGTAAGTCAATACCTGAAACCCAGGTAAAGCCTCTCAACGCAAAAAGCAGAAAGATAAGATTGTTATGATTTGAGTATTGTGGTGACCAAATACAAGAACCGTATTCCAGAATGGGACGGACAAGCGAAACGAAAAGAAGCTTTGTCGTAAAAGGGTCATCCAATTCCTTTGCCCATCGCTTGATGAACCCAAGAACTTGAGTCGCTTTGTTAACAGTAATTGAAATGTGTTTGTCAAACTTTAGCATATGATCTAGAAGAACTCCTATTCACATCGTCTTCTCTAATCAGAGGTACCATATTAAGAGTATAATTACTGATGTAAGCGGAGGTTCTGTAAAATGACATAACTTCACATTTCGAAAAATTTAGTAGTGGTTAATTACATTTACACCAGGAATAAAAACGATCAAGATCAGCTTGCAATAGAGAGTTAGAAGCTATATTATTATAAGTTAGGCAAATGTTGACATCATCAGCATACATTAAGATATTAGAATTTAAAATAACATTGGGAAGATCGTTAATGAAAAGGTTAAAAAGAAGAGGACCGAGATGACTACCCTGAGGAACACCTGAGGTTACAAAGACAGGTTTAGAAGTTGCTTATTTAAATATTACTGTTTAAGTTCTATTATTAGGATAGTCAGATACCATAACAAAAAATTATATGGAAATCCTATCATGTTAACTTTTTTAACTAAAAGGAAATGTTTAACAGAGTCAAAAGCTTTACTAAAGTCAGTATATATAACATAAATCTGCAACTAATTCTGAAAACCTTTGATCACTAGAGAAGAAAACTCTAATAGGTTGGTAGTCGTAGATCTCTGTTTCACAAAAGAGTTTCGGTATAGCGGATAATTTGGAAATACCTCTATAACTATTAACGTTATGTTTTGAACCATTTTTATGCAAGGGGATTATGAATGAATCCTTCCATATACCAGGGAAAGAGGCAGACTCAACAGACATAATAAAAATCCGGACAATACCTAAGGACACAGCCTGGAATACCATCTGGACCGGGTGAAAATACAGGTCTTATAGGATTGAATTCGCTTAAAACGGAGCATTCAGTGATCACAGGATCAGGAATAAAGTTAGACTTTTGCAAGTTATAGGGATAAGATATATGAGGTGAGTAGCTGTCAATTGAGTAAGTAGATTGAAAGAAGTCTGCAAACAGATCGGCAGCGGCCTGATCACTGCATGCAGTCTTATCTTGAAATGTAACTGAGGAAGGTAGTGAAGAACATTTTCGTTTAGAGTTAACAAAATTATAGAACTGTCTAGGATTCTGAGCAAATTGTAACCGACACCGACGCAGATAAATATTGTAAAGCTGCGTGTTAACTGAAACGAAATTCGATTTTGCAATAGCATATCGCGCGAATCAGAAGAATTTCTTGTGCGTTGATATTTTTTTAAATATCGTGACTTTAGGTTTTTTAATCCACTTAATTCCCGAGAAAACCAAAGTGGCCTAATTGACTTCAATGGATATCTACGAGGAACACACTGGACAACAAAATTTTGTAGCGTATTATAAAAAATAGTCAAAGCACCTTATAAATTAATGGAATCATGAAAAAGAGATCAATCATAATTTAAGATGAGGTCATTTAATTTATAACAAGTAAGAAAGCTACAGTCGAGAGTGCTCGACCGTATGATACCCGCAACCCATTTCGAGAGAAAACAAAAAGCTTAAATTATATTTTAACAAAAAATATACCACAGAATATACTGAAATTTGTTTGTTTTGTATATACATATTTTTAAGAAATCCATTAAATACCAACATGGTCACACTGTCAACAAAACAAACAAAGCGCGAGCAGCTGCAAGTGAATTTTGCATATAAAATTGATTCTTTAATAACTTCCTCGTTTTTTATTCGATCCCAAATTCACAGGAGTCATTCAGACTATCATTGTTATTATGCATACCAAAATCCAATGCTCTAGGTCTTTACAGATTTTTAAGTTTTTGGGGGCGGAAAGGGGCGTGGCAAAAATCTAAAACAAACTTGATATGCGTAAGATCTACACGAATACTGTCACCAAATTTGATATCTCTAGGTCAATCACACACTTAAAACGTCCATATGCATTGGGCACAACAATTTTGATAAATAATTTAACGAATAACTTTTGTTCTACTTATCTGATTTGTACCAAAATTATTATATTAAAAGTGTCAAGCGCAGATGGGTTACCAAATTACACATCATTACACAAAGAACTTTTGGAGTTATACGCGATTTACATAAAAAAAACTTGACTTTTTCTTGATGAATGCTTATTGTAGGCGAAGGGGGCGTGGCATCCAACTTTTGAAATAAACTTGATCTGCGTAGGGCATGCAGAAACCTTTGTGCCAAATTTGGTGTCTCTATGTCTTATAGTCTCTGATATCCAGGTGTTAGCTATGCCAATGTGCTCAGAAACAGGTAATTCAATTGACAACTTTAAAGTTGGAGGATGAGAATCTTCAGGAACTACAAGAGGGTCAATTCTATGTACAGAGGCATAAGCAGGATCTGATACAAATATTAGGTCAAGAAGACGGTTATTGCAGTTATAAATATGGTTAATTTGTGATAGAGAAAGATCAAGAAGGCCATTTAGAGACTCATGCGGAAAAGAAGGAACTAGAGTATTATTTACAGCAGACCAAGATATATTTGGTAAATTAAAATCATCAAGCACAAACAAAAATTCACTATCTAGTAGTTTAGAGGATATAGACTTTAAAATAGATAAGTGTTCAAAATAAACAGAAATATCAGATTGAGGTGGGATGTACGAACAAGTGATATAGGCAGAAGTGTGACCAAACGTTGTCTTAATGGCGACAAATTCAATGCCGGACTCCGAGCAGATTAATTCCGATTTAAGGTCAAAATCAACACCAATAAGAAAACCACCACCAATTCTAGACAAACGGTCACATCTGTAAGACGTAAATTTATTACTAAAGAAAGATTAGTTTGAAATTTCAGGCTTTAACCAAGTTTCAGTAAACATTAAGATACTACGTTCAAAGCTGAAACTATCTAGATAGACTTTAGATAGTTTTGATTTAATGCCCCTTACGTTTTGATACGCTATACGAATAGGGGAGGTAAACTCAACAGCACTAATATTTAGTTTTTTGAAGCATTAGTGTTAGTTTTATTAACAGTAGGAGCTTGATATTAGGTTGCAAATTAACTGGGATGATGATACATTTCTTTGGCCTGAACTCATGTACCACCATATGAGATGGCCAGAAACTCGGGTCACACAACAAAGGAAATGAGTCGGAAGGAACAGTTAATTTAAATGAAGCAATATCCCGAGGAGTAGAGAAATTGAATTTTTTGTATGGCTACCGATGCCGTGGATTTTGTGGCGATATAAGCTGAGATGGACTCGCACGTAGTATCGGCAGTGTTGTAAATTAATGATTAAATATACTAAAATGTTGAAACTATGAAACAGTAAAAGACAATTTAATTGATTGTTTTCGTCGCAACACTACACCACAGCACAGCAGGATCAGAATGAAAGAGGCAAATCAAAGTGTGACCAGATTGTATGTCAACTTAAATACATAATTCAGTGTTGTAGAATGTTCTTTTTGACTTAACAGAATGGGCATATTCAATACGCCCCCTCAAAAATAACATTTCAATTATTAAATAAAACTTAAGGATTATATTCATTCTTGATTGACTTAATCTAACGTGGCTAGTGTGCATATTCTGGGGTGTACATCCAGTGATCCAGTATTTACTGCAAGAATCAGGGAAAACCCAGAAAAACCCGATTAGATCACTACATATCTTAACTTATAAATCTTTTTGACTTCATTAAGTATTTACTTTAAATTATGTTTTCAAAACAACTTCTTAGTTTAACATAACATAATAATAACATCAGCAACTTAACATATTTAAAAAAAATCAGATCAATTAGATAAGTTATTTATGTTCAGCACAAAAGATTAGTTTCAGTCGTCTTGTTGTAGAAGTCCCATCTTGTTTCGCAGTTCAAAAAATCTTGTAGCAGCTAACGGTTTAGTAAAGATGTCTGCCAGTTGATTTCCTGTAGGGATATACTCAATGCAAACAACGTTATTTTCCACTTGCTCTCTAGCAAAATGATATTTTATATCTATGTGTTTGGATCGTTTATGACATGAGGGATTGTTGGCTATACTGATACAGCCTTGGTTGTCCTCATAAATTTTAATGGGTCTTTCAAGCTTAATGTTTACACTCTTTAGTAGAGCTCTTAACCATAAAGCTTCTCTTACAGCCTCAAACAAGGCCATGTATGTGTTCCAACAAATTAAATTCGAATCAAACATTTTAAATAAATGGCCTGTTGTACTCTTTCTATCAATTTCATTTCTTCCCCAGTCGAAATCTGCATATCCAACTAATATATTTTCAAACGTTTTATTTTTAAAAATTAATTTTATATTTATGCTTCCTTTTAAATATCTAAGTATCCGTTTTAAGCATTGCCATAATTCAGAGTTATTTTTACTGCTATATCTACTTAAGATGTTAACTGCAGTAGCTAAATCTGGGCGTGTACACAACATTATGTACATTAAACAGCCAATAAGATTACGACATGGCACATTGCAATTTTCATCTGAGTTCAGTAATTCATAATTTAGTTTGCTTGCTAAAGGGGTACTAACTGCATTGCAATCTTCCATATTAAATTTGTTTAATATAAGCAGACTGACTTAAGCAAATTGTATCTTCAGACATTTATACTCTTGTTCCTTTAAAATGAAGTATTTCATTCAAGTCAGTCATTTTGAACTTGTCCATTAAATACTTCTTAAAACTATTCATTCTTTCCATGTCCCCTGTTGCTATAACCACATCATCAACATATAACAATACATATATGTTTTCATTTATATTTCCTTTATCAAGAATATATAAACAGCGGTCCACTGGAGAGTTTACAAATTTACATTCTTTCAATACTTGTTAAAATACCTCAAACCAGCATCTTGCTGCTTGTTTGAGTCCGTAAATTGCTTTATTCGATACGATACTCCTTAAGGTAGTTGCATATATATTTCCTCATTCAATGTGCCATTTAAGAATGCCGTTTTTACATCCATCTGATGTATGAATCGGAAACTGGAAATTCTAGCAACTGGAGCAAATGTTTCATCATAGTCGACTTGGTACTTTTGAGTAAGCCCTCGCGCAACTAATCTTGCTTTGTATTTTATCGGATTTCCAAGCACGTTGTATTTAACCGAAAATACCCAAGCTTCTTCACAATTGTCCAAGTATTGTTTTCTTCATGAGCAGTCAACTCTGCTTTAATAGCTTCCTCCCAAAGTACTTTATCATTTCTACTTTTTATTTCATCAAAATGAATTGGGACATCATTAAAAACAGTGTGAGCATTTAATACAAATTTATTTAAATTTACATCGTCTTCATTGTAGGATATCTGAGCCTTGCTCTTCAATCGCTCACTTCTTCTTGTTGTTGTGATATCCGCATTGTTGTTGTCAATATCCTTAATTGCAATTGGATTCTTATCCGATTCCAATTTGCTAGACTGTTCACATTCAGTACTCTCATTCGGGACATTTGATTTTTCACATTCCTTACTTTCTTTCAGGAAGTCTTTTTCTTTTCGTTCCTTAGTTTCATTCAGGAATTCTGTTTGCTTTCTTTCCTTACTATCATTCGGGAAATTTTCAGTATCATATTTCTTACTTTCATTCGGGAAATCTTCATTATTACTTTCCTTACTTTCATTCAGGAATTCCGTTGTATTCTTCACAGCTCTAGAACTTATTATGTTCGTTTCATCGACAACAACATCTCTTGCAACCATAAACTTTTTATTTATATCATCCCATAATTTAAAACCGTTTGGTTCATAACCAACAAGAATACTTTTGAATGATTTATCATCAAATTTTCGTTTTCTATTCTTGTTGTGGAAATAAACAGTTGAACCAAATATTTTTAAATGTTTTCAATTGGGCTTTTTGTCATGCCACATTGCATATGGCGTTTTTAGACTATCACCAAGTGCTCTACTTGAAATTCTGTTGACAAGATATGTTGCAGTTAATATAGCTTCTCCCCAAAAGCTTTTAGTTAATTGTGCACTATTAATCATAGCTCGGGCTTTTTCAGTTAGAGTTCTTATCATTCTTTCAGAAACACAATTTAATTGGGGTGTATGCGGCACTGTCAAATGATAGGTAATCCCTTTCTGAACACAAAAACCACGCATCTCATTTGACAGATATTCCCTTCCATTGTCAACATACAAATTAACAATTTTAAGATTAAAATGTGCTTCACTCTTAGCTACAAAATCTTTAAACATATTAAAAACATCTGACTTGTGTTTCATTAGATATGTTACGCAATAATTGTAAATTGGTCTACAAATATTACATAGTAATTTCTGTCGTTATTTGTAACGGGTGTTATTTGGCCGCAAACATCAGAGTAAACTACAAACAAAGGGTTTTTATGTAACTTTTATCGTTGTATTGTTTGAATGGTAGCTTGCTTTCCATTTAAGCAGGCTGCACAAATTTCATCGGACAATTCTAAATTATTAAGAAGATGATTACCGTTGAATAAACCTTTTCTTTTTATTTCTAATAATTTACCATTACTAATATGCTCGAACCTCTCATGCCATAGTCGATAATTCTTTTTATTATTCGCATTAAATGAGTATGCATAAAATTCAACCATAGAAATATTGTTCAACACACCTGCATTTTTGACCACTATAACTCCATTCTTGGATATAGAAACACCGTTTCTGTCAAACTCGATTGACATTCTTGCCTCTTGCAGTTTCATGACAGATATTAAGTTTCCAGCAGCCTCCTTGCAGTATAGCACAACCTCGAGTGTTATCTCATTTCCATTGTGCAGTAGCACGATTCCCCGCTTAGTGGCGTAGATAAACTCTCCTTGTTTAGCCACGGAGATCTTTAGTGGGTACTCCAGTACCACACTGTCAGCAAACAGAGACTCATCATTTATTAGATGGTCAGTTGCACCAGAGTCAAGTATAAAACCGCACTTGTTTTTCACATAATTGTAAGCTTTCAAAGAGTTCATCATGAAAGCAAAGCCGTGCTGTGTTGTTGCGACTTGAGCTTGTTTACTTTCTTTATTTTTTTCATTTGTAATTCTTTTATAATGATAGCAGTCTTTTTTAATATGCCCCTCTTTGCCACAGTGATGACATTTAATACTAGACTTAGGTTTTCCCTTAAATTTATCTTTTGGTTTATTTATATATTTCTTAAACGACAGATTTTTATATTTATTATTTTGGGCGACTACCTTCATAACTTTTCTGCTAGTATCGTTACTATCACTTTTTATTTTTATTTCATGATCTAATAATTTATTTTTAACAAAAGCCAAAGTTAAATTTTCCCAGACAATGTTTCAATTGCTGTGATCATTCCATTGTATGATGATGGCAAAGTCAGCAACAAATGCGATACTTTGTCCATTTCATCAATTCTAGCACCAGCAGCCAATAGCTCACTCACTAATTCATCAAATACATTGAAATGACTCAGCAATGAAGTTTCACTCATTAGTTTAAGTGGGAGAAGCCTTTTGCGCACTATTAACTGCGACGCTAAACTTTTGCGCTCATAAATGGCGTCCAAATTCATGAGAATTTGGCGCGCCGAAGAGTCGCTTGTGGCGAAATTTAAAAACGAATCACTCAAATATTCTATAAGCGTGCTCTTTGCGCTTCGCTCTGCACTTTTCCAAGCATCGTCAATTGTCTCCGGAACCTTCTCATCAATAACTTTTGAAACATTCATTTCTGCAAAAAGGGCTCTAATTCGAAATTTCCAAATTGAATACTTCTCGCCATCAAACGACTTTATATTACGCTTAGCATTTTCCATTGTATTTCCCACACACACTCACACACTTCAAACGAATTTCACAATGTTGCTCAATTTTCAGAATTCGACTAAGTTCAAAATGAATTTCATAATGTTGCTCAATTTTTTCAAATTTCAAGTAAATTTTTCTAATAGGCATGGACTGGGCCCATAACCTGTTGTAAATTAATGATTAAATATACTAAAATGTTGAAACTATGAAACAGTAAAAGACACTTGTTAATATTTGTGAATTTATATGATTTAATTAATTTATTGTTTTCGTCGCAACACTTCACCACAGCACAGCAGGATCAGAATGAAAGAGGCAAATCAAAGTGTGACCAGATTGTATGTGAACTTAAATACATAATTCAGTGTTGTAGAATGTTCTTTTTGACTTAACAGAATGGGCATATACAACAGGCAGATAATCAAATAAATATCTGCTTTCTCGGAACCACAATAGAAAATAAGGGGGTGTTAGTATAAACAATAATATTAGGGGCAGTAGGTGGTGAGGCAATAATCGGACAATAAGGAATAGAGGATCCGTCCGAGGCCTCAATACAGACATTGGGAATCGGAGGTACTGAAGAAATTTTGGTTCGTTCCGCGGATGAACGATTGCGACCACTAATTAAAGTAGTTTTTTTAGACGGAATGGAGGGGGATGGCTCTACAGGAATGCAAGGAGAAGAAGGCAGCGGTGAAAATACTGGACGTGGAGGACCATCAGGTTTAGGAACAGATTGCGGGTACGAGCAGGGCTTTGACCAAGCAATTCCATACTAGTATCAAGTTTAGCAAATTGGTTTTTCACGTAGTTATACATACGTGAACAATCCAATTGCTTTTTAATGCATACCAGACATGACTACTTAATTCCACATTTTTCACAGCTGCGTTGATCTTATCATGATTGCGCCCGGTAATGCCTGCACATTTTATATGCATAAAACTATCACACAGCCAACAAGAAACAAACTTAGGCTGGTCTCCATCACGAGTCGGCCCATAAGTGCAATTTAGTTTGCAGCACTGCATAATTATATAAATATATACATATGTATAACAGAATCGATTAAATTTAAATAAGAAATAAAATGTTTGCAAAAATTTATGTTATGGATTCCGATTGGGCGCTCTAAGTGAAAAGTCACTATCACTTGGTTGCACAATCAAGCTTAATAGTCCCACTGGGTCGCAAAATAACGGACAGCAGTGTAAGACGGTGAGCGAAAACTAAAACACGCAACAACAATTTACCTATTAGGCGCAGCAAAAGAGAGCAAATATATATTCACCATACAAAACTGCACAGCGAACACACAGACAAACTTGGGATGCAAGCGACTACCGGAGAAAACCAAAACAAAGAATTTTAAGACAGAAGCAATGAGCACAACAACTTAAAAGTTGTAATTTACAATTTATATTACAGACAATAGAATAAAATGTAACACAAATCATGCAAAAGGTTAATATATCGATATATAACTAAAAGTCACAAATTAATATGCTTTTAAAACACAGATAAACGCAGAATTAGGGGGAGCAAGACAAAACACAACTGATGCTTACGAATTACTCTTGGCGAATGGAACAATATCCATGGTTAAAACATTATTCTCGTCACTTCTAACTATTATTGTAGGATCAGGAGAAGAAAGATTAATTAACGATGGAACAGAAACAGACGGAGCAAACAAATGATTTGGGTGTGGGGAAAGTTCATTAACGCTTATGGACAACCATGGATTGGCCCTTTTATACCCGCTACCCATAGGGTAGAATGGTATTATAACCTTGTGCCAACAGAAAATGTATGTAACAGGCAGAAGGAGGCATCTCCGACCCAATAAAGTATATATATTCTTGATCAGTGTCAACAGCCGAGACGTTATAGACATGTCCGTCTGTCTGTCCGTATGAACACCTAGATCTCAGAGACTATAGGACATAGAGACACCAAATTTGGTTCATAGGTTCCTGCATTTCTTACTCAGATAAAGTTTAATTCAAAGCCCCTTTCGCCCACCATATTCATAAATCTAGAACAATTCACGTTTTCTTTTATGAAAATCGCGTATAACTCGAAAAAATCTTTGTGTAATGATGTGTAATTTGGTAAGCCATCTGTGCTTAATACTCTTAATATACCCTGTAAAAATCGGATAAGTAGAACAAAAGTTATTTGATAAATTATTTATCAAGATAGTTGTGCCCAATTCATATGGTCTTTTTAATTGTGTGAATGGCCTAGAGATATCAAATTCTTTTTTTTTTTTTTTTTTTAAGCTTGGTTTGTTTTTATTGGATCTTCTCTTTATGAGTCTAATAATAAGGTTGCAAATCTTAAAATAATACAATTTCTAACAGTTTATTTTGAACTGAATAGAGACTACATGGTCCTAATAATTAGCGCTGGATGGGAAGGTCGTTGCGGCGAAGACGAGAACTGCTGGAAACTCTCGTGAGGGCTCTTGCGAGATGATTTGGATGTACTGATAGCCTGTCGTAGTACTTTGTTATGATTCGTGATATCTCTTCTCTGACGAGTGGTATGTGAAGGTCCCTGTGAATGTTTTCATTGCGAACGCACCACGCTGCCCCGGTGATGGTTCTGAGAATTTTTGATTGAGTCCGTTGCATTATATCTACACTGCTGTTACTGGCATTTCCCCACAACTGAGAGCCGTACATCCAGATTGGTTTCAAAACGGTGTTGTATAGAAGTACCTTATAGTCCAAGCTAAGGGGCGAGCGGCTATTGATAAGCCAGTGGAGGCTGTTGGCTTTGAGCTTTAGATGTGTTCTTTTGGCTTCAATGTGGCTGCGCCAAGTAAGTCGTCTATCGAGGTGCACGCCAAGATATGTTACTTCATTTGCTGTCGGAACCACTGTGTTGTTTAGAATAAGTGGAGGGCAGTCTTGCCTGTTAAGTGTGAACGTTACGTGTTTGCATTTTTGTTCGTTGACTTTGATTCGCCAGTCGGATAGCCATTTCTCCACTGTCACCAGGTGTATAGCAAGTTGCGCCGTTGCTTGCTTGGGGCATCTCGAGCGGCTTAGGATCGCTGTGTCATCAGCAAAAGTGGACGTGGTTAGTTGCCTGCTCGTTGGGATGTCCGCAGTGTAGATAAGGTAAAGTGTTGGTCCAAGTACACTGCCTTGAGGAACTCCGGCTCTAGTGATGTAGTCATCGGACATGGCAGAATTACATCTTACTGAGAATTTCCTGTTGTAAAGATATGACTTCAAAAGTTTGTGAGTGTTGGTTGGGAGCATTTCTGTAATTTTGTGCATTAAACCATCTAACCATACTCTGTCGAAGGCTTGTGATACGTCCAGAAATATCGCAGTGCAGTACTCCCTTTGTTCAAATGCATTTCGGATTTCTGATGTTATGCGGTTGACTTGCTCAATGGTTCCGTGTTTTTCTCGAAAACCGAATTGATGAGTCGGGATTTTATTGTGTGTTCTGAGATATGGGGTAATGTGTGCCAAGAAGCATTTTTCAAAGAGTTTTGACAGACACGTTAGTAAACTAATTGGTCTATATGATGAGGCAATTGTGCGGTCTTTGCCAGGTTTTGGTATCATTATAATGATCGACTTTTTCCATCTCTCTGTCCATGTCCCGTTATTGCATTGAAGAGTTGGCAAATAGTTTGAACAGCACAGAAAGGAAGTTCAATAATCATTTTTGGTGATATTAGGTCGCATCCTGGGGATTTTTTTGGGTTAAGTTGTTCGCTTATGATTTTGAGTAACTCATGTGGCCTAAATACAATTGGTTCATACGTAGATGTGTCGATATATGACGTAGCTGGCAGTGAGATCCCGTTTGATGATGTATTGGGCTGAAATACATTTTGAAGATGCTCTGCAAATCTGTCGGCTCTTTCTTCGTCGCTGCGAGCCCAGTTGCCTGTGGATGTCCTTATTGGCATTGCAGATTCGGTTGGTGCGCAGAGTGATGAGTGTGCTCTCCAAAGTGGGAACTTGGAGCTCATTGGGGATAACTGCTCTATGTAATGCCTTTGGGACCTTTCTTCCTCATGACGTAATGCAGCTGAGAGCCTCCGTGTGGCGTCTTTTAACCTTTGTTTTGCAGATGGTGATCTGTTGGATTGCCATTCTCGCCGTGAGCGTCGCTTTGCTAGAACAAGCTGCTCTATTTCAACGTTCGTGTACCTATGATTGTACGATGTTTTTTGCGTTTGTGGAGTTGACATGCGAGCAGCTGCGACCAAGACGGATTCTAGAGTGTTTGTGGATAAGTTGATATCAGCTTCGTCATTCAAGCGTGGATTCAATTCAATATGCGAACTTATATATTTTTTGTACTTAAGCCAATTGGTTTTATTCGTTGTTAGTCTGAATGGTTTATCTACCGCAACTGGATGTAGATTTAGGTGAAGAAGTACTGGCCCTTTGGATCAGACGATAGATCTGATAAGGAGTTGGCACTTATCAGGTTGCGTGGAATGTTTTTTGTGACTGCAAAATCGATCAAGTCTGGCATTTTTCTAGGATCTGTTGGCCAATATGTAGGTGTCCCAGGTGACACACAGTCTAGCTTGTTGCTTGGTTTTATTATTGCATTGTACAACTGCCTACCCTTTGGAGTTACAAGTCGAGATCCCCAGTGCGTATGCTTGGCATTAAAGTCTCCTGCTGCCATAAATTGTTGGCTCAGAGAGTTGAAATAGTCCGTGAATTGGGATTCGGATATTGTAAACCGAGGAGGACAGTATACGGCGGCAAGCTTTAAGGATCGGGAATCCATTTGTACATCTATAGATGTAGCTTGCATGAAGTTAGTGGCGAAGCTATTGTGGAAGCAGTGCTTGATGCGATTTCTAATCAGAATCCCAGTGCCTCCATGTGCTTTCCCGTCTGGGTGATTCGTGTTGTAGAAGAAGTAGCCTCGAATTTGGAAATTATATTTATTCGTAAGATGAGTTTCTGCGAGTAGCATTACATCGATATGGTTATTATTAAGAAATTGAGTTAACTCGAGTTTGCGCTGTGAGACGCCGTTAGCGTTCCACAGTGATATACGGAGTGGAGCCATTGATTACTTAGTCTGTTTTTGAGCAACAAGCAGCTCAATCAAAACATTCTGGTTTCGCATAAGATCTTGCATAGTTGTCTTTATGAATGACATGAACTCCATCATACTTTGTTGAAGATTACATAACATTGTTTCAATTTTGTTCGTAGACCGTTCTTCTGGTTGGTGAGGGGAAACGGATGATCGTGGCTTGGTGGGAGCGGTACTTTTAAGACCCAATTTTAGAGCAGTTGCAAAGCTTCCGGGTTTGTCGGAGAATTCATTATTGACTAAAGACTTAACAGCTGTGGGGGGGAAGACATCACGCGTAGATTTCATAGGTAGTGTATGTGAGCGAGCAGTGGTCACTCTTTCGTGTGTACGACTTTTCAGTTCCTTGTAGACTGGGCAGCCCCTGTAGTTAGCCGTGTGGTTGCCTCCGCAGTTTCCACACTTTTTGCTGCTGGGATCCTCTTTATTTTTTGGGCATTTGTGGGAGTCATGAAGGTCTCCACATACAACGCATACTGGACGAAGCGTGCAATAAGACCTTGTGTGGCCATATTCCTGACAATTATTGCACTGCACCGGACCATTTCTTTTATGCGGCTCTTCTACCGTAATCCTGCGATGTAGTAGGAACTGGAGAGTGAAAATAGGATGCACTTCATTTTTTTTCAGAGGCTTGGATTTGGTTTCGGGTTCAAGTTCTACCTTGAAGAGAGGTTGAGGCTTTCTTTCTCTATTCAAAATATTAATAACATTTTTTACGTTAAAACCTTTCTCCTTCAGTGCGCTTGTAACTTCAGCTGGCGTTACTTCCGGCTCAATACCTTTAAGTACTACTTGCTGGCCTTTACTGCTTTTTAATTGGTACGTGTAGAAGTTTTTGTTATTGTCGTTTAAATACTTCGACAAGATTCTGTAGTTTACTTCCGTGTTAGTCTGAACTTTTGTTTCGTGAATATTTCCCTTAGTTAATGGAATTATGTGGAAATTGTCTGGTCCTATTAGATTCAGTATCGAGTTTACGAGAGCATTAGAACTTTTCTCTCGAATGTAAATCGGTGGCGGCTTGGGCTTTTTGTTGTTCCCTACGATATCTTCAGAAGTTATATCATCGGATTTATCTGCCAAAATAGCAAATCTGTTTGCTTCTATGGGCTTCTCGACTGTAGATTGGTTTGAGGTGCCTCGAGTTATTTTAGCAGAGTTACCAAGTCTAGAGTTCTGCGGGCTAAGCTTACGTTTTATTTGTATGTAGCGATCCATACCAGTCTGTACGGTCGAACGTTGTTTTGAAGAGAGCGCGCTGGTGTCAGGTGCTGCATTATTTGCTTGCACAGCAGATTCCGTTGCTACGGTGGATGGTATTGCGCGAGCAGTCGATACCATTATAGTTGTTGTAATGGTTGCCGTTACAGTTGCTAATGATGACACTGTACTGGTGACCGTGGCTAAGCAGGTTGGCATGAGGGAAGGGTAAGGGCCTTTATCCAACAAGAGCGCTTGAGAGCAAGAGAGAGAGCAAGAGCAAGAGCGCTCTCTACTTTGCGATGTTGGATTGAGTTCATTACTCGGGCTTGGTGTTATAGATCGCGGTTGGTTAGTTTTTGTTGGTTTTGCGGTCGCGTTGTCTTGCATTGACACGATTGAATGGTATGCGTTGTTACGTTGCAAAGAGAGCCGACGCTCGTCTTGCTGACGTTGGAGCACTGTATGAGTGTCGAATTCACTCATAGCTTAGTGTTTTAGATTTTCTTCTTGTTGTTTACACAAAAAGTACGAAGTTCATCGCACTAAGCGTCTTTTCGCCCACTGTGTATTGTTGATTAGAGCTTACACTGCACTATGCTTTGTTTTTTATTTAATTTTCGTTGCACGATAAGAAGACAAAAAGAAAACACGTCTGCACTCGCCGACGTTTGCAGGTGGACTTTTGATATATCAAATTCTGTGACAATATTCGTGTAGGTCTTACGCAGATCAAGTTTGTTTTAGATTTTTGCCACGCCCCTTTACGCCCCAAAAAACTGGAAAAGCCGTAAAAATAGACCTAGAGCATTGTCTTTGTATGCATAATAATAATTATATTCTCAATGATTCCTGTGAATTTGGTTGAGATCGAATAAAAAACAAGGAAGTTATTAAAAAATCAATTTTATATGCAAAATTCACTTGCAGCTGCTCGCGCTTTGTTTGTTTAGTTGACAGTGTGACTATGTCGATATGTTATGGGTTATTTTCAAATTAACAGAAAAAACAAATTTCAGTATATTGTTTGGTATATTTTTTATTAAAATATAATTTAAGCTTTTTTTTTTCTTTCGAAATGGGTTGCGGGTATGATTCGGTCGAGCGCTCTCGACTGAAGCTTTCTTACTTGTTTTTTATAGATTTTGTTCTTATTTTCGAAGTAAGATTGCGTATTTAAGTAGTCTAACTGTTAACCATTTTGATCGGGATAGGGGACTATTTTAATAGTGTCAATTAACTTTTGTGTGAAATAATAATTATTCGATTTTTGGTATGGTTAATTTAATTAGATGTTTTGATTAATAATATATTTTGGTTGTTAACATTTTACAATTTGTCATAATTCAGTAGTTTTAGATTAAACAGTCGAGTCGAGAATGCTGTATGCCCATTTCTAGATCTTCTACATATTCAATGAACTGCTTAAGTTCGTATGTGAGTGTGTCGATACTATTGCGATTATTATACCCACTACCCATAGGGTAGAAGGGTATTATAACTTAGTGCCAACAGAAAATGTATGTAACAGGCAGAAGGAGGCATCTCCGAACACATAAAGTATATATATTCTTGATCAGTGTCAACAGCCAAGACGATATAGTCATGTCCGTCTGTCTGTCTGTCCGTCTGTATGAACACCTAGATCTTAGAGACTATAAGAGCTACAGCTACCAAATTTGGTGACAGTTGTCTTATACGTCCTACGCAGATCAAGTTTATTTTAGACTTTTGCCACGCCCCTTTCCGCTCCCAAAAGCCTTTAGAAGCCGTAATAAATGATCTAAAGCATTGAATTTAAGTATGCATAGTAAAAATTTTATTCTTAATGATTCCCGTGAATTTGGTTAAGATCGAATATAAAACAAGGAAGTTATTAAAGAATCAATTTTATATGCAAAATTCACTTGCAGCTGCCCGGGCTTTGTTTATTTAGTTGACAGTGTGACCATGTCGATGTTGTGGATTTTTACCCGGTATTTTCAAATATATACAAAAAAAAGTTTTAGTGTATTTGGTATATTTTTTGTTAAAATATCATTTAAGTTTTATGTTTTCTCTTGAAATGGGTTGCGGGTATCATACGGTCGAGCACTCTCGACTGTAGCTTTCTTATTTGTTTTTATAATGTTTCATTGGATCGATTCTGATATTTTTCAAGCTTATTATATCATTTAATTCATAAAGTTTAATTGAATTTCTACTGACAAAAGTATAAAGCGATGCTGGTTCTCCCGTAAATAAGTTGTCTTCGGGCCTCAGCCAGATTAGTGTCGTTTAATGGTGTAAGCCGTGCTAGTGCGATAATTGGTTGAGCCATTTTTATACCCGCTACCCATAGGGTAGAAGGGTATTATAACTTAGTGCCAACAGAAAATGTATGTAACAGGCAGAAGGAGGCATCTCCGACCCCATAAAGTATATATATTCTTGATCAGTGTCAACAGCCGAGACGATATAGCCATGTCCATGCTGCTTGTTTGAGTCCGTAAATTGCTTTATTCAATTTGCATATGTTTTCATCGTTGCACGATACTCCTTAAGGTAGTTGCATATATATTTCCTCATTCAATGTGCCATTTAAGAATGCCGTTTTTACCTCAATCTGATAATATGAATCGGAAACTGGAAATTCTAGCAACTGGAGCAAATGTTTCATCATAGTCGACTTGGTACTTTTGAGTAAGCCCTCGCGCAACTAATCTTGCTTTGTATTTTATCGGATTTCCAAGCTCGTTGTATTTAACCGAAAATACCCAGGCTTCTTCACAATTGTCCAAGTATTGTTTTCTTCATGAGCAGTCAACTCTGCTTTTATAGCTTCCTCCCAAAGTACTTTATCATTTCTACTTTATATTTCATCAAAATGAATTGGGACATCATTAAAAACAGTGTGAGCATTTAATACAAATTTATTTAAATTTATATCGTCTTCATTGTAGGATATCTGAGCCTTGCTCTTCAATCGCTCACTTCTTCTTGTTGTTGTGATATCCGCATTGTTGTTGTCAATATCCTTAATTGCAATTGGATTCTTATCCGATTCCAATTTGCTAGACTGTTCACATTCCGTACTCTCATTCGGGACATTTGATTTTTCACATTCCTTACTTTCTTTCAGGAAGTCTTTTTCTATTCGTTCCTTACTTTCATTCAGGAATTCTGTTTGTTTTCTTTCCTTACTATCATTCGGGAAATTTTCTGTATCATATTCCTTACTTTCATTCGGGAAACCTTCATTATTACTTTCCTTACTTTCATTCAGGAATTCCGTTGTATTCTTCACAGCTCGAGAACTTATCCTGTTCGTTTCATCGACAACAACATCTCTTGCAACCATAAACTTTTTATTTATATCATCCCATAATTTAAAACCGTTTGGTTCATAACCAACAAGAATACTTTTGAATGATTTATCATCAAATTTTCGTTTTCTATTCTTATTGTGGAAATAAACAGTTGAACCAAATATTTTTAAATGTTTTAAATAGGGCTTTTTGTCATGCCACATTTCATATGGCGTTTTTAGACTATCACCAAGTGCTCTACTTGAAATTCTGTTGACAAGATATGTTGCAGTTAATATAGCTTCTCCCCAAAAGCTTTTAGTTAATTGTGCACTATTAATCATAGCTCGGGCTTTTTCAGTTAGAGTTCTTATCATTCTTTCAGAAACACCATTTAATTGGGGTGTATGCGGCACTGTCAAATGATAGGTAATCCCTTTCTGAACACAAAAACCACGCATCTCATTTGACAGATATTCCCTTCCATTGTCAACATACAAATTAACAATTTTAAGATTAAAATGTGCTTCACTCTTAGCTACAAAATCTTTAAACATATTAAAAACATCTGACTTGTGTTTCATTAGATATGTTACGCAATAATTGTAAATTGGTCTACAAATATTACATAGTAATTTCTGTCGTTATTTGTAACGGGTGTTATTGGGCCGCAAACATCAGAGTAAACTACAAACAAAGGGTTTTTATGTAACTTTTATCGTTGTATTGTTTGAATGGTAGCTTGCTTTCCATTTAAGCAGGCTGCACAAATTTCATCGGACAATTCTAAATTATTAAGAAGATGATTACCGTTGAATAAACCTTTTCTTTTTATTTCTAATAATTTACCATTACTAATATGCTCGAACCTCTCATGCCATAGTCGATAATTCTTTTTATTATTCGCATTAAATGAGTATGCATAAAATTCAACCATAGAAATATTGTTCAACACACCTGCATTTTTGACCACTATAACTCCATTCTTGGATATAGAAACACCGTTTCTGTCAAACTCGATTGACATTCTTGCCTCTTGCAGTTTCATGACAGATATTAAGTTTCCAGCAGCCTCCTTGCAGTATAGCACAACCTCGAGTGTTATCTCATTTCCATTGTGCAGTAGCACGATTCCCCGCTTAGTGGCGTAGATAAACTCTCCTTGTTTGGCCACGGAGATCTTTAGTAGGTACTCCAGTACCACACTGTCAGCAAACAGAGACTCATCATTTATTAGATGGTCAGTTGCACCAGAGTCAAGTATAAAACCGCACTTGTTTTTCACATAATTGTAAGCTTTCAAAGAGTTCATCATGAAAGCAAAGCCGTGCTGTGTTGTTGCGACTTGAGCTTGTTTACTTTCTTTATTTTTTTCATTTGTAATTCTTTTATAATGATAGCAGTCTTTTTTAATATGCCCCTCTTTGCCACAGTGATGACATTTAATACTAGACTTAGGTTTTCCCTTAAATTTATCTTTTGGTTTATTTATATATTTCTTAAACGACAGATTTTTATATTTATTATTTTGGGCGACTACCTTCATAACTTTTCTGCTAGTATCGTTACTATCACTTTTTATTTTTATTTCATGATCTAATAATTTATTTTTAACAAAAGCCAAAGTTAAATTTTCCCAGACAATGTTTCAATTGCTGTGATCATTCCATTGTATGATGATGGCAAAGTCAGCAACAAATGCGATACTTTGTCCATTTCATCAATTCTAGCACCAGCAGCCAATAGCTCACTCACTAATTCATCAAATACATTGAAATGACTCAGCAATGAAGTTTCACTCATTAGTTTAAGTGGGAGAAGCCTTTTGCGCACTATTAACTGCGACGCTAAACTTTTGCGCTCATAAATGGCGTCCAAATTCATGAGAATTTGGCGCGCCGAAGAGTCGCTTGTGGCGAAATTTAAAAACGAATCACTCAAATATTCTATAAGCGTGCTCTTTGCGCTTCGCTCTGCACTTTTCCAAGCATCGTCAATTGTCTCCGGAACCTTCTCATCAATAACTTTTGAAACATTCATTTCTGCAAAAAGGGCTCTAATTCGAAATTTCCAAATTGAATACTTCTCGCCATCAAACGACTTTATATTACGCTTAGCATTTTCCATTGTATTTCCCACACACACTCACACACTTCAAACGAATTTCACAATGTTGCTCAATTTTCAGAATTCGACTAAGTTCAAAATGAATTTCATAATGTTGCTCAATTTTTTCAAATTTCAAGTAAATTTTTCTAATAGGCATGGACTGGGCCCATAACCTGTTGTAAATTAATGATTAAATATACTAAAATGTTGAAACTATGAAACAGTAAAAGACACTTGTTAATATTTGTGAATTTATATGATTTAATTAATTTATTGTTTTCGTCGCAACACTTTACCACAGCACAGCAGGATCAGAATGAAAGAGGCAAATCAAAGTGTGACCAGATTGTATGTCAACTTAAATACATAATTCAGTGTTGTAGAATTTTCTTTTTGACTTAACAGAATGGGCATATACAACAGGCAGACAATCAAATAAATATCTGCTTTCTCGGAACCACAATAGAAAATAAGGGGGTGTTAGTATAAACAATAATATTGGGGGCAGTAGGTGGTGAGGCAATAATCGGACAATAAGGAATAGAGGATCCGTCCGAGGCCTCAATACAGACATTGGGAATCGGAGGTACTGAAGAAATTTTGGTTCGTTCCGCGGATGAACGATTGCGACCACTAATTAAAGTAGTTTTTTTAGACGGAATGGAGGGGGATGGCTCTACAGGAATGCAAGGAGAAGAAGGCAGCGGTGAAAATACTGGAAGTGGAGGACCATCAGGTTTAGGAGCAGATTGCGGGTACGAGCAGGGCTTTGTAGGCGTCTTCAATTCATATTGACCAAGCAATTCCATACTAGTATCAAGTTTAGCAAATTGGTTTTTCACGTAGTTATACATACGTGAACAATCCAATTGCTTTTTAATGCATACCAGACATGACCACTTAATTCCACATTTTTCACAGCTGCGTTGATCTTATCATGATTGCGCCCGGTAATGCCTGCACATTTTATATGCATAAAACTATCACACAGCCAACAAGAAACAAACTTAGGCTGGTCTCCATCACGAGTCGGCCCATAAGTGCAATTTAGTTTGCAGCACTGCATAATTATA
The DNA here is from genome assembly GCA_035047365.1 of Drosophila ustulata. Lineage (NCBI taxonomy): Eukaryota > Metazoa > Arthropoda > Insecta > Diptera > Drosophilidae > Drosophila > Drosophila ustulata. Next base: position 1,381,889 of record JAWNPT010000009.1, read on the forward strand.
TAAATATATACATATGTATAACAGAATCGATTAAATTTAAATAAGAAATAAAATGTTTGCAAAAATTTCTGTTATGGATTCCGATTGGGTACTCTAAGTGAAAAGTCACTACCAGTTGGTTGCACAATCAAGCTTAAAATTCCCACTGGGTCGCAAAATAACGGACAGCAGTGTAAGACGGTGAGCGAAAACTAAAACACGCAACAACAATTTACCTATTAGGCGCAGCAAAAGAGAGCAAATATATATTCACCATACAAAACTGCACAGCGAACACACAGACAAACTTGGGATGCAAGCGACTACCGGAGAAAACCGAAACAAAGAATTTTAAGACAGAAGCAATGAGCACAACAACTTAAAAGTTGTAATTTACAATTTATATTACAGACAATAGAATAAAATATAACACAAATCATGCAAAAGGTTAATATATCGATATATAACTAAAAGTCACAAATTAATATGCTTTTAAAACAGATAAACGCAGAATTAGGGGGAGCAAGACAAAACACAACTGATGCTTACGAATTACTCTTGGCGAATGGAACAATATCCATGGTTAAAACATTATTCTCGTCACTTCTAACTATTATTGTAGGAGCAGGAGAAGAAAGATTAATTAACGATGGAACAGAAACAGACGGAGCAAACAAATGATTTGGGTGTGGGGAAAGTTCATTAACGCTTATGGACAACCACGGATTGGCCCTTTTATACCCGCTACCCATAGGGTAGAATGGTATTATAACCTTGTGCCAACAGAAAATGTATGTAACAGGCAGAAGGAGGCATCTCCGACCCAATAAAGTATATATATTCTTGATCAGTGTCAACAGCCGAGACGTTATAGACATGTCTGTCTGTCCGTCTGTCTGTCCGTATGAACACCTAGATCTCAGAGACTATAAGAGCTAGAGCTACCAAATTTGGGGACACTACTTCTATAGGTCCTACGCAGATCAAGTTTATTTCAAAAGTTGAATGCCACGCCCCTTTCCGCCCCCAAAAGTCTGTAAAAGCCGTAATAATAGACCTAGAGCATTGAATTTTGGTATGCACAATAATAATTATATTCTCAATGATTCCTGTGAATTTGGTTGAGATCAAATGAAAAACAAGGAAGTTATTAAAGAATCAAGTTTATATGCAAAATTCACTTGCAGCTGCCCGCGCTTTGGTGTTGTGATTTTTACCCGCTATTTTCAAATATATACAAAAAACTAATTTTAGTATATTTGGTATATTTTTTGTTAATATATCATTTAAATTTTTTGTTTTCTCTCGAAATGGGTTGCGGGTATCATACGGTCGAGAAGACTCGACTGTAGCTTTCTTACTGGTTTTTTATAGATTTTGTTCTTATTTTCGAAGTAAGATTGCATATCTAAGTAGTCTAACTGTTAACCATTTTGATCGAGATAGGGGACTATTTTAATAGTGTCAATTAACTTTTGTGTGAAATAATAATTATTCGATTTTTGGTATGGTTAATTCAATTAGATGTTTTGATTAATAATATATTTTGGTTGTTAACATTTTACAATTTGTCATAATTCAGTAGTTTTGGATTAAACAGTCGAGTCGAGAATGCTGTATGCCCATTTCTAGATCTTCTACATATTCAATGAACTGCTTAAGTTCGTATGTGAGTATGTCGATACTATTGCGATTATTATACCCACTACCCATAGGGTAGAAGGGTATTATAACTTAGTGCCAACAGAAAATGTATGTAACAGGCAGAAGGAGGCATCTCCGAACACATAAAGTATATATATTCTTGATCAGTGTCAACAGCCGAGACGATATAGCCATGTCCGTCTGTCTGTCTGTCCGTCTGTATGAACACCTAGATCTCAGAGACTATAAGAGCTACAGCTACCAAATTTGGTTACAGTAGTCTTATACGTCCTACGCAGATCAAGTTTATTTTAGATTTTTGCCACGCCCCTTTCCGCTCCCAAAAGCCTTTAGAAGCCGTAATAAATGACCTAAAGCATTGAATTTAAGTATGCTTAGTAAAAATTTTATTCTTAATGATTCCCGTGAATTTGGTTAAGATCGAATATAAAACAAGGAAGTTATTAAAGAATCAATTTTATATGCAAAATTCACTTGCAGCTGCCCGGGCTTTGTTTATTTAGTTGACAGTGTGACCATGTCGATGTTGTGGATTTTTACCCGGTATTTTCAAATATATACAAAAAAAAGTTTTAGTATATTTGGTATATTTTTTGTTAAAATATCATTTAAGTTTTATGTTTTCTCTTGAAATGGGTTGCGGGTATCATACGGTCGAGCACCCTCGACTGTAGCTTTCTTATTTATTTTTATAATGTTTCATTTGATCGATTCTGACATTTTTCAAGCTTATTATATCATTTAATTCATAAAGTTTAATTGAATTTCTACTGACGAAAGTATAAAGCGAGGCTGGTTCTCCCGTAAATAAGTTGTCTTCGGGCCTCAGCCAGATTAGTGTCGTTTAATGGTGTAAGCCGTGCTAGTGCGATAATTGGTTGAGCCATTTTTATACCCGCTACCCATAGGGTAGAAGGGTATTATAACTTAGTGCCAACAGAAAATGTATGTAACAGGCAGAAGGAGGCATCTCCGACCCCATAAAGTATATATATTCTTGATCAGTGTCAACAGACGAGACGATATAGCCATGTCCATGCTGCTTGTTTGAGTCCGTAAATTGCTTTATTCAATTTGCATATGTTTTCATCGTTGCACGATACTCCTTAAGGTAGTTGCATATATATTTCCTCATGCAATGTGCCATTTAAGAATGCCGTTTTTACATCCATCTGATGTACTTTCAAGTTATATTGAACTGATAGTGATAATATGAATCGGAAACTGGAAATTCTAGCAACTGGAGCAAATGTTTCATCATAGTCGACTTGGTACTTTTGAGTAAGCCCTCGCGCAACTAATCATACCCAGGCTTCTTCACAATTGTCCAAGTATTGTTTTCTTCATGAGCAGTCAACTCTGCTTTTATAGCTTCCTCCCAAAGTACTTTATCATTTCTACTTTATATTTCATCAAAATGAATTGGGACATCATTAAAAACAGTGTGAGCATTTAATACAAATTTATTTAAATTTATATCGTCTTCATTGTAGGATATCTGAGCCTTGCTCTTCAATCGCTCACTTCTTCTTGTTGTTGTGATATCCGCATTGTTGTTGTCAATATCCTTAATTGCAATTGGATTCTTATCCGATTCCAATTTGCTAGACTGTTCACATTCCGTACTCTCATTCGGGACATTTGATATTTCACATTCCTTACTTTCTTTCAGGAAGTCTTTTTCTATTCGTTCCTCACTTTCATTCAGGAATTCTGTTTGTTCTCTTTCCTTATTTATTTATTTATTTATTTTAAGTCGACTATGAACAGTCGACATTGAAGAAATTAATATAATTATGACTAAAAAAGTAACATTATGATTAAAAATATTTTTTTAGTTTAAAATAGAAAAAAAATAATTCAATTAAAATTAAAATTTGAAATCTCTGGGAGTGTTTAAGCAATACTAATCTAACCCAGCATTCGCTGCATGGATTGGGGAAACCCCAGGAAAAACCCAATCAGGTCAGATGGTAGGTTAGTTAGCTAGTATTACATTTTTGTTTTAATTTCCAACACCATGTTAGTTGCTAATTATTGTTAGCTAAGAATGATAGAATACAATTTTTAATATTTATAAGAGATGCATCGGCGTTGAAAACAAAGTAGAGTCTGTTGTAGTCAGCACAGAGAACTCGAAAAGGTTCATGCTTAGAATAGTTAGTTGTGCATAGGTTAAGGGATAAAGGTGTGAAGTTACGTGTATGTCTAACTGGGACAGAAAGGTTTATGTGCCTAAGCAGGTAGGGAGAATCAATTTCACCCTTTAGTAGTTTGACTATAAACATAACCCCAAGCATGCTATGACGATTAGTTAATGAGGGAAGATTAAGTAAAAGAATTCTACTTTAATAAGAGGGTAAGTCAATACCTGAAACCCAGTTAAAGCCTCTCAACGCAAAAAGCAGAAATTTCTTTTGTACAGACTCGATAAGATTTTTATGATTTGAGTATTGTGGCGACCAAATACAAAAACCGTATTCCAGAATGGGACGGACAAGCGAAACAAAAAGAAGCTTTGTCGTATAAGGGTCATCAAATTCCTTTGCCCATCGCTTGATGAACCCAAGAACTTGAGTCGCTTTGTTGACAGTAATTGAAATGTGTTTGTCAAACTTTAGCATATGATCTAGAAGAACTCCTAAATCATTCACATCGTCTACTCTAATCAGAGGTACCATATTAAGAGTATAATTACAGATGTTAGCAGAGTTTCTGTAAAACGACATAACCTTACATTTCGAACAATTTAGTAGTAGATAATTACTTTTACACCAGGAATAAAAACGATCAAGATCAGCTTGCAATAGAGAGTTAGAAGCTATATTATTATAAGTTAGGCAAATCTTGACATCATCAGCATACATTAAGATATTAGAATTTAAAATAACATTGGGAAGATCGTTAATGAAAAGGTTAAAAAGAAGAGGACCGAGATGACTACCCTGAGGAACACCTGAGGTTACAAAGACAGGTTTAGAAGTTGCTTATTTAAATATTACTGTTTGAGTTCTATTATTAAGATAGTCAGATACCCATAACAGAAAATTGTATGGAAATCCAATCAAGTTTAATTTTTTAACTAAAAGGAAATGGCTAACAGAGTCAAAAGCTTTACTAAAGTCAGTATAAATAACATCAGTCTGCAACTTATTCTGAAAATCTTTGATCACTAGAGAAGAAAACTCCAATAGATTGGTAGTCGTAGATCTCTGTTTAACAAAACCATGCTGGAAGGAAGAGACAATAGATCTACAAAAATGACTAAGTTGAGATGTAATAATTTTCTCAAAAAGTTTCGGTATAGCGGACAATTTGGAAATACCTCTATAATTATTAACGTTATGTTTTGAACCATTTTTATGCAAGGGGATTATGAATGAATCCTTCCATATAGCCGGGAAAGAGGCAGACTCAACAGACATAATAAATAATTTATGTAAAAGTAAATGCAATGATTCCGCACAATACCTAAGGACACAGCCTGGAATACCATCTGGACCGGGTGAAAATACAGGATTTATTTGATTGAGTTCGCTTAAAACGGAGCATTTAGTGATCACCGGCTCAGAAATAAAGTTAGACTTTTGCAAGTTATAGGGATAAGATATATGGGGTGAGTAGCTGTCAATTGAGTAAGTAGATTGAAAGAAGTCTGCAAACAGATCGGCAGCGGCCTGATCACTGCATGCAGTCTTATTTTGAAATGAAATTGAGGAAGGTAGTGAAGAACATTTTCGTTTAGAGTTAACAAAATTATAGAACTGTCTAGGATTCTGAGCAAATTGTAACCGACACCAGCGCAGATAAATATTGTAAAGTTGGGTGTTAAGTGAAACGAAATTCGATTTAGCAATAGCATATCGCGCGAAATCAGAAGAATTTCCTGTGCGTTGATATTTTTTGAAATATCGTGACTTTAGGTTTTTTAATCCACTTAATTCCCGAGAAAACCAAAGTGGCCTATTAGACTTCAATGGATATCTACGAGGAACACACTGGACAAAAAAATTTTGTAAAGTATTATAAAAACCAGTAAGAAAGCTACAGTCGAGAGTGCTCGACCGTATGATACCCGCAACCCATTTCGAGAGAAAACAAAAAATTTAAATGATATATTAACAAAAAATATACCAAATATACTAAAATTAGTTTCTTGTATATATTTGAAAATAGCGGGTAAAAATCACAACACCGTTATGGTCACAGCTGCAAGGCAGCTGCAAGTGAATTTTGCATATGAACTTGATTCTTTAATAACTTCCTTGTTTTTCATTAGATCTCAACAGGATTCACAGGAATCATTGAGAATATAATTATTATTATGCATACCAAAATGCTCAAATTCAATGCTCTCGGTCTATTATTACGGCTTTTACAGACTTTTGAGGGCGGAAAGGGGCGTGGCATCCAACTTTTGAAATAAACTTGATCTGCGTAGGACCTATAGAAGTACTGTCCCCAAATTTGGTAGCTCTAGCTCTTATAGTCTCTGAGATCCAGGTGTTCATACAGACGAACAGACGGACATGGCTATGTCGTCTCGGCTGTTGACACTGATCAAGAATATATATACTTTATGGGGTCGGAGATGCCTCCTTCTGCCTGTTACATACATTTTCTGATGGCACTAAGTTATAATACCCTTCTACCCTATGGGTAGCGGGTATAAATAGTCAAAGCACATTCTAAATTTATGGAATCATGAAAAAGAGACCAATCATAATTTAAGATGAGGTCATTTAATTTATAAAAATTTGCCTTTTTAAAACACAGTGGTCTATTTACTGGCTTAGGTATGTCAATGTGCTCAGAAACTGGTAGTTCAATTGACAACTCTAAAGTTGGATGATAAGAATCTTCAGGAACTACAAGAGGGTCAATTCTACGTACGGAGGCATAGGCAGGATCTGATACAAATACTAAGTCAAGAAGACGGTTATTGCACTTAAATATATGGTTCATTTGTGATAGAGAAAGATCAAGAAGGCCATTTGGAAATTCATGCGGAAAAGAAGGAACTAGAGTATTATTTTCAGCAGACCAAGATATATTTGGTAAATTAAAATCACCAAGCACAAACAAAGATTCGCTATCTAGTAGTTTAGAGGATATAGACTTTAAAATAGATAAGTGTTGAAAATAAACAGAAATATCAGATTGAGGTGGGATGTACGAACAAGTGATATAGGCTGAAGTTTGACCAAACGTTGTCTTAATGGCGACAAATTCCGAGCAGATTAATGCCGATTTAAGATCAGAATCAACAGCAATAAGAACACCACCACCAATTCTAGACAAACGGTCACATCTGTAAGACGTAAATTTATTACTAAAGAGAGATAAGTTAGAAATTTCTGGCTTTAACCAAGTTTCAGTAAACACTAAGATACTATGTTCAAAGCAGAAACTATCTAGATAGACTTTAGATAGTTTTGATTTAATGCCCCTTACGTTTTGATACGCTATACGAATAGGGGAGGTAAGCTGAACAGGATAAATATTTAGTTTTTTGAAGCATTAGTGTTAGTTTTATTAACAGTAGGAGCTTGAGCTAAGGTGATATTAGGTTGAAAATGTACTGGGATGATGTTACGTTTCTTTGGCCTGAACTCATGTACCACCATATGAGGTGGCCAGAAACTCGGGTCACACAATAACGAAAATGAGTCGGAAGGAACAGTTAATTTAAATGATGCAATTTCCCGAGGAGTTGAGAAATTGAATTTTTGTATGGCTACCGACGCCGTGAATTTTGTGGCGATATAAGCTGAAATGGACTCGCACGAAGTATCAGCAGATAATCGAGAAATGAATATCTGCTTTCTCGGAGCCACAACAGGAAATAAGGGGGTGTTGGTATTAACAATAATATTGGGAGCAGTAGGTGGTGAGGCAATAATCGGACAATAAGGAATAGAGGATCCGTCCGAGGCCTCAATACACACATTTGGAATCGGGGGTATTAAAGAAATTTTGGTTCGTTCCGCGGATGAACGATTGCCACCACTAATTAAAGTAGTTTTTTCAGACTGAATGGAGGGGGATGGCTCTACAGGAATGCAAGGAGACAAAGGCAGCGGTGAAAATACTAGAAGTGGAGGACCATCAGGTTTGGGAGCAGATTGCGGGTCCGAGCAGGGCTTTGTAGGCGTCTTAAATTCGTATTGACCAAGCAATTCCATACTAGTATCAAATTCACTTGAAAGAGACTTGGTCATTGAGCGAAGTTTAGCAAATTGGTTTTTCACGTAGTTATACATACGAGAAAAATCCAATTGCTTTTTAATGCATACCGGACATGACCACTTAATTCCACCTTTTTCACAGCTGCGTTGATCTTATCATGATCGCGCCCGGTAATGCCTGCACATTTTATATGCATCAAACTATCACACAGCCAACAAGAAACAAACTTAGGCTGGTCTCCATCACGAGACGGCCCATACGTACAATTTAATTTGCAGCACTGCATAATTATATAAATATATATGTATAACAGAAAATGAAAATAGATTAAATTAAAATAAAAATTAAAATGTTTGCAAAAATTTATGTTATGGATTCCGATTGGGTGCTCTAAGTGAAAAGTCACTACTAGTCGGTTGCACAATTAAGCTTGAAATTCCCACTGGGTCGCGAAATAACGGACAAGCAGTGTAAGACGGTGAGCGAAAACAAAAACACCCAACAACAACTTGCCTATTAGGCGCAGCAAAAGAGAGCAAATATATATTCACCACACATCATTCGGGAAATTTTCTGTATCATATTCCTTACTTTCATTCGGGAAACCTTCATTATTACTTTCCTTACTTTCATTCAGGAATTCCGTTGTAGTCTTCACAGCTCTAGAACTTATTATGTTCGTTTCATCGACAACAACATCTCTTGCAACCATAAACTTTTAATTTATATCATCCCATAATTTAAAACCGTTTGGTTCATAACCAACAAGAATACTTTTGAATGATTTATCATCAAATTTTCGTTTTCTATTCTTATTGTGGAAATAAACAGTTGAACCAAATATTTTTAAATGTTTAAAATAGGTCTTTTTGTCATGCCACATTTCATATGGCGTTTTTAGACTATCACCAAGTGCTCTACTTGAAATTCTGTTGACAAGATATGTTGCAGTTAATATAGCTTCTCCCCAAAAGCTTTTAGTTAATTGTGCACTATTAATCTTAGCTCGGGCTTTTTCGGTTAGAGTTCTTATCATTCTTTCAGAAACACCATTTAATTGGGGTGTATGCGGCACTGTCAAATGATAGGTAATCCCTTTCTGAACACAAAAACCACGCATCTCATTTTGTTGTGGTGGGCAAGATGTTGCAAATAATAAATCGGTGGTTTGGTGAGGTTGATTTTAATCGGGTTTTTTATTCACTGCGAAAACTTGTACAACGCGATATAACCGTCTATTGTGAAGAATTTTAGTGACTAACTGGATGCGACTTGGATCGTTCTCTTGGACCTCGACTCCATGATAGTGGAGACTTCCAGGAGATGTTGAGAGCACTGGGACCTTTGAGTGCTTTTTCTTTGAGTGAGCGCATTGAGTGGTTTTTACTTGATGGAGTGGAAAGAGAAACCGAGAACCACTCACAATGCGCTCACATCAACATTCTCCCCCCCTTGCAATGGTGGAAATTGCAATATTAGTTTGAGCATGTGCCGGACAGAATCCACCCCAAGGAGGAGTTCTGGGCCATGGGAAGTCCCCCTTGGCTTGGGTTCTCTCCGCTGCGACGCCGTTAACGTGGGGCTTCGGGTGGTCGCGTCGAGCCCTTGGCTGACGTGCCATCCGCCGTTTGGAGCGTGGCTCCCTCATGTGCAGCATAGTGCGGTGATCTTCACCACACTGCCTGCACTTGCCGCCACTGCGGCACGTGCCACCGGAGTGTTGGTGGGCCAGACAGTTGGGGCAGTATTTGTTGATGAGGACTGCCCTAAGCCGCTTTTCTGGAGTCAACTGCCTGAATCGCACGCAACGTCGCAGTGCGTGGATACAACGGCACAAACGGCATCGGAAAGAGTCCGTGCCGGGTGGCACGTACTCCTTCCGCTGGGGAGTCTGACGCTGCGTGGATGGTGGTGGGAGCTCCACTTCGGCGCTAGAGGCTTCAGCCTCCATGGGGGTGACTGGTCTGCTGGCCGCAAAAAGTCGAACCAGGGAGAATTCGTCCGACGACGAGGATGAACCGCTATGCGGTGATGCCATGGTGACCTGTGTTGGTGGAAAAAGAACAAAGGAAAGAAAAAGATAGGAACAAAAAGACTTCGGATGAGAATAAGACGTGCATAACCAAGAGGCCACAGGATAGTGGATGACAGCACAGGAAGACAGACAGGATGAGGCTTTAGGACGAGACGGAAACATCTGTGGACCCCGTCGGAAGGAGGACCAGTTTTGCGACTGGTCGACGGAAGACCCCACGACAAGTTCGAATATCGACTACTCGAACCTTGTTGTCAGTACCAGGGCACGTGGTTAGCACGCGACCGAGCCGCCATTCCTGAGGTGGAATGTTGTCTTCCTTGATGATGACCATGTCACCAACTTGGAGATCACGAGAAGGTGATTGCCACTTGTTGCGCTTATGCAGTTCCTTTAAGTACTCCTCTTTCCAGTGCACACAAAAGTGCTGATGCAGAGCCTTAAGCCGTTGCCAGCGATTGCGGATGGACTCCACATTCTCTCTGGATTCAGGCTCAGCAACGGAGAGGAGAGGACCGCCAATCAAGAAATGGCCGGGGGTGAGGGCCACCAATTCGCTAACATCCTCGGATAGAGGTGAAAGAGGTCGCGAATTGAGGCACGCTTCAATCTTCGCTAGAAGCGTTGAGAGTTCCTCGTAGGTGTATTTTAGGGAGGAAACGGTTTTATAGAAGTGCGTCTTGAAACCCGGCTTCCCACAATCCTCCCATGTATGGAGCACCGGGTGGATTGAAATGCCATGTCAGCCCTTGATGTGTGTGCTTAGCGATAATAAGACTTCGGGTGCTCTCTACAAGATCCTTGGAGAGGATCGAGGAGGCTCCGACAAACGTTTTGCCGTTGTCGGAGTACATGTGAAGGGGGCACCCTCGCCTTGCCACAAAACGGGAAAAGGCTTCCAAGAACCTTTCCGCCGTGAGGTCTGTGGTCGCTTCAAGGTGGATTGCCTTTGTGCTGAAACACACGAAAACACAGACATATCCCTTGGTTAACTTACAGCCCCGTCCGACATAGCTCTTTATGTCAAAGGGGCCAGCAAAATCGACACCTGTGTGGGTGAATGGTCGAGAAAAGGTCGACCGGGCTGTTGGAAGGTCGCCCATCAGCTGGGTCTGCAGTTTGCGGCGATGCACTACGCATACCTTGCAGCCACCAATTGCTGACTTTACTAGATTCCTCAGCTTAGGAATCCAGTACCTTGAGCGGATCAGACGCATCACTAATTGATTGCCTCCATGGAGAGAGACCTGGTGAGTAAAACGTATCAGGAGGCGAGTGAATGTGCAGTTGTACGGCAAGATAATGGGATGTCGCTCATCGTATGATAATGAGGCAGACGCTCTTGCACGCCCGCAGGACCGGAGGACCCCTTTTTTATCAAGGAATGGGTTCAAGTTAAGGATATCGCTTGAACCCTGGATGCGTCGATGATTAAGAAGGGAGTCAAATTCCCTCGGAAATGCCCTTTGTTGGGCTTGGATGGTAAGTTGCTCCTGAGCCTCTGCTAGCTCCCGGCTGCTGACCATCTCAGGAAATGACAGATATTCCCTTCCATTGTCAATATACAAATTAACAATTTTAAGATTAAAATGTGCTTCATTCTTAGCTACAAAATCTTTAAACATATTAAAAACATCTGACTTGTGTTTCATTAGATATGTTACGCAATAATTGTAAATTGGTCTACAAATATTACATAGTAATTTCTGTCGTTATTTGTAACGGGTGTTATTGGGCCGCAAACATCAGAGTAAACTACAAACAAAGGGTTTTTATGTAACTTTTATCTTTGTATTGTTTGAATGGTAGCTTGCTTTCCATTTAAGCAGGCTGCACAAATTTCATCGGACAATTCTAAATTATTAAGAAGATGATTACCGTTGAATAAACCTTTTCTTTTTATTTCTAATAATTTACCATTACTAATATGCTCGAACCTCTCATGCCATAGTCGATAATTCTTTTTATTATTCGCATTAAATGAGTATGCATAAAATTCAACCATAGAAATATTGTTCAACACACCTGCATTTTTGACCACTATAACTCCATTCTTGGATATAGAAACACCGTTTCTGTCAAACTCGATTGACATTCTTGCCTCTTGCAGTTTCATGACAGATATTAAGTTTCCAGTAGCCTCCTTGCAGTATAGCACATCCTCGAGTGTTATCTCATTTCCATTGTGCAGTAGCACGATTCCCCGCTTAGTGGCGTAGATAAACTCTCCTTGTTTGGCCACGGAGATCTTTAGTGGGTACTCCAGTACCACACTGTCAGCAAACAGAGACTCATCATTTATTAGATGGTCAGTTGCACCAGAGTCAAGTATAAAACCGCACTTGTTTTTCACATAATTGTAAGCTTTCAAAGAGTTCATCATGAAAGCAAAGCCGTGCTGTGTTGTTGCGACTTGAGCTTGTTTATTTGTTGGACGTTGACGTACATTGTATGCACATTCAAGTGGCCCAAGCGATACCAAGCCAATGCTTGTTACGCGCGGATCCCAATAAACCCTCCTCCCGCCCAACCGACCGAGAGGCGCTGTCGCAGGACGAACGACACGATTCGCGTTCGGACAGGATAGATTCGGGCATGCAAAAAAAAAACGCGGATAGCATAAAATAGAAATTCAGGATCGGACATAAGAAATAAACGGGTGGAATGAAAATGTTTAATTTATTACTATAAGCTAAATTCGGTCTAATTATTAATTAAATAGGTTAGTAGTAAAGTTTTAAGATTAATAGCAGTGTTAGCGCTAGAAAATACATGATAAAATCTATTATAGTTATAACATAAAACTCTAAAAGGGTCATGCAATGCAAAATTAGATCTACATAGGGGGAGAGCAAGCGGGATGTAACTACGGGTTAGTCTAGATGGAACGGAAAAGGTTAGTCGCGATATTAACTCTGAAGAGTCAATATCACCATTAATAAGATTAAAAGTAAATAAAATGCCAAGCATTATTCTACGGTTAGCTAAAGAAGGTAGGTTAATTAAAAGAAGTCTACTACTATATGACGGCAATCTCACTTCAGCATTCCAGTTCAAGCCACGCAAAGCAAATAAGAGAAATTGTTTTTGAACAGATTCAATGCGATCTTGGTGCACAGAATACTGTGGAGACCATACGCACGAACCATATTCCAGAATCGGACGAACAAGTGATGTATAAAGGGTCTTAGTAATATAAGGGTCATCAAATTCCTTTGACCACCTCTTAATGAAACCGAGTACAGACATAGCTTTATTGACCGTTCTAGAAATGTGGTCTGAAAATTTAAGTTTATGATCTAAGAGAATACCTAGATCATCAACGGCAGTAATTCTTTTTAGATCGTTACCGTTCAGTAAGTAAGAGGCCAAATGTGGATTAACTCTATAGAAGGACATGACAACACATTTAGAAAAGTTTAAATTTAACAAGTTCACTTTGCACCATGACTGGAAAGAGTCAAGATCTCTCTGCAACTTGATATGGCATGGCCAATCCCTGTACTGCAGGCATATTTTAACATCATCTGCATACATTAGTACGCGAGATTGTGTCAAAACAGTAGGTAGATCATTTATGAACAATGTGAAAAGTAAGGGACCGAGATGGCTACCTTGGGGAACTCCAGAGGTAACTCAGAATGTATTAGAAAGGAAATTATTAAAAGAAACTTTTTGCGTTCTTTGGCAGAGATAGCTTGAAATCCAGCAAATCAAATTATTGGGAAATCCAATTAAGTCAAGCTTATATAACAAAAGAGAATGATTTACTGAGTCAAAGGCTTTACTAAAATCGGTATAGATGACGTCAGTTTGTTCGTTTTTAAGGAAACCCTGGTTAACAAACGAAGAAAGCTCAAGAAGATTAGTAACAGTGGATATATGTTTCACAAACCCATGCTGGTAGGGGGAAATAATGGAACTACATAAATGTTGTAAATGACTTGTTAACATCTTCTCAAAAACTTTTGGTATAGCAGACAATTTACATATCCCACTATAGTTTTTGGCGTCAGACTTACTTCCCTTCTTATGGAGAGGAATAATGAAGGACTCCTTCCATAAAGAGGGAAAAGTCGATGACTCAAGTGATAAATCAAATAATTTCAGCAACGGTTTGCATAAAGCCTCGGCTCCGTACCGAAGTACACAGCCAGGAACTCCATCCGGACCGGGCGCAAACACTGGCTTAACCATTTGAAGATATCGAGTCAGAGACTCCTCACTCATTAAGGGACTGAAGACACAATTCGACCGAGATATTGCGAAAAAGTTAAGGTAGAGCCTGAAATTTTAAACTTTTTGTAAAGTCTAGACTTCAGGTTCTTAAGGTTAGAAAGTTGCTTACAAAACCAAGGAGGCTTATTAGACCTATGCGGAAAATAAGATGGAATACAGGCATCAAAGCAAAGATTTAATTTATTATAGAATAAGTTGACGGCGGCACTTATGTCAGTGCAGTAATACAAATTAGACCAATCAATTCCATTAAGAAGTTGGATTAATTTGGGAAAGTTTGCCTTTCGAAAGCAACGAACTCGATCGGCAGGTATATCAGAATTAGCGAGTACAGATCTGCTGAGTTCGATCCTTAACTCCAGAGTTGGATGATAAGGGTCTTCAGGAGATGTAAGGGGTTCCGATCTAGATAGAACTACGCTGGTAGGTTCAGAGACAAAGCATAGATCTAATTGCCGGCAAAGAGAATGTCGTATATTGTTAATTTGACCCAAAGATAATTCATGTAAACCATCAATAAAGTCATGTCGGTTCGATGGAATAAGAAAACAGAAGTTATCACAAGGATACCAAGCTGTTCCAGGAAGGTTAAAGTCTCCTAGAACAACAACATGATCTTTGTCGGATAACAAGGCAAAAATAGATTTTATTGCTTCCAGGTGATCCTGGTAAACAGATAAATCGGACGACGGAGGTATATATGAGCAAGTAAGAAATAAACTTACACCATGAAAATTTACTTTTATTGATAGAAACTCTATATTATTAGGATTATTATAATGTAATGGCTCCGATGAGAAATTGGAGTCTACTGCAAATAGAACACCACCTCCTCTTCGGGAAGAACGATCTTGCCTGTAAATAGTGTACTTTGACGGAAAAAGTTCGGAATCAGAAATATCCGAACTTAACCAGGTTTCCGAAAACGCAACTACATCAGTACAAAAAGTGAAACTGTCGACGTATAGCTTACTTATTTTACTACGCAAACCACGCACATTTTGATAGGTTATAAGAAATGATGAGATTAGTTTTTTGAAGATGAAGAAGAAGATTGAGATTGAGACTGTACAGGTCCATTTGGTAAGAGCCCAATCGGAGTCCGATTTTTAACTTTGGCTTTGAACTCTTTTACCACCAAATGCTCTGGCCAAAAACTTGGTGAGCATATGGTTTCAAAAAGTGAAGGTGGGACATTGATCTTGAAAGATGCAATTTGTCTATCATAAGAAAATTTAAATTTTTCCACTTTTGGATTGGCATTTTTAATTTTGGCTATAATGAAAGCCTTTACGTCATCTGACGTGAGATCAGGGGCAAGCCTTGAAACAAAAATCTGTTTCATTGGTGGAACCCCCACAAGTGGTTTAGGAGCCAAAGGAGTAATATTTGGTATATTATCTTTGGAACCTAATAAAGTCGGTGATCCGACAGTTGGAGGAGGTGCGGAAGAAATTTTTTTATTAGGATTCGGCTTGCCTCTACTTCTAGTGACAACCGTGGACAATTCAGACACAACTTCGGCATTAACTAATGTCGGTGGAGCAGGTTCCCTAATGGGAATGCTTTCCACAGCGGTTGTTGCTACTGGGGTAGCAAACGAGATTAACTGTGGAACCAACGGAGTAGTGGGTGGGTCAGTCGATGGTAGAGGTAAAAATTTGGATAATTGTAAGTCACAAGAAGTTGATTTTTTTCGCTTTGGAGACTCAGCCATAAGTTTCAAACTATTGAACTGAGAATTCAAAGCACTAAACTGATCGTTTAACTTATGAAAGCCACCAATCAAATTAGTAAAACCGACTCTTGTCTGTCTCATAAACATCCGCATTTCGCACTCAACTTCTCGACATGACTCACAACACCAGTTAAGCCCAGTTCTTTTGGCAATGGCATCTGCAACTAGCCCTGAATAACCTACACACTTTACGTGTACTACGTTATCGCAGAGCCAGCAGGCCATACTGGGTTGCGAAGCCGTGATCTGCTTCTGGCAACTCTTCAGACAACACACAATTTTGCCTTCCATTATAAATTAAAAATTAAAATAAAGAAAAGCAAATTCAAAAATTTACAAAATTAAAAAAATTTACTTTGAAATAGTAGGAACTATGCCCACTGTACAGATTCAAAACAAAATTATGTTAGCAACAACAAAACAGTAGAGCAAGCAGTGAGAGCAGAGAGCGCCACTAACGGAATACTGTCAACTGAGAGTTGTTGAGAGAGAAACCGTCACACTGCGAGCGGGAAGGAAAGCACAAAGAATAAACACGCAAAATCTAATGCTTACCACAACAACAAAACTTTGAACTCAGTTTATGTAGAAATAAACAGAGCTCAAACTAAGCACAAATAAAATTCACAATTATTTGATAAAACACTAAGAACATGCACTATCACAGGATAGAGACGCGATGTAGCAAACAATTAAAGTAATAACTTTAAAGAAAAAGTATTAAACACTTTACTTTCTTTATTTTTTTCATTTGTAATTCTTTTATAATGATAGCAGTCTTTTTTAATAGCCCCTCTTTGCCACAGTGATGACATTTAATACTAGACTTAGGTTTTCCCTTAAATTTATCTTTTGGTTTATTTATATTTTTCTTAAACGACAGATTTTTATATTTATTATTTTGGGCGACTACCTTCATAAATTTTCTGCTATTATCGTTACTATCACTTTTTATTTTTATTTCACGATCTAATAATTTATTTTTAACAAAAGCCAAAGTTAAATTTTCCCAGACAATGTTTCAATTGCTGTGATCATTCCATTGTATGATGATGGCAAAGTCAGCAACAAATGCGATACTTTGTCCATTTCATCAATTCTAGCACCAGCAGCCAATAGCTCACTCACTAATTCATCAAATACATTGAAATGACTCAGCAATGAAGTTTCACTCATTAGTTTAAGTGGGAGAAGCCTTTTGCGCACTATTAACTGCGACGCTAAACTTTTGCGCTCATAAATGGCGTCCAAATTCATGAGAATTTGGCGCGCCGAAGAGTCGCTTGTGGCGAAATTTAAAAACGAATCACTCAAATATTCTATAAGCGTGCTCTTTGCGATTCGCTCTGCACTTTTCCAAGCATCGTCAATTGTCTCCGGAACCTTCTCATCAATAACTTTTAAAACATTCATTTCTGCAAAAAGGGCTCTAATCCGAAATTTCCAAATTGAATACTTCTCGCCATCAAACGGCTTTATATTGCGCTTAGCATTTTCCATTGTATTTCCCACACACACTCACACACTTCAAACGAATTTCACAATGTTGCTCAATTTTCAGAATTCGACTAAGTTCAAAATGAATTTCACAATGTTGCTCAATTTTTCAAATTTCAAATAAATTTTTCTAATAGGCATGGACTGGGCCTATAACCTGTTGTAAATTAATGATTAAATATAATAAAATGTTGAAACTATGAAACAGTAAAAGACACTTGTTAATATTTGTGAATTTATATGATTTAATTTATTTATTGTTTTCGTCGCAACACTTCACCACAGCACAGCAGGATCAGAATGAAAGAGGCAAATCAAAGTGTGACCAGATTGTATGTCAACTTAAATACATAATTCAGTGTTGTAGAATGTTCTTTTTGACTTAACAGAATGGGCATATACAACAGGCAGATAATCAAATAAATATCTGCTTTCTCGGAACCACAATAGAAAATAAGGGGGTGTTAGTATAAACAATAATATTGGGGGCAGTAGGTGGTGAGGCAATAATCGGACAATAAGGAATAGAGGATCCGTCCGAGGCCTCAATACAGACATTGGGAATCGGAGGTACTGAAGAAAATTTTGTTCGTTCCGCGGATGAACGATTGCGACCACTAATTCAAGTAGTTTTTTTAGACGGAATGGAAGGGGATGGCTCTACAGGAATGCAAGGAGAAGAAGGCAGCGGTGAAAATACTGGAAGTGGAGGACCATCAGGTTTAGGAGCAGATTGCGGGTACGAGCAGGGCTTTGTAGGCGTCTTCAATTCATATTGACCAAGCAATTCCATACTAGTATCAAGTTTAGCAAATTGTTTTTTCACGTAGTTATACAAGTTAACAACAGAGTTGGTTATGAGCTACACACCGAACTGCAGGTTACGAAAGACACTGCAACGCATAACCAACGACACGTGCGCAGCGTCAGCGATATTTCGTCTGGGAACCAGACGGTAACCCGACTCCCGAAAATACGACGGGAACGTCAACAACAACAACCACACCAGCGAAGACGCAATACTGACAATTGCAGATCTAGCAATTGCAGCGGTACGACAACAACAACAGCAACGAGTCAGCAATGCCAATTGCACCGACAGCAATTGCAACGGAAACGGGAGCAACAACAAAGTAGCGACGGGAGCAACAGAAGCAGCGCCGCCAGCAGAACAGCCAGCAGAGGTGTCTTCATTTTAGATATTAGCAGAACTTAAGTTTAGTTTTATATCAGCAACGAATTAATAAAGTTGAGCTTGGCTCATAAATATTATTTTTTTTAAAACTCAAGAGAACAAGCGTTCTTATTTGGCGCCCGAGCAGGGACCTGACGAAAGAGTCTTTGACCAACCACCGCGAATAAAAAACCCGATCAAGTCGTGAAAAGTGCCATAAGTTGCCACAAGACTACATTCGAAAAAAGTATCGCAAAACAAAAAGTGCCACAAGTTGCCACAAGAAAAGCGAAGCGGTTTGAACTCCCCGAAAATCATAAGTGGAAAAAGTGTTGTGTCCGGAGTATTGACAAAAGGAGTATTAAAAAAAACTATCGTCGACGTCCTATTGTGCCCGTCCGTAGGACACCGTGTGTGAAGTGTTACCTAGGAGCCCAAGTCACCCCGACCATCGCTACTCGTAGAGGGATAAACGGGATTCATCCGAAGAACCAGCACGGAAGATTCGCCGAGATGATCATAGCATTGTAAGCATAGCAATTAAGTGAAATAATTAAAGGGAAAACAATAACTAATTGAAAAGAAAAATTTAAAACGAATAAGTAGTAATTAACGTAATTAAAGTAACGTAAATAAATATTTTTTAAATCTTTGAAAGTTATCTCGATCTATAGAACTAATAATAAATAAGTAATAATTAACGTAATTAAAATAAAATTAGAAATATTTTTGCTCTACGAATCTTTTGAATACTAAAATCAAAATTAAATAAGTAATAACTAGTATAAGTAAAATATCAAAGAAAAAAAGAAATATTTGTTTAAATCTTTAAAGTTTTCCAATCTTAAACATAGTCAAACACATTTGAAAAAAAAAAAAAAAACAAATTCGTGATCTGTCAAAAAAACGAAAGTAAAAAAATACCAAGTCCCTAAATTGTCCTTCCGATTAAAGAAAAACAAAGAAGCTTAAAAACGATGGCTACAGCAGCAGACGATTTAGCTGATTCCATAGGTAATCTCCGCATTAGGCAAACAAACCAAGGCAGGCCAATGACTAGCACTCCAGTTACTAGCCCTGAACTTAAAGAGGCTATCACCAGAATAATAAATGAGGTACTCAGCGATGGTAGAGTTATAAGACAGGCTGTTAGACCGGTCGTTAGACCAAATCATGGTGAGGAAAAGGACAAAGTACCAGACACAATTAACTTGATCAGGGAATTCTCAGGAGATAGGAATATGTTCGGCAGTTGGAAAAAATATGTTGAAAGGATTCTTGCAATGTACGAAGGGCAAGAAACCACCCATAGATACTACCTCCTCATGATTGCAATTCGCAATAAGATCGTTGGCGAGGCAGAAGCAGTGCTTAACTGCTATAACACTCCATTGAACTGAAAGGCTATAGCTAAGTGCCTCACAGCCCACTTTGCAGATAAGCGAGATCTGAAAACATTAGACTATCAAATGTTTTCACTAACGCAAGGACGAATGACCGTAACCGAATACTATAGGGTAGTTTACCATCACTTATCTTTCATACTAAATCAGATAAGCGCTCAGGAGGAATCCCCTGAAGTAGTTAGAACATTGACTAACACGTACCGTGACAAAGCGCTAGACACATTCAAGCGCGGTCTGAACGGCGATATGCCACGCTTATTGGCTATCAAAGAGCCAAAAGATTTGAGTCATGCTCTAAACTTATGTAACTTGGTAGAAAATCAGGAGCACCGAAATTCTTTTGCTCCTAGGTCTCGGCAAATGCCACCACCACTACCACCTAGACAAGTACAAGCGCAACAAAACTTTAAGCAATTCAATTCAAAACAACCAAATTATCAATTGCCAAACACTGGTTATAGATTTGAGCCAACCCTATATTACCCACCAGCTAATCAACCAAATTAGGGACCTCGACCGCAGACATCATGGCCGAATCCGTCTCAACCGAGCCCTTACATTCCGTTCTCACACCAACCTCGTGCACCACCAATGCAACAAGGGAATTCGTACAGACCAAATTTCGCGCCACCATCGCGCCCCTTCGCTCCCAAACCAGAGCCTAGAGCAGTACCGATGGAGATAGACCCATCTATTCGATCTAGGCAGGTGCATTATATGAATAGGCCCCTCAATAACGACATGAATGGGAAACGCCCTCCAATGCCGTCAGCCACTAGACCGTCGCAGAAAATGCAGAGGCATTTTAATATTGAGACCGGTGCGTTCGAGGGAGAACCCGATGACGAAATCAGTATTAACGAAGAGCAGGAATACTATGAACAATTAAGAACAGAAGGAGTTAGCGAATGGGATAATCCAGACCAGGCAGAAGAAGGATATGGTTTCGATACCAATCCACCAGCAGATGCAGATGTCTATTTTTTAGACTAAACAGTTCCTCACTACCATATATTCAATGCGTAATGAGGGACGGAAGTAAACTAAACTTTCTAGTAGATACAGGATCCAATCAAAATTATGTCCAGCCCCACTTAGTGAAGAACCCTAAGTTAAATGATAATCCGTTTTCCGCGAATTCTGTAGGAGGAAAAATAGAGATAACGCACCATTCGATGTTAAGCCTTTTTGGTCTGACGTTTAAATTCTTCATACTACCTACATTGAAAACATTTCATGGAATAATAGGGAACGGCACACTTAAAAGACTTGATGCAATAGTTGATATAAAAACTGACACAGTTATCATAAGTGGTGGTCGAAAAATTAGAATCTTGCAAATGAAAGTTCAAGCAGTAAATAGCATTAATATTCGGTCCGATCACATGACACCCTCACAGAAAAATACAATAACCCAACTAACAGACAAATACTCCGACCTCTTCGCTAACCCAGACAAAAAACTGACTTACACTTCGAGAGTCGTAGGCGAAATTAGAACCAACTCCGATATACCTGTGTATAGTAAACACTATCCCTACCCCGCTTCATTAAGAGCAGAAGTAGAAACCCAAATCGAGGAATTGCTACAAGATGGCATAATCCGACCTTCACGGTCACCATACAATGCACCCGCTTGGGTGGTGCCAAAAAAATTAGACGCATCTGGACAAAAAAAGTATAGAGTAGTCATCGACTACAGGAAACTTAACAATGTAACAATCCTGGATCGTTACCCGATCCCAGAAATAGGTGAGATAATTGCACAATAAATTCTTCTCAGTTCTAGGTTTGAAAAGTGGTTTTCACCAAATTCCGTTGTCTGAAAGAGATATAGAGAAAACAGCCTTTGCTGTAAATGGAGGTAAATTCGAATTTACAAGGCTACCCTTCGGTCTTAAGAATTCACCTTCAATATTCCAACGTACCTTAGAATATCCTAAGAGACCACACTGGAAAAATATGTTACGTCTACATCGATGACATAATCGTGAACAGCAAAACTGAAACCGATCATGCCAACAATTTGGAAAAAGTCTTCACGACATTAAAAGATGCGAACATGAAAGTACAACTTGACAAATGCGAGTTCTTTAGAAGCGAAGTTAATTTTTTGGGTTTCACTATATCGGCAGAAGGTGTTAAAACAAATCAGTAATAAGAATCACAATGGTAAACTTAAGAGATGGAAAAGCTACCTCGAAGAGTTTAACCATGAGATTAGGTACAAACCTGGGACCTCAAATGTGGTAGCCGACGCACTATCACGAAACCCTCCAATATATTTCACCGAAAGTTCCGCTGCCACAGTCCACAGCGACGAAAGCTCTTCGCACAACCTTATCCAAGGAGTGGAAGCTCCAATTAACGTATTCAAAAATCAATTGTTCCTATTAACTTCCGACACAGAATCATATAAATTTGAATTACCATTCCCAAATTATCATAGGCATATAGTGTCTAAACCACACTATACTGATAACGATTTAATCGAAATTCTTAAAGCAAGATTAGACCCCAGATTAGTAAATGGACTGTTAACCTCAGAAAGAGTATTGGGTCGAATTCAAGAAATATATCCAAACCACTTCCACAATTACAAAATAAGATACACATGGAGAAAAGTGATAGATGTTCCCGTAGAAGCTGAACAGAACGAAATAGGGACTAAAGAACACCCACGAGCACATAGAAACGCTTTAGAAAACAAACAACAGGTTCTAAACAAGTATTTCCCGGATTAGCAAGCAAAATAAGGTCCATAGCTAAAAATTGCGAGACATGTAAACTTACTAAGTACGATAGACATCCACCACAAGGGGAAATACAATCAACCCCTATCCCTAAATATCCCGGCGAGATAATTCACATAGACCTATACTTAACACAAAATAAGGTAGTACTGACAGCAATAGATAAATTTTCAAAATATGCACAGATCAAAATTTAAAAATCAAAAGCAGCTGAAGATTTAAAGTATCCCTTACGCGAAATTATGATAGCATTTGGTATTCCACGTTCCATTATCATGGATAATGAAAAAGCATTGAACGCAGCTTCCATAAAATTTCTATTAAAAGACCAACTTAAGGCAGAGGTATATACGACACCACCTTACCACTCCGCAAGCAACGGACAGGTAGAAAGATTTCACTCCACTCTTACAGAGATTATGAGATGTTTCAAAAAGGAGAACGAGTCAGTTGACTTTGAGAGTCTTATTTTCAAGGCAGTACAGGAATACAATAAATCAATTCACTCCACTACCAAGAAAACACTAATCGAAGTGTTCTTCGGGACTAGAATAGCATCAAGTCCACAGGAATTAGAAGAATCCAGAAATAAGATTAGTAAAGAAATTAAAAGAAACAGGAAGAAGATTTAACGTACCACAACTCAAAGAAGAAACCAATTAAAACTTACATTCAGGGAGAGGTGATATTTGTCAAAATAGATAAAAGGCTAGGATCAAAATTAACACCAAAGTTTAGAAAAGAAATAGTTTCCGAAGACAACAACACAACAATCACAACACAATCAGGCAAAATAGTCCACAAAAATAATATCAAAACATAATATCCGTTTACAGATTTTTCTTGCCATTATGCCACAGTCTAGCCACAATATTAGACTATTCAAACTCCCAACTAATTCCTATTAAAACTGGTGTAGCGGCAATACAGAAAGGCGTATTCAGAGTTATTCACGTCTTCAACATACAACAATATGAGGAAGCAGATTGGAAATTAGAAGAAGCATTGGGAAATGTGAGTCATAATCACCAGCTTTACCCATTTTTGGAATATGAAATTGAGAAGATAAAAATAGATCTACGTCGACTCAAACCAAAAGAAAGAGCGACAAGATTGATAGATTTCCTAGGGACAGCTTGGAAATGGTTGGCCGGCACGCCGGACAAAAACGATCACGAAATTGTCACTTCCAAAATAAATGAACAACTTGAAAACAACAATAGACAAGTAGTTATAAATAAAGAGTTAAATACTAGAATAAACGAACTTACACTTAGATCTAACGCTATAATAAGAACTACTATAGAAGATAAGGAATTTAAAGAACAAATAATTGCCGTATTAAAATACAAAATTCAAATTTTCAAAGACGAATTGTACAATCTTATACATGCAATAGAAAGGTCAAAATCAGATACAATAAATTCCATAATTTTATCAGAAATTGAAGTAAAAGAATTAGAGCAAATACTAGAAACTGAAAAAGTAATGTTCATTAATGTCGATGAATTACTAGAATTCGCCAAAATAAAAATAGCCTCAAATGGCAAAGAAATGTTGTACATGATAAGTGTACCACTGTGAGGCGAACAATTTTGCACTTCATTAAAAATTAAACCAATTAAAAATAATAATGTTATTAATGCAATAAAATACGAAAACATAATAAAATGCAACAATCTAATGTATGCCCAAAAAAATAGTTGCGAAACACATAACGATAAAACCATTTGTAATAGAGATAGCATTGTAGATTTAAGCAACGACACTTGCATAACACCATTGTTAAAACACTCAAAACCATACTGCAACATAGTAAACAGCCAACACATCCCGGACCATGAAGAAATAGTAACTGGAACTATACTACTCAACGATTTCACCGGCACCATAAAAATAGACCAAGACGAAATAGACCTGAAAGGAAGCTACCTCATACAATTTGAGAACTCTTCTAGGATTGGCTACGATGAATACGAAGCTGGCGAAGCAAGATATGCAGAAGCTATCCCACCACTCTTCCAGATGATAGCTGAAAAAACCAAAGCAGAAGAAGTACTATCGCTACAGATGCTGAGAGAAATAAATATCAACAACACGAGAAAACTGGATAAGCTAAGAAAAAGCAACTTAACATCAACAACAATCAGTTTCTCTCTCTCAGGAACTCTACTAATATTGTTACTCATAGCAATTTCATGGACGCTGAAGAAAAAGACTCGAAACTCTCCAAAAGACGACATACGAAGCGAGACCCCGGAGGCACCTCAAATTAGAAAACATTTCTACATCGCATCCGAGGACGTCAGCGTTTAAAGGGGGAGGAGTTAACAACAGAGTTGGTTATGAGCTACACACCGAACTGCAGGTTACGAAAGACACTGCAACGCATAACCAACGACACGTGCGCAGCGTCAGCGATATTTCGTCTGGGAACCAGACGGTAACCCGACTCCCGAAAATACGCCGGGAACGTCAACAACAACAACCACACCAGCGAAGACGCAATACTGACAACTGCAGATCTAGCAATTGCAGCGGTACGACAACAACAACAGCAACGAGTCAGCAATGCCAATTGCACCGACAGCAATTGCAACGGAAACGGGAGCAACAACAAAGTAGCGACGGGAGCAATAGAAGCAGCGCCGCCAGCAGAACAGCCAGCAGAGGTGTCTTCATTTTAGATATTAGCAGAACTTAAGTTTAGTTTTATATCAGCAACGAATTAATAAAGTTGAGCTTGGCTCATAAATATTATTTTTTTTAAAACTCAAGAGAACAAGCGTTCTTATTTTACATACGTGAACAATCCAATTGCTTTTTAATGCATACCGGACATGACCACTTAATTCCACATTTTTCACAGCTGCGTTGATCTTATCATGATTGCGCCCGGTAATGCCTGCACATTTTATATGCATAAAACTATCACACAGCCAACAAGAAACAAACTAAGGCTGGTCTCCATCACGAGTCGGCCCATAAGTGCAATTTAGTTTGCAGCACTGCATAATTATATAAATATATACATATGTATACTAGAATCGATTAAATTAAAATAAGAATTAAAATGTTTGCAAAAATTTCTGTTATGTGAAAAGTCACTACTAGTTGGTTGCACAATCAAGCTTAAAATTCCCACTGGGTCGCAAAATAACGGACAGCAGTGTAATACGGTGAGCGAAAACTAAAACACCCAACAACAATTTGCCTATTAGGCGCAGCAAAAGAGAGCAAATATATATTCACCATACAAAACTGCACAGCGAACACACAGACAAACTTGGGTTGCAAGCGACTACCGGAGAAAACCAAAACAAAGAATTTTAAGACACAAGCAATGAGCACAACAACTTAAAAGTTGTAATTTACAATTTATATTACAAACAATAGAATAAAATGTAACACAAATCATGCAAAAGGTTAATATATCGATATATAACTAAAAGTCACAAATTAATATGCTTTTAAAACACAGATAAACGCAGAATTAGGGGGAGCAAGACAAAACACAACTGATGCTTACGAATTACTCTTGCCGAATGGAACAATATCCATGGTTAAAACATTATTCTCGTCACTTCTAACTATTATTGGAGGAGCACCTTTTATGAAAATAGCGTATTACTCGAAAAAATCTTTGTGTAATGATGTGTAATTTGGTAAGCCATCTGTGCTTAATACTCTTAATATATCCTGTAAAAATCGGATAAGTAGAACAAAAGTTATTTGATAAATTATTTATCAAGATAGTTGTGCCCAATTCATATGGTCTTTTTAATTGTGTGAATGGCCTAGAGATATCAAATTCTGTGACAATATTCGTGTAGGTCTTACGCAGATCAAGTTTGTTTTAGATTTTTGCCACGCCCCTTTACGCCCCAAAAAAACTGGAAAAGACGTAATAATAGACCTAGAGCATTGTCTTTGTATGCATAATAATAATTATAGTCTCAATGGATTCTGTGAATTTGGTTGAGATCGAATAAAAAACAAGGAAGTTATTAAAGAATAAATTTTATATGCAAAATTCACTTGCAGCTGCTCGCGCTTTGTTTGTTTAGTTGACAGTGTCACCATAACGGTGTTGTGGATTTTTATTCGCTATTTTCAAATATATAAAAAAAAAATAAGTTTTAGTATATTTGGTATATTTTTTGTTAAAATATCATTTAAGTTTTTTGTTTTCTCTCGAAATGGGTTGCGGGTATCATACGGTCGAGCACTCTCGACTGTAGCTTTCTTACTAGTCTTCTTGTTGTTTTTGTGGTTGTTCAGGATGTTGTTGATGAACTTGTTGGTTGCTGACGATGTGAATGGAGTTTGGTGATGCTGCTGAGACTATTGCTGGTCACTGAATGATAGTTTCATTCAAGGAGCTGGTTGATTTTATATCCTCCAACGATGAACAGAGAAACACATTCTCGAGCATTTCTCGAGTGAGGTTTACAAAGACCAACCGATTTTCAAGGGGTTCTGTAAAGGGACACAGTGTCCAGACAAGTGCGATCTTACAAGGAACACACACACACATACATATATCATAATCACATTCCATGCATCTTTAGTGCAATGAGTTGGATTTTAACAATAATTTTAGGCACATATGTCCAAAGTGAACTGTACCGATCTGTTGCAAACATTCATAATTATACTTAATGCTTTCTCCCAAATGTTTAACTACTTCTAATGTTCCCAAGCCGAACCTCTCTTAAGTTACCCAATGTGGTCCTGTTGTTGACAAGTCTGCCAAATTTCTTATTCCACACTCAAGATATAGTGGGAATTTTGGTAATTCATCTTTCATATAAACACCACGAAATTGTTGAATTATTTTTTAAGGCAAACCGCATGATTTCAAAGTTAGATAATGCCCTTTTGGGTAGCTCACTAGTAGTAGTAATTTTTTTGCTTGCGCTTTTGTATTGGATTATTTTTTTATTAAATGATATACCATTCCTTTTTTTGTATGGTTGATAATACAATCCCCCACCCAACGAAACACTTTCGATTTTTTTACCCGCTACCCATCGGGTAGAACTCAGTGCCACCAGAAAATGTATGTGACAGGCAGAAGGAGGCATCTCCGACCCCATAAAGTATATACATTCTTAATCAGTATCAACAGCCGAGACGATATAGCCATGTCAGTCCGTCCGTCTGTCTGTCCGAACACCTAGATCTCAGAGACTATAAGATATAGAATCACCAAATTTGGTACATATATTCCAACATTCTTTACACAGATCAAGTTTATTTTCAAAAGCTGGATGCCACGCCCGCTTTGCCCACAATATGCATAAATCTAGAACAAGTCACGTTTTTAATACCCGCTACCCATAGGGTATCATGTCCAGTCAGCCGTCCACCGAAGTCAAACCGCAGCAAGTGGTGGACTCCGGAACTTCGCCAGATACGAAAGGAAACGAGAAGATTTTACAATAGAGCTAAAGACGGAAACTGCCAGGTAGACTGGAATGCCTACCATCACAGTTTCAAGAACTTCAAGAAGGAAATCAGAAGGGCAAAATTAAACTCATGGTCAAAATTTTGCGAGGAACACTGAAGCGTCCAGACTTCGAAGGTTGCTGGCGAAAGCCTTCTTTGTGTGCAAAAAGACTTTTGGTAAAGGATGGGGATTGCAGCCGTACATCCTTCACTGGTGCTACACTGCAATTGTCAGACCTATACTGACGTATGGGGCTCTTGTATGGTGGGAGGCGGAACACACCGACTCCTATCTTAACAATCTCCGCAAAGTTTAGAGACTGGCATGCTTGGGAATAACAGGATGTATTCGTTCTACCCCCCAAGCAGCGCTGGATGTAATGTTGAATCTGGAACCCATCGGAGTCTTCCTCAAGCACGCGGCAGCAAGGAGTGCGGAGTCACGCCCAGTGCCTCCTTAAGCCTGGTGCAGGTCACAACTCCATTCTACGTACAGTAGAATTGATTGTGGCTGAGAACGACAGGTTTACAGCTGAATTCCCTGACATATCCGATTGGCAACAGCAATCTCCTTTGGGACAGAATGAGTTGTCAATCTACGCAGACGGATTAAAAATGACAGAAGGCACTGGATCTGGGGTCTTCTCCGAAGACCTTGCAACCAAGCTTTCCTTTCGTCTTTCTGACTGGTGTAGTGTGTTCCAAGTGTAGTGTGATACAGCCAATCAGCGATAAAAGCACTCGCATCGAACACCATTAAGAGTAAACTAACCCGAGACACAGTGATGTCACTGAACCTATGCCAACCACACTCTATCAGACTTGACTGGGTGCCTGGGCACATGGGAGTACGTAACGAGGCGGCTGATGAGTGTTGGGGTCAGCGTCATCAGAAACTCTCGCGGCGAACAATATAAAGAGACCTATTCAGCACGTATTATCTGAACTTAATTGTTCCATGAGAACGGCGGCTGAGAGACACTGGGCAGCATCATCGGGCTGCGAGGTATCAAAAGCACTCTGGCTACTCTCTGGTTCACACAGATCAGACATCACAATGGACCATATGGTCTCCGGGTGCTCTCGACTTCGGTCGAGCCGTCTGCTCAACCTAACCTAACCTACCCATAGGGTAGAAGGGTATTATAACTTAGTGCCAACAGAAAATGTATGTAACAGGCAGAAGGAGGCATCTCCGTCCTCATAAAGTATATATATTATTGATCAGTGTCAACAGCCGAGACGATTTAGCCATGTCCGTCTGTCTGTCTGTATGATCACCTAGATCTCAGAGACTATAAGACATAGAGACATCATATACATAGGCTCCAGCATCAAGTTTATTTCAAAAGTTGAATGCCACGCCCCCTTCGCCACAATATGCATAAATCTAGAAAAAGTCAAGTAAATCGCATATAACTCCAAAAGTTCTTTGTATAATGATGTGTAATTTGGTAGGCCATCTGTGCTTAATACTTTTAGTATACCCTGTAATTTTGGTAAAAATCGGATAAGTAGAACAAAAGAAAATTGTTAAATTATTTATTAAAATAGTTGTGCCCAATGCATATGGACGTTTTAAGTGTGTAAATGACCTAGAGATATCAAATTCTGTGACAGTATTTGTGTAGGTCTTACGCAGATCAAGTTTGTTTAAGATTTTTGCCACGCCCTTTTCCGCCCCCAAAAACTGGAAAAGCCGTAATAATGGACCTAGAGACCTGAGTTTTGGTATGCATAATAATAATGATAGTCTTAATGACTCCTGTGGTTAAGATCGAATGAAAAACAATGTAGTTATTAAAATTCACTTGCAGCTGCTCGCGCTTTGTTTGTTTAGTTGACAGTGTGACCATGTCGGTGTTATGGATTTTTACCAGATATTTTCAAATATATACAAAAAAACAAGTTTCAGTATATTCAGTATATCAGTATTAGACCCAACTCAATTCCTCTGTTAGATAAAGCTCTTTCGACTTCACCGTGCGATGTGTCATCAAAAATTCCCTTAATATCCATAAAAGCACAAAGTGACACCTTTTTCGACTTGATGGAGCGCTTTAGAGTGCTAGTGACTTCTACTAATGCAGACTCAGTAGATCGTCCAGCGCGATGCGTGCTGTCTTTTGTATAGTAGTCTGCTTACTAAGTGGTGAGTTCTGATGTTATTGTCCACTATTTTCTCTAGAGTCTTTAGCATGAAGAAGGTCACGCTGATGGGCCTAAAGGATTTGTGGTGAAAGGGGTCCTTTTTGCCCACTTTAGGTATAAAAATCAAATTATCTCAGAAATTTCGAAAGTGGGCTCGCTTGCACTTCCGAATTTCTTTGTTATACTGAGTGAGTTTAGAAGTGTATGCATTCCACTTTGCCTCACTTTGTTTGTTGTGTTGTACAGCTTTCTCACTGCCATCCTAACCAAACAGAGTTTGCTTTTCCACCAGGGGTTATCCCTGTTGGAGGCGACCGTTCTTTCGGGACAGCTGGCATGATAAGCATGCACGACTGTGCTGACAATTTCATTTGGCAATACCTCTATGTTTGTAAAAGTTCTTATCTTTTTAAAGTTCTTAAGGCTGTCTATGCTATACTACCAGTAGTCAGTATTCTTGAAATTCCTGATGGTTTTTTAAAAAAAACAAGTCCCCACCTATGTCAAAGAGGGTGATCCTGACATAGATGGTTCTTTGGAGACTCTCCATCTGCTTATCAGCTTAGAGCCTGCTGAATTACTAAATGTTATATCTAACACCTCAGATCTACTCTTAGTAACAAAAGTCGGTTCAGACCCGACATTTTGAGGTTGTTGCAAATAATCTTAGTCTCCTGATGGCGACTCTGCGACGTCTCCCTCAGGTTATTCCTGTCCAGTGATTGTATCCACTTCAGCCTCTGCTCCAGTGAAATGAATCCTGGTGGCTTGATGATTAGGATGAGAAGTAACTTTACTCCCTATTGCTGGTCTTGGACGCAGACAATAATTCAATATAATTTTATACGGCAAGTGCCGGAGCAATGAGATTTTTAAGCGACTTATGTGTGGAGCGCTGCATTCAAAAACTATAGCTAACAGAATATAGAATATGTCACTTAAGCTAAGCCAAAACTCCCATCACGTCACAGAGTCATGGTCAGCAAGCCGACTCAGCATAATCATAGGCAGTAGCGGAAAGCACTTGCAGCATAACAAGCGTATCCGATTACCGCTGCTGACCATTGCAGTTGTACAGTGCCGATACAAAGTATTCAGCGCAGCAACTGCGAGGGCCACTTGTGAAATTATGATATGCGTTACAGCGAGGGATACTTAAGAACTTAATGAATACATGTTATCTGTTAACTACTCTTCCCTCAGGATCATGACTATCCCCGATCATACAGAACTTGTCGATTCCCTTCTGAATTTCCTTCGACTCTCGTCTTCTCCTTAGCAGTTGCATGGTAAGAAGAGAACCAGAATTCTTGGATGATCCTTAGGTTATGGCTATTCAATCTATGGATTAGCGGTATGCTAAGGACTGGGTCGTGGCTTATGATGTTTAGAAGTGGAGATCCCGCTATGCCTGGAGCCTTGTTTATGATCTCGCGTTGGTTTACGTATTTGGTGTCGTTGATGATTGCAATACGCTCAAATGTGACGAGATGGGTGGCATTTGTTGGAATCACTGGGCCGCCATCTGTACTGACCCTCGCTGGACTCTCGTTGATTATTGGCACTCCGTCGTCTACCCGCGTGATAGGTTCCAGATGGCTGGGCTGTGTGTGGCAGTGAGCTGTGCCTCCAGCGTGCAGTGCTCGAGCACAAGTGTCGTGTGTTGCCAGTTTGCAGAAGGTGGAATAAGTTGTTGCAATACAATCAGTTACGGCGAGGGTATCTGCTCACCCTCGGCTACGACGTCATCTTGAAGTTTCAGTATTGTGTGTTGGTGGGACACGGGATAAACGATGATTTTTTGGCAAGTAGACTTTACTCTAGGGTAGGCGATTAAAATATGGATAATCTTCTCGGACTGAAGGATCTTAATAGTCGATACTTCCATCAAACTAACTATGGGTGTGTCGATAGTATGTTCCACTAAAAACTTCCAATCGTTATTGTCAAATATTGTTGGGTTTACTATGTTTGATTTATCCAAGGTGATTGTTAACATTAACTTTTGTATCTCTGTTAATAACATTCTGTTTCTAGCCAGAAGGGCTATATACAAGTGAGAAGTGTCAACGAAATCATTTTGCTTTGCTTTGATGATTTGATTTATGGTTTCTTTATTGGACGTTGATTCAAAGTCAGAGGCATCAGGGGTGCCTGCGACTACCTTAAGTGCGATGCCATGGAAATCTAAGCTTATAGCTATTCTATGGTGTATTTTCAAAATGGACAACAGACTTCTTATGTGATCAATATCGATGTGCGACTGGGAATAGCTTGGATAGTTTCTCCGTGCTATTCTATCTCTGCGAAATCGGACAAATTACTTGAGTGTTTTAAAAGGTCTCGTTGCTCCCATACTAGTACGTTCCCATCTATTACGAGTATGTAGTTGGAGTGCGAATAGTCGGTAATCCGAGCGCTCGCTAATGCTATTATTAGTAGGATCGTGCCTATAATCCTTTAAGACAAAGAAAACGTAAAAATAAATTTTCGTGCATAAGATTATTGTCCTTATGGACCACCCTCCCCTTTACAAGAACAGACGTTCCAAGGTCTGCATGTACCTTTCCTTCTGAACATAGAGGGGATAACTTGTTTCCGAGTCTTTTGTTAGTCTTTAAGTACATATATCTCTTCCTCTAGTTCGAATACCCTATTCTGCCTGTCCGGGTTGCATCTTTCGATGTTATTTCTTTAGGCTATTTAGGCTTCGTGTCGGTGACTGAGTGGATCGTTTTATTATACTCCCCTGTTGCTTTCATTATAAGTTCAGTGGAATCATCTATTTTTCTGTCGATTTTCAGGCACCTCGCTTTCGTCTTTGGTACTGTGCAAGCGTTTCACCTGCCTATTTAAACTGCTGTGAAGAGGGAGTGCGTTTACGATATCTATGTCGTAGCCGCTCGTTGTCGCAATACATGGTTTTAACGTTTGGGAAAAAATTCACCAATTGTAATATTGGGGCTCTGAC
This sequence comes from Drosophila ustulata, assembly GCA_035047365.1. Classification (NCBI taxonomy): domain Eukaryota; kingdom Metazoa; phylum Arthropoda; class Insecta; order Diptera; family Drosophilidae; genus Drosophila; species Drosophila ustulata. The sequence continues at coordinate 1,415,137 of JAWNPT010000009.1, forward strand.
ATCAACTATCGTGCGGGACATTATTGGCTGGCAAATATTGAGAACTTGTCAATGCAAGTTAGAAACTGCTTCCTATCTGTATTGAGGATATCGATATGAAGCATTTCCCCGGGATAAGAGGGAATTGGTGTTATTCCGAGCTCTTGTTTTGTGGCGTGCCTGTCGTATTTTGCTTTTATGCAGACTTTGCAATTTGTGACGACCTAGTTCGTCAGCTTGTTCATTTTCGGAAAATAATAGTCGCGAAGGACTTGTTTTATATTTTCCTGAGCAGCGATTGTGCTCAGCCGTGATTATCTCTATTTGCTCGTTTCTGTCAGAGATATCTGAGACCAAGTCTCTACAATGCCAAATTTTTGTTGTTGGAAAATTTAACGCAACTTGGTGCTGCAAACTGGCCAGAGTTGGTAAGTCGCAGTATATTGCATTCACGACATTTGGGTTAATTGCTTAAGCATTTCAAAAACATTGGTTCTATCAGTGAAATTAAATGGCGAATCTTACTGCCGAAAAGTATAAGATTTCGCTTTAATGGGAAGCGTGCTTCTTCTAAGATTATTTGGTTACGAAAACAATTCAGAGGCTTGTCGGTGGTTTCGACCGTATAGGTCAGCGAAAGTTCGCTATGAGTGGTTGCTGCATCTGACTGAGGTTCGTCTTGCAGGGCCGTGATAAGGCGTGTTTTGCCGAGATAAAGCGTCTGCAACAAAGTTTTCTTTACCAGGTTTGTAGAACATTTTTGCATCATGTTCGTTAATATAGCTCTTCCACTTTTTGATTTTTGCATTTGTATTTTTTTCTGATAACGCAACGGTTAAAGGTTGGTGATCTGTAAATATCTTTATCTCTTTAGTACCATATAGAAAATTTTGGAGTTTGCCAAGTGCCCAAACTATTGCTAATAGCTCTCGCTCGTTTGTAGCGTAGTTTAATTCGCATGGTTTAAGGTTTCGCGAAATCATTGTAATGGGTCGGCCTCCCTGGGACAAAACAGCGACGATGACATTTGCAGAGGCATCGGTGGTAAGGTCAAACGGCTGTTTGAAGTCGGGGTACATGAGTACAACGCCCTCTGATGCCAGGATGTTCCTTAAGCGTTCAAATGCACTGCGCTGTAACTTATTGAACTCAATTGCGACCTTACGAGACTTGTGTTTGCTAACCGTCCCGTTTTCTCCCTTAAGAATGTCCGTTAGCGGCCTCGCGATTGCTGCGAAATCTTTCACGAACCTTCTATAATATCTTGCCAATCCTAGAAATGGTCTGAGACTGTATAGATTTCTTGGCTCAACATACTCTTGTATGGCCCTGACCTTTTCGGGGTCAGTTTTCGCTCCACCCTTGGTGACTATAAATCCTAGGTATTCGACGCTTTCTCTAAAGAACTTGGTTTTTTCCTGAGAAACTCTAATGTTAGCAACACTTAAGCACTTTAGTACTGTGTTGATGTGCTGAACATGGTCGGTTTCACTCTCAGAAAAAATGATCACGTCATCTACGTAGACGTAACATATTTTCCCGATTTGTTTTCTAAGAACGTCATCAATGGCTCTCTGAAAAATGCTTCCTGCTCGGGAGCGATGGACTTGGTAGACCGTGTCCAACCAAACGTGTGTGAAGCGCGCGCGAGTGTTGCGGCCCTCGGACTGTCGATTTTCTTCAATGAGCCCTCGCGGCAGTTGGCGTCTCGGCGTCTCCACGGCCCAGGACGGTGGTGCCCATTCTCCTCACTCCTTCTCTGGGGGGTGTAGGGGTGTTGTCGCCGGCGTTGTCGCGCGGTGGTGTGGTGCCCGTCAGATCGACTGTCTCCATGTTAGTGTGACCTGTCGAATAGTAGAGAGAGAGAGAGAAGCGCCTGGGTTAGCTAATGTAAAGGATGGTACTAGAGTGTTTAGTTCGGGGCGTTCGCGATGGGGGCGTTAGTTTTGGTCTTGTTCACACTCTTCCTGGCTGTCACCTCCGACCTCCTCTTCCCGATCTAGGAACTCCTTCAGATCGGCAATATTGGCGACTCGCCGTTGGAGGGTCGTGGTGTGTTGCAGCCGCACAATGTTCGGAGATAAGAACTTCTTGACGATGTAAGGCCCGTCGAACTTTGGGGCGAGTTTCGCGGCGAATCCTTCAGCGGCATTGGAGAGGTGGTGTTGACGTAACAAGACCTTCATTCCAAGAGCGGGCCACTGTCTGCGGCGAAGATTGTAGTGTCGGCTTTGGTCATGGCTAGCTTGGTCTAGGTTTCCCCTGACAAGCGTGAATATTTCGCGAAGTCGTTTGGCCTTGGCGTCGGGAGCTTCGGGATTCGGATGAAATTCGGGAGACACTTCCTCGTATAGTCCTCCTGTGAGTCGAGGTTCCCTACCCTGTACCAGGAAGGCTGGGCTATATCCAGTTGACTCGGACGTGCTGGAGTTCACGGCCAACGTGATCTCTGGAAGTAGGGTATCCCAGGTGTTTTGTTGGCCGTCGACGAGTTGGGCGATCATGGTCTTCACAGTCCTGTTGGCTCGTTCCGTAGAGTTTTCGTGCGGAGCATATGGGGCAGTGTGTTATAGCTCCACACCGGCGGTTTTCAGGAACGCCTTGAAAGCCCGGCTGGTGAACTGGGTCCCATTGTCGCACACAAACAGCTTTGGAACCCCGAAGTGAGCGAGGATACGCTCCCGGAACGCCCGTTGCAGTCCAGCCGCTGTTGCGCGTCGTAAGGGGACCAATTCCACCTACTTCGAAAAGAGGTCGAAAAACACAAGTAACATGGTGTTACCCTGTTTAGAGCGTGGGAGTGGTCCCACGAAATCGGCGCACACGGTTGCGAACGGTTCTTCGGCTGCTCGAGTGTGCATGTGTCCTGCCGGCTTTTGTTGCGATGTCTTGTACTTCTGGCAGCTCAGACAGTGTCGAATGTGTCGTTTCACGTCGCGGTGCATCCCCGGCCAGTAGTATCGCTGTGCGACTCGCAAGATGGTCTTCCGTACGCCGAGATGCCCTGCAGACGGCTGGTCGTGGCACTCCTGGAGCACTCGCAGCCGCATCTCTCGGGGTACGCACAACTTCCAGGTCACATCGTCGAAGTCGTCAGCTCGATGCACGATGTGGCGGTATAGTTGGCCCTCCCTTACTGTGTAATCCGGGTATCGCTGTGGTTCATCGCTTACCTGTTGGATCCGTCGAGACAACCAAGGACACGAGCGTGGCTCCTCCTTTAGTCGGTCCAGACGGGTGACGGGTTGTCGAGACAGGGCATCGGCGACTACGTTTTGCTTCCCGGGACGATACCTCACGTCGTACTGGTACTGCTGCAACTCCAACGCCCAACGTGCTACTCGGCCATGTGGTGATTCCAGTGAATTCAGCCACTTGAGGGCCAGATGGTCGGTGATAACCCTAACCGGTATCCTTCCAGGTAGCAACGTAGTTTCCTGATGGCCCAAATCACTGCCAGACACTCCTTCTCGGTAGCCGAATAGTTTTCGTTGGACGTTGACGTACATTGTATGCACATTCAAGTGGCCCAAGCGATACCAAGCCAATGCTTGTTACGCGTGGATCCCAATAAACCCTCCACCCGCCCAACCGACCGAGAGGCGCTGTCGAAGGACGAACGACACGATTCGCGTTCGGACAGGATAGATTCGGGCATGCAAAAAAAAAAAACGCAGATAGCATAAAATAGAAATACAGGATCGGACATAAGAAATAAACGGGTGGAATGAAAATTTTTAATTTAATTACTATAAGCTAAATAAGGTCTAATTATTAATTTAATAGGTTAGTAGTAAAGTGTTAGCGCTAGAAAATACATGATAAAATTTATTATAGTTATAACATAATACTCTAAAAAGGTCATGCAATGCAAAATTATATCTACATAGGGGGAGAGCAAGCGGGATGTAACTACGGGTTAGTCTAGATGGAACGGAAAAGGTTAGTCGCGATATTAATTCTGAAGAGTCAATATCACCATTAATAAGATTAAAAATAAATAAAATGCCAAGCATTATTCTACGGTTAGCTAGAGAAGGAAGGTTAATTAAAAGAAGTCTACTACTATATGACGGCAATCTCACTTCAGCATTCCAGTTCAAGCCACGCAAAGCAAATAAGAGAAATTGTTTTTGAACAGATTCAATGCGATCTTGGTGCACAGAATACTGTGGAGACCATACGCACGAACCATATTCCAGAATCGGACGAACAAGTGATGTATAAAGGGTCTTAGTAATATAAGGGTCATCAAATTCCTTTGACCACCTCTTAATGAAACCGAGAACAGACATAGCTTTATTGACCGTTCTAGAAATGTGGTCTGAAAATTTAAGTTTATGATCTAGAAGGATACCTAGATCATCAACAGCAGTAATTCTTTTTAGATCGTTACCGTTCAGTAAGTAAGAGGCCAAATGTGGATTAACTCTATAGAAGGACATCACAACACATTTAGAAAAGTTTAAATTTAACAAGTTCACTTTGCACCATGACTGGAAAGAGTCAAGATCTCTCTGCAACTTGATATGGCATGGCCAATCCCTGTACTGCAGCATTTTAACATCATCTGCATACATTAGTACGCGAGATTGTGTCAAAACAGTAGGTAGATCATTTATGAACAATGTGAACAGTTGGGGACCGAGATGGCTACCTTGGGGAACTCCAGAGGTAACTCGGAATGTATTAGAAAGGAAATTATTAAAAGAAACTTTTAGCGTTCTTTGGCTGAGATAGCTTGATATCCAGCAAATCAAATTATTGGGAAATCCAATTAAGTCAAGCTTATATAACAAAAGAAAATGATTTACTGAGTCAAAGGCTTTACTAAAATCGGTATAGATGACGTCAGTTTGTTCGTTTTTAAGGAAACCCTGGTTAACGAACGAAGAAAGCTCAAGAAGATTAGTAACAGTGGATCTATGTTTCACAAACCCGTGCTGATAGGGGGAAATAGGGGGCAGAGGCGTGCCGGAGGCGTTCCAAAATATATGTAATCCGGGGAAGAGGGTATGCATCTGGAATTGACCATTCATTTAGTTGTCGATAGTCCACACACATGCGCACAATAGGGGCGCTATGAGGACTATGCGACGCCTCAATAAGGCCTTCCTGCAGCAGTTGAGTGACCTGCTCGTCGATGATGCGCCGCATGGCTGGATTTTTAGGGAAATAACGCTGTTTGATCGGCCTCTCGTCTCGAAGCGTTATATGGTGTTCCGCGATCGTGGTCACTCCGGTCATCTGAGAGAACTTCGGGATTTCTTCTTCCAGAAATGCCTGAATTCCTGGGGCGATCTCCGGTGGCCATGCGTCTGTGCTCGATGGGGTCGGATCCAGCTCGTCTTCCTGATCTCGGAACGAAGTCTGTAAATGTGGGGTGAGTGTGACATCGTAGGTACTGGGGCCTTCCATCTTAGAGCCTGAGTTCATCGTAGGCTCCAGGGCTCGAGCGAGAGGTGTACGGAGTCTCGGTGCTGGGATTGGGATAATAGGAGTATTCCGGGTGATGATCGTCCTTGGTGCTGGCGTGGGTGGAGCATGATTCGCTGCGATTGGCTCCAACCGGGAAGCCTGGTGGGGTACCGAGATGAGCTGTGGTGTTTGTGCACTCCGGAGTTTGAGTTTTGCGGTACCACAACTGATGTTGGTTTCCATCGCGCACAGGAAATCTATCCCGAGTATCACAGGCTCGAGGACATTGGGGAGAACCAGAAGGGGCATTCGTACTTGTCGGTCCGCCAGACGAATGCGTGCTATCAATGTCCTCGTGACCTCGCGGACAGAGCCGTCGGCCATGCGGATCTTGGCACCTCTCTGTTGAGTGTTCCGGGACGTAGCGAGTTGATTTGCCAGATCTTCGCTGATAAAGCTCCGTGTGGCTTCGGTGTCCAGAGTTCCCTCTACCGGTATCCGCTCGACGTGGATCCTGGCCATGATCCGTCCACCGGTCACGGACAAAACCGGGACTACTGACGGCTGGTTGAATGGCGTCCTTGGCTCCTCCCGCCGGGGCTGAGGACGCTGGTCGTTTCCCGTCATGTTCCTGCGACAACAAATAACTGTACGGACGTCTCTTTTTCCGCAGTCCCAACAGAACAGGACTTGTTGATTTTGACACGCCGCCTGTTCATGACCACACCGTCTACACACGCGTTGCACGTCTTGGATCGCGGGCTGTCCGGACTGTGCAGTTCGAGGGCGGGGTTGCGTCAGTTCCGTGTGTAAGGGGTCGGGGTCGCCTCGGAAGGGATTATGCCATGCGGGTGTGGTTGGTGCAGGTGCCACAGTTCGGCGTTCAGCTGGCCGTGGAGGTACTACCACGGTAGTCGTTGCCAGGTTTGTCACCGAACTGCCCTGTATACTCTCGAACTCGGTGGCTAGCCGAATCAATTGGTTCAAGCTAGTCACCTCATGCCGTCGAGCGTAGTACTTGTATTCGGGCCGGGAGTTGTCGTAAATCCGCTCCAACTCTTGCGCCACGCTGTAGTCAGCATGATGCATGAGGAAGCGGATTTCGGTCCCGAATACTGTCCTCGACGCGTTCGAAGTATCGAGGCGGGAGAAAGTATGATAGGAATTCTCGGCGGAATTCCGACCATGTGGCTGTACCGAGTCCGCTGGTGCGGAACCAACGTGCGGCGCTATCGGTTAAGCCTTCGGCCATACTAGAAGGTAACGCGTTTACCCCAATGCCGTAGGCTTGGGCTCTGTCTTCCAGCGCTTCAATAAAAGCCAGTGGATCACCTTGACCGTCGAACTGGATCCCCCATTTCCTAATCCGGTCAATTGTGGCTCCGCATGGCCTGAAGCTAGGTATCTCGTCAGGCTCGGGGAAGGCATGCCTACTATTAGTCGGAGCTGTCTGTGTGGGGTGGCTAGTGGTCGTATGTCTGGTTGTGGGCTCGTCTGTCTTGAACACCACCGGCGATGGAGCGGTCAAGAATTTACGAGCCTGTTCTGTCGGTGGTCGCGTGAACTGTACTTCTAATTCGGCCAGACGAGCCCACGCGTTTTTGTCTAACCGTGCCTTAGACACGAGCAACGCGAATGATCGCCTCAGGTCTTCGACCTTCCCTTCTGCCGAGAATTTGAACTCTTCGGCGAAAGCCTCGAGTTCATCACGTCGGCGGGAATAGATCCATTTGATGCCAACGCCAACTGCGTAGTCGCACTGCTAGCCTCAGTGCTGACACTTCGTAGACATGAGGGGAAGGGGGTTGGTCGCGGCTCTCTGCTTGTGTTTGTGTATGTGTGCAGTCACATATACACAAATCTGGCGTGCGCGCGGAAACTACGCAGCTGCGTAATCGCACTGCTAGAGTCCGTGCGGCACTTCGTGGGCGCGAGGGGAGGGAGTGGTCGCGGCTCTTTTACGTCTGCTTGTGTGTGTGTGTAGTCACACTCACACAAGGTTAACAAATAGCGTACAGAATCTGCGCAAGCGTGTTGTCACACTGCTAAGAAACTGTAACGGCACTTTGCAGACGAGGGAGGGCAACGACGACTCGCGAAACGTTGGTCATGTACGTGTGTAGTCACACGACAAACGCCCGGCACGTGCAGCGATCTACGTCAGTATGTAATCACACTGCTGGATTGCTGCGCCGACACCGTTGTAGGCGAGAGGGGGGGAAGCAGAGTTCGAATTATGAAATCACTCGCGTAAGCAACGAAGAGCGCTCGAAGTTGCGCTGATCTAATTTTGTTTTACTTGACACTGTTTTAGTGGTGACCGGGGGTGATAAAAGTACTAATTGTACTTGTTGACATACCTGCACGACGTTTTACTTGTCCTATGCACTTGTGTTGGTTACTTGTGTTTGACTGTGTGTGTTTGATGTGCGTTGATCGCTGACCAGAGAGTGAGAGTCTATCTCCCGGCATCTCGTTAAGTAGGTCAGTTTTTCTACTTAACATAGCCCTGTTAAGCTCACTTGGGTCTGCTAGCGTTAAGCTCCTGCTGACTCAAGTGAGCTGTTAACTCGCGTGAGCGATTAAAGACCGTATATTTACGCTGTTTCAGTATTTTTGGTTTATTGGTATCGACTTATAATGTGTGGCCAAATTTTTGGGCCGTCACACATGTATAGAACTCACAGTGAATGGTTTTTCGACTGGAATTACGTTTTTTAGCTCCTTTACGGGCTTCAACTTAATTCTTCGCAGCCCCTGGGTCTATTAAGATTTTTAATGTTCTCCCAGCCAACTGCCGTTCAATGACGGGCAGCCGGGAGCGTTCCCTAAATTCAATGAATCGCTGCCATACTCGGAGTCGTTGTCATCATCTATGCTGCTAACTGCGGTCTCGGCTACGTTCTTGTAGTTCTCGTCTGTGTCACCATGGGCATTCTGAACTGAGTTGTTTAAACGTTGACGCCTTTGGCCTGTCGCTCTTTCAGACGAACTTTACCCTTTGTTGGGTTGGCCGTTAGCTTGTTGTTTCCCAAATTGTGTGGGCTGTCTAAACCTAGAGGATGAATCTGTCTCCATCGGCTCAGGTGCTTGGCCTTGGTGGACTCCTTTGTTTTGCTCATTGTTAGCGCTATTACTTTGATGCTTTTTATCCTTATCATCCTTACTATTCTTTCCCTGCTTATGGTGTCAGCGAGACCTGTTGGCTTCTGTAGCCTGGGCTTTGTCTTCCAATGCCTTGGCATACGAAGTCGAAAATATGCTTCTTTCGATGCTAGACTCGGCCTCTTTTGCCAGCGCCAGTGTGGATGGCAAATCTCTGGGCTGTGCTGAAAACACAATTGCCCGTAAAGACTTTTTTAGACCGGAAATGAATGCATGCAATGCATCTGCTCTAACCTCTCTATTTATTAGGCCAGCACCTTCTTGGTCGTGAGTCATAATGATCTTGTTGGTTACAAGGGTCAGTTTCTTTTCAACTTCGTCATAGTAGTCCATAAGACTTAGGTCACCTTGCCTCACCATCTCAAGCCCCTGTCGCAGTGTGCGTAACGATGTTTTGTCCGCGTACGTACAGTCTAGTCTTGCTATAATTGCATCAAAGTTAAACACCGTGTTGTGTGACACTAGTAATGCCCGTGCGGGCCCCCTGAGTTTGTTCCTAAGTATAGTAACAGCTTGATAATGCAAGCTGCTGCCATTATGTGGTCTAAACAGTTCATATGCGTCACTGGCTGACTGCCGCCATGCCACGTAATCATCCTGAGTGCCGTTGAAATAGGGTATCGACTTAATAATGTCTAGAGGAATTTCACATTTAACATTGGGATTGACAGAAATCCGTTCGTAAACTTCGATCTGCTTATTTGGTTTCTAACCGCTGTAAGCTGAGTTTTAAAATGAACTTCTTGCTGCGCCAATGCTTGATTAACGGTGGCCGTTATTAAATCTTGAACTTGTTGCGCATTCATGACTGCTTCTGTTGTGCACTGCTGTTGGCTATTCTTTTCAGACTCAAAATTCCAACTGTCTTTACTGTCGTATTCTACTTTTATTACCCTGTATTCTCCTGACCAACTCATCAATTATTTATTTAGTTGCGGAAACACTTCTCCCTTGCTTGGTTTACTATTTTTATTTATGGGTCGATTACTTGGCAGCGGTAAGCACAGAATGTTGATTGTATTTAAAAAAATATTTTACTTTCGTTTGATAGCTTTTGATAGTTAACAATCGTATTTTTTTATTTGGCCAGTTACTTACAACTACTTTGTTTAAATTTTGCTTGATTGAAGTTTTTGTGAAACTTACATGTTACATTAAGTGTATGTGTGTGGGTTCTTAATGTTTAGTTGGGCGCCAATTATCTTAGTCTCCTGATAGCGACTCTGCGACGACTCCCTCAGGTTATTCCTGTCCAATGATTGTATCCACTTCAGCCTCTGCTCCAGTGAAATGAATCCTGGTAGCTTGATGATTAGGATGAGAAGTAACTTTACTCCCTATTGCTGGTCTTGGACGCAGACAATAATTCAATATAATTGTATACGGCAAGTGCCGGAGCAATGAGATTTTTAAGCGACTTATGTGTGGAGCGCTGCATTCAAAAACTATAGCTAACAGAATATAGAATATGTCACTTAAGCTAAGTCAAAACTCCCATCACGCCACAGAGTCATGGTCGGCAAGCCGACTCAGCATAATCATAGGCAGTAGCGGAAAGCACTTGCAGCATAACAAGCGTATCCGATTACCGCTATTGACCATTGCAGTTGTAGAGTGCCGATACAAAGTATTCAGCGTAGCAAATGCGAGGGCCACTTATGAAATTATGGAATGAGTTACAGCGAGGGTTACTTAAGAACTTAATGAATAAATGTTTTCTGTTAACTTACATAGTATAAAATCAAGCAAACACTCACCTTGTTTGTTAGTGTGTGTGCTACCCATACACTAATGTGAGCAATAGCGTCACAGCCTATGACGAGAGGTATTCCATTGGCGGTGGCGCTTTCTTCTGGTCACCAGGGAAGTAGTCAGAGGCCACGACAATCCTGCACCTCGTGACTTGTGTGAATAAGTGTGTGAATGACCTAGAGATATCAAATTTGGTGACAGTATTCGTGTAGGTCTTACGCAGATCAAGTTTGTTTTAGATTTTTTCCACGCCCCTTTCCGCCCCCAAAAACTTAAAAAGCCATAATAATGGACCTAGAGCATCGAATTTTGGTATGCATAATAACAATAATAGTCTCAATGACGGTAAATTTGGTTGGGATCGAATGAAAAACGAGGAAGTTATTGAAGATTCAATTTTATATGCAAAATTCACTTGCAGCAGCTCGCGCTTTGTTTGTTTAGTTGACAGTGTGACCATGTCGGTGTTGTGGATTTTTACCCGCTATTTTCAAATATATGCAAACAAAACACAAGTTTCAGTATATTTTTTGTTTTCTCTCGAAATGGGTTGCAGGTGTCTTACGGTCGAGCACTCTCGACTGTAGCTTTCTTACTTGTTATTATATACATTTACCACAAGGTCGTAAACACACGATTTTAATTTAATACAGGTAGATTTTCAGTATCTTTAAAATATAGATTTTTTCATTTACCACCGACTGAATTTAAAAGCAAATAAGAAAGCTACAGTCGAGCACACTCGACTGTAGATACCCGGTACCCAAATACGTGGGTAGAATAAAAAGGAAATATATGTTAATCGTTAAACAAATTTTTTTTTTATAAATAATATTACAATAAATATAAATATATAAATATAAATGTAATAAATATTTTAAAATTATTATAAAAACAAAATAAATTTAATACATATAATTCAGAAATTGAATTTTAAAAAGTTGATTATTAGAAGCGGGATTTGAACGCACGACCCACTGATCGCGAGACATAGTGACCTCTGCGAAGCCACTGCCTCACCTTTTTGGGGCTGGTCAAATTCCATTTATTGAGATAGATAGAATTTGAATTTATATTTATATTGTTTTGCAATTTGCAATATTGCTTTCACTCTCCTTTACTCTTGTCGTTCCGCATTATCGATACGTAGTACGTATTACGTACACACTCGCATACTCGTATGTGAGTTATGTTATGCGAGCGAAATATTAGGCAAACAAATTGTTTAGAATAAGTCTAAAGTGGGATTCGTATACACGAGTTATAGTTATTGATTGCAACGCAAAAAGCATGTTCGCGAAGCCATAGCTTCACATCTTTTGCTGTCAACAAAATGCATTTATTTTTTGTGGTCAACAAAATCTTTTTATACCAGCTACCCATAGGGTAGAAGGGTATTATAACTTAGTGCCAACATAAAATGTATGTAACAGGCAGAAGGAGACATCTCCGACCACATAAAGTATATATATTCTTGATCAGTGTCAACAGCCGAGACGATATAGCCATGTCCGTCTGTCCGTCTGTATGAACACCTAGATCTCAGAGACTATAAGAGCTACAGCTACCAAATCTGGTGACAGTACTCTTATAGGTCCTACGCAGATCAAGTTTATTTTAGATTTTTGTCACGCCCCTTTCCGCCCCCAAAAAGCCTGTAAAAGGTCAACAGTGCTCGACCTTATGATACCCGCAACCCATTTCGAGAGAAAACAAAAAACTGAAATGAATGAAGGAGGCATCTCCGACCCCATAAAGTATATATATATATCGGATCAGTAGAACAAAAGTAATTTTGTTAAATTATTTATCAAAATAGTTGTGCGCAATGGATATAGATGTTTTAAGTCTGTGATTGACCTAGAGATATCACATTTGGTGGCAGTATTCGTGTAGGTCCTACGCAGATCAAGTTTATTTTAGATTTTGGCCACGCTCCTTCCCGCCCCCAAAAACTGGAAAAGCCGTAATAATACCCTTGAGCATTGAGTTTTAGTATGAATAATACTAATTATGGTCTTAATGAGTCCTGTTAATTTGGTTGTGATCGAATAAAAACAAGGAAGTTATTTAATAATCAATTTTATAGGCAATATTTACATACAGCTGTTCACGCTTTGTTTGTTTAGTTGACTGTGGGACCATGTCGGTATGTTATACCTCATGGATCTGGTACACCACGTCTAGCCACACGTGTGTGAATCGTGCGTGCGTCTTCCCCTATGCCTGTACCGGAGGTGGTCTGGGCCTGGGGTACGCCTGGGTATAAGGTCGAACTCGGGGCTGGAGCGTCTGCGCGCGCCGCATACATCGACATCGTCATCCAAGGATGTCGATTCCGAATGTCTGGACGAGAAAGTGGTCCGACGAAATCGGCACACACGGTGGCGAACGGTTCCTCAGCAGTTCGAGTGTGCGTATGTCCTGCAGATTTTTGTTGGGATGTCTTATATTTCTGACAGCTTAGGCAGTGTCTGACGTGGTTTTTAACATTTCAGTGCATACCCGGCCAGTAGTAGCGTTGTGCGACTCGGAGGATGGTCTTCCGTACTCCTAGATGGCCTGCAGACGGCTGATCATGCCACTCCTGTAGTACACGAAGTCGCATCTTCCGGGGCACGCACAACTTCCAGGTCACGTCGTCGAAGTCGTCGGCCCGATGTACGATGTGTCGGTGAAGTTCGCTTTCAGGATCCGGAGTGCATGTGACATCGTAAGTGCTGGGGCCCTTCATCTTAGAGCCTGAACCCAGCCCGGGCGTCAGAACTAGTCGACGAATGCTCCTAGGCTAAAGTAAGGGGTCTCTGGAGTCGCGGTGCGGGGATTGGGATAGTGGGAGTATCCCGGGCGATGGTAGTCCTTGGTGCTGGCGTGGGCAGAGCATGCCCTGCCAGGATTGGCTTCACCCTCAAAACTTGGAGGTGCATCGAGCTGAGTCGTGGTGCCTGAGCGCTTGGGAGCTAAGCTGTGCCGTACCACAACAGATGTTAGTTTTCATAGCGCAAACGAAATCTATTCCGAGGATCACGGGTTCCAGGGCGTTGAGGAAGACCACAGGTGGCATTGGAACTTCGCGGTACGTGGCCTGTCCAGAATGTCCGGTCCGGGGGCAGTGTAGTGTCTGTTCTCGGAAGGGGTTATGCCATGATAGAATGGTTGGGACTGACGGCACAGTTCTGCGTTCGGTTGGCCGTGGAGGCGCCACAACGGTAGTCGTTGCTAGGTGTGACACTGACCTGCCTTAAATACTCTCGAATACTCTGGTAACCTCGTGCCATGGAGCGTACTATTGGTATTCGGGACGGGCGTTGTCGTAAATCCGCTCCAACTCCTGTGCCATGCTGTAGTCATCATGATTCATGAGGAAGCGGATTTCGGTCACATACTCCTTAAACGACTTGTGATCGAGTTGTTTTCGGCCCCGAATTCTCCTCGTATTCCTCGAGGCGTTCGAAATATCGTGGTGGAAGAAAATATGCCAGGAATTCTCTACGGAATCCTGACCACGTGGAGGTACTGAGGCCGCTTGTGCGAAACCAACGGGCAGCACTATCGGTTAGGCCTTCCGCCATACTCCGAGGCAACGCGTTAACCCCAATGCCGTAGGCTTGGGCTCGTTCCTCCAGAGCTTCGATGAATGCCAGCGGATCTCCTGGACTCCCCATTTCCGAATCCGATTTCGTCCACAGGTTCGGGATAGGCGTGCCTACTAGTGGTCAGAGCTATCGGTGTGGGGTGGTTAGTGTCTCTGCGTCTCGTCTGTTTTGAACACCGGCGATGGAGCGATCAGAAACTTTCGAGCCTGTTCTGTCGAGGCTTGGACCTCGGGCTGTGGTCGCGTGAACTGCACCTCCAGTTCTGCCAAACTAGCCTACGCGCTTTTGTCTAGTCGTGCCTTAGGCACGAGCAACGCGAATGATCGCCTCAAGTCTTTGACTTTTCCTTCCGCCAAGAATTTGAATTTCTCGGCAAAGTCCTCCAACTCATCTCGACGGCAGGAATAGATCCACTTGATGTCAACGCCAGGGTTGGTCGTCCCTTCTGAACAGCCATCGCTGTCACTGTCCAGATGGCTCGTCATTGTCTCTGTGTAGTTTTCGCGAATCTGTCTTGTTACCCCATTAATGGTGTTTTAGTCCACTCGAACTCGCGTTCCACTTCTAAATCAGACTTTGGTTCCTGCTCGGGCGCCACTTGTAACAAACCGTCACAACGCCGGGATAGCCAGCGACTGTCCAAGGTTCAGAACAAGAAAATTTATCGTTTGTCAGATAGACCGTTGATCGTTGCGTCGACGTGGATTTCTGTGTGTATTAGTACACCGACACAAAGTTTGGGTACCTGTTTAGCCTGCGCAAGTGCTCACACTGCTAGGATGATGGAGATACCTGATGGGCGAGAGGGAAAAGCTCTGTTTGGTACGTTACTAACGTGTGTGTGTGGTCACACAAGCACAACTTAAATGCGTGCAGAATCTGCGCAAGTGTGTAGACACACGGCTAAAGAACTGCAGAGGTACTTCGTGGGCGAGAGGGAAAAAGCTCTGCTGTGTGCGTTCGCTTGTGTGTGTGTGTGGTCACACCAGCACAAACCAAAACGCGTCCAGAATCTGTGGATGTGCGTAGTCGCACTGCTAGAAAATTGCAGCGACAATTGATGATCTACTCTTGTTATTTGTTGCCTTAAGAGTAATCGTTTGGCCTAGCTGTTGCCTTGATTTGGGTAGGTTATGGGAGAGGGGTGCTGCGAATCGCTAGCTATAGACATACCTGTACTTTGCTATCGATGAAGTGTGCACTTGCACTTTTGCTTTTCACGTTGAATTTAACTACTGCGTCGTCAAAGCTGTGGTTTGCAAGAGAAAGTGCGTACCGGCACCTCGTTAAATAGGTCGCGATTCTCGTTTACAACTAACTCAAATGAGCTTTTAACATGCGAGAGCGATCCTAATGAATTCGGGTAAACTGCGGTATATTTACGTGTTTTAAAATATATATGTGGACAAATATTGGTCCATCACAATATTCTTGATCAGTGTCAACAGCCGAGACGATATAGCCATGTCTGTCTGTCCGTCTGTATGAACACCTAGATCTCAGAGACTATAAGAGCTAGAGCTACCAAATTTGGGGACAGTACTCTAATAGGTCCTACGCAGATCAAGTTTATTTCAAAAGTTGGATGCCACGCCCCTTTCCACCCCCAAAAGCCTGTAAAAGCCGTAATAAAAGACCTATAGCATTTAATTTTGGTATGCATAATAATAATTATATTTTCAATGATTTCTGTGAATTTGGTTGAGATCGAATGAAAAACAAGGAAGTTATTAAAGAATCAATTTTATATGCAAAATTCACTTGTAGATGATCGCGCTTTGTTTGCTTAGTTGACAGTGTGACCACATCGGTATGCTATTGATTTTTATACCGGCTATTTTCAAATATATACAAGTTTCAGTATATTTGGTATATTTTTTGTTAAAATATCATTTAAGTTTATTGTTTTCTCTCGAAATGGGTTGCGGGTATCATACGGTCGAGCACTCTCGACTTTAGCTTTCTTACTTGTTTTTGTTTATTTTGGTAAAATTTTACTGTACTATATTTTCGTTATATGTGTATTGGGATATTATTGTTTTTGTTGTATTTCTTTTCTTTTACACCTTTGATTTAATTTCAATTAATAATTTAAGTTCTATAAGCAAATATTTTATCGGGCACAAAAAACATAATTTAGTTTGTCCAGTGTACAATTTCGTTTTTATATTTCTTCTTTATATTGTCACCACCTATCCTTAACACTTTTATCTTTGTTTTTGTTGTTTTCTTTTACAATTCGAATAGCTTTATATTTGGCTTTAGCTTTTGTTTTTCGCACATTTCAACTTTTGCCTGAGACTGGCTAAAGTTGAAATGTTGACCCTACCAACAGTGCACGTCTAATAATATGAAATAATATAATAAGTCAATTGGACTTTTGATGTATACACTTTTAATTTTCTTCAATAATTACCTTGCCGGCACGGCACGAAAAAGCTTAAATTATTTTGCTTTTATATATCTCAAATCTCTGCAGGATCGCTGAGATATGTAGAGATTATTCTTCCCTCTCTTAGATTGAATTTTTAACTTTGAGTTTTGTTATAACTCTTTGGGGGTCTTGTGGGAGCGCCTACATGTGATGCGCTTGGCTATTGTGCAGAAAAGAAAAATCTAAGCCAGATGCAGAAGATCAGTCAACATTCAAAGCGCTTGCGTGTGGTGAATATACCTGTCACATTACAGGGTTGTAATATGCGATATACACACAGAGTCGCTCGCGGTCATTAAGCGCGTAACAATTTGAATTCAAATTGCAACGGCCGAATTGATTATTTTTCTCTGTTTCATGTAATCATTAATATTCTTTTATTTGTTTTATTTCATATGGGGCCATTACAAAGTGCCGCCGTCAATTTGTTCTATAATAAATTAAATCTTTGCTTTGATACCAGCATTCCTTCTTATTTTCCGCATAGGTCTAATAAACCTCCTTGGTTTTGTAAGCAACTTTCTAACCTTAAGAACCTGAAGTCTAGACTCTACAAAAAGTTTAAAATTTCAGGCTCTACCTTAACTTTTTTGCAATATATAATTGCTCGGTCTAGTTTTATCGAGTTTAACGCTGTGTGTTATAAAAATTACTTAGTTCGCTGTCGGGTTAGCTTCTCTGAAAACCCAAGAAAGTATTATAATGTTCTAAACACTAATCCTCTTATCCTCCTTGTCTATCTTACGAAAATTCGAAAGCAATTTCTGGTCAGGCCATCGCTGATCTATTTGCTTCTTTTTTCAAACTACTTATTCTTCTTCTTGCTACTCTAATGTAATGTATCTTCAGTCACTTAATGAGTGAGGAGTCTCTGATTCGATATCTTGAAATCGTTAAGCCGGTGTTTTCCCCCGGTCCGGATGGAGTTCCTGGCTGTGTACTTCGGTACGGAGCCAAGGCTTTATGCAAACCGTTGCTGAAATTATTTGATTTATTGCTTGAGTCATCACTCTTCCCTCTTTATGGAAGGAGTCTTTCATTATTCCTCTCCATAAGAAGGGAAGTAAGTCTGACGCCAAAAATTATAGAGGGATATGTAAATTGTCTGCTATACCAAAAGTTTTTGAGAAGATATTAACAAGTCATTTACAACATTTATGTAGTTCTATTATTTCCCCCTACCAGCACCGATTTTTGAAACATAGATCCACTGTTACTAATCTTCTTGAGCTTTCTTCGTTCGTTAACCAGGGTTTCCTAAAAACGAACAAACTGACGTCATCTATACCGATTTTAGTAAAGCCTTTGACTCAGTAAATCATTCTCTCTTGTTATATAAGCTTGAATTAATTGGATTTCCCAATAATTTGATTTGCTGGATTTCAAGCTATCTAAGCCAAAGAACGCAAAAAGTTTCTTTTAATAATTTTCTTTCTAATACATTCCGAGTTACCTTTGGAGTTCCCCGGGGTAGCCATCTCGGTCTCTTACTTTTCACATTGTTCATAAATGATCTACCTAATGTTTTCACGCAATCTCGCGTACTAATAAATACAGATGATGTTAAAATATGCCTGCAGTACAGGGATTGGCCATGCCATATCAAGTTGCAGAGAGATGTTGACTATTTTCAGTCATGGTGCAAAGTGAACTTATTAAATTTAAACTGCTCTAAATGTGTTGTGATGTCCTTCTATAGAGTTGATCCATATTTGGCCTCTTACTTACTGAACGGTAACGATCTAAAAAGAACTACTGCTGTTGATGATCTAGGTATTATCTTAGACCGTAAACTTAAATTTTCCGACCACATTTCTAGAACGGTCAATAAAGCTATGTCTGTACTCGTTTTCATTAAGAGGTGGTCAAAGGAATTTGATGACCCTTATATTACTAAGACCATTTATACTTCACTTGTTCGTCCGATTCTTGAATATGGTTAGTGCTCCACAGTATTCTGTGCACCAGGTTCGCATTGAATCTGTTCAAAAACAATTCCTCTTATTTGCTTTGCGTGGCTTGAACTAGAATGCTGAAGTGAGATTGCCGTCTCTATAGTAGTAGACTTCTTTTAATAAATCTACCTTCTTTATCTAACCGTAGAATAATGCTTGGCATTTTATTTATTTTTAATCTTATTAATGGTGATATTGATTCTTCAGAGTTAATATCGCGACTAACCTTTTCCGTTCCATCTAGACTAACCCGTAATTACATTCCGCTTGCTCTCCCCTTATGTAGATCTAATTTTGCATTGCATGACCTTTTTAGAGTTTTATGTTCTAATTATAATAAATTTTATCATGTATTTTCTAGCGCTAACACGGCTTTTAAAATTAAAACATTACTACTAACCTATTCAATACAGACAATAATTCAATATAATTTTATACGGCAAGTGCCGGAGCAATGAGATTTTTAAGCGACTTATGTGTGGAGCGCTGCATTCAAAAACTATAGCTAACAGAATATAGAATATGTCACTTAAGCTAAGTCAAAACTCCCATCACGCCACAGAGTCATGGTCGGCAAGCCGACTCAGCATAATCATAGGCAGTAGCGGAAAGCACTTGCAGCATAACAAGCGTATCCGATTACCGCTATTGACCATTGCAGTTGTAGAGTGCCGATACAAAGTATTCAGCGCAGCAAATGCGAGGGCCACTTGTGAAATTATGGAATGAGTTACAGCGAGGGTTACTTAAGAACTTAATGAATAAATGTCTTCTGTTAACTTACATAGTATAAAATCAAGCAAACACTCACCTTGTTTGTTAGTGTGTGTGCTACCCATACACTAATGTGAGCAATAGCGTCACAGCCTATGACGAGAGGTATTCCATTGGCGGTGGCGCTTTCTTCTGGTCACCAAGGAAGTAGTCAGAGGCCACGACAATCCTGCACCTCGTGACTTGTGTGAATAAGTGTGTGAATGACCTAGAGATATCAAATTTGGTGACAGTATTCGTGTAGGTCTTACGCAGATCAAGTTTGTTTTAGATTTTTTCCACGCCCCTTTCCGCCCCCAAAAACTTAAAAAGCCATAATAATGGACCTAGAGCATTGAATTTTGGTATGCATAATAACAATAATAGTCTCAATGACGGTAAATTTGGTTGGGATCGAATGAAAAACGAGGAAGTTATTGAAGATTCAATTTTATATGCAAAATTCACTTGCAGCAGCTCGCGCTTTGTTTGTTTAGTTGACAGTGTGACCATGTCGGTGTTGTGGATTTTTACCCGCTATTTTCAAATATATGCAAACAAAACACAAGTTTCAGTATATTTTTTGTTTTCTCTCGAAATGGGTTGTTATTACATACATTTACCACAAGGTCGTAAACACACGATTTTAATTTAATACAGGTAGATTTTCAGTATCTTTAAAATATAGATTTTTTCATTTACCACCGACTGAATTTAAAAGCAAATAAGAAAGCTACAGTCGAGTGTGCTCGACTGTAAGATACCCGGTACCCAAATACATGGGTAGAATAAAAATGAAATATATGTTAATCGTTAAACAAATTTTTTTTTTTATAAATAATTATACAATAAATATAAATATATAAATATAAATGTAATAAATATTTTAAAATTATTATAAAAACAAAATAAATTTAATACATATAATTCAGAAATTGAATTTTAAAAATTTGATTATTAGAAGCGGGATTTGAACGCACGACCCACTGATCGCGAGACATAGTGACCTCTGCGAAGCCACTGCCTCACCTTTTTGGGGCTGGTCAAATTCCATTTATTGAGATAGATAGAATTTGAATTTATATTTATATTGTTTTGCAATTTGCAATATAGCTTTCACTCTCCTTTACTCTTGTCGTTCCGCATTATCGATACGTAGTACGTATTACGTACACACTCGCATACTCGTATGTGAGTTATGTTATGCGAGCGAAATATTAGGCAAACAAATTGTTTAGAATAAGTCTAAAGTGGGATTCGTATACACGAGTTATAGTTATTGATTGCAACGCAAAAAGCATCTTCGCGAAGCCATAGCTTCACATCTTTTGCTGTCAACAAAATGCATTTATTTTTTGTGGTCAACAAAATCTTTTTATACCAGCTACCCATAGGGTAGAAGGGTATTATAACTTAGTGCCAACATAAAATGTATGTAACAGGCAGAAGGAGACATCTCCGACCACATAAAGTATATATATTCTTGATCAGTGTCAACAGCCGAGACGATATAGCCATGTCCGTCTGTCCGTCTGTATGAACACCTAGATCTCAGAGACTATAAGAGCTACAGCTACCAAATCTGGTGACAGTACTCTTATAGGTCCTACGCAGATCAAGTTTATTTTAGGTTTTTGTCACGCCCCTTTCCGCCCCCAAAAGCCTGTAAAAGGTCACCAGTGCTCGACCTTATGATACCCGCAACCCATTTCCAGAGAAAACAAAAAACTGAAATGAATGAAGGAGGCATCTCCGACCCCATAAAGTTTATATATATATCGGATCAGTAGAACAAAAGTTATTTGTTAAATTATTTATCAAAATAGTTGTGCGCAATGGATATAGATGTTTTAAGTCTGTGATTGACCTAGAGATATCACATTTGGTGGCAGTATTCGTGTAGGTCCTACGCAGATCAAGTTTATTTTAGATTTTGGCCACGCTCCTTCCCGCCCCCAAAAACTGGAAAAGCCGTAATAATACCCTTGAGCATTGAATTTTAGTATGCATAATACTAATTATGGTCTTAATGAGTCCTGTTAATTTGGTTGTGATCGAATAAAAACAAGGAAGTTATTTAATAATCAATTTTATAGGCAATATTTACATACAGCTGTTCACGCTTTGTTTGTTTAGTTGACTGTGGGACCATGTCGGTATGTTATACCTCATGGATCTGGTACACCACGTCTAGCCACACGTGTGTGAATCGTGCGTGCGTCTTCCCCTATGCCTGTACCGGAGGTGGTCTGGGCCTGGGGTACGCCTGGGTATAAGGTCGAACTCGGGGCTGGAGCGTCTGCGCGCGCCGCATACATCGACATCGTCATCCAAGGATGTCGATTCCGAATGTCTGGACGAGAAAGTGGTCCGACGAAATCGGCACACACGGTGGCGAACGGTTCCTCAGCAGTTCGAGTGTGCGTATGTCCTGCAGATTTTTGTTGGGATGTCTTATATTTCTGACAGCTTAGGCAGTGTCTGACGTGGTTTTTAACATTTCAGTGCATACCCGGCCAGTAGTAGCGTTGTGCGACTCGGAGGATGGTCTTCCGTATTCCTAGATGGCCTGCAGACGGCTGATCATGCCACTCCTGTAGTACACGAAGTCGCATCTTCCGGGGCACGCACAACTTCCAGGTCACGTCGTCGAAGTCGTCGGCCCGATGTACGATGTGTCGGTGAAGTTCGCTTTCAGGATCCGGAGTGCATGTGACATCGTAAGTGCTGGGGCCCTTCATCTTAGAGCCTGAACCCAGCCCGGGCGTCAGAACTAGTCGACGAATGCTCCTAGGCTAAAGTAAGGGGTCTCTGGAGTCGCGGTGCGGGGATTGGGATAGTGGGAGTATCCCGGGCGATGGTAGTCCTTGGTGCTGGCGTGGGCAGAGCATGCCCTGCCAGGATTGGCTTCACCCTCAAAACTTGGAGGTGCATCGAGCTGAGTCGTGGTGCCTGAGCGCTTGGGAGCTAAGCTGTGCCGTACCACAACAGATGTTAGTTTTCATAGCGCAAACGAAATCTATTCCGAGGATCACGGGTTCCAGGGCGTTGAGGAAGACCACAGGTGGCATTGGAACTTCGCGGTACGTGGCCTGTCCAGAATGTCCGGTCCGGGGGCAGTGTAGTGTCTGTTCTCGGAAGGGGTTATGCCATGATAGAATGGTTGGGACTGACGGCACAGTTCTGCGTTCGGTTGGCCGTGGAGGCGCCACAACGGTAGTCGTTGCTAGGTGTGACACTGACCTGCCTTAAATACTCTCGAATACTCTGGTAACCTCGTGCCATGGAGCGTACTATTGGTATTCGGGACGGGCGTTGTCGTAAATCCGCTCCAACTCCTGTGCCATGCTGTAGTCATCATGATTCATGAGGAAGCGGATTTCGGTCACATACTCCTTAAACGACTTGTGATCGAGTTGTTTTCGGCCCCGAATTCTCCTCGTATTCCTCGAGGCGTTCGAAATATCGTGGTGGAAGAAAATATGCCAGGAATTCTCTACGGAATCCTGACCACGTGGAGGTACTGAGGCCGCTTGTGCGAAACCAACGGGCAGCACTATCGGTTAGGCCTTCCGCCATACTCCGAGGCAACGCGTTAACCCCAATGCCGTAGGCTTGGGCTCGTTCCTCCAGAGCTTCGATGAATGCCAGCGGATCTCCTGGACTCCCCATTTCCGAATCCGATTTCGTCCACAGGTTCGGGATAGGCGTGCCTACTAGTGGTCAGAGCTATCGGTGTGGGGTGGTTAGTGTCTCTGCGTCTCGTCTGTTTTGAACACCGGCGATGGAGCGATCAGAAACTTTCGAGCCTGTTCTGTCGAGGCTTGGACCTCGGGCTGTGGTCGCGTGAACTGCACCTCCAGTTCTGCCAAACTAGCCTACGCGCTTTTGTCTAGTCGTGCCTTAGGCACGAGCAACGCGAATGATCGCCTCAAGTCTTTGACTTTTCCTTCCGCCAAGAATTTGAATTTCTCGGCAAAGTCCTCCAACTCATCTCGACGGCAGGAATAGATCCACTTGATGTCAACGCCAGGGTTGGTCGTCCCTTCTGAACAGCCTTCGCTGTCACTGTCCAGATGGCTCGTCATTGTCTCTGTGTAGTTTTCGCGAATCTGTCTTGTTACCCCATTAATGGTGTTTTAGTCCACTCGAACTCGCGTTCCACTTCTAAATCAGACTTTGGTTCCTGCTCGGGCGCCACTTGTAACAAACCGTCACAACGCCGGGATAGCCAGCGACTGTCCAAGGTTCAGAACAAGAAAATTTATCGTTTGTCAGATAGACCGTTGATCGTTGCGTCGACGTGGATTTCTGTGTGTATTAGTACACCGACACAAAGTTTGGGTACCTGTTTAGCCTGCGCAAGTGCTCACACTGCTAGGATGATGGAGATACCTGATGGGCGAGAGGGAAAAGCTCTGTTTGGTACGTTACTAACGTGTGTGTGTGGTCACACAAGCACAACTTAAATGCGTGCAGAATCTGCGCAAGTGTGTAGACACACGGCTAAAGAACTGCAGAGGTACTTCGTGGGCGAGAGGGAAAAAGCTCTGCTGTGTGCGTTCGCTTGTGTGTGTGTGTGGTCACACCAGCACAAACCAAAACGCGTCCAGAATCTGTGGATGTGCGTAGTCGCACTGCTAGAAAATTGCAGCGACAATTGATGATCTACTCTTGTTATTTGTTGCCTTAAGAGTAATCGTTTGGCCTAGCTGTTGCCTTGATTTGGGTAGGTTATGGGAGAGGGGTGCTGCGAATCGCTAGCTATAGACATACCTGTACTTTGCTATCGATGAAGTGTGCACTTGCACTTTTGCTTTTCACGTTGAATTTAACTACTGCGTCGTCAAAGCTGTGGTTTGCAAGAGAAAGTGCGTACCGGCACCTCGTTAAATAGGTCGCGATTCTCGTTTACAGCGCTCTGTTCTGCTAAGTCGAGTTGCTGCTAACTCAAATGAGCTTTTAACATGCGAGAGCGATCCTAATGAATTACGGTAAACTGCGGTATATTTACGTGTTTTAAAATATATATGTGGACAAATATTGGTCCATCACAATATTCTTGATCAGTGTCAACAGCCGAGACGATATAGCCATGTCTGTCTGTCCGTCTGTATGAACACCTAGATCTCAGAGACTATAAGAGCTAGAGCTACCAAATTTGGGGACAGTACTCTAATAGGTCCTACGCAGATCAAGTTTATTTCAAAAGTTGGATGCCACGCCCCTTTCCACCCCCAGAAGCCTGTAAAAGCCGTAATAAAAGACCTATAGCATTTAATTTTGGTATGCATAATAATAATTATATTTTCAATGATTTCTGTGAATTTGGTTGAGATCGAATGAAAAACAAGGAAGTTATTAAAGAATCAATTTTATATGCAAAATTCACTTGTAGATGATCGCGCTTTGTTTGCTTAGTTGACAGTGTGACCACATCGGTATGCTATTGATTTTTATACCGGCTATTTTCAAATATATACAAGTTTCAGTATATTTGGTATATTTTTTGTTAAAATATCATTTAAGTTTATTGTTTTCTCTCGAAATGGGTTGCGGGTATCATACGGTCGAGCACTCTCGACTTTAGCTTTCTTACTTGTTTTTGTTTATTTTGGTAAAATTTTACTGTACTATATTTTCGTTATATGTGTATTGGAATATTATTGTTTTTGTTGTATTTCTTTTCTTTTACACCTTTGATTTAATTTCAATTAATAATTTAAGTTCTATAAGCAAATATTTTATCGGGCACAAAAAACATAATTTAGTTTGTCCAGTGTACAATTTCGTTTTTATATTTCTTCTTTATATTGTCACCACCTATCCTTAACACTTTTATCTTTGTTTTTGTTGTTTTCTTTTACAATTCGAATAGCTTTATATTTGGCTTTAGCTTTTGTTTTTCGCACATTTCAACTTTTGCCTGAGACTGGCTAAAGTTGAAATGTTGACCCTACCAACAGTGCACGTCTAATAATATGAAATAATATAATAAGTCAATTGGACTTTTGATGTATACACTTTTAATTTTCTTCAATAATTACCTTGCCGGCACGGCACGAAAAAGCTTAAATTATTTTGCTTTTATATATCTCAAATCTCTGCAGGATCGCTGAGATATGTAGAGATTATTCTTCCCTCTCTTAGATTGAATTTTTAACTTTGAGTTTTGTTATAACTCTTTGGGGGTCTTGTGGGAGCGCCTACATGTGATGCGCTTGGCTATTGTGCAGAAAAGAAAAATCTAAGCCAGATGCAGAAGATCAGTCAACATTCAAAGCGCTTGCGTGTGGTGAATATACCTGTCACATTACAGGGTTGTAATATGCGATATACACACAGAGTCGCTCGCGGTCATTAAGCGCGTAACAATTTGAATTCAAATTGCAACGGCCGAATTGATTATTTTTCTCTGTTTCATGTAATCATTAATATTCTTTTATTTGTTTTATTTCATATGGGGCCATTACAAAGTGCCGCCGTCAATTTGTTCTATAATAAATTAAATCTTTGCTTTGATACCAGCATTCCTTCTTATTTTCCGCATAGGTCTAATAAACCTCCTTGGTTTTGTAAGCAACTTTCTAACCTTAAGAACCTGAAGTCTAGACTCTACAAAAAGTTTAAAATTTCAGGCTCTACCTTAACTTTTTTGCAATATATAATTGCTCGGTCTAGTTTTATCGAGTTTAACGCTGTGTGTTATAAAAATTACTTAGTTCGCTGTCGGGTTAGCTTCTCTGAAAACCCAAGAAAGTTTTATAATGTTCTAAACACTAATCCTCTTATCCTCCTTGTCTATCTTACGAAAATTCGAAAGCAATTTCTGGTCAGGCCATCGCTGATCTATTTGCTTCTTTTTTCAAACTACTTATTCTTCTTCTTGCTACTCTAATGTAATGTATCTTCAGTCACTTAATGAGTGAGGAGTCTCTGATTCGATATCTTGAAATCGTTAAGCCGGTGTTTTCCCCCGGTCCGGATGGAGTTCCTGGCTGTGTACTTCGGTACGGAGCCAAGGCTTTATGCAAACCGTTGCTGAAATTATTTGATTTATTGCTTGAGTCATCACTCTTCCCTCTTTATGGAAGGAGTCTTTCATTATTCCTCTCCATAAGAAGGGAAGTAAGTCTGACGCCAAAAATTATAGAGGGATATGTAAATTGTCTGCTATACCAAAAGTTTTTGAGAAGATATTAACAAGTCATTTACAACATTTATGTAGTTCTATTATTTCCCCCTACCAGCACCGATTTTTGAAACATAGATCCACTGTTACTAATCTTCTTGAGCTTTCTTCGTTCGTTAACCAGGGTTTCCTAAAAACGAACAAACTGACGTCATCTATACCGATTTTAGTAAAGCCTTTGACTCAGTAAATCATTCTCTCTTGTTATATAAGCTTGAATTAATTGGATTTCCCAATAATTTGATTTGCTGGATTTCAAGCTATCTAAGCCAAAGAACGCAAAAAGTTTCTTTTAATAATTTTCTTTCTAATACATTCCGAGTTACCTTTGGAGTTCCCCGGGGTAGCCATCTCGGTCTCTTACTTTTCACATTGTTCATAAATGATCTACCTAATGTTTTCACGCAATCTCGCGTACTAATAAATACAGATGATGTTAAAATATGCCTGCAGTACAGGGATTGGCCATGCCATATCAAGTTGCAGAGAGATGTTGACTATTTTCAGTCATGGTGCAAAGTGAACTTATTAAATTTAAACTGCTCTAAATGTGTTGTGATGTCCTTCTATAGAGTTGATCCATATTTGGCCTCTTACTTACTGAACGGTAACGATCTAAAAAGAACTACTGCTGTTGATGATCTAGGTATTATCTTAGACCGTAAACTTAAATTTTCCGACCACATTTCTAGAACGGTCAATAAAGCTATGTCTGTACTCGTTTTCATTAAGAGGTGGTCAAAGGAATTTGATGACCCTTATATTACTAAGACCATTTATACTTCACTTGTTCGTCCGATTCTTGAATATGGTTAGTGCTCCACAGTATTCTGTGCACCAGGTTCGCATTGAATCTGTTCAAAAACAATTCCTCTTATTTGCTTTGCGTGGCTTGAACTAGAATGCTGAAGTGAGATTGCCGTCTCTATAGTAGTAGACTTCTTTTAATAAATCTACCTTCTTTATCTAACCGTAGAATAATGCTTGGCATTTTATTTATTTTTAATCTTATTAATGGTGATATTGATTCTTCAGAGTTAATATCGCGACTAACCTTTTCCGTTCCATCTAGACTAACCCGTAATTACATTCCGCTTGCTCTCCCCTTATGTAGATCTAATTTTGCATTGCATGACCTTTTTAGAGTTTTATGTTCTAATTATAATAAATTTTATCATGTATTTTCTAGCGCTAACACGGCTTTTAAAATTAAAACATTACTACTAACCTATTCAATACAGACAATAATTCAATATAATTTTATACGGCAAGTGCCGGAGCAATGAGATTTTTAAGCGACTTATGTGTGGAGCGCTGCATTCAAAAACTATAGCTAACAGAATATAGAATATGTCACTTAAGCTAAGTCAAAACTCCCATCACGCCACAGAGTCATGGTCGGCAAGCCGACTCAGCATAATCATAGGCAGTAGCGGAAAGCACTTGCAGCATAACAAGCGTATCCGATTACCGCTATTGACCATTGCAGTTGTAGAGTGCCGATACAAAGTATTCAGCGCAGCAAATGCGAGGGCCACTTGTGAAATTATGGAATGAGTTACAGCGAGGGTTACTTAAGAACTTAATGAATAAATGTCTTCTGTTAACTTACATAGTATAAAATCAAGCAAACACTCACCTTGTTTGTTAGTGTGTGTGCTACCCATACACTAATGTGAGCAATAGCGTCACAGCCTATGACGAGAGGTATTCCATTGGCGGTGGCGCTTTCTTCTGGTCACCAAGGAAGTAGTCAGAGGCCACGACAATCCTGCACCTCGTGACTTGTGTGAATAAGTGTGTGAATGACCTAGAGATATCAAATTTGGTGACAGTATTCGTGTAGGTCTTACGCAGATCAAGTTTGTTTTAGATTTTTTCCACGCCCCTTTCCGCCCCCAAAAACTTAAAAAGCCATAATAATGGACCTAGAGCATTGAATTTTGGTATGCATAATAACAATAATAGTCTCAATGACGGTAAATTTGGTTGGGATCGAATGAAAAACGAGGAAGTTATTGAAGATTCAATTTTATATGCAAAATTCACTTGCAGCAGCTCGCGCTTTGTTTGTTTAGTTGACAGTGTGACCATGTCGGTGTTGTGGATTTTTACCCGCTATTTTCAAATATATGCAAACAAAACACAAGTTTCAGTATATTTTTTGTTTTCTCTCGAAATGGGTTGCAGGTGTCTTACGGTCGAGCACTCTCGACTGTAGCTTTCTTACTTGTTATTACATACATTTACCACAAGGTCGTAAACACACGATTTTAATTTAATACAGGTAGATTTTCAGTATCTTTAAAATATAGATTTTTTCATTTACCACCGACTGAATTTAAAAGCAAATAAGAAAGCTACAGTCGAGTGTGCTCGACTGTAAGATACCCGGTACCCAAATACATGGGTAGAATAAAAATGAAATATATGTTAATCGTTAAACAAATTTTTTTTTTTATAAATAATTATACAATAAATATAAATATATAAATATAAATGTAATAAATATTTTAAAATTATTATAAAAACAAAATAAATTTAATACATATAATTCAGAAATTGAATTTTAAAAATTTGATTATTAGAAGCGGGATTTGAACGCACGACCCACTGATCGCGAGACATAGTGACCTCTGCGAAGCCACTGCCTCACCTTTTTGGGGCTGGTCAAATTCCATTTATTGAGATAGATAGAATTTGAATTTATATTTATATTGTTTTGGAATTTGCAATATTGCTTTCACTCTCCTTTACTCTTGTCGTTCCGCATTATCGATACGTAGTACGTATTACGTACACACTCGCATACTCGTATGTGAGTTATGTTATGCGAGCGAAATATTAGGCAAACAAATTGTTTAGAATAAGTCTAAAGTGGGATTCGTATACACGAGTTATAGTTATTGATTGCAACGCAAAAAGCATCTTCGCGAAGCCATAGCTTCACATCTTTTGCTGTCAACAAAATGCATTTATTTTTTGTGGTCAACAAAATCTTTTTATACCAGCTACCCATAGGGTAGAAGGGTATTATAACTTAGTGCCAACATAAAATGTATGTAACAGGCAGAAGGAGACATCTCCGACCACATAAAGTATATATATTCTTGATCAGTGTCAACAGCCGAGACGATATAGCCATGTCCGTCTGTCCGTCTGTATGAACACCTAGATCTCAGAGACTATAAGACCTACAGCTACCAAATCTGGTGACAGTACTCTTATAGGTCCTACGCAGATCAAGTTTATTTTAGATTTTTGTCACGCCCCTTTCCGCCCCCAAAAGCCTGTAAAAGGTCAACAGTGCTCGACCTTATGATACCCGCAACCCATTTCGAGAGAAAACAAAAAACTGAAATGAATGAAGGAGGCATCTCCGACCCCATAAAGTATATATATATATCGGATCAGTAGAACAAAAGTTATTTGTTAAATTATTTATCAAAATAGTTGTGCGCAATGGATATAGATGTTTTAAGTCTGTGATTGACCTAGAGATATCACATTTGGTGGCAGTATTCGTGTAGGTCCTACGCAGATCAAGTTTATTTTAGATTTTGGCCACGCTCCTTCCCGCCCCCAAAAACTGGAAAAGCCGTAATAATACCCTTGAGCATTGAATTTTAGTATGCATAATACTAATTATGGTCTTAATGAGTCCTGTTAATTTGGTTGTGATCGAATAAAAACAAGGAAGCTATTTA
This sequence comes from Drosophila ustulata, assembly GCA_035047365.1. Classification (NCBI taxonomy): domain Eukaryota; kingdom Metazoa; phylum Arthropoda; class Insecta; order Diptera; family Drosophilidae; genus Drosophila; species Drosophila ustulata. Next base: position 1,445,088 of record JAWNPT010000009.1, read on the forward strand.
ATAATCAATTTTATAGGCAATATTTACATACAGCTGTTCACGCTTTGTTTGTTTAGTTGACTGTGGGACCATGTCGGTATGTTATACCTCATGGATCTGGTACACCACGTCTAGCCACACGTGTGTGAATCGTGCGTGCGTCTTCCCCTATGCCTGTACCGGAGGTGGTCTGGGCCTGGGGTACGCCTGGGTATAAGGTCGAACTCGGGGCTGGAGCGTCTGCGCGCGCCGCATACATCGACATCGTCATCCAAGGATGTCGATTCCGAATGTCTGGACGAGAAAGTGGTCCGACGAAATCGGCACACACGGTGGCGAACGGTTCCTCAGCAGTTCGAGTGTGCGTATGTCCTGCAGATTTTTGTTGGGATGTCTTATATTTCTGACAGCTTAGGCAGTGTCTGACGTGGTTTTTAACATTTCAGTGCATACCCGGCCAGTAGTAGCGTTGTGCGACTCGGAGGATGGTCTTCCGTATTCCTAGATGGCCTGCAGACGGCTGATCATGCCACTCCTGTAGTACACGAAGTCGCATCTTCCGGGGCACGCACAACTTCCAGGTCACGTCGTCGAAGTCGTCGGCCCGATGTACGATGTGTCGGTGAAGTTCGCTTTCAGGATCCGGAGTGCATGTGACATCGTAAGTGCTGGGGCCCTTCGTCTTAGAGCCTGAACCCAGCCCGGGCGTCAGAACTAGTCGACGAATGCTCCTAGGCTAAAGTAAGGGGTCTCTGGAGTCGCGGTGCGGGGATTGGGATAGTGGGAGTATCCCGGGCGATGGTAGTCCTTGGTGCTGGCGTGGGCAGAGCATGCCCTGCCAGGATTGGCTTCACCCTCAAAACTTGGAGGTGCATCGAGCTGAGTCGTGGTGCCTGAGCGCTTGGGAGCTAAGCTGTGCCGTACCACAACAGATGTTAGTTTTCATAGCGCAAACGAAATCTATTCCGAGGATCACGGGTTCCAGGGCGTTGAGGAAGACCACAGGTGGCATTGGAACTTCGCGGTACGTGGCCTGTCCAGAATGTCCGGTCCGGGGGCAGTGTAGTGTCTGTTCTCGGAAGGGGTTATGCCATGATAGAATGGTTGGGACTGACGGCACAGTTCTGCGTTCGGTTGGCCGTGGAGGCGCCACAACGGTAGTCGTTGCTAGGTGTGACACTGACCTGCCTTAAATACTCTCGAATACTCTGGTAACCTCGTGCCGTGGAGCGTACTATTGGTATTCGGGACGGGCGTTGTCGTAAATCCGCTCCAACTCCTGTGCCATGCTGTAGTCATCATGATTCATGAGGAAGCGGATTTCGGTCACATACTCCTTAAACGACTTGTGATCGAGTTGTTTTCGGCCCCGAATTCTCCTCGTATTCCTCGAGGCGTTCGAAATATCGTGGTGGATGAAAATATGCCAGGAATTCTCTACGGAATCCTGACCACGTGGAGGTACTGAGGCCGCTTGTGCGAAACCAACGGGCAGCACTATCGGTTAGGCCATCCGCCATACTCCGAGGCAACGCGTTAACCCCAATGCCGTAGGCTTGGGCTCCTTCCTCCAGAGCTTCGATGAATGCCAGCGGATCTCCTGGACTCCCCATTTCCGAATCCGATTTCGTCCACAGGTTCGGGATAGGCGTGCCTACTAGTGGTCAGAGCTATCGGTGTGGGGTGGTTAGTGTCTCTGCGTCTCGTCTGTTTTGAACACCGGCGATGGAGCGATCAGAAACTTTCGAGCCTGTTCTGTCGAGGCTTGGACCTCGGGCTGTGGTCGCGTGAACTGCACCTCCAGTTCTGCCAAACTAGCCTACGCGCTTTTGTCTAGTCGTGCCTTAGGCACGAGCAACGCGAATGATCGCCTCAAGTCTTTGACTTTTCCTTCCGCCAAGAATTTGAATTTCTCGGCAAAGTCCTCCAACTCATCTCGACGGCAGGAATAGATCCACTTGATGTCAACGCCAGGGTTGGTCGTCCCTTCTGAACAGCCTTCGCTGTCACTGTCCAGATGGCTCGTCATTGTCTCTGTGTAGTTTTCGCGAATCTGTCTTGTTACCCCATTAATGGTGTTTTAGTCCACTCGAACTCGCGTTCCACTTCTAAATCAGACTTTGGTTCCTGCTCGGGCGCCACTTGTAACAAACCGTCACAACGCCGGGATAGCCAGCGACTGTCCAAGGTTCAGAACAAGAAAATTTATCGTTTGTCAGATAGACCGTTGATCGTTGCGTCGACGTGGATTTCTGTGTGTATTAGTACACCGACACAAAGTTTGGGTACCTGTTTAGCCTGCGCAAGTGCTCACACTGCTAGGATGATGGAGATACCTGATGGGCGAGAGGGAAAAGCTCTGTTTGGTACGTTACTAACGTGTGTGTGTGGTCACACAAGCACAACTTAAATGCGTGCAGAATCTGCGCAAGTGTGTAGACACACGGCTAAAGAACTGCAGAGGTACTTCGTAGGCGAGAGGGAAAAAGCTCTGCTGTGTGCGTTCGCTTGTGTGTGTGTGTGGTCACACCAGCACAAACCAAAACGCGTCCAGAATCTGTGGATGTGCGTAGTCGCACTGCTAGAAAATTGCAGCGACAATTGATGATCTACTCTTGTTATTTGTTGCCTTAAGAGTAATCGTTTGGCCTAGCTGTTGCCTTGATTTGGGTAGGTTATGGGAGAGGGGTGCTGCGGATCGCTAGCTATAGACATACCTGTACTTTGCTATCGATGAAGTGTGCACTTGCACTTTTGCTTTTCACGTTGAATTTAACTACTGCGTCGTCAAAGCTGTGGTTTGCAAGAGAAAGTGCGTACCGGCACCTCGTTAAATAGGTCGCGATTCTCGTTTACAGCGCTCTGTTCTGCTAAGTCGAGTTGCTGCTAACTCAAATGAGCTTTTAACATGCGAGAGCGATCCTAATGAATTACGGTAAACTGCGGTATATTTACGTGTTTTAAAATATATATGTGGACAAATATTGGTCCATCACAATATTCTTGATCAGTGTCAACAGCCGAGACGATATAGCCATGTCTGTCTGTCCGTCTGTATGAACACCTAGATCTCAGAGACTATAAGAGCTAGAGCTACCAAATTTGGGGACAGTACTCTTATAGGTCCTACGCAGATCAAGTTTATTTCAAAAGTTGGATGCCACGCCCCTTTCCACCCCCAAAAGCCTGTAAAAGCCGTAATAAAAGACCTATAGCATTTAATTTTGGTATGCATAATAATAATTATATTTTCAATGATTTCTGTGAATTTGGTTGAGATCGAATGAAAAACAAGGAAGTTATTAAAGAATCAATTTTATATGCAAAATTCACTTGTAGATGATCGCGCATTGTTTGCATAGTTGACAGTGTGACCACATGGGTATGCTATTGATTTTTATACCGGCTATTTTCAAATATATACAAGTTTCAGTATATTTGGTATATTTTTTGTTAAAATATCATTTAAGTTTATTGTTTTCTCTCGAAATGGGTTGCGGGTATCATACGGTCGAGCACTCTCGACTTTAGCTTTCTTACTTGTTTTTGTTTATTTTGGTAAAATTTTACTGTACTATATTTTCGTTATATGTGTATTGGGATATTATTGTTTTTGTTGTATTTCTTTTCTTTTACACCTTTGATTTAATTTCAATTAATAATTTAAGTTCTATAAGCAAATATTTTATCGGGCACAAAAAACATAATTTAGTTTGTCCAGTGTACAATTTCGTTTTTATATTTCTTCTTTATATTGTCACCACCTATCCTTAACACTTTTATCTTTGTTTTTGTTGTTTTCTTTTACAATTCGAATAGCTTTATATTTGGCTTTAGTTTTTGTTTTTCGCACATTTCAACTTTTGCCTGAGACTGGCTAAAGTTGAAATGTTGACCCTACCAACAGTGCACGTCTAATAATATATATTATATATTGGACGTTGATGTGCTAACGAACAGCACCATCAAGTGGCCCAACGACACCAAGCAAGGGCTTGTTACCGCGCGGGCCGTAGGGGCGCACCACGTAGCTTGTGGCAACGGACAATCGCGAACATAAAGTAAAAATATATTTTAATTAATTTTAAAGTTACATAATTACACACTAGACAGATGACTTAATATCACATTTCTAAGAGTGGAAAACGAAGAAACATTATTTATTATAGAATAGTACTCGTTATAGTTAGAACATAAAATACGGAAAGGATTATGTAAAGCATAGTTTTCACTACAAAGTGGAAGGGAAAGAGGTAAAAAGTTCCTTGTATTTCTGATCGGAACCTTAAAATTAATTTGGCTAATCAGTTCGGATGAATCGATCTCACCATTAATGAGCTTATGCAAAAAAATAACACCAAGCATGGTTCTACGATCAGAAAGTGAAGGAAGATTGATAAGTAAAAGTCTACTGCGATAGGAAGGTAAAGGAGTGTTAGCACTCCAATTAAGACCCCGAAGGGCAAACAAAAGAAATTGTTTTTGTACCGACACTATTCTTTCCTGATGAAACTTATATTGGGGACACCAAATACAAGAGCCATATTCAAGAATAGGTCGAACAAGAGAAGTATAAAGAGTTTTAGTGATGTAGGGATCATTAAATTCTTTCGACCAACGCTTAATGAAACCAAGGACACCTATTGCATGATTAGTTATATCCAAGATGTGCTTGTCAAATTTAAGTTTGGGATCGAGCAGAATACCTAGATCTTTAACAGACTCAATGCGCTCAAGAGGTTTTGCATGTAGGAAATAAGTATTGTTAAAAGGCAAACGCCTGTAAAAAGACATTACGTTACATTTATTGCAATTAAGATTTAAAAGGTTTATTTGACACCAAGATTGGAAACTATCAAGGTCAGCTTGCAGCATTTGACCAGATTGAGAATCAACTGACGTTAAACAAAGCTTGACATCATCGGCAAACATTAACACACGAGAAAATTTAATAACGGATGGAAGATCATTAATAAACAATGTAAATAACAAAGGGCCAAGGTGACTCCCTTGAGGTACACCGGAAGTGACCTTAACAGACTTGGAGACTAAGCCGTTAAAATACACTTTCTGTGTTCTGAGGTTTAAATAGCTAGATATCCAGATAATTAAGTTATTTGGAAATCCCAAAAGGTAAAGCTTATGTATTAATAGTGAGTGATTAACTGAGTCAAAAGCTTTACTGAAATCAGTATAAATAACGTCCGTTTGCATTTTGTTTTGGAAACCATCAATTACCAAAGAAGTAAACTCCAGTAAGTTAGTGGTAGTAGATCTATATTTCATAAACCCATGCTGGCATGGTGATATAATAGATCTACAATAATGTTGTAACTGTGAGGTTATTAATTTCTCAAACAGTTTCGGAATAGCAGACAATTTTGATATTCCTCTATAATTCCCGGCATTCGATTTGTTTCCTTTTTTATGGAGAGGAATAATAAAAGATTCCTTCCAATAGTTAGGAAAAGAACATAACTCCATTGACAAATTAAAAAGAATATATAAAGGAATTAATAAAGCCTCAGCACAATGCCTAAGCACACATGCTGGAACTCCATCTGGCCCTGGTGAAAATACAGGCTTTAGAATCTTTAAATTATTTAATAGTGAACTTTTAGTAATTAATGGTTTAAAAATGCAATGTGCGTCATTTATCTGATACGGATAAGACAAAACCAATCGATCGCTTTGAGATCTATATGTAGTTTGAAAAAAATCAGCAAATAAATCAGCAATAGACTGATTAGTTTCCGCTGTATTCTTTTCAAAAAAAACTGTCGATGGAAGCGTTGATGAACCACGCTTCATATTAACAAAGTTATAGAATCTCCTCGGATCACTGCGAAACCGCCGTCCACAATTTACGAGGTAGTCATTGTAACACTGCGTATTAAGGACAATAAAATTTGATCGTGCAATCGAATAACAAGAGAAGTTAAAGGAAGTGTTAGATTCCTTAAACTTCTTGTAATTTCTCGACATTTTATTTTTAAGGTATGTCAATTCCCGTGTAAACCAAACAGGCTTATTAGACCTATTTGGTTTACGTAACGGGACGCATATGTCGAATGAAGAGTTTAATGCAGTATAAAACAGTTCAGTTGCACTATCGATGTCCCTACACTCGCAAAGAGGAGACCAGTCAGTGTTCGACAGGATCCGAGAGAGTTCATTGAAATCTGTGTTACGAAAATGACGCACGTGTTGCAATCTCGTAGTAGAGTATGCTACACGGGTCTCTAGGTTCATCAACACTTCTAAAGTAGGATGATAAGGATCTTCAGGACGGGATAAAGGTTCAGATCGGGAGACAGATGTAAGGGAAGGATCCAAAACAAAAACCAGGTCAAGCAATCTATATAAAGAATTTGGAATAGCATTGATTTGACTTAATGATAATCCAAACAAATTATCTATAAAATCATGCTGGGACGCAGAATTTAAAGCGTTGGAGTCAGAATTTGATAGCCAAGTCATTCCTGTAATATTAAAATCACCAAGTACAACAAGACTATCACGATCAGATAGCAAAGTAGAGACAGAAAGTATAGCCGAAAAATGTGAAGAATAGACAAAAGAATCAGAAGATGGAGGAACATATGAACAAGTTATAAAAATACAAGCACCATGAACGGACAATTTTACAGCTACGAATTCTAAATCGACAGCACAATCAATTGTAACTACTTCAGAGGTGAAAGCAACGTCAACTGCGATTAAAACCCCACCTCCACGACGAGGAGGAGTGCGATCTCGTCTATAAATATTGTATTTACTTGAAAGGATTTCGAAGTTTAAAATGTCTGGCCTAAGCCAAGTCTCCGAAAAAGCTACGACATTGTATAGAAAGGACTGACTACTAAGATAGAGATTGCTAAGTTCGCTACACAGACCTCTTACGTTCTGGTAGCCAAGTGAGAAGGATGTTAGTTTTTTGTAGTTACAGAGCTTTTACTCGCAACAGTAGGAAGTTCAACAGGAGTACGAATTTTCTTTTTTGCGGTATATTCCTTTACAATTACATGATCTGGCCAGAACTTTTTACAACAAATGTTGCTAAATTGATCGGCAGGAACAGTAATTTTAAAAGACGATATTTCCCGGGAATAATTAAATTGAAATTTGTCCACTGAAACATTGGCTTTAGATTTGGCCTGAATAAAAGCCATGACTTCATCAGAAGTTTGATCAGGGGCAAGCCTGGAAACAAAAATGTGTTTCTTTGGTGGAACGCCAACAAGTGATTTGAGATTAACCACAGCCGCATCTACGGATGCAACTACAGCCTTGGATGGCTGACCAACAGAAACTGCTGGGGTGGTTAAGGATTCAGTGCATACAACAACTGAAACATTACCATCGCCGGTGTTAGTAGGAACAATATCCATGGGTAGAACATTATTCTCGTCACTACTAACTATTATTGGTGGAGCAGGAGAAGAAAGATTTATTAATGCAGGAACAGACAGAGCAGACAAATGATTTGGGTGTGGGGAAAGTTCATTAGCGCTTATGGACAACCTCGGATTGGCCTTTTTACGCTTAGGTGACTCATTCAAAAGTTTCATATTTTTGAATTCATCATCCAGCGCTGAGAAACCTTCAAACAGTTTTTTAAACCGTCCAAAAATATCTCCAAAGCCTTTCTTGGTTTGTCGCATAAAGCCCATAATGTCTTTCTCGACATCCCTGCATGATTCACAAGTCCACTTCAAGCCTGATTTGGACTCAATCAGGTCAATAATGCGCCCACTGAGGCCAGCGCATTTCTCGTGCGACACATTGTCGCACAGCCAGCAGCAAACAAAACCCATTCTTACGTTTGCACGAACTTGGCAATTTTTATTTGAACAGACAAACATGGTGATAAAAAAAATAAAATTTGAAACAAAAAATAGACAGCAAAAAAGAAAATTTTTACAAAAAGGTATATTTGAAAGAAAATAAGGTTAGTGTGCAAATAAAAATAAAAGTTGTAATTTGAAATACCAAATATACAATTTTAAATAAGAAAACGTAATCAACAAAAACGCACCCTAGGGTTAAATCTGTTGACGTTGCTTTACTTGTAAAAGCGCGGGCACGACCGAAACAAGAAAACCGCAAACGGAATAACTGAGAGCAAAATAGAGCGCAACCAACACCAACAACACCAACTAATGCGCGCAAGAGAAAACTTGAGAGACCTAAAGAGTAAGTGCAATAGTGCAAGAGTATGAAAAGCAAAAACAAAATTGAACGCAGTGACAAAACAATAAGTAAACATTGTATGCCTTAGAATTTGTTTTTGCGATTTTATGTAAATCAAACAAAATGCGAAATAAATAATAGTTCACAATGTATACTGTTGATTTTGACAAAAGTTAAGCACTGAAAACACAGCTAATAGCGATTACTTGTGTAAACTAAATTTGTAAAAGGTAACACAAATGAAAGTGATAGCAAAGAATGCGAAGAAAAAAAAACACGTCCGTTTGCGATGCGAGGCGGCGATATATAATATGAAATAATATAATAAGTCAATTGGACTTTTGATGTATACACTTTTAATTTTCTTCAATAATTACCTTGCCGGCACGGCACGAAAAAGCTTAAATTATTTTGCTTTTATATATCTCAAATCTCTGCAGGATCGCTGAGATATGTAGAGATTATTCTTCCCTCTCTTAGATTGAATTTTTAACTTTGAGTTTTGTTATAACTCTTTGGGGGTCTTGTGGGAGCGCCTACATGTGATGCGCTTGGCTATTGTGCAGAAAAGAAAAATCTAAGCCAGATGCAGAAGATCAGTCAACCTTCAAAGCGCTTGCGTGTGGTGAATATACCTGTCACATTACAGGGTTGTAATATGCGATATACACACAGAGTCGCTCGCGGTCATTAAGCGCGTAACAATTTGAATTCAAATTGCAACGGCCGAATTGATTATTTTTCTCTGTTTCATGTAATCATTAATATTCTTTTATTTGTTTTATTTCATATGGGGCCATTACAAAGTGCCGCCGTCAATTTGTTCTATAATAAATTAAATCTTTGCTTTGATACCAGCATTCCTTCTTATTTTCCGCATAGGTCTAATAAACCTCCTTGGTTTTGTAAGCAACTCTCTAACCTTAAGAACCTGAAGTCTAGACTCTACAAAAAGCTTAAAATTTCAGGCTCTACCTTAACTTTTTCGCAATATATAATTGCTCGGTCTAGTTTTATCGAGTTTAACGCTGTGTGTTATAAAAATTACTTAGTTCGCTGTCGGGTTAGCTTCTCTGAAAACCCAAGAAAGTTTTATAATGTTCTAAACACTAATCCTCTTATCCTCCTTGTCTATCTTACGAAAATTCGAAAGCAATTTCTGGTCAGGCCATCGCTGATCTATTTGCTTCTTTTTTTCAAACTACTTATTCTTCTTCTTGCTACTCTAATGTAATGTATCTTCAGTCACTTAATGAGTGAGGAGTCTCTGATTCGATATCTTGAAATCGTTAAGCCGGTGTTTTCCCCCGGTCCGGATGGAGTTCCTGGCTGTGTACTTCGGTACGGAGCCAAGGCTTTATGCAAACCGTTGCTGAAATTATTTGATTTATTGCTTGAGTCATCACTCTTCCCTCTTTATGGAAGGAGTCTTTCATTATTCCTCTCCATAAGAACGGAAGTAAGTCTGACGCCAAAAACTATAGAGGGATATGTAAATTTTCTGCTATACCAAAAGTTTTTGAGAAGATATTAACAAGTCATTTACAACATTTATGTAGTTCTATTATTTCCCCCTACCAGCACCGATTTTTGAAACATAGATCCACTGTTACTAATCTTCTTGAGCTTTCTTCGTTCGTTAACCAGGGTTTCCTTAAAAACGAACAAACTTACGTCATCTATACCGATTTTAGTAAAGCCTTTGACTCAGTAAATCATTCTCTCTTGTTATATAAGCTTGACTTAATTGGATTTCCCAATAATTTGATTTGCTGGATTTCAAGCTATCTAAGCCAAAGAACGCAAAAAGTTTCTTTTAATAATTTTCTTTCTAATACATTCCGAGTTACCTTTGGAGTTCCCCAGGGTAGCCATCTCGGTCTCTTACTTTTCACATTGTTCATAAATGATCTACCTAATGTTTTCACGCAATCTCGCATACTAATAAATACAGATGATGTTAAAATATGCCTGCAGTACAGGGATTGGCCATGCCATATCAAGTTGCAGAGAGATGTTGACTATTTTCAGTCATGGTGCAAAGTGAAATTATTACATTTAAACTGCTCTAAATGTGTTGTGATGTCCTTCTATAGAGTTGATCCATATTTGGCCTCTTACTTACTGAACGGTAACGATCTAAAAAGAACTACTGCTGTTGATGATCTAGGTATTATCTTAGACCGTAAACTTAAATTTTCCGACCACATTTCTAGAACGGTCAATAAAGCTATGTCTGTACTCGTTTTCATTAAGAGGTGGTCAAAGGAATTTGATGACCCTTATATTACTAAGACCATTTATACTTCACTTGTTCGTCCGATTCTTGAATATGGTTAGTGCGTATGGTCTCCACAGTATTCTGTGCACCAGGTTCGCATTGAATCTGTTCAAAAACAATTCCTCTTATTTGCTTTGCGTGGCTTGAACTAGAATGCTGAAGTGAGATTGCCGTCTCTATAGTAGTAGACTTCTTTTAATAAATCTACCTTCTTTATCTAACCGTAGAATAATGATTGGCATTTTATTTATTTTTAATCTTATTAATGGTGATATTGATTCTTCAGAGTTAATATCGCGACTAACCTTTTCCGTTCCATCTAGACTAACCCGTAATTACATTCCGCTTGCTCTCCCCTTATGTAGATCTAATTTTGCATTGCATGACCTTTTTAGAGTTTTATGTTCTAATTATAATAAATTTTATCATGTATTTTCTAGCGCTAACACGGCTTTTAAAATTAAAACATTACTACTAACCTATTCAATACAGACAATAATTCAATATAATTTTATACGGCAAGTGCCGGAGCAATGAGATTTTTAAGCGACTTATGTGTGGAGCGCTGCATTCAAAAACTATAGCTAACAGAATATAGAATATGTCACTTAAGCTAAGTCAAAACTCCCATCACGCCACAGAGTCATGGTCGGCAAGCCGACTCAGCATAATCATAGGCAGTAGCGGAAAGCACTTGCAGCATAACAAGCGTATCCGATTACCGCTATTGACCATTGCAGTTGTAGAGTGCCGATACAAAGTATTCAGCGCAGCAAATGCGAGTGCCACTTGTGAAATTATGGGATGAGTTACAGCGAGGGTTACTTAAGAACTTAATGAATAAATGTCTTCTGTTAACTTACATAGTATAAAATCAAGCAAACACTCACCTTGTTTGTTAGTGTGTGTGCTACCCATACACTAATGTGAGCAATAGCGTCACAGCCTATGACGAGAGGTATTCCATTGGCGGTGGCGCTTTCTTCTGGTCACCAAGGAAGTAGTCAGAGGCCACGACAATCCTGCACCTCGTGACTTGTGTGAATAAGTGTGTGAATGACCTAGAGATATCAAATTTGGTGACAGTATTCGTGTAGGTCTTACGCAGATCAAGTTTGTTTTAGATTTTTTCCACGCCCCTTTCCGCCCCCAAAAACTTAAAAAGCCATAATAATGGACCTAGAGCATTGAATTTTGGTATGCATAATAACAATAATAGTCTCAATGACGGTGAATTTGGTTGGGATCGAATGAAAAATGAGGAAGTTATTGAAGATTCAATTTTATATGCAAAATTCACTTGCAGCAGCTCGCGCTTTGTTTGTTTAGTTGACAGTGTGACCATGTCGGTGTTGTGGATTTTTACCCGCTATTTTCAAATATATGCAAACAAAACACAAGTTTCAGTATATTTTTTGTTTTCTCTCGAAATGGGTTGCAGGTGTCTTACGGTCGAGCACTCTCGACTGTAGCTTTCTTACTTGTTATTACATACATTTACCACAAGGTCGTAAACACACGATTTTAATTTAATACAGGTAGATTTTCAGTATCTTTAAAATATAGATTTTTTTATTTACCACCGACTGAATTTAAAAGCAAATAAGAAAGCTACAGTCGAGTGTGCTCGACTTTAAGATACCCGGTACCCAAATACGTGGGTAGAATAAAAATGAAATATATGTTAATCGTTAAACAAATTTTTTTTTTATAAATAATATTACAATAAATATAAATATATAAATATAAATGTAATAAATATTTTAAAATTATTATAAAAACAAAATAAATTTAATACATATAATTCAGAAATTGAATTTTAAAAAGTTGATTATTAGAAGCGGGATTTGAACGCACGACCCACTGATCGCGAGACATAGTGACCTCTGCGAAGCCACTGCCTCACCTTTTTGGGGCTGGTCAAATTCCATTGAGATAGATAGAATTTGAATTTATATTTATATTGTTTTGCAATTTGCAATATTGCTTTCACTCTCCTTTACTCTTGTCGTTCCGCATTATCGATACGTAGTACGTATTACGTACACACTCGCATACTCGTATGTGAGTTATGTTATGCGAGCGAAATATTAGGCAAACAAATTGTTTAGAATAAGTCTAAAGTGGGATTCGTATACACGAGTTATAGTTATTGATTGCAACGCAAAAAGCATCTTCGCGAAGCCATAGCTTCACATCTTTTGCTGTCAACAAAATGCATTTATTTTTTGTGGTCAACAAAATCTTTTTATACCAGCTACCCATAGGGTAGAAGGGTATTATAACTTAGTGCCAACATAAAATGTATGTAACAGGCAGAAGGAGACATCTCCGACCACATAAAGTATATATATTCTTGATCAGTGTCAACAGCCGAGACGATATAGCCATGTCCGTCTGTCCGTCTGTATGAACACCTAGATCTCAGAGACTATAAGAGCTACAGCTACCAAATCTGGTGACAGTACTCTTATAGGTCCTACGCAGATCAAGTTTATTTTAGATTTTTGTCACGCCCCTTTCCGCCCCCAAAAGCCTGTAAAAGGTCACCAGTGCTCGACCTTATGATACCCGCAACCCATTTCGAGAGAAAACAAAAAACTGAAATGAATGAAGGAGGCATCTCCGACCCCATAAAGTATATATATATATATCGGATCAGTAGAACAAAAGTTATTTGTTAAATTATTTATCAAAATAGTTGTGCGCAATGGATATAGATGTTTTAAGTCTGTGATTGACCTAGAGATATCACATTTGGTGGCAGTATTCGTGTAGGTCCTACGCAGATCAAGTTTATTTTAGATTTTGGCCACGCTCCTTCCCGCCCCCAAAAACTGGAAAAGCCGTAATAATACCCTTGAGCATTGAATTTTAGTATGCATAATACTAATTATGGTCTTAATGAGTCCTGTTAATTTGGTTGTGATCGAATAAAAACAAGGAAGTTATTTAATAATCAATTTTATAGGCAATATTTACATACAGCTGTTCACGCTTTGTTTGTTTAGTTGACTGTGGGACCATGTCGGTATGTTATACCTCATGGATCTGGTACACCACGTCTAGCCACACGTGTGTGAATCGTGCGTGCGTCTTCCCCTATGCCTGTACCGGAGGTGGTCTGGGCCTGGGGTACGCCTGGGTATAAGGTCGAACTCGGGGCTGGAGCGTCTGCGCGCGCCGCATACATCGACATCGTCATCCAAGGATGTCGATTCCGAATGTCTGGACGAGAAAGTGGTCCGACGAAATCGGCACACACGGTGGCGAACGGTTCCTCAGCAGTTCGAGTGTGCGTATGTCCTGCAGATTTTTGTTGGGATGTCTTATATTTCTGACAGTTTAGGCAGTGTCTGACGTGGTTTTTAACATTTCAGTGCATACCCGGCCAGTAGTAGCGTTGTGCGACTCGGAGGATGGTCTTCCGTATTCCTAGATGGCCTGCAGACGGCTGATCATGCCACTCCTGTAGTACACGAAGTCGCATCTTCCGGGGCACGCACAACTTCCAGGTCACGTCGTCGAAGTCGTCGGCCCGATGTACGATGTGTCGGTGAAGTTCGCTTTCAGGATCCGGAGTGCATGTGACATCGTAAGTGCTGGGGCCCTTCGTCTTAGAGCCTGAACCCAGCCCGGGCGTCAGAACTAGTCGACGAATGCTCCTAGGCTAAAGTAAGGGGTCTCTGGAGTCGCGGTGCGGGGATTGGGATAGTGGGAGTATCCCGGGCGATGGTAGTCCTTGGTGCTGGCGTGGGCAGAGCATGCCCTGCCAGGATTGGCTTCACCCTCAAAACTTGGAGGTGCATCGAGCTGAGTCGTGGTGCCTGAGCGCTTGGGAGCTAAGCTGTGCCGTACCACAACAGATGTTAGTTTTCATAGCGCAAACGAAATCTATTCCGAGGATCACGGGTTCCAGGGCGTTGAGGAAGACCACAGGTGGCATTGGAACTTCGCGGTACGTGGCCTGTCCAGAATGTCCGGTCCGGGGGCAGTGTAGTGTCTGTTCTCGGAAGGGGTTATGCCATGATAGAATGGTTGGGACTGACGGCACAGTTCTGCGTTCGGTTGGCCGTGGAGGCGCCACAACGGTAGTCGTTGCTAGGTGTGACACTGACCTGCCTTAAATACTCTCGAATACTCTGGTAACCTCGTGCCGTGGAGCGTACTATTGGTATTCGGGACGGGCGTTGTCGTAAATCCGCTCCAACTCCTGTGCCATGCTGTAGTCATCATGATTCATGAGGAAGCGGATTTCGGTCACATACTCCTTAAACGACTTGTGATCGAGTTGTTTTCGGCCCCGAATTCTCCTCGTATTCCTCGAGGCGTTCGAAATATCGTGGTGGAAGAAAATATGCCAGGAATTCTCTACGGAATCCTGACCACGTGGAGGTACTGAGGCCGCTTGTGCGAAACCAACGGGCAGCACTATCGGTTAGGCCTTCCGCCATACTCCGAGGCAACGCGTTAACCCCAATGCCGTAGGCTTGGGCTCGTTCCTCCAGAGCTTCGATGAATGCCAGCGGATCTCCTGGACTCCCCATTTCCGAATCCGATTTCGTCCACAGGTTCGGGATAGGCGTGCCTACTAGTGGTCAGAGCTATCGGTGTGGGGTGGTTAGTGTCTCTGCGTCTCGTCTGTTTTGAACACCGGCGATGGAGCGATCAGAAACTTTCGAGCCTGTTCTGTCGAGGCTTGGACCTCGGGCTGTGGTCGCGTGAACTGCACCTCCAGTTCTGCCAAACTAGCCTACGCGCTTTTGTCTAGTCGTGCCTTAGGCACGAGCAACGCGAATGATCGCCTCAAGTCTTTGACTTTTCCTTCCGCCAAGAATTTGAATTTCTCGGCAAAGTCCTCCAACTCATCTCGACGGCAGGAATAGATCCACTTGATGTCAACGCCAGGGTTGGTCGTCCCTTCTGAACAGCCTTCGCTGTCACTGTCCAGATGGCTCGTCATTGTCTCTGTGTAGTTTTCGCGAATCTGTCTTGTTACCCCATTAATGGTGTTTTAGTCCACTCGAACTCGCGTTCCACTTCTAAATCAGACTTTGGTTCCTGCTCGGGCGCCACTTGTAACAAACCGTCACAACGCCGGGATAGCCAGCGACTGTCCAAGGTTCAGAACAAGAAAATTTATCGTTTGTCAGATAGACCGTTGATCGTTGCGTCGACGTGGATTTCTGTGTGTATTAGTACACCGACACAAAGTTTGGGTACCTGTTTAGCCTGCGCAAGTGCTCACACTGCTAGGATGATGGAGATACCTGATGGGCGAGAGGGAAAAGCTCTGTTTGGTAAGTTACTAACGTGTGTGTGTGGTCACACAAGCACAACTTAAATGCGTGCAGAATCTGCGCAAGTGTGTAGACACACGGCTAAAGAACTGCAGAGGTACTTCGTGGGCGAGAGGGAAAAAGCTCTGCTGTGTGCGTTCGCTTGTGTGTGTGTGTGGTCACACCAGCACAAACCAAAACGCGTCCAGAATCTGTGGATGTGCGTAGTCGCACTGCTAGAAAATTGCAGCGACAATTGATGATCTACTCTTGTTATTTGTTGCCTTAAGAGTAATCGTTTGGCCTAGCTGTTGCCTTGATTTGGGTAGGTTATGGGAGAGGGGTGCTGCGAATCGCTAGCTATAGACATACCTGTACTTTGCTATCGATGAAGTGTGCACTTGCACTTTTGCTTTTCACGTTGAATTTAACTACTGCGTCGTCAAAGCTGTGGTTTGCAAGAGAAAGTGCGTACCGGCACCTCGTTAAATAGGTCGCGATTCTCGTTTACAGCGCTCTGTTCTGCTAAGTCGAGTTGCTGCTAACTCAAATGAGCTTTTAACATGCGAGAGCGATCCTAATGAATTACGGTAAACTGCGGTATATTTACGTGTTTTAAAATATATATGTGGACAAATATTGGTCCATCACAATATTCTTGATCAGTGTCAACAGCCGAGACGATATAGCCATGTCTGTCTGTCCGTCTGTATGAACACCTAGATCTCAGAGACTATAAGAGCTAGAGCTACCAAATTTGGGGACAGTACTCTAATAGGTCCTACGCAGATCAAGTTTATTTCAAAAGTTGGATGCCACGCCCCTTTCCACCCCCAAAAGCCTGTAAAAGCCGTAATAAAAGACCTATAGCATTTAATTTTGGTATGCATAATAATAATTATATTTTCAATGATTTCTGTGAATTTGGTTGAGATCGAATGAAAAACAAGGAAGTTATTAAAGAATCAATTTTATATGCAAAATTCACTTGTAGATGCTCGCGCTTTGTTTGCTTAGTTGACAGTGTGACCACATCGGTATGCTATTGATTTTTATACCGGCTATTTTCAAATATATACAAGTTTCAGTATATTTGGTATATTTTTTGTTAAAATATCATTTAAGTTTATTGTTTTCTCTCGAAATGGGTTGCGGGTATCATACGGTCGAGCACTCTCGACTTTAGCTTTCTTACTTGTTTTTGTTTATTTTGGTAAAATTTTACTGTACTATATTTTCGTTATATGTGTATTGGGATATTATTGTTTTTGTTGTATTTCTTTTCTTTTACACCTTTGATTTAATTTCAATTAATAATTTAAGTTCTATAAGCAAATATTTTATCGGGCACAAAAAACATAATTTAGTTTGTCCAGTGTACAATTTCGTTTTTATATTTCTTCTTTATATTGTCACCACCTATCCTTAACACTTTTATCTTTGTTTTTGTTGTTTTCTTTTACAATTCGAATAGCTTTATATTTGGCTTTAGCTTTTGTTTTTCGCACATTTCAACTTTTGCCTGAGACTGGCTAAAGTTGAAATGTTGACCCTACCAACAGTGCACGTCTAATAATATGAAATAATATAATAAGTCAATTGGACTTTTGATGTATACACTTTTAATTTTCTTCAATAATTACCTTGCCGGCACGGCACGAAAAAGCTTAAATTATTTTGCTTTTATATATCTCAAATCTCTGCAGGATCGCTGAGATATGTAGAGATTATTCTTCCCTCTCTTAGATTGAATTTTTAACTTTGAGTTTTGTTATAACTCTTTGGGGGTCTTGTGGGAGCGCCTACATGTGATGCGCTTGGCTATTGTGCAGAAAAGAAAAATCTAAGCCAGATGCAGAAGATCAGTCAACCTTCAAAGCGCTTGCGTGTGGTGAATATACCTGTCACATTACAGGGTTGTAATATGCGATATACACACAGAGTCGCTCGCGGTCATTAAGCGCGTAACAATTTGAATTCAAATTGCAACGGCCGAATTGATTATTTTTCTCTGTTTCATGTAATCATTAATATTCTTTTATTTGTTTTATTTCATATGGGGCCATTACAAAGTGCCGCCGTCAATTTGTTCTATAATAAATTAAATCTTTGCTTTGATACCAGCATTCCTTCTTATTTTCCGCATAGGTCTAATAAACCTCCTTGGTTTTGTAAGCAACTTTCTAACCTTAAGAACCTGAAGTCTAGACTCTACAAAAAGTTTAAAATTTCAGGCTCTACCTTAACTTTTTTGCAATATATAATTGCTCGGTCTAGTTTTATCGAGTTTAACGCTGTGTGTTATAAAAATTACTTAGTTCGCTGTCGGGTTAGCTTCTCTGAAAACCCAAGAAAGTTTTATAATGTTCTAAACACTAATCCTCTTATCCTCCTTGTCTATCTTACGAAAATTCGAAAGCAATTTCTGGTCAGGCCATCGCTGATCTATTTGCTTCTTTTTTTCAAACTACTTATTCTTCTTCTTGCTACTCTAATGTAATGTATCTTCAGTCACTTAATGAGTGAGGAGTCTCTGATTCGATATCTTGAAATCGTTAAGCCGGTGTTTTCCCCCGGTCCGGATGGAGTTCCTGGCTGTGTACTTCGGTACGGAGCCAAGGCTTTATGCAAACCGTTGCTGAAATTATTTGATTTATTGCTTGAGTCATCACTCTTCCCTCTTTATGGAAGGAGTCTTTCATTATTCCTCTCCATAAGAAGGGAAGTAAGTCTGACGCCAAAAATTATAGAGGGATATGTAAATTGTCTGCTATACCAAAAGTTTTTGAGAAGATATTAACAAGTCATTTACAACATTTATGTAGTTCTATTATTTCCCCCTACCAGCACCGATTTTTGAAACATAGATCCACTGTTACTAATCTTCTTGAGCTTTCTTCGTTCGTTAACCAGGGTTTCCTAAAAACGAACAAACTGACGTCATCTATACCGATTTTAGTAAAGCCTTTGACTCAGTAAATCATTCTCTCTTGTTATATAAGCTTGAATTAATTGGATTTCCCAATAATTTGATTTGCTGGATTTCAAGCTATCTAAGCCAAAGAACGCAAAAAGTTTCTTTTAATAATTTTCTTTCTAATACATTCCGAGTTACCTTTGGAGTTCCCCGGGGTAGCCATCTCGGTCTCTTACTTTTCACATTGTTCATAAATGATCTACCTAATGTTTTCACGCAATCTCGCGTACTATTAAATACAGATGATGTTAAAATATGCCTGCAGTACAGGGATTGGCCATGCCATATCAAGTTGCAGAGAGATGTTGACTATTTTCAGTCATGGTGCAAAGTGAACTTATTAAATTTAAACTGCTCTAAATGTGTTGTGATGTCCTTCTATAGAGTTGATCCATATTTGGCCTCTTACTTACTGAACGGTAACGATCTAAAAAGAACTACTGCTGTTGATGATCTAGGTATTATCTTAGACCGTAAACTTAAATTTTCCGACCACATTTCTAGAACGGTCAATAAAGCTATGTCTGTACTCGTTTTCATTAAGAGGTGGTCAAAGGAATTTGATGACCCTTATATTACTAAGACCATTTATACTTCACTTGTTCGTCCGATTCTTGAATATGGTTAGTGCGTATGGTCTCCACAGTATTCTGTGCACCAGGTTCGCATTGAATCTGTTCAAAAACAATTCCTCTTATTTGCTTTGCGTGGCTTGAACTAGAATGCTGAAGTGAGATTGCCGTCTCTATAGTAGTAGACTTCTTTTAATAAATCTACCTTCTTTATCTAACCGTAGAATAATGCTTGGCATTTTATTTATTTTTAATCTTATTAATGGTGATATTGATTCTTCAGAGTTAATATCGCGACTAACCTTTTCCGTTCCATCTAGACTAACCCGTAATTACATTCCGCTTGCTCTCCCCTTATGTAGATCTAATTTTGCATTGCATGACCTTTTTAGAGTTTTATGTTCTAATTATAATAAATTTTATCATGTATTTTCTAGCGCTAACACGGCTTTTAAAATTAAAACATTACTACTAACCTATTCAATACAGACAATAATTCAATATAATTTTATACGGCAAGTGCCGGAGCAATGAGATTTTTAAGCGACTTATGTGTGGAGCGCTGCATTCAAAAACTATAGCTAACAGAATATAGAATATGTCACTTAAGCTAAGTCAAAACTCCCATCACGCCACAGAGTCATGGTCGGCAAGCCGACTCAGCATAATCATAGGCAGTAGCGGAAAGCACTTGCAGCATAACAAGCGTATCCGATTACCGCTATTGACCATTGCAGTTGTAGAGTGCCGATACAAAGTATTCAGCGCAGCAAATGCGAGGGCCACTTGTGAAATTATGGAATGAGTTACAGCGAGGGTTACTTAAGAACTTAATGAATAAATGTCTTCTGTTAACTTACATAGTATAAAATCAAGCAAACACTCACCTTGTTTGTTAGTGTGTGTGCTACCCATACACTAATGTGAGCAATAGCGTCACAGCCTATGACGAGAGGTATTCCATTGGCGGTGGCGCTTTCTTCTGGTCACCAAGGAAGTAGTCAGAGGCCACGACAATCCTGCACCTCGTGACTTGTGTGAATAAGTGTGTGAATGACCTAGAGATATCAAATTTGGTGACAGTATTCGTGTAGGTCTTACGCAGATCAAGTTTGTTTTAGATTTTTTCCACGCCCCTTTCCGCCCCCAAAAACTTAAAAAGCCATAATAATGGACCTAGAGCATTGAATTTTGGTATGCATAATAACAATAATAGTCTCAATGACGGTAAATTTGGTTGGGATCGAATGAAAAACGAGGAA
The DNA here is from genome assembly GCA_035047365.1 of Drosophila ustulata. Lineage (NCBI taxonomy): Eukaryota > Metazoa > Arthropoda > Insecta > Diptera > Drosophilidae > Drosophila > Drosophila ustulata. The sequence continues at coordinate 1,465,631 of JAWNPT010000009.1, forward strand.
GTTATTGAAGATTCAATTTTATATGCAAAATTCACTTGCAGCAGCTCGCGCTTTGTTTGTTTAGTTGACAGTGTGACCATGTCGGTGTTGTGGATTTTTACCCGCTATTTTCAAATATATGCAAACAAAACACAAGTTTCAGTATATTTTTTGTTTTCTCTCGAAATGGGTTGTTATTACATACATTTACCACAAGGTCGTAAACACACGATTTTAATTTAATACAGGTAGATTTTCAGTATCTTTAAAATATAGATTTTTTCATTTACCACCGACTGAATTTAAAAGCAAATAAGAAAGCTACAGTCGAGTGTGCTCGACTGTAAGATACCCGGTACCCAAATACATGGGTAGAATAAAAATGAAATATATGTTAATCGTTAAACAAATTTTTTTTTTATAAATAATTATACAATAAATATAAATATATAAATATAAATGTAATAAATATTTTAAAATTATTATAAAAACAAAATAAATTTAATACATATAATTCAGAAATTGAATTTTAAAAATTTGATTATTAGAAGCGGGATTTGAACGCACGACCCACTGATCGCGAGACATAGTGACCTCTGCGAAGCCACTGCCTCACCTTTTTGGGGCTGGTCAAATTCCATTTATTGAGATAGATAGAATTTGAATTTATATTTATATTGTTTTGCAATTTGCAATATTGCTTTCACTCTCCTTTACTCTTGTCGTTCCGCATTATCGATACGTAGTACGTATTACGTACACACTCGCTTACTCGTATGTGAGTTATGTTATGCGAGCGAAATATTAGGCAAACAAATTGTTTAGAATAAGTCTAAAGTGGGATTCGTATACACGAGTTATAGTTATTGATTGCAACGCAAAAAGCATCTTCGCGAAGCCATAGCTTCACATCTTTTGCTGTCAACAAAATGCATTTATTTTTTGTGGTCAACAAAATCTTTTTATACCAGCTACCCATAGGGTAGAAGGGTATTATAACTTAGTGCCAACATAAAATGTATGTAACAGGCAGAAGGAGACATCTCCGACCACATAAAGTATATATATTCTTGATCAGTGTCAACAGCCGAGACGATATAGCCATGTCCGTCTGTCCGTCTGTATGAACACCTAGATCTCAGAGACTATAAGAGCTACAGCTACCAAATCTGGTGACAGTACTCTTATAGGTCCTACGCAGATCAAGTTTATTTTAGATTTTTGTCACGCCCCTTTCCGCCCCCAAAAGCCTGTAAAAGGTCACCAGTGCTCGACCTTATGATACCCGCAACCCATTTCCAGAGAAAACAAAAAACTGAAATGAATGAAGGAGGCATCTCCGACCCCATAAAGTTTATATATATATCGGATCAGTAGAACAAAAGTTATTTGTTAAATTATTTATCAAAATAGTTGTGCGCAATGGATATAGATGTTTTAAGTCTGTGATTGACCTAGAGATATCACATTTGGTGGCAGTATTCGTGTAGGTCCTACGCAGATCAAGTTTATTTTAGATTTTGGCCACGCTCCTTCCCGCCCCCAAAAACTGGAAAAGCCGTAATAATACCCTTGAGCATTGAATTTTAGTATGCATAATACTAATTATGGTCTTAATGAGTCCTGTTAATTTGGTTGTGATCGAATAAAAACAAGGAAGTTATTTAATAATCAATTTTATAGGCAATATTTACATACAGCTGTTCACGCTTTGTTTGTTTAGTTGACTGTGGGACCATGTCGGTATGTTATACCTCATGGATCTGGTACACCACGTCTAGCCACACGTGTGTGAATCGTGCGTGCGTCTTCCCCTATGCCTGTACCGGAGGTGGTCTGGGCCTGGGGTACGCCTGGGTATAAGGTCGAACTCGGGGCTGGAGCGTCTGCGCGCGCCGCATACATCGACATCGTCATCCAAGGATGTCGATTCCGAATGTCTGGACGAGAAAGTGGTCCGACGAAATCGGCACACACGGTGGCGAACGGTTCCTCAGCAGTTCGAGTGTGCGTATGTCCTGCAGATTTTTGTTGGGATGTCTTATATTTCTGACAGCTTAGGCAGTGTCTGACGTGGTTTTTAACATTTCAGTGCATACCCGGCCAGTAGTAGCGTTGTGCGACTCGGAGGATGGTCTTCCGTATTCCTAGATGGCCTGCAGACGGCTGATCATGCCACTCCTGTAGTACACGAAGTCGCATCTTCCGGGGCACGCACAACTTCCAGGTCACGTCGTCGAAGTCGTCGGCCCGATGTACGATGTGTCGGTGAAGTTCGCTTTCAGGATCCGGAGTGCATGTGACATCGTAAGTGCTGGGGCCCTTCATCTTAGAGCCTGAACCCAGCCCGGGCGTCAGAACTAGTCGACGAATGCTCCTAGGCTAAAGTAAGGGGTCTCTGGAGTCGCGGTGCGGGGATTGGGATAGTGGGAGTATCCCGGGCGATGGTAGTCCTTGGTGCTGGCGTGGGCAGAGCATGCCCTGCCAGGATTGGCTTCACCCTCAAAACTTGGAGGTGCATCGAGCTGAGTCGTGGTGCCTGAGCGCTTGGGAGCTAAGCTGTGCCGTACCACAACAGATGTTAGTTTTCATAGCGCAAACGAAATCTATTCCGAGGATCACGGGTTCCAGGGCGTTGAGGAAGACCACAGGTGGCATTGGAACTTCGCGGTACGTGGCCTGTCCAGAATGTCCGGTCCGGGGGCAGTGTAGTGTCTGTTCTCGGAAGGGGTTATGCCATGATAGAATGGTTGGGACTGACGGCACAGTTCTGCGTTCGGTTGGCCGTGGAGGCGCCACAACGGTAGTCGTTGCTAGGTGTGACACTGACCTGCCTTAAATACTCTCGAATACTCTGGTAACCTCGTGCCATGGAGCGTACTATTGGTATTCGGGACGGGCGTTGTCGTAAATCCGCTCCAACTCCTGTGCCATGCTGTAGTCATCATGATTCATGAGGAAGCGGATTTCGGTCACATACTCCTTAAACGACTTGTGATCGAGTTGTTTTCGGCCCCGAATTCTCCTCGTATTCCTCGAGGCGTTCGAAATATCGTGGTGGAAGAAAATATGCCAGGAATTCTCTACGGAATCCTGACCACGTGGAGGTACTGAGGCCGCTTGTGCGAAACCAACGGGCAGCACTATCGGTTAGGCCTTCCGCCATACTCCGAGGCAACGCGTTAACCCCAATGCCGTAGGCTTGGGCTCGTTCCTCCAGAGCTTCGATGAATGCCAGCGGATCTCCTGGACTCCCCATTTCCGAATCCGATTTCGTCCACAGGTTCGGGATAGGCGTGCCTACTAGTGGTCAGAGCTATCGGTGTGGGGTGGTTGGTGTCTCTGCGTCTCGTCTGTTTTGAACACCGGCGATGGAGCGATCAGAAACTTTCGAGCCTGTTCTGTCGAGGCTTGGACCTCGGGCTGTGGTCGCGTGAACTGCACCTCCAGTTCTGCCAAACTAGCCTACGCGCTTTTGTCTAGTCGTGCCTTAGGCACGAGCAACGCGAATGATCGCCTCAAGTCTTTGACTTTTCCTTCCGCCAAGAATTTGAATTTCTCGGCAAAGTCCTCCAACTCATCTCGACGGCAGGAATAGATCCACTTGATGTCAACGCCAGGGTTGGTCGTCCCTTCTGAACAGCCTTCGCTGTCACTGTCCAGATGGCTCGTCATTGTCTCTGTGTAGTTTTCGCGAATCTGTCTTGTTACCCCATTAATGGTGTTTTAGTCCACTCGAACTCGCGTTCCACTTCTAAATCAGACTTTGGTTCCTGCTCGGGCGCCACTTGTAACAAACCGTCACAACGCCGGGATAGCCAGCGACTGTCCAAGGTTCAGAACAAGAAAATTTATCGTTTGTCAGATAGACCGTTGATCGTTGCGTCGACGTGGATTTCTGTGTGTATTAGTACACCGACACAAAGTTTGGGTACCTGTTTAGCCTGCGCAAGTGCTCACACTGCTAGGATGATGGAGATACCTGATGGGCGAGAGGGAAAAGCTCTGTTTGGTACGTTACTAACGTGTGTGTGTGGTCACACAAGCACAACTTAAATGCGTGCAGAATCTGCGCAAGTGTGTAGACACACGGCTAAAGAACTGCAGAGGTACTTCGTGGGCGAGAGGGAAAAAGCTCTGCTGTGTGCGTTCGCTTGTGTGTGTGTGTGGTCACACCAGCACAAACCAAAACGCGTCCAGAATCTGTGGATGTGCGTAGTCGCACTGCTAGAAAATTGCAGCGACAATTGATGATCTACTCTTGTTATTTGTTGCCTTAAGAGTAATCGTTTGGCCTAGCTGTTGCCTTGATTTGGGTAGGTTATGGGAGAGGGGTGCTGCGAATCGCTAGCTATAGACATACCTGTACTTTGCTATCGATGAAGTGTGCACTTGCACTTTTGCTTTTCACGTTGAATTTAACTACTGCGTCGTCAAAGCTGTGGTTTGCAAGAGAAAGTGCGTACCGGCACCTCGTTAAATAGGTCGCGATTCTCGTTTACAGCGCTCTGTTCTGCTAAGTCGAGTTGCTGCTAACTCAAATGAGCTTTTAACATGCGAGAGCGATCCTAATGAATTACGGTAAACTGCGGTATATTTACGTGTTTTAAAATATATATGTGGACAAATATTGGTCCATCACAATATTCTTGATCAGTGTCAACAGCCGAGACGATATAGCCATGTCTGTCTGTCCGTCTGTATGAACACCTAGATCTCAGAGACTATAAGAGCTAGAGCTACCAAATTTGGGGACAGTACTCTAATAGGTCCTACGCAGATCAAGTTTATTTCAAAAGTTGGATGCCACGCCCCTTTCCACCCCCAGAAGCCTGTAAAAGCCGTAATAAAAGACCTATAGCATTTAATTTTGGTATGCATAATAATAATTATATTTTCAATGATTTCTGTGAATTTGGTTGAGATCGAATGAAAAACAAGGAAGTTATTAAAGAATCAATTTTATATGCAAAATTCACTTGTAGATGCTCGCGCTTTGTTTGCTTAGTTGACAGTGTGACCACATCGGTATGCTATTGATTTTTATACCGGCTATTTTCAAATATATACAAGTTTCAGTATATTTGGTATATTTTTTGTTAAAATATCATTTAAGTTTATTGTTTTCTCTCGAAATGGGTTGCGGGTATCATACGGTCGAGCACTCTCGACTTTAGCTTTCTTACTTGTTTTTGTTTATTTTGGTAAAATTTTACTGTACTATATTTTCGTTATATGTGTATTGGGATATTATTGTTTTTGTTGTATTTCTTTTCTTTTACACCTTTGATTTAATTTCAATTAATAATTTAAGTTCTATAAGCAAATATTTTATCGGGCACAAAAAACATAATTTAGTTTGTCCAGTGTACAATTTCGTTTTTATATTTCTTCTTTATATTGTCACCACCTATCCTTAACACTTTTATCTTTGTTTTTGTTGTTTTCTTTTACAATTCGAATAGCTTTATATTTGGCTTTAGCTTTTGTTTTTCGCACATTTCAACTTTTGCCTGAGACTGGCTAAAGTTGAAATGTTGACCCTACCAACAGTGCACGTCTAATAATATGAAATAATATAATAAGTCAATTGGACTTTTGATGTATACACTTTTAATTTTCTTCAATAATTACCTTGCCGGCACGGCACGAAAAAGCTTAAATTATTTTGCTTTTATATATCTCAAATCTCTGCAGGATCGCTGAGATATGTAGAGATTATTCTTCCCTCTCTTAGATTGAATTTTTAACTTTGAGTTTTGTTATAACTCTTTGGGGGTCTTGTGGGAGCGCCTACATGTAATGCGCTTGGCTATTGTGCAGAAAAGAAAAATCTAAGCCAGATGCAGAAGATCAGTCAACCTTCAAAGCGCTTGCGTGTGGTGAATATACCTGTCACATTACAGGGTTGTAATATGCGATATACACACAGAGTCGCTCGCGGTCATTAAGCGCGTAACAATTTGAATTCAAATTGCAACGGCCGAATTGATTATTTTTCTCTGTTTCATGTAATCATTAATATTCTTTTATTTGGTTTATTTCATATGGGGCCATTACAAAGTGCCGCCGTCAATTTGTTCTATAATAAATTAAATCTTTGCTTTGATACCAGCATTCCTTCTTATTTTCCGCATAGGTCTAATAAACCTCCTTGGTTTTGTAAGCAACTTTCTAACCTTAAGAACCTGAAGTCTAGACTCTACAAAAAGTTTAAAATTTCAGGCTCTACCTTAACTTTTTTGCAATATATAATTGCTCGGTCTAGTTTTATCGAGTTTAACGCTGTGTGTTATAAAAATTACTTAGTTCGCTGTCGGGTTAGCTTCTCTGAAAACCCAAGAAAGTTTTATAATGTTCTAAACACTAATCCTCTTATCCTCCTTGTCTATCTTACGAAAATTCGAAAGCAATTTCTGGTCAGGCCATCGCTGATCTATTTGCTTCTTTTTTTCAAACTACTTATTCTTCTTCTTGCTACTCTAATGTAATGTATCTTCAGTCACTTAATGAGTGAGGAGTCTCTGATTCGATATCTTGAAATCGTTAAGCCGGTGTTTTCCCCCGGTCCGGATGGAGTTCCTGGCTGTGTACTTCGGTACGGAGCCAAGGCTTTATGCAAACCGTTGCTGAAATTATTTGATTTATTGCTTGAGTCATCACTCTTCCCTCTTTATGGAAGGAGTCTTTCATTATTCCTCTCCATAAGAAGGGAAGTAAGTCTGACGCCAAAAATTATAGAGGGATATGTAAATTGTCTGCTATACCAAAAGTTTTTGAGAAGATATTAACAAGTCATTTACAACATTTATGTAGTTCTATTATTTCCCCCTACCAGCACCGATTTTTGAAACATAGATCCACTGTTACTAATCTTCTTGAGCTTTCTTCGTTCGTTAACCAGGGTTTCCTAAAAACGAACAAACTGACGTCATCTATACCGATTTTAGTAAAGCCTTTGACTCAGTAAATCATTCTCTCTTGTTATATAAGCTTGAATTAATTGGATTTCCCAATAATTTGATTTGCTGGATTTCAAGCTATCTAAGCCAAAGAACGCAAAAAGTTTCTTTTAATAATTTTCTTTCTAATACATTCCGAGTTACCTTTGGAGTTCCCCGGGGTAGCCATCTCGGTCTCTTACTTTTCACATTGTTCATAAATGATCTACCTAATGTTTTCACGCAATCTCGCGTACTAATAAATACAGATGATGTTAAAATATGCCTGCAGTACAGGGATTGGCCATGCCATATCAAGTTGCAGAGAGATGTTGACTATTTTCAGTCATGGTGCAAAGTGAACTTATTAAATTTAAACTGCTCTAAATGTGTTGTGATGTCCTTCTATAGAGTTGATCCATATTTGGCCTCTTACTTACTGAACGGTAACGATCTAAAAAGAACTACTGCTGTTGATGATCTAGGTATTAGGAATGTGTCACTCTTTGTAGCAAACAGACGTGTTTTTTTTGTGCGCCCCGCTTTTTTGTATCTAACAACCGGTGTTTAATACTTTTTCTTTAAAGTTATTACTTTAATTGTTTGCTACATCGCGTCTCTATCCTGTGATAGTGCATGTTCTTAGTGTTTTATCAAATAATTGTGAATTTTATTTGTGCTTAGTTTGAGCTCTGTTTATTTCTACATAAACTGAGTTCAAAGTTTTGTTGTTGTGGTAAGCATTAGATTTTGCGTGTTTATTCTTTGTGCTTTCCTTCCCGCTCGTAGTTTGACGGTTTCTCTCTCAACAACTCTCAGTTGACAGTATTCCGTTAGTGGCGCTCTCTGCTCTCACTGCTTGCTCTACTGTTTTGTTGTTGCTAACATAATTTTGTTTTGAATCTGTACAGTGGGCATAGTTCCTACTATTTCAAAGTAAATTTTTTTAATTTTGTAAATTTTTGAATTTGCTTTTCTTTATTTTAATTTTTAATTTATAATGGAAGGCAAAATTGTGTGTTGTCTGAAGAGTTGCCAGAAGCAGATCACGGCTTCGCAACCCAGTATGGCCTGCTGGCTCTGCGATAACGTAGTACACGTAAAGTGTGTAGGTTATTCAGGGCTAGTTGCAGATGCCATTGCCAAAAGAACTGGGCTTAACTGGTGTTGTGAGTCATGTCGAGAAGTTGAGTGCGAAATGCGGATGTTTATGAGACAGACAAGAGTCGGTTTTACTAATTTGATTGGTGGCTTTCATAAGTTAAACGATCAGTTTAGTGCTTTGAATTCTCAGTTCAATAGTTTGAAACTTATGGCTGAGTCTCCAAAGCGAAAAAAATCAACTTCTTGTGACTTACAATTATCCAAATTTTTACCTCTACCATCGACTGACCCACCCACTACTCCGTTGGTTCCACAGTTAATCTCGTTTGCTACCCCAGTAGCAACAACCGCTGTGGAAAGCATTCCCATTAGGGAACCTGCTCCACCGACATTAGTTAATGCCGAAGTTGTGTCTGAATTGTCCACGGTTGTCACTAGAAGTAGAGGCAAGCCGAATCCTAATAAAAAAATTTCTTCCGCACCTCCTCCAACTGTCGGATCACCGACTTTATTAGGTTCCAAAGATAATATACCAAATATTACTCCTTTGGCTCCTAAACCACTTGTGGGGGTTCCACCAATGAAACAGATTTTTGTTTCAAGGCTTGCCCCTGATCTCACGTCAGATGACGTAAAGGCTTTCATTATAGCCAAAATTAAAAATGCCAATCCAAAAGTGGAAAAATTTAAATTTTCTTATGATAGACAAATTGCATCTTTCAAGATCAATGTCCCACCTTCACTTTTTGAAACCATATGCTCACCAAGTTTTTGGCCAGAGCATTTGGTGGTAAAAGAGTTCAAAGCCAAAGTTAAAAATCGGACTCCGATTGGGCTCTTACCAAATGGACCTGTACAGTCTCAATCTCAATCTTCTTCTTCATCTTCAAAAAACTAATCTCATCATTTCTTATAACCTATCAAAATGTGCGTGGTTTGCGTAGTAAAATAAGTAAGCTATACGTCGACAGTTTCACTTTTTCTACTGATGTAGTTGCGTTTTCGGAAACCTGGTTAAGTTCGGATATTTCTGATTCCGAACTTTTTCCGTCAAAGTACACTATTTACAGGCAAGATCGTTCTTCCCGAAGAGGAGGTGGTGTTCTATTTGCAGTAGACTCCAACTTCTCATCGGAGCCATTACATTATAATAATCCTAATAATATAGAGTTTCTATCAATAAAAGTAAATTTTCATGGTGTAAGTTTATTTCTTACTTGCTCATATATACCTCCGTCGTCCGATTTATCTGTTTACCAGGATCACCTGGAAGCAATAAAATCTATTTTTGCCTTGTTATCCGACAAAGATCATGTTGTTGTTCTAGGAGACTTTAACCTTCCTGGAACAGCTTGGTATCCTTGTGATAACTTCTGTTTTCTTATTCCATCGAACCGACATGACTTTATTGATGGTTTACATGAATTATCTTTGGGTCAAATTAACAATATACGAAATTCTCTTTGCCGGCAATTAGATCTATGCTTTGTCTCTGAACCTACCAGCGTAGTTCTATCTAGATCGGAACCCCTTACATCTCCTGAAGACCCTTATCATCCAACTCTGGAGTTAAGGATCGAACTCAGCAGATCTGTACTCGCTAATTCTGATATACCTGCCGATCGAGTTCGTTGCTTTCGAAAGGCAAACTTTCCCAAATTAATCCAACTTCTTAATGGAATTGATTGGTCTAATTTGTATTCCTGCACTGACATAAGTGCCGCCGTCAACTTATTCTATAATAAATTAAATCTTTGCTTTGATGCCTGTATTCCATCTTATTTTCCGCATAGGTCTAATAAGCCTCCTTGGTTTTGTAAGCAACTTTCTAACCTTAAGAACCTGAAGTCTAGACTTTACAAAAAGTTTAAAATTTCAGGCTCTACCTTAACTTTTTCGCAATATATAATTGCTCGGTCTAATTTTATCGAGCTTAACGCTGTGTGTTATAAAAATTACTTAGCTCGCTGTCGGGTTAGCTTTTCTGAAAACCCAAGAAAGTTTTTTAATTTTGTAAACACTAAGCGTAAGTCTTCCTCTTATCCTCCTTGTCTATCTTACGAAAATTCGAAAGCAAATTCAGGTCAGGCGATCGCTGATCTATTTGCTTCTTTTTTTCAAACTACTTATTCTTCTTCCTCCTACTCTAACGCGCCCTATCCTTACAATCTGTCTCGGTCGAATTGTATCTTCAGTCCCTTAATGAGTGAGGAGTCTCTGACTCGATATCTTCAAATGGTTAAGCCAGTGTTTGCGCCCGGTCCGGATGGAGTTCCTGGCTGTGTACTTCGGTACGGAGCCGAGGCTTTATGCAGACCGTTGCTGAAATTATTTGATTTATCACTTGAGTCATCGACTTTTCCCTCTTTATGGAAGGAGTCCTTCATTATTCCTCTCCATAAGAAGGGAAGTAAGTCTGACGCCAAAAACTATAGAGGGATATGTAAATTGTCTGCTATACCAAAAGTTTTTGAGAAGATGTTAACAAGTCATTTACAACATTTATGTAGTTCCATTATTTCCCCCTACCAGCATGGGTTTGTGAAACATAGATCCACTGTTACTAATCTTCTTGAGCTTTCTTCGTTCGTTAACCAGGGTTTCCTTAAAAACGAACAAACTGACGTCATCTATACCGATTTTAGTAAAGCCTTTGACTCAGTAAATCATTCTCTTTTGTTATATAAGCTTGACTTAATTGGATTTCCCAATAATTTGATTTGCTGGATTTCAAGCTATCTCTGCCAAAGAACGCAAAAAGTTTCTTTTAATAATTTCCTTTCTAATACATTCCGAGTTACCTCTGGAGTTCCCCAAGGTAGCCATCTCGGTCCCTTACTTTTCACATTGTTCATAAATGATCTACCTACTGTTTTGACACAATCTCGCGTACTAATGTATGCAGATGATGTTAAAATATGCCTGCAGTACAGGGATTGGCCATGCCATATCAAGTTGCAGAGAGATCTTGACTCTTTCCAGTCATGGTGCAAAGTGAACTTGTTAAATTTAAACTTTTCTAAATGTGTTGTCATGTCCTTCTATAGAGTTAATCCACATTTGGCCTCTTACTTACTGAACGGTAACGATCTAAAAAGAATTACTGCCGTTGATGATCTAGGTATTCTCTTAGATCATAAACTTAAATTTTCAGACCACATTTCTAGAACGGTCAATAAAGCTATGTCTGTACTCGGTTTCATTAAGAGGTGGTCAAAGGAATTTGATGACCCTTATATTACTAAGACCCTTTATACATCACTTGTTCGTCCGATTCTGGAATATGGTTCGTGCGTATGGTCTCCACAGTATTCTGTGCACCAAGATCGCATTGAATCTGTTCAAAAACAATTTCTCTTATTTGCTTTGCGTGGCTTGAACTGGAATGCTGAAGTGAGATTGCCGTCATATAGTAGTAGACTTCTTTTAATTAACCTACCTTCTTTAGCTAACCGTAGAATAATGCTTGGCATTTTATTTATTTTCAATCTTATTAATGGTGATATTGACTCTTCAGAGTTAATATCGCGACTAACCTTTTCCGTTCCATCTAGACTAACCCGTAGTTACATCCCGCTTGCTCTCCCCCTATGTAGATCTAATTTTGCATTGCATGACCCTTTTAGAGTTTTATGTTATAACTATAATAGATTTTATCATGTATTTTCTAGCGCTAACACTGCTATTAATCTTAAAACTTTACTACTAACCTATTTAATTAATAATTAGACCGAATTTAGCTTATAGTAATAAATTAAACATTTTCATTCCACCCGTTTATTTCTTATGTCCGATCCTGAATTTCTATTTTATGCTATCCGCGTTTTTTTTTTGCATGCCCGAATCTATCCTGTCCGAACGCGAATCGTGTCGTTCGTCCTGCGACAGCGCCTCTCGTTCGGTTGGGCGGGAGGAGGGTTTATTGGGATCCGCGCGTAACAAGCATTGGCTTGGTATCGCTTGGGCCACTTGAATGTGCATACAATGTACGTCAACGTCCAGCATTATCTTAGACCGTAAACTTAAATTTTCCGACCACATTTCTAGAACGGTCAATAAAGCTATGTCTGTACTCGTTTTCATTAAGAGGTGGTCAAAGGAATTTGATGACCCTTATATTACTAAGACCATTTATACTTCACTTGTTCGTCCGATTCTTGAATATGGTTAGTGCGTATGGTCTCCACAGTATTCTGTGCACCAGGTTCGCATTGAATCTGTTCAAAAACAATTCCTCTTATTTGCTTTGCGTGGCTTGAACTAGAATGCTGAAGTGAGATTGCCGTCTCTATATTAGTAGACTTCTTTTAATAAATCTACCTTCTTTATCTAACCGTAGAATAATGCTTGGCATTTTATTTATTTTTAATCTTATTAATGGTGATATTGATTCTTCAGAGTTAATATCGCGACTAACCTTTTCCGTTCCATCTAGACTAACCCGTAATTACATTCCGCTTGCTCTCCCCTTATGTAGATCTAATTTTGCATTGCATGACCTTTTTAGAGTTTTATGTTCTAATTATAATAAATTTTATCATGTATTTTCTAGCGCTAACACGGCTTTTAAAATTAAAACATTACTACTAACCTATTCAATACAGACAATAATTCAATATAATTTTATACGGCAAGTGCCGGAGCAATGAGATTTTTAAGCGACTTATGTGTGGAGCGCTGCATTCAAAAACTATAGCTAACAGAATATAGAATATGTCACTTAAGCTAAGTCAAAACTCCCATCACGCCACAGAGTCATGGTCGGCAAGCCGACTCAGCATAATCATAGGCAGTAGCGGAAAGCACTTGCAGCATAACAAGCGTATCCGATTACCGCTATTGACCATTGCAGTTGTAGAGTGCCGATACAAAGTATTCAGCGCAGCAAATGCGAGGGCCACTTGTGAAATTATGGAATGAGTTACAGCGAGGGTTACTTAAGAACTTAATGAATAAATGTCTTCCGTTAACTTACATAGTATAAAACAAGTAAGAAAGCTACAGTCGAGAGTGCTCGACCGTATGATACCCGCAACCCATTTCGAGAGAAAACAAAAAATTTAAATGATATATTAACAAAAAATATACCAAATATACTAAAATTAGTTTTTTGTATATATTTGAAAATAGCGTGTAAAAATCACAACACCGTTTTGGTCACACTGTCAACTAAACAAACAAAGCGCGGGCAGCTGCAAGTGAATTTTGCATAGAAAATTGATTCTTTAATAACTTCCTTGTTTTTCATTCGATCTCAACCAAATTCACAGGAATCATTGAGAATATAAATATTATTATGCATATCAAAATTCAATGCTCTAGGTCTATTATTACGGCTTTTACAGACTTTTGGGGGCGGAAAGGGGCGTGGCATCCAACTTTTGAAATAAACTTGACCTGCGTAGGACCTATAGGAGTACTGTCCCCAAATTTGGAAGCTCTAGCTTTTATAGTCTCTGAGATCCAGGTGTTCATACAGACGGACAGACGGACAGACGGACATGGCTATATCGTCTCGGCTGTTGACACTGATCAAGAATATATATACTTTGTGGGGTCGGAGATGCCTCCTTCTGCCTGTTACATACATTTTCTGTTGGCACTAAGTTATAATACCCTTCTACCCTATGGGTAGCGGGTATAATCAAGCAAACACTCACCTTGTTTGTTAGTGTGTGTGCTACCCATACACTAATGTGAGCAATAGCGTCACAGCCTATGACGAGAGGTATTCCATTGGCGGTGGCGCTTTCTTCGGGTCACCAAGGAAGTAGTCAGAGGCCACGACAATCCTGCACCTCGTGACTTGTGTGAATAAGTGTGTGAATGACCTAGAGATATCAAATTTGGTGACAGTATTCGTGTAGGTCTTACGCAGATCAAGTTTGTTTTAGATTTTTTCCACGCCCCTTTCCGCCCCCAAAAACTTAAAAAGCCATAATAATGGACCTAGAGCATTGAATTTTGGTATGCATAATAACAATAATAGTCTCAATGACGGTAAATTTGGTTGGGATCGAATGAAAAACGAGGAAGTTATTGAAGATTCAATTTTATATGCAAAATTCACTTGCAGCAGCTCGCGCTTTGTTTGTTTAGTTGACAGTGTGACCATGTCGGTGTTGTGGATTTTTACCCGCTATTTTCAAATATATGCAAACAAAACACAAGTTTCAGTATATTTTTTGTTTTCTCTCGAAATGGGTTGCAGGTGTCTTACGGTCGAGCACTCTCGACTGTAGCTTTCTTACTTGTTATTACATACATTTACCACAAGGTCGTAAACACACGATTTTAATTTAATACAGGTAGATTTTCAGTATCTTTAAAATATAGATTTATTCATTTACCACCGACTGAATTTAAAAGCAAATAAGAAAGCTACAGTCGAGTGTGCTCGACTGTAAGATACCCGGTACCCAAATACATGGGTAGAATAAAAATGAAATATATGTTAATCGTTAAACAAATTTTTTTTTTTATAAATAATTATACAATAAATATAAATATATAAATATAAATGTAATAAATATTTTAAAATTATTATAAAAACAAAATAAATTTAATACATATAATTCAGAAATTGAATTTTAAAAATTTGATTATTAGAAGCGGGCACGACCCACTGATCGCGAGACATAGTGACCTCTGCGAAGCCACTGCCTCACCTTTTTGGGGCTGGTCAAATTCCATTTATTGAGATAGATAGAATTTGAATTTATATTTATATTGTTTTGGAATTTGCAATATTGCTTTCACTCTCCTTTACTCTTGTCGTTCCGCATTATCGATACGTAGTACGTATTACGTACACACTCGCATACTCGTATGTGAGTTATGTTATGCGAGCGAAATATTAGGCAAACAAATTGTTTAGAATAAGTCTAAAGTGGGATTCGTATACACGAGTTATAGTTATTGATTGCAACGCAAAAAGCATCTTCGCGAAGCCATAGCTTCACATCTTTTGCTGTCAACAAAATGCATTTATTTTTTGTGGTCAACAAAATCTTTTTATACCAGCTACCCATAGGGTAGAAGGGTATTATAACTTAGTGCCAACATAAAATGTATGTAACAGGCAGAAGGAGACATCTCCGACCACATAAAGTATATATATTCTTGATCAGTGTCAACAGCCGAGACGATATAGCCATGTCCGTCTGTCCGTCTGTATGAACACCTAGATCTCAGAGACTATAAGAGCTACAGCTACCAAATCTGGTGACAGTACTCTTATAGGTCCTACGCAGATCAAGTTTATTTTAGATTTTTGTCACGCCCCTTTCCGCCCCCAAAAGCCTGTAAAAGGTTAACAGTGCTCGACCTTATGATACCCGCAACCCATTTCGAGAGAAAACAAAAAACTGAAATGAATGAAGGAGGCATCTCCGACCCCATAAAGTATATATATATATCGGATCAGTAGAACAAAAGTTATTTGTTAAATTATTTATCAAAATAGTTGTGCGCAATGGATATAGATGTTTTAAGTCTGTGATTGACCTAGAGATATCACATTTGGTGGCAGTATTCGTGTAGGTCCTACGCAGATCAAGTTTATTTTAGATTTTGGCCACGCTCCTTCCCGCCCCCAAAAACTGGAAAAGCCGTAATAATACCCTTGAGCATTGAATTTTAGTATGCATAATACTAATTATGGTCTTAATGAGTCCTGTTAATTTGGTTGTGATCGAATAAAAACAAGGAAGTTATTTAATAATCAATTTTATAGGCAATATTTACATACAGCTGTTCACGCTTTGTTTGTTTAGTTGACTGTGGGACCATGTCGGTATGTTATACCTCATGGATCTGGTACACCACGTCTAGCCACACGTGTGTGAATCGTGCGTGCGTCTTCCCCTATGCCTGTACCGGAGGTGGTCTGGGCCTGGGGTACGCCTGGGTATAAGGTCGAACTCGGGGCTGGAGCGTCTGCGCGCGCCGCATACATCGACATCGTCATCCAAGGATGTCGATTCCGAATGTCTGGACGAGAAAGTGGTCCGACGAAATCGGCACACACGGTGGCGAACGGTTCCTCAGCAGTTCGAGTGTGCGTATGTCCTGCAGATTTTTGTTGGGATGTCTTATATTTCTGACAGCTTAGGCAGTGTCTGACGTGGTTTTTAACATTTCAGTGCATACCCGGCCAGTAGTAGCGTTGTGCGACTCGGAGGATGGTCTTCCGTATTCCTAGATGGCCTGCAGACGGCTGATCATGCCACTCCTGTAGTACACGAAGTCGCATCTTCCGGGGCACGCACAACTTCCAGGTCACGTCGTCGAAGTCGTCGGCCCGATGTACGATGTGTCGGTGAAGTTCGCTTTCAGGATCCGGAGTGCATGTGACATCGTAAGTGCTGGGGCCCTTCGTCTTAGAGCCTGAACCCAGCCCGGGCGTCAGAACTAGTCGACGAATGCTCCTAGGCTAAAGTAAGGGGTCTCTGGAGTCGCGGTGCGGGGATTGGGATAGTGGGAGTATCCCGGGCGATGGTAGTCCTTGGTGCTGGCGTGGGCAGAGCATGCCCTGCCAGGATTGGCTTCACCCTCAAAACTTGGAGGTGCATCGAGCTGAGTCGTGGTGCCTGAGCGCTTGGGAGCTAAGCTGTGCCGTACCACAACAGATGTTAGTTTTCATAGCGCAAACGAAATCTATTCCGAGGATCACGGGTTCCAGGGCGTTGAGGAAGACCACAGGTGGCATTGGAACTTCGCGGTACGTGGCCTGTCCAGAATGTCCGGTCCGAGGGCAGTGTAGTGTCTGTTCTCGGAAGGGGTTATGCCATGATAGAATGGTTGGGACTGACGGCACAGTTCTGCGTTCGGTTGGCCGTGGAGGCGCCACAACGGTAGTCGTTGCTAGGTGTGACACTGACCTGCCTTAAATACTCTCGAATACTCTGGTAACCTCGTGCCGTGGAGCGTACTATTGGTATTCGGGACGGGCGTTGTCGTAAATCCGCTCCAACTCCTGTGCCATGCTGTAGTCATCATGATTCATGAGGAAGCGGATTTCGGTCACATACTCCTTAAACGACTTGTGATCGAGTTGTTTTCGGCCCCGAATTCTCCTCGTATTCCTCGAGGCGTTCGAAATATCGTGGTGGATGAAAATATGCCAGGAATTCTCTACGGAATCCTGACCACGTGGAGGTACTGAGGCCGCTTGTGCGAAACCAACGGGCAGCACTATCGGTTAGGCCATCCGCCATACTCCGAGGCAACGCGTTAACCCCAATGCCGTAGGCTTGGGCTCGTTCCTCCAGAGCTTCGATGAATGCCAGCGGATCTCCTGGACTCCCCATTTCCGAATCCGATTTCGTCCACAGGTTCGGGATAGGCGTGCCTACTAGTGGTCAGAGCTATCGGTGTGGGGTGGTTGGTGTCTCTGCGTCTCGTCTGTTTTGAACACCGGCGATGGAGCGATCAGAAACTTTCGAGCCTGTTCTGTCGAGGCTTGGACCTCGGGCTGTGGTCGCGTGAACTGCACCTCCAGTTCTGCCAAACTAGCCTACGCGCTTTTGTCTAGTCGTGCCTTAGGCACGAGCAACGCGAATGATCGCCTCAAGTCTTTGACTTTTCGTTCCGCCAAGAATTTGAATTTCTCGGCAAAGTCCTCCAACTCATCTCGACGGCAGGAATAGATCCACTTGATGTCAACGCCAGGGTTGGTCGTCCCTTCTGAACAGCCTTCGCTGTCACTGTCCAGATGGCTCGTCATTGTCTCTGTGTAGTTTTCGCGAATCTGTCTTGTTACCCCATTAATGGTGTTTTAGTCCACTCGAACTCGCGTTCCACTTCTAAATCAGACTTTGGTTCCTGCTCGGGCGCCACTTGTAACAAACCGTCACAACGCCGGGATAGCCAGCGACTGTCCAAGGTTCAGAACAAGAAAATTTATCGTTTGTCAGATAGACCGTTGATCGTTGCGTCGACGTGGATTTCTGTGTGTATTAGTACACCGACACAAAGTTTGGGTACCTGTTTAGCCTGCGCAAGTGCTCACACTGCTAGGATGATGGAGATACCTGATGGGCGAGAGGGAAAAGCTCTGTTTGGTACGTTACTAACGTGTGTGTGTGGTCACACAAGCACAACTTAAATGCGTGCAGAATCTGCGCAAGTGTGTAGACACACGGCTAAAGAACTGCAGAGGTACTTCGTAGGCGAGAGGGAAAAAGCTCTGCTGTGTGCGTTCGCTTGTGTGTGTGTGTGGTCACACCAGCACAAACCAAAACGCGTCCAGAATCTGTGGATGTGCGTAGTCGCACTGCTAGAAAATTGCAGCGACAATTGATGATCTACTCTTGTTATTTGTTGCCTTAAGAGTAATCGTTTGGCCTAGCTGTTGCCTTGATTTGGGTAGGTTATGGGAGAGGGGTGCTGCGGATCGCTAGCTATAGACATACCTGTACTTTGCTATCGATGAAGTGTGCACTTGCACTTTTGCTTTTCACGTTGAATTTAACTACTGCGTCGTCAAAGCTGTGGTTTGCAAGAGAAAGTGCGTACCGGCACCTCGTTAAATAGGTCGCGATTCTCGTTTACAGCGCTCTGTTCTGCTAAGTCGAGTTGCTGCTAACTCAAATGAGCTTTTAACATGCGAGAGCGATCCTAATGAATTACGGTAAACTGCGGTATATTTACGTGTTTTAAAATATATATGTGGACAAGTATTGGTCCATCACAATATTCTTGATCAGTGTCAACAGCCGAGACGATATAGCCATGTCTGTCTGTCCGTCTGTATGAACACCTAGATCTCAGAGACTATAAGAGCTAGAGCTACCAAATTTGGGGACAGTACTCTTATAGGTCCTACGCAGATCAAGTTTATTTCAAAAGTTGGATGCCACGCCCCTTTCCACCCCCAAAAGCCTGTAAAAGCCGTAATAAAAGACCTATAGCATTTAATTTTGGTATGCATAATAATAATTATATTTTCAATGATTTCTGTGAATTTGGTTGAGATCGAATGAAAAACAAGGAAGTTATTAAAGAATCAATTTTATATGCAAAATTCACTTGTAGATGATCGCGCATTGTTTGCATAGTTGACAGTGTGACCACATGGGTATGCTATTGATTTTTATACCGGCTATTTTCAAATATATACAAGTTTCAGTATATTTGGTATATTTTTTGTTAAAATATCATTTAAGTTTATTGTTTTCTCTCGAAATGGGTTGCGGGTATCATACGGTCGAGCACTCTCGACTTTAGCTTTCTTACTTGTTTTTGTTTATTTTGGTAAAATTTTACTGTACTATATTTTCGTTATATGTGTATTGGGATATTATTGTTTTTGTTGTATTTCTTTTCTTTTACACCTTTGATTTAATTTCAATTAATAATTTAAGTTCTATAAGCAAATATTTTATCGGGCACAAAAAACATAATTTAGTTTGTCCAGTGTACAATTTCGTTTTTATATTTCTTCTTTATATTGTCACCACCTATCCTTAACACTTTTATCTTTGTTTTTGTTGTTTTCTTTTACAATTCGAATAGCTTTATATTTGGCTTTAGTTTTTGTTTTTCGCACATTTCAACTTTTGCCTGAGACTGGCTAAAGTTGAAATGTTGACCCTACCAACAGTGCACGTCTAATAATATATATTATATATTGGACGTTGATGTGCTAACGAACAGCACCATCAAGTGGCCCAACGACACCAAGCAAGGGCTTGTTACCGCGCGGGCCGTAGGGGCGCACCACGTAGCTTGTGGCAACGGACAATCGCGAACATAAAGTAAAAATATATTTTAATTAATTTTAAAGTTACATAATTACACACTAGACAGATGACTTAATATCAAATTTCTAAGAGTGGAAAACGAAGAAACATTATTTATTATAGAATAGTACTCGTTATAGTTAGAACATAAAATACGGAAAGGATTATGTAAAGCATAGTTTTCACTACAAAGTGGAAGGGAAAGAGGTAAAAAGTTCCTTGTATTTCTGATCGGAACCTTAAAATTAATTTGGCTAATCAGTTCGGATGAATCGATCTCACCATTAATGAGCTTATGCAAAAAAATAACACCAAGCATGGTTCTACGATCAGAAAGTGAAGGAAGATTGATAAGTAAAAGTCTACTGCGATAGGAAGGTAAAGGAGTGTTAGCACTCCAATTAAGACCCCGAAGGGCAAACAAAAGAAATTGTTTTTGTACCGACACTATTCTTTCCTGATGAAACTTATATTGGGGACACCAAATACAAGAGCCATATTCAAGAATAGGTCGAACAAGAGAAGTATAAAGAGTTTTAGTGATGTAGGGATCATTAAATTCTTTCGACCAACGCTTAATGAAACCAAGGACACCTATTGCATGATTAGTTATATCCAAGATGTGCTTGTCAAATTTAAGTTTGGGATCGAGCAGAATACCTAGATCTTTAACAGACTCAATGCGCTCAAGAGGTTTTGCATGTAGGAAATAAGTATTGTTAAAAGGCAAACGCCTGTAAAAAGACATTACGTTACATTTATTGCAATTAAGATTTAAAAGGTTTATTTGACACCAAGATTGGAAACTATCAAGGTCAGCTTGCAGCATTTGACCAGATTGAGAATCAACTGACGTTAAACAAAGCTTGACATCATCGGCAAACATTAACACACGAGAAAATTTAATAACGGATGGAAGATCATTAATAAACAATGTAAATAACAAAGGGCCAAGGTGACTCCCTTGAGGTACACCGGAAGTGACCTTAACAGACTTGGAGACTAAGCCGTTAAAATACACTTTCTGTGTTCTGAGGTTTAAATAGCTAGATATCCAGATAATTAAGTTATTTGGAAATCCCAAAAGGTAAAGCTTATGTATTAATAGTGAGTGATTAACTGAGTCAAAAGCTTTACTGAAATCAGTATAAATAACGTCCGTTTGCATTTTGTTTTGGAAACCATCAATTACCAAAGAAGTAAACTCCAGTAAGTTAGTGGTAGTAGATCTATATTTCATAAACCCATGCTGGCATGGTGATATAATAGATCTACAATAATGTTGTAACTGTGAGGTTATTAATTTCTCAAACAGTTTCGGAATAGCAGACAATTTTGATATTCCTCTATAATTCCCGGCATTCGATTTGTTTCCTTTTTTATGGAGAGGAATAATAAAAGATTCCTTCCAATAGTTAGGAAAAGAACATAACTCCATTGACAAATTAAAAAAAATATATAAAGGAATTAATAAAGCCTCAGCACAATGCCTAAGCACACATGCTGGAACTCCATCTGGCCCTGGTGAAAATACAGGCTTTAGAATCTTTAAATTATTTAATAGTGAACTTTTAGTAATTAATGGTTTAAAAATGCAATGTGCGTCATTTATCTGATACGGATAAGACAAAACCAATCGATCGCTTTGAGATCTATATGTAGTTTGAAAAAAATCAGCAAATAAATCAGCAATAGACTGATTAGTTTCCGCTGTATTCTTTTCAAAAAAAACTGTCGATGGAAGCGTTGATGAACCACGCTTCATATTAACAAAGTTATAGAATCTCCTCGGATCACTGCGAAACCGCCGTCCACAATTTACGAGGTAGTCATTGTAACACTGCGTATTAAGGACAATAAAATTTGATCGTGCAATCGAATAACAAGAGAAGTTAAAGGAAGTGTTAGATTCCTTAAACTTCTTGTAATTTCTCGACATTTTATTTTTAAGGTATGTCAATTCCCGTGTAAACCAAACAGGCTTATTAGACCTATTTGGTTTACGTAACGGGACGCATATGTCGAATGAAGAGTTTAATGCAGTATAAAACAGTTCAGTTGCACTATCGATGTCCCTACACTCGCAAAGAGGAGACCAGTCAGTGTTCGACAGGATCCGAGAGAGTTCATTGAAATCTGTGTTACGAAAATGACGCACGTGTTGCAATCTCGTAGTAGAGTATGCTACACGGGTCTCTAGGTTCATCAACACTTCTAAAGTAGGATGATAAGGATCTTCAGGACGGGATAAAGGTTCAGATCGGGAGACAGATGTAAGGGAAGGATCCAAAACAAAAACCAGGTCAAGCAATCTATATAAAGAATTTGGAATAGCATTGATTTGACTTAATGATAATCCAAACAAATTATCTATAAAATCATGCTGGGACGCAGAATTTAAAGCGTTGGAGTCAGAATTTGATAGCCAAGTCATTCCTGTAATATTAAAATCACCAAGTACAACAAGACTATCACGATCAGATAGCAAAGTAGAGACAGAAAGTATAGCCGAAAAATGTGAAGAATAGACAGAAGAATCAGAAGATGGAGGAACATATGAACAAGTTATAAAAATACAAGCACCATGAACGGACAATTTTACAGCTACGAATTCTAAATCGACAGCACAATCAATTGTAACTACTTCAGAGGTGAAAGCAACGTCAACTGCGATTAAAACCCCACCTCCACAACGAGGAGGAGTGCGATCTCGTCTATAAATATTGTATTTACTTGAAAGGATTTCGAAGTTTAAAATGTCTGGCCTAAGCCAAGTCTCCGAAAAAGCTACGACATTGTATAGAAAGGACTGACTACTAAGATAGAGATTGCTAAGTTCGCTACACAGACCTCTTACGTTCTGGTAGCCAAGTGAGAAGGATGTTAGTTTTTTGTAGTTACAGAGCTTTTACTCGCAACAGTAGGAAGTTCAACAGGAGTACGAATTTTCTTTTTTGCGGTATATTCCTTTACAATTACATGATCTGGCCAGAACTTTTTACAACAAATGTTGCTAAATTGATCGGCAGGAACAGTAATTTTAAAAGACGATATTTCCCGGGAATAATTAAATTGAAATTTGTCCACTGAAACATTGGCTTTAGATTTGGCCTGAATAAAAGCCATGACTTCATCAGAAGTTTGATCAGGGGCAAGCCTGGAAACAAAAATGTGTTTCTTTGGTGGAACGCCAACAAGTGATTTGAGATTAACCACAGCCGCATCTACGGATGCAACTACAGCCTTGGATGGCTGACCAACAGAAACTGCTGGGGTGGTTAAGGATTCAGTGCATACAACAACTGAAACATTACCATCGCCGGTGTTAGTAGGAACAATATCCATGGGTAGAACATTATTCTCGTCACTACTAACTATTATTGGTGGAGCAGGAGAAGAAAGATTTATTAATGCAGGAACAGACAGAGCAGACAAATGATTTGGGTGTGGGGAAAGTTCATTAGCGCTTATGGACAACCTCGGATTGGCCTTTTTACGCTTAGGTGACTCATTCAAAAGTTTCATATTTTTGAATTCATCATCCAGCGCTGAGAAACCTTCAAACAGTTTTTTAAACCGTCCAAAAATATCTCCAAAGCCTTTCTTGGTTTGTCGCATAAAGCCCATAATGTCTTTCTCGACATCCCTGCATGATTCACAAGTCCACTTCAAGCCTGATTTGGACTCAATCAGGTCAATAATGCGCCCACTGAGGCCAGCGCATTTCTCGTGCGACACATTGTCGCACAGCCAGCAGCAAACAAAACCCATTCTTACGTTTGCACGAACTTGGCAATTTTTATTTGAACAGACAAACATGGTGATAAAAAAAATAAAATTTGAAACAAAAAACAGACAGCAAAAAAGAAAATTTTTACAAAAAGGTATATTTGAAAGAAAATAAGGTTAGTGTGCAAATAAAAATAAAAGTTGTAATTTGAAATACCAAATATACAATTTTAAATAAGAAAACGTAATCAACAAAAACGCACCCTAGGGTTAAATCTGTTGACCTTGCTTTACTTGTAAAAGCGCGGGCACGACCGAAACAAGAAAACCGCAAACGGAATAACTGAGAGCAAAATAGAGCGCAACCAACACCAACAACACCAACTAATGCGCGCAAGAGAAAACTTGAGAGACCTAAAGAGTAAGTGCAATAGTGCAAGAGTATGAAAAGCAAAAACAAAATTGAACGCAGTGACAAAACAATAAGTAAACATTGTATGCCTTAGAATTTGTTTTTGCGATTTTATGTAAATCAAACAAAATGCGAAATAAATAATAGTTCACAATGTATACTGTTGATTTTGACAAAAGTTAAGCACTGAAAACACAGCTAATAGCGATTACTTGTGTAAACTAAATTTGTAAAAGGTAACACAAATGAAAGTGATAGCAAAGAATGCGAAGAAAAAAAACACGTCCGTTTGCGATGCAAGGCGGCGATATATAATATGAAATAATATAATAAGTCAATTGGACTTTTGATGTATACACTTTTAATTTTCTTCAATAATTACCTTGCCGGCACGGCACGAAAAAGCTTAAATTATTTTGCTTTTATATATCTCAAATCTCTGCAGGATCGCTGAGATATGTAGAGATTATTCTTCCCTCTCTTAGATTGAATTTTTAACTTTGAGTTTTGTTATAACTCTTTGGGGGTCTTGTGGGAGCGCCTACATGTGATGCGCTTGGCTATTGTGCAGAAAAGAAAAATCTAAGCCAGATGCAGAAGATCAGTCAACCTTCAAAGCGCTTGCGTGTGGTGAATATACCTGTCACATTACAGGGTTGTAATATGCGATATACACACAGAGTCGCTCGCGGTCATTAAGCGCGTAACAATTTGAATTCAAATTGCAACGGCCGAATTGATTATTTTTCTCTGTTTCATGTAATCATTAATATTCTTTTATTTGTTTTATTTCATATGGGGCCATTACAAAGTGCCGCCGTCAATTTGTTCTATAATAAATTAAATCTTTGCTTTGATACCAGCATTCCTTCTTATTTTCCGCATAGGTCTAATAAACCTCCTTGGTTTTGTAAGCAACTCTCTAACCTTAAGAACCTGAAGTCTAGACTCTACAAAAAGCTTAAAATTTCAGGCTCTACCTTAACTTTTTCGCAATATATAATTGCTCGGTCTAGTTTTATCGAGTTTAACGCTGTGTGTTATAAAAATTACTTAGTTCGCTGTCGGGTTAGCTTCTCTGAAAACCCAAGAAAGTTTTATAATGTTCTAAACACTAATCCTCTTATCCTCCTTGTCTATCTTACGAAAATTCGAAAGCAATTTCTGGTCAGGCCATCGCTGATCTATTTGCTTCTTTTTTTCAAACTACTTATTCTTCTTCTTGCTACTCTAATGTAATGTATCTTCAGTCACTTAATGAGTGAGGAGTCTCTGATTCGATATCTTGAAATCGTTAAGCCGGTGTTTTCCCCCGGTCCGGATGGAGTTCCTGGCTGTGTACTTCGGTACGGAGCCAAGGCTTTATGCAAACCGTTGCTGAAATTATTTGATTTATTGCTTGAGTCATCACTCTTCCCTCTTTATGGAAGGAGTCTTTCATTATTCCTCTCCATAAGAACGGAAGTAAGTCTGACGCCAAATATAGAATATAGAATATGTCACTTAAGCTAAGTCAAAACTCCCATCACGCCACAGAGTCATGGTCGGCAAGCCGACTCAGCATAATCATAGGCAGTAGCGGAAAGCACTTGCAGCATAACAAGCGTATCCGATTACCGCTATTGACCATTGCAGTTGTAGAGTGCCGATACAAAGTATTCAGCGCAGCAAATGCGAGGGCCACTTGTGAAATTATGGAATGAGTTACAGCGAGGGTTACTTAAGAACTTAATGAATAAATGTCTTCTGTTAACTTACATAGTATAAAATCAAGCAAACACTCACCTTGTTTGTTAGTGTGTGTGCTACCCATACACTAATGTGAGCAATAGCGTCACAGCCTATGACGAGAGGTATTCCATTGGCGGTGGCGCTTTCTTCTGGTCACCAAGGAAGTAGTCAGAGGCCACGACAATCCTGCACCTCGTGACTTGTGTGAATAAGTGTGTGAATGACCTAGAGATATCAAATTTGGTGACAGTATTCGTGTAGGTCTTACGCAGATCAAGTTTGTTTTAGATTTTTTCCACGCCCCTTTCCGCCCCCAAAAACTTAAAAAGCCATAATAATGGACCTAGAGCATTGAATTTTGGTATGCATAATAACAATAATAGTCTCAATGACGGTGAATTTGGTTGGGATCGAATGAAAAATGAGGAAGTTATTGAAGATTCAATTTTATATGCAAAATTCACTTGCAGCAGCTCGCGCTTTGTTTGTTTAGTTGACAGTGTGACCATGTCGGTGTTGTGGATTTTTACCCGCTATTTTCAAATATATGCAAACAAAACACAAGTTTCAGTATATTTTTTGTTTTCTCTCGAAATGGGTTGCAGGTGTCTTACGGTCGAGCACTCTCGACTGTAGCTTTCTTACTTGTTATTACATACATTTACCACAAGGTCGTAAACACACGATTTTAATTTAATACAGGTAGATTTTCAGTATCTTTAAAATATAGATTTTTTTATTTACCACCGACTGAATTTAAAAGCAAATAAGAAAGCTACAGTCGAGTGTGCTCGACTTTAAGATACCCGGTACCCAAATACGTGGGTAGAATAAAAATGAAATATATGTTAATCGTTAAACAAATTTTTTTTTTTTATAAATAATATTACAATAAATATAAATATATAAATATAAATGTAATAAATATTTTAAAATTATTATAAAAACAAAATAAATTTAATACATATAATTCAGAAATTGAATTTTAAAAAGTTGATTATTAGAAGCGGGATTTGAACGCACGACCCACTGATCGCGAGACATAGTGACCTCTGCGAAGCCACTGCCTCACCTTTTTGGGGCTGGTCAAATTCCATTGAGATAGATAGAATTTGAATTTATATTTATATTGTTTTGCAATTTGCAATATTGCTTTCACTCTCCTTTACTCTTGTCGTTCCGCATTATCGATACGTAGTACGTATTACGTACACACTCGCATACTCGTATGTGAGTTATGTTATGCGAGCGAAATATTAGGCAAACAAATTGTTTAGAATAAGTCTAAAGTGGGATTCGTATACACGAGTTATAGTTATTGATTGCAACGCAAAAAGCATCTTCGCGAAGCCATAGCTTCACATCTTTTGCTGTCAACAAAATGCATTTATTTTTTGTGGTCAACAAAATCTTTTTATACCAGCTACCCATAGGGTAGAAGGGTATTATAACTTAGTGCCAACATAAAATGTATGTAACAGGCAGAAGGAGACATCTCCGACCACATAAAGTATATATATTCTTGATCAGTGTCAACAGCCGAGACGATATAGCCATGTCCGTCTGTCCGTCTGTATGAACACCTAGATCTCAGAGACTATAAGAGCTACAGCTACCAAATCTGGTGACAGTACTCTTATAGGTCCTACGCAGATCAAGTTTATTTTAGATTTTTGTCACGCCCCTTTCCGCCCCCAAAAGCCTGTAAAAGGTCAACAGTGCTCGACCTTATGATACCCGCAACCCATTTCGAGAGAAAACAAAAAACTGAAATGAATGAAGGAGGCATCTCCGACCCCATAAAGTATATATATATATCGGATCAGTAGAACAAAAGTTATTTGTTAAATTATTTATCAAAATAGTTGTGCGCAATGGATATAGATGTTTTAAGTCTGTGATTGACCTAGAGATATCACATTTGGTGGCAGTATTCGTGTAGGTCCTACGCAGATCAAGTTTATTTTAGATTTTGGCCACGCTCCTTCCCGCCCCCAAAAACTGGAAAAGCCGTAATAATACCCTTGAGCATTGAATTTTAGTATGCATAATACTAATTATGGTCTTAATGAGTCCTGTTAATTTGGTTGTGATCGAATAAAAACAAGGAAGTTATTTAATAATCAATTTTATAGGCAATATTTACATACAGCTGTTCACGCTTTGTTTGTTTAGTTGACTGTGGGACCATGTCGGTATGTTATACCTCATGGATCTGGTACACCACGTCTAGCCACACGTGTGTGAATCGTGCGTGCGTCTTCCCCTATGCCTGTACCGGAGGTGGTCTGGGCCTGGGGTACGCCTGGGTATAAGGTCGAACTCGGGGCTGGAGCGTCTGCGCGCGCCGCATACATCGACATCGTCATCCAAGGATGTCGATTCCGAATGTCTGGACGAGAAAGTGGTCCGACGAAATCGGCACACACGGTGGCGAACGGTTCCTCAGCAGTTCGAGTGTGCGTATGTCCTGCAGATTTTTGTTGGGATGTCTTATATTTCTGATAGCTTAGGCAGTGTCTGACGTGGTTTTTAACATTTCAGTGCATACCCGGCCAGTAGTAGCGTTGTGCGACTCGGAGGATGGTCTTCCGTATTCCTAGATGGCCTGCAGACGGCTGATCATGCCACTCCTGTAGTACACGAAGTCGCATCTTCCGGGGCACGCACAACTTCCAGGTCACGTCGTCGAAGTCGTCGGCCCGATGTACGATGTGTCGGTGAAGTTCGCTTTCAGGATCCGGAGTGCATGTGACATCGTAAGTGCTGGGGCCCTTCGTCTTAGAGCCTGAACCCAGCCCGGGCGTCAGAACTAGTCGACGAATGCTCCTAGGCTAAAGTAAGGGGTCTCTGGAGTCGCGGTGCGGGGATTGGGATAGTGGGAGTATCCCGGGCGATGGTAGTCCTTGGTGCTGGCGTGGGCAGAGCATGCCCTGCCAGGATTGGCTTCACCCTCAAAACTTGGAGGTGCATCGAGCTGAGTCGTGGTGCCTGAGCGCTTGGGAGCTAAGCTGTGCCGTACCACAACAGATGTTAGTTTTCATAGCGCAAACGAAATCTATTCCGAGGATCACGGGTTCCAGGGCGTTGAGGAAGACCACAGGTGGCATTGGAACTTCGCGGTACGTGGCCTGTCCAGAATGTCCGGTCCGGGGGCAGTGTAGTGTCTGTTCTCGGAAGGGGTTATGCCATGATAGAATGGTTGGGACTGACGGCACAGTTCTGCGTTCGGTTGGCCGTGGAGGCGCCACAACGGTAGTCGTTGCTAGGTGTGACACTGACCTGCCTTAAATACTCTCGAATACTCTGGTAACCTCGTGCCGTGGAGCGTACTATTGGTATTCGGGACGGGCGTTGTCGTAAATCCGCTCCAACTCCTGTGCCATGCTGTAGTCATCATGATTCATGAGGAAGCGGATTTCGGTCACATACTCCTTAAACGACTTGTGATCGAGTTGTTTTCGGCCCCGAATTCTCCTCGTATTCCTCGAGGCGTTCGAAATATCGTGGTGGATGAAAATATGCCAGGAATTCTCTACGGAATCCTGACCACGTGGAGGTACTGAGGCCGCTTGTGCGAAACCAACGGGCAGCACTATCGGTTAGGCCATCCGCCATACTCCGAGGCAACGCGTTAACCCCAATGCCGTAGGCTTGGGCTCGTTCCTCCAGAGCTTCGATGAATGCCAGCGGATCTCCTGGACTCCCCATTTCCGAATCCGATTTCGTCCACAGGTTCGGGATAGGCGTGCCTACTAGTGGTCAGAGCTATCGGTGTGGGGTGGTTAGTGTCTCTGCGTCTCGTCTGTTTTGAACACCGGCGATGGAGCGATCAGAAACTTTCGAGCCTGTTCTGTCGAGGCTTGGACCTCGGGCTGTGGTCGCGTGAACTGCACCTCCAGTTCTGCCAAACTAGCCTACGCGCTTTTGTCTAGTCGTGCCTTAGGCACGAGCAACGCGAATGATCGCCTCAAGTCTTTGACTTTTCCTTCCGCCAAGAATTTGAATTTCTCGGCAAAGTCCTCCAACTCATCTCGACGGCAGGAATAGATCCACTTGATGTCAACGCCAGGGTTGGTCGTCCCTTCTGAACAGCCTTCGCTGTCACTGTCCAGATGGCTCGTCATTGTCTCTGTGTAGTTTTCGCGAATCTGTCTTGTTACCCCATTAATGGTGTTTTAGTCCACTCGAACTCGCGTTCCACTTCTAAATCAGACTTTGGTTCCTGCTCGGGCGCCACTTGTAACAAACAACAGAACAAGAAAATTTATCGTTTGTCAGATAGACCGTTGATCGTTGCGTCGACGTGGATTTCATTGTGTATTAGTACACCGACACAAAGTTTGGGTACCTGTTTAGCCTGCGCAAGTGCTCACACTGCTAGGATGATGGAGATACCTGATGGGCGAGAGGGAAAAGCTCTGTTTGGTACGTTACTAACGTGTGTGTGTGGTCACACAAGCACAACTTAAATGCGTGCAGAATCTGCGCAAGTGTGTAGACACACGGCTAAAGAACTGCAGAGGTACTTCGTAGGCGAGAGGGAAAAAGCTCTGCTGTGTGCGTTCGCTTGTGTGTGTGTGTGGTCACACCAGCACAAACCAAAACGCGTCCAGAATCTGTGGATGTGCGTAGTCGCACTGCTAGAAAATTGCAGCGACAATTGATGATCTACTCTTGTTATTTGTTGCCTTAAGAGTAATCGTTTGGCCTAGCTGTTGCCTTGATTTGGGTAGGTTATGGGAGAGGGGTGCTGCGGATCGCTAGCTATAGACATACCTGTACTTTGCTATCGATGAAGTGTGCACTTGCACTTTTGCTTTTCACGTTGAATTTAACTACTGCGTCGTCAAAGCTGTGGTTTGCAAGAGAAAGTGCGTACCGGCACCTCGTTAAATAGGTCGCGATTCTCGTTTACAGCGCTCTGTTCTGCTAAGTCGAGTTGCTGCTAACTCAAATGAGTTTTTAACATGCGAGAGCGATCCTAATGAATTACGGTAAACTGCGGTATATTTACGTGTTTTAAAATATATATGTGGACAAATATTGGTCCATCACAATATTCTTGATCAGTGTCAACAGCCGAGACGATATAGCCATGTCTGTCTGTCCGTCTGTATGAACACCTAGATCTCAGAGACTATAAGAGCTAGAGCTACCAAATTTGGGGACAGTACTCTAATAGGTCCTACGCAGATCAAGTTTATTTCAAAAGTTGGATGCCACGCCCCTTTCCACCCCCAAAAGCCTGTAAAAGCCGTAATAAAAGACCTATAGCATTTAATTTTGGTATGCATAATAATAATTATATTTTCAATGATTTCTGTGAATTTGGTTGAGATCGAATGAAAAACAAGGAAGTTATTAAAGAATCAATTTTATATGCAAAATTCACTTGTAGATGCTCGCGCTTTGTTTGCTTAGTTGACAGTGTGACCACATCGGTATGCTATTGATTTTTATACCGGCTATTTTCAAATATATACAAGTTTCAGTATATTTGGTATATTTTTTGTTAAAATATCATTTAAGTTTATTGTTTTCTCTCGAAATGGGTTGCGGGTATCATACGGTCGAGCACTCTCGACTTTAGCTTTCTTACTTGTTTTTGTTTATTTTGGTAACATTTTACTGTACTATATTTTCGTTATATGTGTATTGGGATATTATTGTTTTTGTTGTATTTCTTTTCTTTTACACCTTTGATTTAATTTCAATTAATAATTTAAGTTCTATAAGCAAATATTTTATCGGGCACAAAAAACATAATTTAGTTTGTCCAGTGTACAATTTCGTTTTTATATTTCTTCTTTATATTGTCACCACCTATCCTTAACACTTTTATCTTTGTTTTTGTTGTTTTCTTTTACAATTCGAATAGCTTTATATTTGGCTTTAGTTTTTGTTTTTCGCACATTTCAACTTTTGCCTGAGACTGGCTAAAGTTGAAATGTTGACCCTACCAACAGTGCACGTCTAATAATATGAAATAATATAATAAGTCAATTGGACTTTTGATGTATACACTTTTAATTTTCTTCAATAATTACCTTGCCGGCACGGCACGAAAAAGCTTAAATTATTTTGCTTTTATATATCTCAAATCTCTGCAGGATCGCTGAGATATGTAGAGATTATTCTTCCCTCTCTTAGATTGAATTTTTAACTTTGAGTTTTGTTATAACTCTTTGGGGGTCTTGTGGGAGCGCCTACATGTGATGCGCTTGGCTATTGTGCAGAAAAGAAAAATCTAAGCCAGATGCAGAAGATCAGTCAACCTTCAAAGCGCTTGCGTGTGGTGAATATACCTGTCACATTACAGGGTTGTAATATGCGATATACACACAGAGTCGCTCGCGGTCATTAAGCGCGTAACAATTTGAATTCAAATTGCAACGGCCGAATTGATTATTTTTCTCTGTTTCATGTAGTCATTAATATTCTTTTATTTGTTTTATTTCTATGGGGCCATTACAAAGAGCCGCCGTCAATTTGTTCTATAATAAATTAAATCTTTGCTTTGATACCAGCATTCCTTCTTATTTTCCGCATAGGTCTAATAAACCTCCTTGGTTTTGTAAGCAACTTTCTAACCTTAAGAACCTGAAGTCTAGACTCTACAAAAAGTTTAAAATTTCAGGCTCTACCTTAACTTTTTTGCAATATATAATTGCTCGGTCTAGTTTTATCGAGTTTAACGCTGTGTGTTATAAAAATTACTTAGTTCGCTGTCGGGTTAGCTTCTCTGAAAACCCAAGAAAGTTTTATAATGTTCTAAACACTAATCCTCTTATCCTCCTTGTCTATCTTACGAAAATTCGAAAGCAATTTCTGGTCAGGCCATCGCTGATCTATTTGCTTCTTTTTTTCAAACTACTTATTCTTCTTCTTGCTACTCTAATGTAATGTATCTTCAGTCACTTAATGAGTGAGGAGTCTCTGATTCGATATCTTGAAATCGTTAAGCCGGTGTTTTCCCCCGGTCCGGATGGAGTTCCTGGCTGTGTACTTCGGTACGGAGCCAAGGCTTTATGCAAACCGTTGCTGAAATTATTTGATTTATTGCTTGAGTCATCACTCTTCCCTCTTTATGGAAGGAGTCTTTCATTATTCCTCTCCATAAGAAGGGAAGTAAGTCTGACACCAAAAACTATAGAGGGATATGTAAATTGTCTGCTATACCAAAAGTTTTTGAGAAGATATTAACAAGTCATTTACAACATTTATGTAGTTCTATTATTTCCCCCTACCAGCACCGATTTTTGAAACATAGATCCACTGTTACTAATCTTCTTGAGCTTTCTTCGTTCGTTAACCAGGGTTTCCTTAAAAACGAACAAACTTACGTCATCTATACCGATTTTAGTAAAGCCTTTGACTCAGTAAATCATTCTCTCTTGTTATATAAGCTTGACTTAATTGGATTTCCCAATAATTTGATTTGCTGGATTTCAAGCTATCTAAGCCAAAGAACGCAAAAAGTTTCTTTTAATAATTTTCTTTCTAATACATTCCGAGTTACCTTTGGAGTTCCCCGGGGTAGCCATCTCGGTCTCTTACTTTTCACATTGTTCATCTGCCTGATCTACCTAATGTTTTCACGCAATCTCGCGTACTAATAAATACAGATGATGTTAAAATATGCCTGCAGTACAGGGATTGGCCATGCCATATCAAGTTGCAGAGAGATGTTGACTATTTTCAGTCATGGTGCAAAGTGAACTTATTAAATTTAAACTGCTCTAAATGTGTTGTGATGTCCTTCTATAGAGTTGATCCATATTTGGCCTCTTACTTACTGAACGGTAACGATTTAAAAAGAACTACTGCTGTTGATGATCTAGGTATTATCTTAGACCGTAAACTTAAATTTTCCGACCACATTTCTAGAACGGTCAATAAAGCTATGTCTGTACTCGTTTTCATTAAGAGGTGGTCAAAGGAATTTGATGACCCTTATATTACTAAGACCATTTATACTTCACTTGTTCGTCCGATTCTTGAATATGGTTAGTGCTCCACAGTATTCTGTGCACCAGGTTCGCATTGAATCTGTTCAAAAACAATTCCTCTTATTTGCTTTGCGTGGCTTGAACTAGAATGCTGAAGTGAGATTGCCGTCTCTATAGTAGTAGACTTCTTTTAATAAATCTACCTTCTTTATCTAACCGTAGAATAATGCTTGGCATTTTATTTATTTTTAATCTTATTAATGGTGATATTGATTCTTCAGAGTTAATATCGCGACTAACCTTCTCCGTTCCATCTAGACTAACCCGTAATTACATTCCGCTTGCTCTCCCCTTATGTAGATCTAATTTTACATTGCATGACCTTTTTAGAGTTTTATGTTCTAATTATAATAAATTTTATCATGTATTTTCTAGCGCTAACACGGCTTTTAAAATTAAAACATTACTACTAACCTATTCAATACAGACAATAATTCAATATAATTTTATACGGCAAGTGCCGGAGCAATGAGATTTTTAAGCGACTTATGTGTGGAGCGCTGCATTCAAAAACTATAGCTAACAGAATATAGAATATGTCACTTAAGCTAAGTCAAAACTTCCATCACGCCACAGAGTCATGGTCGGCAAGCCGACTCAGCATAATCATAGGCAGTAGCGGAAAGCACTTGCAGCATAACAAGCGTATCCGATTACCGCTATTGACCATTGCAGTTGTAGAGTGCCGATACAAAGTATTCAGCGCAGCAAATGCGAGGGCCAAAAACTTAAAAAGCCATAATAATGGACCTAGAGCATTGAATTTTGGTATGCATAATAACAATAATAGTCTCAATGACGGTGAATTTGGTTGGGATCGAATGAAAAACGAGGAAGTTATTGAAGATTCAATTTTATATTCAAATATATGCAAACAAAACACAAGTTTCAGTATATTTTTTGTTTTCTCTCGAAATGGGTTGCAGGTGTCTTACGGTCGAGCACTCTCGACTGTAGCTTTCTTACTTGTTATTACATACATTTACCACAAGGTCGTAAACACACGATTTTAATTTAATACAGGTAGATTTTCAGTATCTTTAAAATATAGATTTTTTCATTTACCACCGACTGAATTTAAAAGCAAATAAGAAAGCTACAGTCGAGTGTGCTCGACTGTAAGATACCCGGTACCCAAATACGTGGGTAGAATAAAAATGAAATATATGTTAATCGTTAAACAAATTTTTTTTTTATAAATAATATTACAATAAATATAAATATATAAATATAAATGTAATAAATATTTTAAAATTATTATAAAAACAAAATAAATTTAATACATATAATTCAGAAATTGAATTTTAAAAAGTTGATTATTAGAAGCGGGATTTGAACGCACGACCCACTGATCGCGAGACATAGTGACCTCTGCGAAGCCACTGCCTCACCTTTTTGGGGCTGGTCAAATTCCATTTATTGAGATAGATAGAATTTGAATTTATATTTATATTGTTTTGCAATTTGCAATATTGCTTTCACTCTCCTTTACTCTTGTCGTTTCGCATTATCGATACGTAGTACGTATTACGTACACACTCGCATACTCGTATGTGAGTTATGTTATGCGAGCGAAATATTAGGCAAACAAATTGTTTAGAATAAGTCTAAAGTGGGATTCGTATATACGAGTTATAGTTATTGATTGCAACGCAAAAAGCATCTTCGCGAAGCCATAGCTTCACATCTTTTGCTGTCAACAAAATGCATTTATTTTTTGTGGTCAACAAAATCTTTTTATACCAGCTACCCATAGGGTAGAAGGGTATTATAACTTAGTGCCAACATAAAATGTATGTAACAGGCAGAAGGAGACATCTCCGACCACATAAAGTATATATATTCTTGATCAGTGTCAAATGCCGAGACGATATAGCCATGTCCGTCTGTCCGTCTGTATGAACACCTAGATCTCAGAGACTATAAGAGCTACAGCTACCAAATCTGGTGACAGTACTGTTATAGGTCCTACGCAGATCAAATTTATTTTAGATTTTTGTCACGCCCCTTTCCGCCCCCAAAAGCCTATAAAAGGTCAACAGTGCTCGACCTTATGATACCCGCAACCCATTTCGAGAGAAAACAAAAAACTGAAATGAATGAAGGAGGCATCTCCGACCCCATAAAGTATATATATATATCGGATCAGTAGAACAAAAGTTATTTGTTAAATTATTTATCAAAATAGTTGTGCGCAATGGATATAGATGTTTTAAGTCTGTGATTGACCTAGAGATATCACATTTGGTGGCAGTATTCGTGTAGGTCCTACGCAGATCAAGTTTATTTTAGATTTTGGCCACGCTCCTTCCCGCCCCCAAAAACTGGAAAAGCCGTAATAATACCCTTGAGCATTGAATTTCAGTATGCATAATACTAATTATAGTCTTAATGAGTCCTGTTAATTTGGTTGTGATCGAATAAAAACAAGGAAGTTATTTAATAATCAATTTTATAGGCAATATTTACATACAGCTGTTCACGCTTTTTTTGTTTAGTTGACTGTGGGACCATGTCGGTATGTTATACCTCATGGATCTGGTACACCACGCCTAGCCACACGTGTGTGAATCGTGCGTGCGTCTTCCCCTATGCCTGTACCGGAGGTGG
The DNA here is from genome assembly GCA_035047365.1 of Drosophila ustulata. Classification (NCBI taxonomy): domain Eukaryota; kingdom Metazoa; phylum Arthropoda; class Insecta; order Diptera; family Drosophilidae; genus Drosophila; species Drosophila ustulata. The sequence goes on from JAWNPT010000009.1 coordinate 1,501,893, forward strand.
TCTGGGCCTGGGGTACGCCTGGGTATAAGGTCGAACTCGGGGCTGGAGCATCTGCGCGCGCCGCATACATCGACATCGTCATCCAAGGATGTCGATTCCGAATGTCTGGACGAGAAAGTGGTCCGACGAAATCGGCACACACGGTGGCGAACGGTTCCTCAGCAGTTCGAGTGTGCGTATGTCCTGCAGGTTTTTGTTGGGATGTCTTATATTTCTGACTGCTTAGGCAGTGTCTGACGTGGTTTTTAACATTTCAGTGCATACCCGGCCAGTAGTAGCGTTGTGCGACTCGGAGGATGGTCTTCCGTATTCCTAGATGGCCTGCAGACGGCTGATCATGCCACTCCTGTAGTACACGAAGTCGCATCTTCCGGGGCACGCACAACTTCCAGGTCACGTCGTCGAAGTCGTCGGCCCAATGTACGATGTGTCGGTGAAGTTCGCTTTCAGGATCCGGAGTGCATGTGACATCGTAAGTGCTGGGGCCCTTCGTCTTAGAGCCTGAACCCAGCCCGGGCGTCAGAACTAGTCGACGAATGCTCCTAGGCTAAAGTAAGGGGTCTCTGGAGTCGCGGTGCGGGGATTGGGATAGTGGGAGTATCCCGGGCGATGGTAGTCCTTGGTGCTGGCGTGGGCAGAGCATGCCCTGCCAGGATTGGCTTCACCCTCAAAACTTGGAGGTGCATCGAGCTGAGTCGTGGTGCCTGAGCGCTTGGGAGCTAAGCTGTGCCGTACCACAACAGATGTTAGTTTTCATAGCGCAAACGAAATCTATTCCGAGGATCACGGGTTCCAGGGCGTTGAGGAAGACCACAGGTGGCATTGGAACTTCGCGGTACGTGGCCTGTCCAGAATGTCCGGTCCGGGGGCAGTGTAGTGTCTGTTCTCGGAAGGGGTTATGCCATGATAGAATGGTTGGGACTGACGGCACAGTTCTGCGTTCGGTTGGCCGTGGAGGCGCCACAACGGTAGTCGTTGCTAGGTGTGACACTGACCTGCCTTAAATACTCTCGAATACTCTGGTAACCTCGTGCCGTGGAGCGTACTATTGGTATTCGGGACGGGCGTTGTCGTAAATCCGCTCCAACTCCTGTGCCATGCTGTAGTCATCATGATTCATGAGGAAGCGGATTTCGGTCACATACTCCTTAAACGACTTGTGATCGAGTTGTTTTCGGCCCCGAATTCTCCTCGTATTCCTCGAGGCGTTCGAAATATCGTGGTGGAAGAAAATATGCCAGGAATTCTCTACGGAATCCTGACCACGTGGAGGTACTGAGGCCGCTTGTGCGAAACCAACGGGCAGCACTATCGGTTAGGCCTTCCGCCATACTCCGAGGCAACGCGTTAACCCCAATGCCGTAGGCTTGGGCTCGTTCCTCCAGAGCTTCGATGAATGCCAGCGGATCTCCTGGACTCCCCATTTCCGAATCCGATTTCGTCCACAGGTTCGGGATAGGCGTGCCTACTAGTGGTCAGAGCTATCGGTGTGGGGTGGTTAGTGTCTCTGCGTCTCGTCTGTTTTGAACACCGGCGATGGAGCGATCAGAAACTTTCGAGCATGTTCTGTCGAGGCTTGGACCTCGAGCTGTGGTCGCGTGAACTGCACCTCCAGTTCTGCCAAACTAGCCTACGCGCTTTTGTCTAGTCGTGCCTTAGGCACGAGCAACGCGAATGATCGCCTCAAGTCTTTGACTTTTCCTTCCGCCAAGAATTTGAATTTCTCGGCAAAGTCCTCCAACTCATCTCGACGGCAGGAATAGATCCACTTGATGTCAACGCCAGGGTTGGTCGTCCCTTCTGAACAGCCTTCGCTGTCACTGTCCAGATGGCTCGTCATTGTCTCTGTGTAGTTTTCGCGAATCTGTCTTGTTACCCCATTAATGGTGTTTTAGTCCACTCGAACTCGCGTTCCACTTCTAAATCAGACTTTGGTTCCTGCTCGGGCGCCACTTGTAACAAACCGTCACAACGCCGGGATAGCCAGCGACTGTCCAAGGTTCAGAACAAGAAAATTTATCGTTTGTCAGATAGACCGTTGATCGTTGCGTCGACGTGGATTTCTGTGTGTATTAGTACACCGACACAAAGTTTGGGTACCTGTTTAGCCTGCGCAAGTGCTCACACTGCTAGGATGATGGAGATACCTGATGGACGAGAGGGAAAAGCTCTGTTTGGTACGTTACTAACGTGTGTGTGTGGTCACACAAGCACAACTTAAATGCGTGCAGAATCTGCGCAAGTGTGTAGACACACGGCTAAAGAACTGCAGAGGTACTTCGTAGGCGAGAGGGAAAAAGCTCTGCTGTGTGCGTTCGCTTGTGTGTGTGTGTGGTCACACCAGCACAAACCAAAACGCGTCCAGAATCTGTGGATGTGCGTAGTCGCACTGCTAGAAAATTGCAGCGACAATTGATGATCTACTCTTGTTATTTGTTGCCTTAAGAGTAATCGTTTGGCCTAGCTGTTGCCTTGATTTGGGTAGGTTATGGGAGAGGGGTGCTGCGGATCGCTAGCTATAGACATACCTGTACTTTGCTATCGATGAAGTGTGCACTTGCACTTTTGCTTTTCACGTTGAATTTAACTACTGCGTCGTCAAAGCTGTGGTTTGCAAGAGAAAGTGCGTACCGGCACCTCGTTAAATAGGTCGCGATTCTCGTTTACAGCGCTCTGTTCTGCTAAGTCGAGTTGCTGCTAACTCAAATGAGCTTTTAACATGCGAGAGCGATCCTAATGAATTACGGTAAACTGCGGTATATTTACGTGTTTTAAAATATATATGTGGACAAATATTGGTCCATCACAATATTCTTGATCAGTGTCAACAGCCGAGACGATATAGCCATGTCTGTCTGTCCGTCTGTATGAACACCTAGATCTCAGAGACTATAAGAGCTAGAGCTACCAAATTTGGGGACAGTACTCTAATAGGTCCTACGCAGATCAAGTTTATTTCAAAAGTTGGATGCCACGCCCCTTTCCACCCCCAAAAGCCTGTAAAAGCCGTAATAAAAGACCTATAGCATTTAATTTTGGTATGCATAATAATAATTATATTTTCAATGATTTCTGTGAATTTGGTTGAGATCGAATGAAAAACAAGGAAGTTATTAAAGAATCAATTTTATATGCAAAATTCACTTGTAGATGCTCGCGATTTGTTTGCTTAGTTGACAGTGTGACCACATCGGTATGCTATTGATTTTTATACCGGCTATTTTCAAATATATACAAGTTTCAGTATATTTGGTATATTTTTTGTTAAAATATCATTTAAGTTTATTGTTTTCTCTCGAAATGGGTTGCGGGTATCATACGGTCGAGCACTCTCGACTTTAGCTTTCTTACTTGTTTTTGTTTATTTTGGTAACATTTTACTGTACTATATTTTCGTTATATGTGTATTGGGATATTATTGTTTTTGTTGTATTTCTTTTCTTTTACACCTTTGATTTAATTTCAATTAATAATTTAAGTTCTATAAGCAAATATTTTATCGGGCACAAAAAACATAATTTAGTTTGTCCAGTGTACAATTTCGTTTTTATATCTCTTCTTTATATTGTCACCACCTATCCTTAACACTTTTATCTTTGTTTTTGTTGTTTTCTTTTACAATTCGAATAGCTTTATATTTGGCTTTAGTTTTTGTTTTTCGCACATTTCAACTTTTGCCTGAGACTGGCTAAAGTTGAAATGTTGACCCTACCAACAGTGCACGTCTAATAATATGAAATAATATAATAAGTCAATTGGACTTTTGATGTATACACTTTTAATTTTCTTCAATAATTACCTTGCCGGCACGGCACGAAAAAGCTTAAATTATTTTGCTTTTATATATCTCAAATCTCTGCAGGATCGCTGAGATATGTAGAGATTATTCTTCCCTCTCTTAGATTGAATTTTTAACTTTGAGTTTTGTTATAACTCTTTGGGGGTCTTGTGGGAGCGCCTACATGTGATGCGCTTGGCTATTGTGCAGAAAAGAAAAATCTAAGCCAGATGCAGAAGATCAGTCAACCTTCAAAGCGCTTGCGTGTGGTGAATATACCTGTCACATTACAGGGTTGTAATATGCGATATACACACAGAGTCGCTCGCGGTCATTAAGCGCGTAACAATTTGAATTCAAATTGCATCGGCCGAATTGATTATTTTTCTCTGTTTCATGTAATCATTAATATTCTTTTATTTGTTTTATTTCATATGGGGCCATTACAAAGTGCCGCCGTCAATTTGTTCTATAATAAATTAAATCTTTGCTTTGATACCAGCATTCCTTCTTATTTTCCGCATAGGTCTAATAAACCTCCTTGGTTTTGTAAGCAACTTTCTAACCTTAAGAACCTGAAGTCTAGACTCTACAAAAAGTTTAAAATTTCAGGCTCTACCTTAACTTTTTTGCAATATATAATTGCTCGGTCTAGTTTTATCGAGTTTAACGCTGTGTGTTATAAAAATTACTTAGTTCGCTGTCGGGTTAGCTTCTCTGAAAACCCAAGAAAGTTTTATAATGTTCTAAACACTAATCCTCTTATCCTCCTTGTCTATCTTACGAAAATTCGAAAGCAATTTCTGGTCAGGCCATCGCTGATCTATTTGCTTCTTTTTTTCAAACTACTTATTCTTCTTCTTGCTACTCTAATGTAATGTATCTTCAGTCACTTAATGAGTGAGGAGTCTCTGATTCGATATCTTGAAATCGTTAAGCCGGTGTTTTCCCCCGGTCCGGATGGAGTTCCTGGCTGTGTACTTCGGTACGGAGCCAAGGCTTTATGCAAACCGTTGCTGAAATTATTTGATTTATTGCTTGAGTCATCACTCTTCCCTCTTTATGGAAGGAGTCTTTCATTATTCCTCTCCATAAGAAGGGAAGTAAGTCTGACGCCAAAAACTATAGAGGGATATGTAAATTGTCTGCTATACCAAAAGTTTTTGAGAAGATATTAACAAGTCATTTACAACATTTATGTAGTTCTATTATTTCCCCCTACCAGCACCGATTTTTGAAACATAGATCCACTGTTACTAATCTTCTTGAGCTTTCTTCGTTCGTTAACCAGGGTTTCCTTAAAAACGAACAAACTTACGTCAAACTTATGCTTGGCATTTTATTTATTTTTAATCTTATTAATGGTGATATTGATTCTTCAGAGTTAATATCGCGACTAACCTTCTCCGTTCCATCTAGACTAACCCGTAATTACATTCCGCTTGCTCTCCCCTTATGTAGATCTAATTTTACATTGCATGACCTTTTTAGAGTTTTATGTTCTAATTATAATAAATTTTATCATGTATTTTCTAGCGCTAACACGGCTTTTAAAATTAAAACATTACTACTAACCTATTCAATACAGACAATAATTCAATATAATTTTATACGGCAAGTGCCGGAGCAATGAGATTTTTAAGCGACTTATGTGTGGAGCGCTGCATTCAAAAACTATAGCTAACAGAATATAGAATATGTCACTTAAGCTAAGTCAAAACTTCCATCACGCCACAGAGTCATGGTCGGCAAGCCGACTCAGCATAATCATAGGCAGTAGCGGAAAGCACTTGCAGCATAACAAGCGTATCCGATTACCGCTATTGACCATTGCAGTTGTAGAGTGCCGATACAAAGTATTCAGCGCAGCAAATGCGAGGGCCAAAAACTTAAAAAGCCATAATAATGGACCTAGAGCATTGAATTTTGGTATGCATTATAACAATAATAGTCTCAATGACGGTGAATTTGGTTGGGATCGAATGAAAAACGAGGAAGTTATTGAAGATTCAATTTTTTATTCAAATATATGCAAACAAAACACAAGTTTCAGTATATTTTTTGTTTTCTCTCGAAATGGGTTGCAGGTGTCTTACGGTCAAGCACTCTCGACTGTAGCTTTCTTACTTGTTATTACATACATTTACCACAAGGTCGTAAACACACGATTTTAATTTAATACAGGTAGATTTTCAGTATCTTTAAAATATAGATTTTTTCATTTACCACCGACTGAATTTAAAAGCAAATAAGAAAGCTACAGTCGAGTGTGCTCGACTGTAAGATACCCGGTACCCAAATACGTGGGTAGAATAAAAATGAAATATATGTTAATCGTTAAACAAATTTTTTTTTTATAAATAATATTACAATAAATATAAATATATAAATATAAATGTAATAAATATTTTAAAATTATTATAAAAACAAAATAAATTTAATACATATAATTCAGAAATTGAATTTTAAAAAGTTGATTATTAGAAGCGGGATTTGAACGCACGACCCACTGATCGCGAGACATAGTGACCTCTGCGAAGCCACTGCCTCACCTTTTTGGGGCTGGTCAAATTCCATTTATTGAGATAGATAGAATTTGAATTTATATTTATATTGTTTTGCAATTTGCAATATTGCTTTCACTCTCCTTTACTCTTGTCGTTCCGCATTATCGATACGTAGTACGTATTACGTACACACTCGCATACTCGTATGTGAGTTATGTTATGCGAGCGAAATATTAGGCAAACAAATTGTTTAGAATAAGTCTAAAGTGGGATTCGTATACACGAGTTATAGTTATTGATTGCAACGCAAAAAGCATCTTCGTGAAGCCATAGCTTCACATCTTTTGCTGTCAACAAAATGCATTTATTTTTTGTGGTCAACAAAATCTTTTTATACCAGCTACCCATAGGGTAGAAGGGTATTATAACTTAGTGCCAACATAAAATGTATGTAACAGGCAGAAGGAGACATCTCCGACCACATAAAGTATATATATTCTTGATCAGTGTCAACAGCCGAGACGATATAGCCATGTCCGTCTGTCCGTCTGTATGAACACCTAGATCTCAGAGACTATAAGAGCTACAGCTACCAAATCTGGTGACAGTACTCTTATAGGTCCTACGCAGATCAAGTTTATTTTAGATTTTTGTCACGCCCCTTTCCGCCCCCAAAAGCCTGTAAAAGGTCAACAGTGCTCGACCTTATGATACCCGCAACCCATTTCGAGAGAAAACAAAAAACTGAAATGAATGAAGGAGGCATCTCCGACCCCATAAAGTATATATATATATATCGGATCAGTAGAACAAAAGTTATTTGTTAAATTATTTATCAAAATAGTTGTGCGCAATGGATATAGATGTTTTAAGTCTGTGATTGACCTAGAGATATCACATTTGGTGGCAGTATTCGTGTAGGTCCTACGCAGATCAAGTTTATTTTAGATTTTGGCCACGCTCCTTCCCGCCCCCAAAAACTGGAAAAGCCGTAATAATACCCTTGAGCATTGAATTTTAGTATGCATAATACTAATTATAGTCTTAATGAGTCCTGTTAATTTGGTTGTGATCGAATAAAAACAAGGAAGTTATTTAATAATCAATTTTATAGGCAATATTTACATACAGCTGTTCACGCTTTTTTTGTTTAGTTGACTGTGGGACCATGTCGGTATGTTATACCTCATGGATCTGGTACACCACGCCTAGCCACACGTGTGTGAATCGTGCGTGCGTCTTCCCCTATGCCTGTACCGGAGGTGGTCTGGGCCTGGGGTACGCCTGGGTATAAGGTCGAACTCGGGGCTGGAGCGTCTGCGCGCGCCGCATACATCGACATCGTCATCCAAGGATGTCGATTCCGAATGTCTGGACGAGAAAGTGGTCCGACGAAATCGGCACACACGGTGGCGAACGGTTCCTCAGCAGTTCGAGTGTGCGTATGTCCTGCAGGTTTTTGTTGGGATGTCTTATATTTCTGACAGCTTAGGCAGTGTCTGACGTGGTTTTTAACATTTCAGTGCATACCCGGCCAGTAGTAGCGTTGTGCGACTCGGAGGATGGTCTTCCGTATTCCTAGATGGCCTGCAGACGGCTGATCATGCCACTCCTGTAGTACACGAAGTCGCATCTTCCGGGGCACGCACAACTTCCAGGTCACGTCGTCGAAGTCGTCGGCCCGATGTACGATGTGTCGGTGAAGTTCGCTTTCAGGATCCGGAGTGCATGTGACATCGTAAGTGCTGGGGCCCTTCGTCTTAGAGCCTGAACCCAGCCCGGGCGTCAGAACTAGTCGACGAATGCTCCTAGGCTAAAGTAAGGGGTCTCTGGAGTCGCGGTGCGGGGATTGGGATAGTGGGAGTATCCCGGGCGATGGTAGTCCTTGGTGCTGGCGTGGGCAGAGCATGCCCTGCCAGGATTGGCTTCACCCTCAAAACTTGGAGGTGCATCGAGCTGAGTCGTGGTGCCTGAGCGCTTGGGAGCTAAGCTGTGCCGTACCACAACAGATGTTAGTTTTCATAGCGCAAACGAAATCTATTCCGAGGATCACGGGTTCCAGGGCGTTGAGGAAGACCACAGGTGGCATTGGAACTTCGCGGTACGTGGCCTGTCCAGAATGTCCGGTCCGGGGGCAGTGTAGTGTCTGTTCTCGGAAGGGGTTATGCCATGATAGAATGGTTGGGACTGACGGCACAGTTCTGCGTTCGGTTGGCCGTGGAGGCGCCACAACGGTAGTCGTTGCTAGGTGTGACACTGACCTGCCTTAAATACTCTCGAATACTCTGGTAACCTCGTGCCGTGGAGCGTACTATTGGTATTCGGGACGGGCGTTGTCGTAAATCCGCTCCAACTCCTGTGCCATGCTGTAGTCATCATGATTCATGAGGAAGCGGATTTCGGTCACATACTCCTTAAACGACTTGTGATCGAGTTGTTTTCGGCCCCGAATTCTCCTCGTATTCCTCGAGGCGTTCGAAATATCGTGGTGGAAGAAAATATGCCAGGAATTCTCTACGGAATCCTGACCACGTGGAGGTACTGAGGCCGCTTGTGCGAAACCAACGGGCAGCACTATCGGTTAGGCCTTCCGCCATACTCCGAGGCAACGCGTTAGCCCCAATGCCGTAGGCTTGGGCTCGTTCCTCCAGAGCTTCGATGAATGCCAGCGGATCTCCTGGACTCCCCATTTCAGAATCCGATTTCGACCACAGGTTCGGGATAGGCGTGCCTACTAGTGGTCAGAGCTATCGGTGTGGGGTGGTTAGTGTCTCTGCGTCTCGTCTGTTTTGAACACCGGCGATGGAGCGATCAGAAACTTTCGAGCCTGTTCTGTCGAGGCTTGGACCTCGGGCTGTGGTCGCGTGAACTGCACCTCCAGTTCTGCCAAACTAGCCTACGCGCTTTTGTCTAGTCGTGCCTTAGGCACGAGCAACGCGAATGATCGCCTCAAGTCTTTGACTTTTCCTTCCGCCGAGAATTTGAATTCCTCGGCAAAGTCCTCCAACTCATCTCGACGGCAGGAATAGATCCACTTGATGTCAATGCCAGGGTTGGTCGTCCCTTCTGAACAGCCTTCGCTGTTACTGTCCAGATGGCTCGTCATTGTCTCTGTGTAGTTTTCGCGAATCTGTCTTGTTACCCCATTAATGGTGTTTTAGTCCACTCGAACTCGCGTTCCACTTCTAAATCAGACTTTGGTTCCTGCTCGGGCGCCACTTGTAACAAACCGTCACAAAGCCGGGATAGCCAGCGACTGTCCAAGGTTCAGAACAAGAAAATTTATCGTTTGTCAGATAGACCGTTGATCGTTGCGTCGACGTGGATTTCTGTGTGTATTAGTACACCGACACAAAGTTTGGGTACCTGTTTAGCCTGCGCAAGTGCTCACACTGCTAGGATGATGGAGATACCTGATGGGCGAGAGGGAAAAGCTCTGTTTGGTACGTTACTAACGTGTGTGTGTGGTCACACAAGCACAACTTAAATGCGTGCAGAATCTGCGCAAGTGTGTAGACACACGGCTAAAGAACTGCAGAGGTACTTCGTAGGCGAGAGGGAAAAAGCTCTGCTGTGTGCGTTCGCTTGTGTGTGTGTGTGGTCACACCAGCACAAACCAAAACGCGTCCAGAATCTGTGGATGTGCGTAGTCGCACTGCTAGAAAATTGCAGTGACAATTGATGATCTACTCTTGTTATTTGTTGCCTTAAGAGTAATCGTTTGGCCTAGCTGTTGCCTTGATTTGGGTAGGTTATGGGAGAGGGGTGCTGCGGATCGCTAGCTATAGACATACCTGTACTTTGCTATCGATGAAGTGTGCACTTGCACTTTTGCTTTTCACGTTGAATTTAACTACTGCGTCGTCAAAGCTGTGGTTTGCAAGAGAAAGTGCGTACCGGCACCTCGTTAAATAGGTCGCGATTCTCGTTTACAGCGCTCTGTTCTGCTAAGTCGAGTTGCTGCTAACTCAAATGAGCTTTTAACATGCGAGAGCGATCCTAATGAATTACGGTAAACTGCGGTATATTTACGTGTTTTAAAGTATATATGTGGACAAATATTGGTCCATCACAATATTCTTGATCAGTGTCAACAGCCGAGACGATATAGCCATGTCTGTCTGTCCGTCTGTATGAACACCTAGATCTCAGAGACTATAAGAGCTAGAGCTACCAAATTTGGGGACAGTACTCTAATAGGTCCTACGCAGATCAAGTTTATTTCAAAAGTTGGATGCCACGCCCCTTTCCACCCCCAAAAGCCTGTAAAAGCCGTAATAAAAGACCTATAGCATTTAATTTTGGTATGCATAATAATAATTATATTTTCAATGATTTCTGTGAATTTGGTTGAGATCGAATGAAAAACAAGGAAGTTATTAAAGAATCAATTTTATATGCAAAATTCACTTGTAGATGCTCGCGCTTTGTTTGCTTAGTTGACAGTGTGACCACATCGGTATGCTATTGATTTTTATACCGGCTATTTTCAAATATATACAAGTTTCAGTATATTTGGTATATTTTTTGTTAAAATATCATTTAAGTTTATTGTTTTCTCTCGAAATGGGTTGCGGGTATCATACGGTCGAGCACTCTCGACTTTAGCTTTCTTACTTGTTTTTGTTTATTTTGGTAACATTTTACTGTACTATATTTTCGTTATATGTGTATTGGGATATTATTGTTTTTGTTGTATTTCTTTTCTTTTACACCTTTGATTTAATTTCAATTAATAATTTAAGTTCTATAAGCAAATATTTTATCGGGCACAAAAAACATAATTTAGTTTGTCCAGTGTACAATTTCGTTTTTATATTTCTTCTTTATATTGTCACCACCTATCCTTAACACTTTTATCTTTGTTTTTGTTGTTTTCTTTTACAATTCGAATAGCTTTATATTTGGCTTTAGTTTTTGTTTTTCGCACATTTCAACTTTTGCCTGAGACTGGCTAAAGTTGAAATGTTGACCCTACCAACAGTGCACGTCTAATAATATGAAATAATATAATAAGTCAATTGGACTTTTGATGTATACACTTTTAATTTTCTTCAATAATTACCTTGCTTTTATATATCTCAAATCTCTGCAGGATCGCTGAGATATGTAGAGATTATTCTTCCCTCTCTTAGATTGAATTTTTAACTTTGAGTTTTGTTATAACTCTTTGGGGGTCTTGTGGGAGCGCCTACATGTGATGCGCTTGGCTATTGTGCAGAAAAGAAAAATCTAAGCCAGATGCAGAAGATCAGTCAACCTTCAAAGTGCTTGCGTGTGGTGAATATACCTGTCACATTACAGGGTTGTAATATGCGATATACACACAGAGTCGCTCGCGGTCATTAAGCGCGTAACAATTTGAATTCAAATTGCAACGGCCGAATTGATTATTTTTCTCTGTTTCATGTAATCATTAATATTCTTTTATTTGTTTTATTTCATATGGGGCCATTACAAAGTGCCGCCGTCAATTTGTTCTATAATAAATTAAATCTTTGCTTTGATACCAGCATTCCTTCTTATTTTCCGCATAGGTCTAATAAACCTCCTTGGTTTTGTAAGCAACTTTCTAACCTTAAGAACCTGAAGTCTAGACTCTACAAAAAGTTTAAAATTTCAGGCTCTACCTTAACTTTTTCGCAATATATAATTGCTCGGTCTAGTTTTATCGAGTTTAACGCTGTGTGTTATAAAAATTACTTAGTTCGCTGTCGGGTTAGCTTCTCTGAAAACCCAAGAAAGTTTTATAATGTTCTAAACACTAATCCTCTTATCCTCCTTGTCTATCTTACGAAAATTCGAAAGCAATTTCTGGTCAGGCCATCGCTGATCTATTTGCTTCTTTTTTTCAAACTACTTATTCTTCTTCTTGCTACTCTAATGTAATGTATCTTCAGTCACTTAATGAGTGAGGAGTCTCTGATTCGATATCTTGAAATCGTTAAGCCGGTGTTTTCCCCCGGTCCGGATGGAGTTCCTGGCTGTGTACTTCGGTACGGAGCCAAGGCTTTATGCAAACCGTTGCTGAAATTATTTGATTTATTGCTTGAGTCATCACTCTTCCCTCTTTATGGAAGGAGTCTTTCATTATTCCTCTCCATAAGAAGGGAAGTAAGTCTGACGCCAAAAACTATAGAGGGATATGTAAATTGTCTGCTATACCAAAAGTTTTTGAGAAGATATTAACAAGTCATTTACAACATTTATGTAGTTCTATTATTTCCCCCTACCAGCACCGATTTTTGAAACATAGATCCACTGTTACTAATCTTCTTGAGCTTTCTTCGTTCGTTAACCAGGGTTTCCTTAAAAACGAACAAACTTACGTCATCTATACCGATTTTAGTAAAGCCTTTGACTCAGTAAATCATTCTCTCTTGTTATATAAGCTTGACTTAATTGGATTTCCCAATAATTTGATTTGCTGGATTTCAAGCTATCTAAGCCAAAGAACGCAAAAAGTTTCTTTTAATAATTTTCTTTCTAATACATTCCGAGTTACCTTTGGAGTTCCCCAGGGTAGCCATCTCGGTCTCTTACTTTTCACATTGTTCATAAATGATCTACCTAATGTTTTCACGCAATCTCGCGTACTAATAAATACAGATGATGTTAAAATATGCCTGCAGTACAGGGATTGGCCATGCCATATCAAGTTGCAGAGAGATGTTGACTATTTTCAGTCATGGTGCAAAGTGAACTTATTAAATTTAAACTGCTCTAAATGTGTTGTGATGTCCTTCTATAGAGTTGATCCATATTTGGCCTCTTACTTACTGAACGGTAACGATCTAAAAAGAACTACTGCTGTTGATGATCTGGGTATTATCTTAGACCGTAAACTTAAATTTTCCGACCACATTTCTAGAACGGTCAATAAAGCTATGTCTGTACTCGTTTTCATTAAGAGGTGGTCAAAGGAATTTGATGACCCTTATATTACTAAGACCATTTATACTTCACTTGTTCGTCCGATTCTTGAATATGGTTAGTGCGTATGGTCTCCACAGTATTCTGTGCACCAGGTTCGCATTGAATCTGTTCAAAAACAATTCCTCTTATTTGCTTTGCGTGGCTTGAACTAGAATGCTGAAGTGAGATTGCCGTCTCTATAGTAGTAGACTTCTTTTAATAAATCTACCTTCTTTATCTAACCGTAGAATAATGCTTGGCATTTTATTTATTTTTAATCTTATTAATGGTGATATTGATTCTTCAGAGTTAATATCGCGACTAACCTTTTCCGTTCCATCTAGACTAACCCGTAATTACATTCCGCTTGCTCTCCCCTTATGTAGATCTAATTTTGCATTGCATGACCTTTTTAGAGTTTTATGTTCTAATTATAATAAATTTTATCATGTATTTTCTAGCGCTAACACGGCTTTTAAAATTAAAACATTACTACTAACCTATTCAATACAGACAATAATTCAATATAATTTTATACGGCAAGTGCCGGAGCAATGAGATTTTTAAGCGACTTATGTGTGGAGCGCTGCATTCAAAAACTATAGCTAACAGAATATAGAATATGTCACTTAAGCTAAGTCAAAACTCCCATCACGCCACAGAGTCATGGTCGGCAAGCCAACTCAGCATAATCATAGGCAGTAGCGGAAAGCACTTGCAGCATAACAAGCGTATCCGATTACCGCTATTGACCATTGCAGTTGTAGAGTGCCGATACAAAGTATTCAGCGCAGCAAATGCGAGGGCCAAAAACTTAAAAAGCCATAATAATGGACCTAGAGCATTGAATTTTGGTATGCATAATAACAATAATAGTCTCAATGACGGTGAATTTGGTTGGGATCGAATGAAAAACGAGGAAGTTATTGAAGATTCAATTTTATATGCAAAATTCACTTGCAGCAGCTCGCGCTTTGTTTGTTTAGTTGACAGTGTGACCATGTCGGTGTTGTGGATTTTTACCCGCTATTTTCAAATATATGCAAACAAAACACAAGTTTCAGTATATTTTTTGTTTTCTCTCGAAATGGATTGCAGGTGTCTTACGGTCGAGCACTCTCGACTGTAGCTTTCTTACTTGTTATTACATACATTTACCACAATTACATTTATATTTATATATTTATATTTATTGTAATATTATTTATAAAAAAAAAAATTTGTTTAACGATTAACATATATTTCATTTTTATTCTACCCACGTATTTGGGTACCGGGTATCTTACAGTCGAGCACTCTCGACTGTAGCTTTCTTACTTGTTATTACATACATTTACCACAAGGTCGTAAACACACGATTTTAATTTAATACAGGTAGATTTTCAGTATCTTTAAAATATAGATTTTTTCATTTACCACCGACTGAATTTAAAAGCAAATAAGAAAGCTACAGTCGAGTGTGCTCGACTGTAAGATACCCGGTACCCAAATACGTGGGTAGAATAAAAATGAAATATATGTTAATCGTTAAACAAATTTTTTTTTTTATAAATAATATTACAATAAATATAAATATATAAATATAAATGTAATAAATATTTTAAAATTATTATAAAAACAAAATAAATTTAATACATATAATTCAGAAATTGAATTTTAAAAAGTTGATTATTAGAAGCGGGATTTGAACGCACGACCCACTGATCGCGAGACATAGTGACCTCTGCGAAGCCACTGCCTCACCTTTTTGGGGCTGGTCAAATTCCATTTATTGAGATAGATAGAATTTGAATTTATATTTATATTGTTTTGCAATTTGCAATATTGCTTTCACTCTCCTTTACTCTTGTCGTTCCGCATTATCGATACGTAGTACGTATTACGTACACACTCGCACACTCGTATGTGAGTTATGTTATGCGAGCGAAATATTAGGCAAACAAATTGTTTAGAATAAGTCTAAAGTGGGATTCATATACACGAGTTATGGTTATTGATTGCAACGCAAAAAGCATCTTCGCGAAGCCATAGCTTCACATCTTTTGCTGTCAACAAAATGCATTTATTTTTTGTGGTCAACAAAATCTTTTTATACCAGCTACCCATAGGGTAGAAGGGTATTATAACTTAGTGCCAACATAAAATGTATGTAACAGGCAGAAGGAGACATCTCCGACCACATAAAGTATATATATTCTTGATCAGTGTCAACAGCCGAGACGATATAGCCATGTCCGTCTGTCCGTCTGTATGAACACCTAGATCTCAGAGACTATAAGAGCTACAGCTACCAAATCTGGTGACAGTACTCTTATAGGTACTACGCAGATCAAGTTTATTTTAGATTTTTGTCACGCCCCTTTCCGCCCCCAAAAGCCTGTAAAAGGTCAACAGTGCTCGACCTTATGATACCCGCAACCCATTTCGAGAGAAAACAAAAAACTGAAATGAATGAAGGAGGCATCTCCGACCCCATAAAGTATATATATATATCGGATCAGTAGAACAAAAGTTATTTGTTAAATTATTTATCAAAATAGTTGTGCGCAATGGATATAGATGTTTTAAGTCTGTGATTGACCTAGAGATATCACATTTGGTGGCAGTATTCGTGTAGGTCCTACGCAGATCAAGTTTATTTTAGATTTTGGCCACGCTCCTTCCCGCCCCCAAAAACTGGAAAAGCCGTAATAATACCCTTGAGCATTGAATTTTAGTATGCATAATACTAATTATAGTCTTAATGAGTCCTGTTAATTTGGTTGTGATCGAATAAAAACAAGGAAGTTATTTAATAATCAATTTTATAGGCAATATTTACATACAGCTGTTCACGCTTTTTTTGTTTAGTTGACTGTGGGACCATGTCGGTATGTTATACCTCATGGATCTGGTACACCACGCCTAGCCACACGTGTGTGAATCGTGCGTGCGTCTTCCCCTATGCCTGTACCGGAGGTGGTCTGGGCCTGGGGTACGCCTGGGTATAAGGTCGAACTCGGGGCTGGAGCGTCTGCGCGCGCCGCATACATCGACATCGTCATCCAAGGATGTCGATTCCGAATGTCTGGACGAGAAAGTGGTCCGACGAAATCGGCACACACGGTGGCGAACGGTTCCTCAGCAGTTCGAGTGTGCGTATGTCCTGCAGGTTTTTGTTGGGATGTCTTATATTTCTGACAGCTTAGGCAGTGTCTGACGTGGTTTTTAACATTTCAGTGCATACCCGGCCAGTAGTAGCGTTGTGCGACTCGGAGGATGGTCTTCCGTATTCCTAGATGGCCTGCAGACGGCTGATCATGCCACTCCTGTAGTACACGAAGTCGCATCTTCCGGGGCACGCACAACTTCCAGGTCACGTCGTCGAAGTCGTCGGCCCGATGTACGATGTGTCGGTGAAGTTCGCTTTCAGGATCCGGAGTGCATGTGACATCGTAAGTGCTGGGGCCCTTCGTCTTAGAGCCTGAACCCAGCCCGGGCGTCAGAACTAGTCGACGAATGCTCCTAGGCTAAAGTAAGGGGTCTCTGGAGTCGCGGTGCGGGGATTGGGATAGTGGGAGTATCCCGGGCGATGGTAGTCCTTGGTGCTGGCGTGGGCAGAGCATGCCCTGCCAGGATTGGCTTCACCCTCAAAACTTGGAGGTGCATCGAGCTGAGTCGTGGTGCCTGAGCGCTTGGGAGCTAAGCTGTGCCGTACCACAACAGATGTTAGTTTTCATAGCGCAAACGAAATCTATTCCGAGGATCACGGGTTCCAGGGCGTTGAGGAAGACCACAGGTGGCATTGGAACTTCGCGGTACGTGGCCTGTCCAGAATGTCCGGTCCGGGGGCAGTGTAGTGTCTGTTCTCGGAAGGGGTTATGCCATGATAGAATGGTTGGGACTGACGGCACAGTTCTGCGTTCGGTTGGCCGTGGAGGCGCCACAACGGTAGTCGTTGCTAGGTGTGACACTGACCTGCCTTAAATACTCTCGAATACTCTGGTAACCTCGTGCCGTGGAGCGTACTATTGGTATTCGGGACGGGCGTTGTCGTAAATCCGCTCCAACTCCTGTGCCATGCTGTAGTCATCATGATTCATGAGGAAGCGGATTTCGGTCACATACTCCTTAAACGACTTGTGATCGAGTTGTTTTCGGCCCCGAATTCTCCTCGTATTCCTCGAGGCGTTCGAAATATCGTGGTGGAAGAAAATATGCCAGGAATTCTCTACGGAATCCTGACCACGTGGAGGTACTGAGGCCGCTTGTGCGAAACCAACGGGCAGCACTATCGGTTAGGCCTTCGGCCATACTCCGAGGCAACGCGTTAACCCCAATGCCGTAGGCTTGGGCTCGTTCCTCCAGAGCTTCGATGAATGCCAGCGGATCTCCTGGACTCCCCATTTCCGAATCCGATTTCGACCACAGGTTCGGAATAGGCGTGCCTACTAGTGGTCAGAGCTATCGGTGTATGGTGGTTAGTGTCTCTGCGTCTCGTCTGTTTTGAACACCGGCGATGGAGCGATCAGAAACTTTCGAGCCTGTTCTGTCGAGGCTTGGACCTCGGGCTGTGGTCGCGTGAACTGCACCTCCAGTTCTGCCAAACTAGCCTACGCGCTTTTGTCTAGTCGTGCCTTAGGCACGAGCAACGCGAATGATCGCCTCAAGTCTTTGACTTTTCTTTCCGCCGAGAATTTGAATTCCTCGGCAAAGTCCTCCAACTCATCTCGACGGCAGGAATAGATCCACTTGATGTCAACGCCAGGGTTGGCGTCCCTTCTGAACAGCCTTCGCTGTCACTGTCCAGATGGCTCGTCATTGTCTCTGTGTAGTTTTCGCGAATCTGTCTTGTTACCCCATTAATGGTGTTTTAGTCCACTCGAACTCGCGTTCCACTTCTAAATCAGACTTTGGTTCCTGCTCGGGCGCCACTTGTAACAAACCGTCACAACGCCGGGATAGCCAGCGACTGTCCAAGGTTCAGAACAAGAAAATTTATCGTTTGTCAGATAGACCGTTGATCGTTGCGTCGACGTGGATTTCTGTGTGTATTAGTAAACCGACACAAGGTTTGGGTACCTGTTTAGCCTGCGCAAGTGCTCACACTGCTAGGATGATGGAGATACCTGATGGGCGAGAGGGAAAAGCTCTGTTTGGTACGTTACTAACGTGTGTGTGTGGTCACACAAGCACAACTTAAATGCGTGCAGAATCTGCGCAAGTGTGTAGACACACGGCTAAAGAACTGCAGAGGTACTTCGTAGGCGAGAGGGAAAAAGCTCTGCTGTGTGCGTTCGCTTGTGTGTGTGTGTGGTCACACCAGCACAAACCAAAACGCGTCCAGAATCTGTGGATGTGCGTAGTCGCACTGCTAGAAAATTGCAGCGACAATTGATGATCTACTCTTGTTATTTGTTGCCTTAAGAGTAATCGTTTGGCCTAGCTGTTGCCTTGATTTGGGTAGGTTATGGGAGAGGGGTGCTGCGGATCGCTAGCTATAGACATACCTGTACTTTGCTATCGATGAAGTGTGCACTTGCACTTTTGCTTTTCACGTTGAATTTAACTACTGCGTCGTCAAAGCTGTGGTTTGCAAGAGAAAGTGCGTACCGGCACCTCGTTAAATAGGTCGCGATTCTCGTTTATAGCGCTCTGTTCTGCTAAGTCGAGTTGCTGCTAACTCAAATGAGCTTTTAACATGCGAGAGCGATCCTAATGAATTACGGTAAACTGCGGTATATTTACGTGTTTTAAAATATATATGTGGACAAATATTGGTCCATCACAATATTCTTGATCAGTGTCAACAGCCGAGACGATATAGCCATGTCTGTCTGTCCGTCTGTATGAACACCTAGATCTCAGAGACTATAAGAGCTAGAGCTACCAAATTTGGGGACAGTACTCTAATAGGTCCTACGCAGATCAAGTTTATTTCAAAAGTTGGATGCCACGCCCCTTTCCACCCCCAAAAGCCTGTAAAAGCCGTAATAAAAGACCTATAGCATTTAATTTTGGTATGCATAATAATAATTATATTTTCAATGATTTCTGTGAATTTGGTTGAGATCGAATGAAAAACAAGGAAGTTATTAAAGAATCAATTTTATATGCAAAATTCACTTGTAGATGCTCGCGCTTTGTTTGCTTAGTTGACAGTGTGACCACAACACTTTTATCTTTGTTTTTGTTGTTTTCTTTTACAATTCGAATAGCTTTATATTTGGCTTTAGTTTTTGTTTTTCGCACATTTGCACATTTGCCTGAGACTGGCTAAAGTTGAAATGTTGACCCTTCCAACAGTGCACGTCTAATAATATGAAATAATATAATAATTCAATTGGACTTTTGATGTATACACTTTTAATTTTCTTCAATAATTACCTTGCTTTTATATATCTCAAATCTCTGCAGGATCGCTGAGATATGTAGAGATTATTCTTCCCTCTCTTAGATTGAATTTTTAACTTTGAGTTTTGTTATAACTCTTTGGGGGTCTTGTGAGAGCGCCTACATGTGATGCGCTTGGCTATTGTGCAGAAAAGAAAAATCTAAGCCAGATGCAGAAGATCAGTCAACCTTCAAAGCGCTTGCGTGTGGTGAATATACCTGTCACATTACAGGGTTGTAATATGCGATATACACACAGAGTCGCTCGCGGTCATTAAGCGCGTAACAATTTGAATTCAAATTGCAACGGCCGAATTGATTATTTTTCTCTGTTTCATGTAATCATTAATATTCTTTTATTTGTTTTATTTCATATGGGGCCATTACAAAGTGCCGCCGTCAATTTGTTCTATAATAAATTAAATCTTTGCTTTGATACCAGCATTCCTTCTTATTTTCTTATTTTTTTTTGCTTGCCCGAATCTATCCTGTCCGAACGCGAATCGTGTCGTTCGTCTTGCGACGGCGCCTCTCGGTCGGTTGGGCGGGTGGAGAGTTTATTGGGATCCGCGCGTAACAAGCATTGGCTTGGTATCGCTTGGGCCACTTGAATGTGCATACTATGTACGTCAACGTCCAACAAAATCAAATTTGGTCACAGAATTCGTGTAGGTCTTACGCAGAACAAGTTTGTTTTGAGATTGTTGCCACGCCCCTTTTCGCCCCCAAAAATTGGAAAAGCCGTAATAATAGACCTAGAGCATGGAATTTTGGTATGCATAATAATAATTATAGTCTCAATGATTTCTGTAAATTGGGTTGTGATCGAATGAAAAATAGAAGTAATTAAAGAATTAATTTTATGCACTTGCAGCTGCTCGCGCTTTGTTTGTTTAGTTGACAGTGTGACCATGTCGGTATGTTATGGATTTTTTTCAAATATATAAAATATTAAAACAAATCTCAGTATATTCTTTGGTATATTTTTTGTTCAAATATCATTTAAGTTTTTTGTTTTCCCTCGAAATGGGTTGCAGGTGTCTTACGGTCGAGCACTCTCGACTGTAGCTTTCTTACTTGTTATTATATACATTTACCACAAGGTCATAAACATACAATATTATTATTAATACAGGTACATTTTCAGTATCTTTAAAAATTGATTCTACCTTTTACCACTGAGTGAATGTAAAAACAAGTAAGAAAGCTACAGTCGAAAGTGCTCGACCATATGATACCCGCAACCCATTTCGAGAGAAAACAAAAAATTTAAATGATATATTAACAAAAAATATACCAAATATACTAAAATTAGTTTTTTGTATATATTTGAAAATAGCGGGTAAAAATCACAACACCGTTTTGGTCACACTGTCAACTAAACAAACAAAGCGCGGGCAGCTGCAAGTGAATTTTGCATAGAAAATTGATTCTTTAATAACTTCCTTGTTTTTCATTCGATCTCAACCAAATTCACAGGAATCATTGAGAATATAAATATTATTATGCATATCAAAATTCAATGCTCTAGGTCTATTATTACGGCTTTTACAGACTTTTGGGGGCGGAAAGGGGCGTGGCATCCAACTTAAGAAATAAACTTGACCTGCGTAGGACCTATAGGAGTACTGTCCCCAAATTTGGTAGCTCTAGCTTTTATAGTCTCTGAGATCCAGGTGTTCATACAGACGGACAGACGGACAGACGGACATGGCTATATCGTCTCGGCTGTTGACACTGATCAAGAATATATATACTTTGTGGGGTCGGAGATGCCTCCTTCTGCCTGTTACATACATTTTCTGTTGGCACTAAGTTATAATACCCTTCTACCCTATGGGTAGCGGGTATAATTAGTCAATAAAACAGGTGAATTGAAGTTTAATTCAAATTTGTATTTCCTTTGTGCACTGAATTAGTATAGGAGGGTTAGTAATTTTGTTATTTAGCCGGTATTGGTATAGATTACAAACACAAAATTAAATTATAAAGCCAACAGTGTTTTATTTCAAATATACCATGTAAAAATAACAGGTAAGTTAAGCACGATTGCCAAAGTCTACCCAGCCTTAAATACTCAATCATGCCAGACACTTGCTCGAAAATACTCAATCATGCATACATATTTGCCACTCATAACAAATATACTCGAATGGCAAAAATACTCGAGAGTAACAAGTATACATATTTTTGCGGTGGCTTGTTGCCATTCCCTAGGCTACACTCAAGATTTCATCTTAATCCAACATCGAGGTGGCAATCTTTTTTTTTATCGATATGAACTCTCCAAAACACATTACGCTTATATCAATAAAGTAACTTAGATTTTTATTTAATATTATTGGATACATTTTTCATAAATTAATGATTAACAAAATTAATTTTTTTTAAATTTTAATATCACCCCTATAAAATATTTAACATTAACCCAGCCTACCTTCGCACAGTTAGAACACTGCGGGCATTTAAAAATTTCAGTGGGAAGGATAAAATAAATAAATTTCAAAAATACATATAACTTTTCATTCGTATTTATTATACACTTTAAAAAGACTAATTTTATCACTATTTTAATTTAAAAAATTAAATAGCCTATGTATATCCTATTAAAAATTGATTGATTCTTGCATTATATAATTGTTCCTAAAATATCATGTAAGATTTTCATTCGATCGCAGCCAAATGCTTAGGATCCATTTATACCATTGATCTACAAAAAATAACCGATCTTAGGGCATGATGTTTCGGATGTTTTAGCTAATTGTCGATTAACTTCTCAAAATTTAAACATAAAAGAGTTTTAAGAAAGTTGGATAGCTTCCTAATGCTAAAGCAAACCCATACAATAAGAAATGTGCTTCGACTATCAAATACCCGTTTCCCAATTTTTTAGGACACGAAAAATTAATTAAATAATTTTGATGCAACAAAAATCACAGCAACACCTTTAAGTATGTTTTTTAAAGGCGGTAGTGGGCGGGGCTAAATTCTAATACTAATTTGATCTGCGTGCAAGCATAACTACTGTTTAAAAAAAAAATCGTAGCTCTTATAGTCTCTGAGATCTAGGCGTTCATACAGACAAATGGATAGGTGGACAGACGGACATGGCTACATCATCTCGTTTATACCACATTAAAGTTCTTTAAAACGGGCTGGGCGATGTTGTATTCCCCCTCTTACTTCACACAAGAGCTGCCTTTGTATGAGATCGAACGCGCGTTTGATCCATTTTGAATGGGTTATTACAGAATCCATTAACATGGCTGTGACATGTGGCACTGTTCCGCAGCTAAGTTTTTTATCAAATTAACAAAAACAATTTCGCTATGGTGATGCAGAACTGTGAGTTTAAGATTAACAATTTTTTATGAATTTTATAAGCTAATTGTAAAAATGTTCATCAATCTCAATTTTGGCTTTTCACAAATTACATATGACGTTGATTAATTTTTGCTTACAATTCGTTAAAACGATTATAATTAAGAATTTTGTATTTATTGTATCTTAGTTACCATTTGATAATGAATATACCAAAAGGCAAAATAGCTGCGTCGTAAGCTGTGTTTCTGTGTCAAATTACTATTACAAATATATATATATATAATTCAATTAAAACTGAAAAAAAAACGCAAAATATTTTTTCTTTTTTTTTCTTTTCTTCTTATTGTTAAAAGAATTTGAAATAAGTAATTGTTCTTATATAGCAATGGCTAAATTTATTATTTTCAGCGTTCCACTGCAGGGTTTCAAAGAATTGTATGTCGTCCCCTACTTCCTAAATAAAATTGTAATGAAAATTGTATCGTAATATATCGATATCTTCTATGATTCGATATTTTATGAATTCTTGGGTTTTTGTGGCATCCCTATTTTTAGTTACATTTTCCAAACTGAAATGAGAATTGAGAAAAAACTGTGTTTGGTGTAGCAATAAAAATTTGAAAATGGTTTCTATGCAATTTGTTTTGCAACCACTTCCAGGAACTGATGAACAATTTATTGATAGGTAAGAAGAGGAAACATTTATCTTCAAAATTACTTACAAAACATCCATACGTGCTTAGATGTAATTTGCACATGTTAAACACATGTACATTTCTGAACGTATGTATGTATATGTACATATGCATGTGTAATAACATATATTCCAATAATATTAAAACATTTGCATTTTTTAAATATTTACCTAAATACACTCCAGAAGAACGTTAGAATTTTTGTAATGAACTGTGGAATAAAATAGTTTGTGAATGTGTGCCTTATTTAAATTCTCCATATATATTAATTTGTTTTTATACTTATCTAAAAAAATGCACATGCACATGCAAACATGTATAAGTACATATTCATATGCATATGCATGGTATGGTATTGATATGCAAATGCAAATCATTTTGTTTGCCAATTGTGAAAATAATTGAGATATGTATGTAGAAATTCAAAACCATCTTTAGATCGGTTTATATTAAACTATAAAGAAATACGCAATACAGCCTAAAATAAGTGGGCTGCCGAAATCTTCTACTTCTATTTGTGCAAACGGCAAGAGATAGAAGGGTGTGAATTATAAAAAAATATGCTTTTAGTGTTGTATTTACTTTAAAACACATAATATGTACATATTTCAATCAGTGCTAATCGAAGAATGCAACCAGTTGCAGCTTTCAAATACATTTTAACATCAATGCTGCGTTTATTTGGCAGTGTAATATTATCTTAAATTGCTAAATATATTTTAACAATGTCTAATCTGTTTAAAATATATATTAAAATGTACATTTGAGACAAATTATAGAAAAAATGATTTATGTATATGAACAGAAGGGTATTATTAACACCATTGTATATTATTGACCATTTTTAAGACGGCAGTATAGTAGTGCGTATGCATACGTATTGTGCATATTGTCCCATTTATATTTTCTTTATTGGCCAAGTTAATGTATGCATTAAACTGAAGTTGCAATTTATATTGGAAAAAGTGAATTTTACACAAGGATTAATCGTTAAAAGTGCCCTTCAACTCGAGCAAAGACCGTTTCCTTTTTTAAAAAAAAATTTGAAACGTATATTTCGAACATTTTATTGAAATCAATTAAAATATTCGCTTACAAAAATTATATTTTCCACATTTTTTAAATGATGTCATAAAAGGCAATGCTGATCCAATTTGTATATATTTTTTTTTTTGTTGTGTAGATGTGTGTATTTTTAAAAGACATTGTTTCCATTTTCTTTTTATATATAGAATACGAGAGGTATCTGATAAAGTCAACCGTTTCGGCTCTGGCACTCATAGGATTTTTGAGCAACTGAAAATTCCAGTGAGAGAAGTGGTCATTGGACCCAATCATATTGGAGTGCTTTTAGAAGATGGAAAGGCATTTCGAGTAGCTTTTTCTATAAACTCTGAAAAACTTGATTTGACAAAAACGGACAATAAATGGTGGGTTTCAACTTATTTATTACTCGTAACTGGCCTATAACAAATTATGCAATAATTTAAAGTGCCACATCGGGTGGAGGAGCAGCAGCAAATGGACCGAAAGTCCCTTCTTCATCTCGACCCATGGCTCGGTCCAGAGCTCGACTTCTTCGAGCAACTGGAAGAACAGGTTCAAGCGGACAAGGATCAGGATCTAGAAGTACTGGTGTAATAATTGGTGGTAGTTCGTCAAGCCGACCACTAGTGACTGTGCCAACCACATATGTGCCTGAAGAACTTATATCTCAAGCAGAAGTTGTTCTTCAGGGAAAAAGTCGAAATCTCATCATAAGAGAACTTCAAGTATGTAATAAAGCAATCTAAATAGAATACACCATCTAAATTTGTCTTTGTAGCGAACAAATCTTGATGTGAATTTAGCGGTAAACAATTTACTTTCACGTGACGATGAAGAGGCTGAAGATACTGAAGAAGGAGGGGATAATTATGTTCCTGAAGATCTGATTTCGCTATTGGACAATGGATTTTCGGGGGATAATAGCAGTGTTATAATAGATCCCTCTGATGGTCTTTTCTCTGAGGAAATCTTCAGCAATTATTCTAGCATCAGAAAGTAAGTTAAAACCCCATTTCTTACGATCTTTATTTACCTTGGTAATATTTAAGAAAAATGAGTAATTATTTTTAAGTTACTCTTCACCCAAGGGTTGGATTGTAACTAAACTAAAACTGAACATTCACATAAAGTGAAAGAAATTCTTGATCTAAAATATTTTTTATACCCGCTACCCATAGGGTAGAAGGGTATTATAACTTAGTGCCAACAGAAAATGTATGTAACAGGCAGAAGGAGGCATCTCCGACCACATAAAGTATATATATTCTTGATCAGTGTCAACAGCCGAGACGATATAGCCATGTCCGTCTGTCCGTCTGTATGAACACCTAGATCTCAGAGACTATAAGAGCTAGAGCTACCAAATTTGGGGACAGTACTTCTATAGGTCCTACGCAGATCAAGTTTATTTCAAAAGTTGGATGCCACGCCCCTTTCCGCCCCTAAAAGTCTGTAAAAGCCGTAATAATAGACCTAGAGCACTGAATTTTGGTATGCATAATGACAATTATATTCTCAATGATTCCTGTGAATTTGGTTGAGATCGAAAAACAAGGAAGTTATTAATGAATCAATTTTATATGCAAAATTCACTTGCAGCTGCTCGCGCTTTGTTTGTTTAGTTGACAGTGTGACCATGTCGTTATGTTATGGATTTTTATGCCCGCTATTTTCAAATATATATAAAAAATAAACAAATTTCAGTGTATTGAAATATTTTTTGTTAAAATATTTCAGTTTTTTGTTTTCTCTCGAAATGGGTTGCGGGTATCAAACAGTCGAGCACTTTCGACTGTAGCTTTCTTACTTGTTTTATAATATACTATGTATCGGAAAACTAAAAGTAGATTCAGTTTTTTTATTCAAGTTGCTTAAACACGTTTTACGAGGTGTAAAAGAAATATTATAAGCGTGTATTTATTATTTTGTCCAGTAGTGTATGTTCATTTACGAGAGAAATAACGATTTTTCCAGTTTTAAACAAATCTAACAAATAGAAAGACAATGAAAATTTTAACAGGTTTTCGTTGTAAAAACGAAAAATCATTTTTCTACTAAAATTCGATATTTTCTCAAAAAGACCCTGTGTTTTTGTAGCTTACTTTTCGATCGTATTAGAAGTGAAAGGACTAATGCCAACTCAACTGGAACAGACAATAATCAATCTAATCGGTCATCTTCATCATCAAGTGGCGTTATAACAGGAAGCGGAAATCTTTCTGGACAAATGTCTTCCGCTAATGCTGATCGAGAAGCGTTTAGTCGTTGGCGGGATCGACAGTATTATGGACCACGACGTTGGATTAATAAAGATGATTATACATGGGATAAAGATACAGGTTATTTTTTAATTTGGACATGTCTATACATTTTTGATTACGAAAACTTAGTTGCAGATCAAAAAAAAAAAGAACCCTCAACAATACCATCCCCAATATGGATATCGGAAGAATGGCAGCCGTGGCCTGACAAAAACTCAGTTCGTTTTAAAACTATTGGCGCTTTATATTCTGAGTTTATTGCCCTTTCCGAAAACGGAGAATTACATCAATGGCGTTGGTCGGACTTAGAACCCTATAAGTGTGACGTAAGTAAATGTGTAACTGTAAACCCAAAAAAATCGTAATATTTACATATGTATATACATATATGTACAGTCATAGAAAAAATAATATGATTCTCAATTTCTTTAACTTCATATTTTAAATTCAGAATTTAGTCTTGAATTTAACTTTTAAATTTTGTTTAAACATAAATATACCAGTCTTTCTATATATTTTATTTTCGGTCGGGGAAAAACTAGTAAGAAAGCTACAGTCGAGAGTGCTCGACCGTATGATATCCGCAACCCATTTCGAGAGAAAACAAAAAACTTAAACGATGTTTTAACAAAAAATATTTCAAAGAATATACTGAAATTTGTGTTTTTTATATATATTTGAAAAAATGCATAACACCGACATGGTCACACTGTTAACTAAACAAACAAAGTGTGATCAGCTGCAAGTGAATTTTGCATATAAAATTGATTCTTGAATAACTTCCTTGTTTTTATTCGATCTCAACCAATTTGACAAGAATCATTGAGACTATAATTATTATTATGCATACCAAAATACTCTAGGTCTATTATTACGGCTTTTCCAGTTTTTGGGGGCGGAAAGGGGCGTGGAAAATACTGTCATCAAATTTGATAAAGTTAGTTTGATAAGTTATTAAATAACTTTTGTTCTACTAATAAGTTTTTTACCAAAATTACAGCGTATATTAAGGGTATTAAGCACAGATGGCTTAGCACATTATACATCATAACACAAAGAACTTTTGGAGTTATACGCGATTTATCTAAAAAACGTGACTTGTTCTAGATTTATGCATATTGTGTGCGAAGGGGAGGTGGCATCCAACTTTTGAAATAAACTTGATCTGCGTAATGAATGCAGGAGCCTATGTACTAAATTTGGTGTCTCCATGTCTTATAATCTCTGAGATCTAGGTGTTCATACAGACAGACAGACGGACATGACTATATCGTCTCGGCTGTTGACACTGATCAAGGGGATCGGAAATGGCTCCTTCTGCCTGTTACATACATTTTCAGTTGGCACTAAGTTATAATACCCTACACCCTATGGTACACGAGGGCTATATGAAAATCGAAATAGGGAGCCATTCCTTTTCCTTTCTGACCAAAAAGCATATGTACATATGACACATAAACACAGCGAAAACTGGAACTATGTCCTGTGGTCCGACGAGACAAAGATAAATTTGTTTGAAAATAACGGAAAACCCCTAGTTAGGATTCCCAAATATGTTCTTTATGATCCGTAACACACTGAACACCGTTAAGCAAGGGGAGGCAATTTAACGCTGTGGGAATTTTTATCCGCTTCATGCATTGCACTATGGTCCAGATGACCTCACACAGCTGTTTATTTGGAAAAGCTAGTGCAGTAGAAAAATTCAGATTACATTGCAATTATCAATTTCAAATAAATTAAAAAAAAAAGAATTCTGATCCAATTTTAATGATGGGTTTTAATAAGTGGGGCTTGTACTACGTGTTTCGTGAAGTAAAATGAAGCTAGTCATTGTGATGTCTTTGTAATTTAATTTAAAGTGAGTCGTCTCATATTCAAGAAGGCGTACAAAATGAGTCCAAGCTTAAAACCAATTGTATATTTTAGATTAATCTATTCTTGTTTTATTGCATATAGTAGGAATTCCCATTTTGGACCACATTTCTTCGAATTGCATTTTTAGATCATAACCTCAATTACAACAATGCAGAATATTTGGCTTATGCCAATGTTTGTTGAGAAAAAATGGTATACCGCCGGACTATTTTTTAAACTTTTTTGATGCGGTATTATTTGATTGTTGGATGTTTAAATGAAAAGTCGTACATTTGACAAAAAAAAATCGCAAAAAAAAAACTTGATCATTTATAACTCATCTAAAATCGTTTTAATGAAGAAGGTATGACTCAAATAATATAAGTAAACTTTACTTCAATTATTAAATACCAAAACACCCGTGATGTGTAATTTTAAAGTAGGTATGAAAAGTTTTGACTAGTTAACGGGACCGTAGAGAATATGTTGTAGTTTGGTGAACAATAATTTGCTAATAATGATAATTATCTTGATTTTAACGATCATTATGAACTTTGAAACGATGAATAAGGTTGAACAGAATGTGTGTACATACAATAAATATTGAAAATGAATTATTAAAACTTTAAAATTAAAGCACTGCTGTATACGAGCAAATTATTTGTAATAGTAACAAAATATTTTTTTTATACCCGCTACCCATAGGGTAGAAGGATATTCTAACTTAGTTCCAACAGAAAATGCATGTAACAGGCAGAAGGAGGCACCGACCCCATAAAGTATATATATTCTTGATCAGTGCCAACAGCCGAGACGATATAGCCGTGTCCGTCTGTCTGTCTGTATGAACACCTAGATCTCAGTGACTTTAAAACATAGAGACACCAAATTTGGTACATAGGCTCCTGCATTCATTACGTAGATCAAGTTTATTTGAAAAGTTGGATGCAACAAGTCACGATTATTTTTTAAATCGCGAATAGCTCCAGTGTGTGCAATAATGTGTAATTTGGTAAGCCATCTGTGCTTATTATGATGATTAGTAGTATTAATTTGTTAAATTATTTATCAAAAGAGTTGTGCCCAATGCAAATGGACGTTTTAAGTGTGTGAATGACCCAGATATATAAAGTTCGGTTTAGATTTTTACAACACCCCTTTTTGCCCCCGAAAACTGTACATAATGTATGCATACTAATTATAGTCTCAATGATTTCCGTGAATTTGGTTGGGATCGAATGAGGAACATGCAAGTTATTAAAGAATCAATTATATAGGGCAAAATTCATCTTGCATCTGCTCGCTTTGATTGTTTAGTTGACAGTGTGATCATGTCGGTATATTATGAATTTTTCAAATATGTATAACAAAACAAATTTAAGTATATTTCTTTGTTAATTTTGCTTGTTCAAATATCATTGTTTTTTTGTTTTCTCTCGAAATGGGCTTGCGGGTATCATACGGTCGAGCACTCTCGACCGTAGCTTTCTTACTTGTTTTTTTTCTTTTAATTATTTAAAGTCGACTATGAACAGTCGACATTGAAGAAATTATAATATAAAATTATGACGAGAAGAGTTAAATTATGTTAAAAAATTATAATAAAAAAAAAACATAATTCAATTAAAATTAAAATCTCTGGAGGTATTTAAGCAATATTAATCTAAACCAGCATTCGCTGTTATTGTTAGCCAAGAATGATAGAATACAATTTTTAATATATAGAAGAGATGCATCGGCCTGGAAAACACAGTAGTGTCGGTTGTAGTCAGCACAGATAACTCGAAAAGGTTCATGTTAAGAATAGTTAGTAGAACAGAGGTTAAGGGATAAAGGTGTGAAGTTACGCATATGTCTAACAGGGAAGGAAAAGTTTATATTCCTAAGAAGGTATGAAGAATCTATATCACTCTATATTTGTGATTTAAGTATTGTGGTGACCAAATACAAGAACTGTATTCCAGAACTGACAACGAAACAAAAAAAAGCTTTGTCGTTGAAGGGCCATCAAATTTCTTTGCCATCGTTTGATGAGTCGCTTTGTTGACAGTAATTTAAATGTGTTTGTCAAACTTTTGCCTATGATCTAAAAAAAACTCCTGAATCATTCACATCGTCTACTCTAATCAGAGAGCATAATTACTCATGTTAGCGGAGCTTCTGTAAAACGACATAACCTTACATTTCAAACAATTTAGTAATAGAAATATAATAATATAATAATAATAAGAACGATCAAAATCAGCTTGCAATAGAGAGTTAGAAGCTATATTATTATAAGTTAGGCAAATCTTGACATCATCAGCATACATTAAAAAATCAGAATGTAAAATAACATTGGGAAGATAGTTAATGAAAAGATTAAAAAGAAGAGAACCGAGATGACTACCCCGAGGAACACCTAAACACCTTAAATATTACTGTCTGAGTTAAATTATTAAGATAGGCAGATACCCATTACAGAAAATTATATGAAAATGCTATCATGTTTAATTTTTTAACTAAAAGAAAATGGTTAACAGAGTCAAAAGCTTTACTAAGGTCAGTATAAATAACATCAGTCTGCAACTTATTCTGAAAACCTTTGATTACTAGTGAAGAAAACTAATAGGTTGGAAGTCATAGATCTCTGTTGGAAGGTAGAGACAATAGATCTACTAAGATAACTAAATTGAGATGTAATAATTTTCTCAAAGATTTTCGGTATTTCGGACAATTTGGAAATAGCTCTATAATTATTAGCGTTATGTTTTGAACCATTTTTATGAAAGGGGTTTATGAATTAATCCTTCCATATAGTAGGGAATGAGCCAGACTCAACAGACGTAATAAATAATTTATGTAATAGTAAATGTAATGATTCTGCACAATACCTAAGTACACAGCCTGAAATACCATCTGGACCGAATGAAAATACAGGTTTTATTTGCTTTATTCGCTTAAAACGGAGCTTACAGTGATCACAGGTTCGGAATAAAGTTTGACTTTTGCAAGTTAGAGGGATAAGCTATATAAGGTGAGTAGTTGCCAACTGAGTAAGTAGATTGAAAGAAGTCTGCAAAAAGATGCATGCAGTCTTATTTTGAAATGAAAATTAGAAAGGTAGTGAAGAACATTTATTGTTATCTCCGCAATATTCATAAATTATTTCTTGAGTCTTACAATTTAAGCAAGTACATATTTGAATGTATGCGAACACCGCTACCGCATAGTAACAAATTCTCTTACCACCTCTAACAGAAAACCGATGTGTACAATTTAGATTTCTAATAATTGACTATAAAAATGTTTTTATAAAGTTTATTTATTTATAGATCTAGCTTAATAATGATAAAATTATAAGCTAGTTTTTATTTTTCTGCTATGGCAGCGTAGGCCTTCAGCACTATGTTCTTATAATTGTGACTTATACTTAACAAATATTTACATTATTTACATTGATTTCTATGACTATTATTTATATTATTATTTATTTATTTATTTTATAAAGATGTTGGCACTTTATGTAAGCACTCGCAGAAATTCAATAGAATTTTTGCACCACTTGAATAGAACATTGCATTTAATTTGATTGGTATCGTTGGCACGTGCACATAAATTTTGGTGTACTCCTGGAAAGAGCCTGGTGTCTTATCATAACTCTGCGGCATCGAACAGAACATTTTGATGTGGTGCTCTCCCTGTCGTCGCTGAGATGCGCAGTCTCCACTGTCGATCGCGTGTTTACGAGCACAGCTTCCGTTTTGTGTGCAGCTAGCTCGAGTCCTACGGAGATAAGCAAGTCCGAGATGCTCTCGATTGCTGTAGTGCATGATGATTTCACTTCTCTCTTTCCGACAACTGAGAGTGCCACATCGTCTGCAAACCACTTTAGGTTGCAGCCTTTTGGTAACATCAGTCGTAGGACTCCATCATATACTATGTTCCATAATAATGCGCCTATCACAGATCCTTGGACGCCTGCCGAGATGTGATGAAAGCACAGTCCAGTCTCCGTGTCACAGCTCAACATTCTTCCATTAGATAGCTTCTGTCCATTGTCTGCAGGTACTGGGGGAAATGCCATCGGCTCATTCAGTTGATGATACAGAATTAAATACGTTTTTGATGTCATTGGTGACAATCAGGCAGTATTTCTTCTTGCCGCCCTTCCATCGAGTGTCCTCAGCTGCATTTGAGGAGATTTGAACGACTCTGCCAATGGCGTCAAGTGTTGAAGCCTTTACGGAAGCCGTATTGTTTAGGAGACAATCCACCAACTTCGCAGATAGCATGTTGTAGGCTTGTGCAGATGATTTGCTCTAGGGCCTTGCCCTTCGGGTCAATCAAACATATCGGTCGTTATGACGCAGGTTCCTTTGGTGGTTTGCTTAGCTTCGGTAGGAGTGCGAGATGCTGGGTTTTACATTGCGTTGGGAAAAACCCTTTGCGAAGGCACTGCGTGTACAGCAGAGCAAAACATTTGTGGCTTCCAGCACATCGCCAGCTTCACCGCGCGGTTAAGAATTCCGTCCGAGCCAGGTGCTTAGTGCAAGGGCATTCTGCGGGCCACTGATCCGAGCTCATCCACTGTAACTGGCACTACTGCGAAGGGTGTTGAGTGTGTTTCACTATGGAGCACTGGCACTTCCTGCACTACATGGGAACGGTGCCTCGATGATACTCTTAAGTTGTTCCTGATCAGAGGGTGAACAAGCGTCATTGGCGTTTAGTCGCTCCGTGACTGGCCTATATGTCCTACCCCATGGATCACCATCGGCAGAATCACACAGCTGGAGAAAGCATTCACGCTTGCCCATTCTTATCAAGGGCAGGTTCGACCAATCGTGGTAATTTCTTCTTCCAACGTCATAAACACTACAAGGAGCGCGTCGCCTTTTGCTACTGTATCCGAGCTTCTGCTTTTGACGTTTCGCTTCTTCACTCCTGAGCCCAAGCATTGACGGCCTGAGGTCCCTAGCGTCATCAACTAGCTTGTCTATGGCGGCTGCGAAACTGTGTCCGCTAAGACTAGGCGGAAAGTAGCAGCTGTAGACCCATACTTACGATAGCCTAGCTCTCACAAAATGGATGAAGGCAGCGCATAGTCTTAACGGTGACCTTTCGCAGGACCATATTGCCGCTATGGTGGTAGTGCTATTGATCCGTCTTTTGTGGAACAATATGGCTCGCTAATACTTGCGACATCTATGTTTGTGTGAGCAGATCGTTAGCAGCCTCGCAGGGGTTTAGATTTATTTGGTAAAATCTAAACATGATCTGTCGATTTTTGATTTATGCGCACCAACGCCATCTACCATTTGTGGCTTCCTGCGATATGATTGTGTGGCTTATTAGTGTCTTTAATTGAAGTATATGTATTTAATTGACAAAAATTAAAATGGGGCATGACACTTAATTGGAGACGGAGAAAGTCCAAGCCTACAGTTAAAGCGACCTATTCAAGTGGTGCAAAAAGAAGACTCAACAAATGTTTTACTTATTGTTAACAATGTTTTTTGGATACCTAAAACTATTGAAAAATTTTGTAAGATGGCTTGGTTTAGTAGCAATTAACTATAGAAAAGCAGTGTAGATTTGCCCATTGGGCTATTTGTTCTGAATGAAATATCAAAGATAAATGCTGGAATGCAGATATTAATTTTTACAATATCGTCGTGCAGACGACGTTTCCCAAAACATTGATTAAAATGCATTGTAGGTTAAGCTACAGACATAATACTGATGTATTAATAGTAATATGGAAGTGTTTTAATTATTTCGGTGCTGGTTTGAAGATATTTTAAAATTTTAACTCTTGGTTAATTGTGCACAGTGGTTTAATAATTATTCATTATGTTATATCGTTTGTTTTTATCTTTATTTAGACGGAAAATGTGTTTCATCCCAAGTCCGTGACTCTTAACATTTTTGAAAAGGTTGAGCTTATATCTGCGAATTTTATCAGATGTTCCGTTGTAACTGAGTCAAATCGGGTGGCCACTTGGATGGATGAACAGTTGGGATATTTGGGAGCAAAGTTAGAGCACACTGCAATAGCTTTTAATGAGTTCAACATCGACCCAATTTCAACAATCCACGTGTGCTCCTTATACACCGCAGTTCGCACCGATAATAATAACATTTATTGGTGGGGTGTACTACCATTTGATCAACGAAGGTATCTATGGGATAAATTTCGAACAAAGACCAAAAAACCATTCAAAGTGGTTGCTGCTGAAATAAACGTAGGATCACAAGTAATAATGAAGAAGTGTCCCATATACCAAACTGGGTCAATTGGATTCACCTGCACAAATGGTCTTCCAAAAATTGGACAGTTATTAAACTCTGTGTGGGATTTCTCAGATGTTTGCCGAATGAAGATTCTAAATATCGGTACAAATTTGGGATCAGATAAAACTCAAGTAGCAGTGGCAATATCCAACACTGATAAAGATATACCGAAGGTTGCCCAAACTCTACAAGCTACAACTTCTAGCAAGAGTGGACAATTGAATTCATCAAGCAAAGAATCAACTGATCGCATCGATATGCCTCCCCCGCCCTCGCCAGCTTCTAGTACTTGCAGCGATACCGGAAGTGTCACATCACACAAGCGAACTAAACGAATGAATACTAAGGAGGATAGTACCAATTTTCAAGAAGGCAGAAAGGATGAAGAGCTATGGCAACTAAGAGATGTGGTTTTTGTGGAGGACAAAGTCGGACCGATTGGAAAAGTTCTTAAAGTTGATGGCGAGTATGTGGCAGTCAAATTTCCTCAACTGAATTCCTCCAGTAACGCCGGGATGGGATCTGGAACAAAGGATGAAGGAAAAGAGGATGATTGGCAACTATGCCGACTGTTGCGACGTGAAGACGTGCAAGTATTTAGGTCAGGACTATCATCACGTGGCCCGGATTGGCTTCAAAAGCAACCAAAAAAAATCAATATTAGTGCTGATTTGTCCAACTCACAGTTGCTCACAATATCAGTCGATACACGTGGCGTTCATGTTATCAAAAAAGTATTTGGCAAAATCCATTACAGTCTATATAATCTGTACAACAGCAAACAAGAGCAAAACTGTCAATTTCCTACAGATTGCGTTTCATTTATGGGCACATCATCTAGTAACATTTCAATGTCGTGCAACAATGATTGCAATGGCAACAGCAGTACAATAGTGCTCCGTGATGGAAACGGAGCACTTTATCCACTAGCAAAAGATTGTATTGGTTCGATTAAAGATCCTCAATGGTTTGATTTGCCACCTGTTAAATCGGTTACCATGGCAACTATATCGCTACCGCCGTTACCATCATGCAGCAATTTAAAATCAAAGGTTTGCATGACGGCACTGCTCTTTGTAAGCCAAAAATTAATGCCGCATATAATGCGATGTGATGTTAAAAACTGCATAGCTGTGCTAAAGCGTTTGGAAGAAGAAGACCGTAAGGAGACACTGGCTATTGTAGAAGAGCACTGTGACGGTAACAGGAACATATTTCATGCATGTGTCATAATGTGTGCGCCAACTTCCAACAAAGATCCTCAATATTCGTCACAAGATTTTGCCACTACTACTAGCTCGGAAAAAAAGAGTCATACGTCCAGCTCCGGGGTTTCGGTGCCACGCAGTGGACCTGGGTCCTCATTAGCCTATAGCAGCGCTTTTGCAGGAAATGGAAACTTTAACGAAAACTCGAGTTTTGCAACAGTATCCGCAAGCAGCATCAGCTCACCATCTACGTCAAGGGAAAATCGCATAAGCCTACGTGATATGATGCAGCGTCTGATCAATACTGAACAACAATCCGATCAAAACAATCAACAGACATCAACTAGTGTTGGGGAGGATCACACTTATGTCCCAATGGCCTGGTCAGTTGAATCGGGGGGATCTGCCAACAATCTTAGTACGTCAGCAGCAGCTCAAAATGTAGCTGATATAGGGGATGATGACCTTCAAAAAATATTGCCTTCATCATCGGAGACAAAAATGGCAAGTCCAAATTATACGTTTGATGTAATACAACGACGGGAATACGCCATCATCATACTTCAGCATATGTGTTCGAGTGGTGCGTTGCGTCCTTATCTCTATCAGATGCTAAGTGCCAAGGATGCTCAGGGTCAGACAGCGTTCATGTTATCCGTTTCATCACGCGCTTATGAGGCTGGTATAATTCTTTTGAACACAATTCTCAGTGTTGCGGATCAAGACTCACAGTTAAAAGATGCCATGGTTTTCCCTACTGGCTCTCCAGCGGATCAATCACCCTTGCACGTTATTTGTTACAACGATACATGTTCGTTCACTTGGACGGGAGCGGATCACATCAATCAAAATATTTTTGAATGCAAAACATGTGGACTGACTGGCTCTCTTTGTTGCTGTACAGAATGCGCCCGCGTCTGCCATAAGGGTCATGATTGTAAGCTTAAACGCACAGCGCCGACAGCATATTGCGATTGCTGGGAAAAATGCAAATGTAAGGCTCTTATTGCTGGCAATCTTACTAAGCGTTTTGCATTGCTTTGCAAACTGGTCTCTTGCACTGATTTGGTTGGCAAATTTAATGCCAAAGGCGAATCGATATTGTTATTCCTCATACAGACAGTTGGTCGACAGATCGTAGAGCAACGTCAATATCGCTTTAACGTTAGAGTGCGCAGTAATGTTGTTGGTAATAATACGAGCAACGCCAATGGCAGCAACACTGTTATAGCGAATCGAAAGTCTTCATCTCTAGACATAGACAGCGAAATGCCAGATCATGATCTTGAGCCGCCAAAATTTGCAAGAAAAGCTCTAGAACGACTATTAATCGATTGGCAGGCTGTACGCTCAATGATAATGAGCGGTGCCGAAAGAAACGAGCCTCCTCTTAATATACAAAATGACAGCGCGAATTCGAGCACTTTTAACGTTTTTATGCAGTCACAGCGAGGGTCGACATTACTGGACAAGTTCACACATAACTTGATAGTAAAGTGTACTAATGATCATCTAGATACGCTGTTGCAAACTTTAGTACGCGAACTGCAAAACTATGTAATTGCCGATCGCTGCAAAGACGCCGAGGAGGTCGCGCGACGTTTTGTACGATCAGTGGCCAGAGTTTTTGTTATTTTTAATTTGGAGAAACAGCCAA
This sequence comes from Drosophila ustulata, assembly GCA_035047365.1. Taxonomy (NCBI): domain Eukaryota; kingdom Metazoa; phylum Arthropoda; class Insecta; order Diptera; family Drosophilidae; genus Drosophila; species Drosophila ustulata. The sequence goes on from JAWNPT010000009.1 coordinate 1,539,790, forward strand.
ATCCAGAGAAACGCAAAAGTCACACATCATGTAGCAAATACGTGCAAAGTTGCATTAAGGTTTTTCAAACACTCCACAAAATATCAATTGAAGAACTATGTGAAGTATCTGAGGCCCTTATTGCTCCAGTAAGACTTGGTGTCGTACGACCTACAGCACCTTTTGCCATGTCGTCATCCAACCTTGATGTAAGTTATTGCATATTCAAGTTGTTTTTATTACTGTACCATCAATGTTTTAATTATTTTTTTGTGCACCCGCTACCCTTAGGATAGAAGGATGTTTTGATATAGTGACAAAAGAAAATGTATGTAACAGCCAAAAGAACGTATCTTTGCCCTGATATATTCTTGATCAGCGTTAACAGAAGAGACGATTAAGCCATGTCCGTCTGTCCGTATGAACACCTAGATCACAGAGTCTACCACGCTTCAAAATTAAGCAAATGTTTCCGTCTTCAAAAATTACAAAAACTACTAAAAAATATATTTGCTGTATATCTGTAATATTTGGCACCCGTTGGTCAAGTAAAATCGCGTGATAAGCATGGAAGATATAAGCCAAAAATAGTGTTATTTTAAAGTGCGCAGTGATTGGAGCATACCTCCGCGATTCACGCTTGCCTGGGACGTTTACAAATTCTTTTTTTTAAGCATGTTTACCAGCCCGCGCTCTCCAAAAGTGGGTAGCGGATATTTGACAGTAGAGCACACTCGACTGTAGCTCTCTTACTTGTTATTTTCTCACTTGAAACGAATTTGCAGAATTCTGATGATTTATTCACCGTTGAGCCATTAGCGCCATCTAGTATTGAAATTAACGACCAAATCGTACACGATGTAAACAACGTTCAGAATTCAAACTACAGTGGACAGCAAAACTATGATGTAGTTGGCATGGATAGTATGTATACAATTCTATTCTATTTTTAAGCAAACTTCATAATTGAAAAAAAAACTACTTTAGACCTTAGAGACCCTTCGGAGTCGGAAGAAATTCCCAATCGAGATAATAACATAAGTAGTCATGACGACGACTTAATAGAGAATCAACGCAATGAAGAAGCTATGCAGGATGATGAAAGTGATAACGATTTCACATTTAATGATGCCGAAACAGAGTCAGACTCGGATGACAACCACAGCAATCAAGATCCACAAAGAAGCGTTCAAACTCGCGCCATTGTTGGTTCAGAAACAGGTGATATTTATATCTCCCAATATCGAATAACCACACTCTAAAAATCCCCAAAACTAATATTTATTCAATCCTGATTGCAGACATTGGAGTTCTTTTTCTGGAAGACGATTCTGGAGATTCCTCTGCTCAAGAGGAAGATGGCTCCGAAGATGGCGAGTCGGATGATCAGTCTGATGAATTTAGTTTTAATGATCAACAACTCGAACGCCGCAACACAAACCCGAATCACACTTCACAAACAATGCAATGGGCAATCAGAAGTCGCGAAAATGCTCGACCTTCAGTTCGCGTCCCAACTGGATCCAATCTCGTCTTTATTGACCCCATGGCATTGCGGCGAACAACTGTGCCAGCCAGTAGTACTACTGTTAATGCACCAACATCTGAGTCTCACACAATGGCAACAACGGCAAGCAACTTGGGGAGAGCTTTTGGTATTACAATTCGTCAAATTTCCGAGCTTTTGGGAATTATGACATATAATATGATGAATGATATTGAAACCTCGCTTAAAATTCACATAGAGGAAGCCATTGCTGTCCAGGTAATCATATATACTAAAACAAATGTATAATACCTAACTGCTATTGTCATTAAAGGCGTTTGTTGAAAAACGTTTGAAACCAACTTGGGACTGGATGTTTACCGTAATGGACGGAACAGAAGCTCAACTGAAATTCGGAGCATATTTGGCGAATTACACAGATCCAAATCATCCATTGCATCCGCTAAATCTTAGTGCACAAGCTACAACAAATCAATCGTCGTCGACCCCAACTTCCACAACCGTGGGAGTAAACGTAATGGGTAATACCATTTTAAATTAAATAATTATATGAATTATATTTACTAAATTATGTATTCTTTATTTTATTTCGTAGGATCAAGTTCCCGAAGAGACTTCTTCACATATTGTCTTTCATTAATGCGCGCTCATACATCGGAGCATAGGGACGCGCTGCCCGTTCTAGATATAACCGCATTGCGGCATATTGCTTATGTGCTTGATGCTTTTGTTTTCTATATGCGTAACGACACTAGCTTTTATGATAAGAACGATTCTATTTCTGGTCGAGTTAACAATTTGTCGAATTCGTGTGAAAATTATGATACTGACGACGAATTAAGTAATCTAGATGATTTAAATGCTGATAACAGACAATGTCATTCAAATATAGGCACACGAAAGCACGCATTCTTTACCAGATCTGACTCTACGCTCAGCTTAGGTTGTTCGGCTCCCGACGGATTTGATTTACCTCTTGATATGGCTATGCCGCTTGCTGACAAGCCGCACTTGCTACAGCCAAATTCAAAACGACAAGAGCTATTTGCTAATCTACCATTACATGGTACCATTACTGCTTTCAAACACAACAGTAAAAAAGACGTACATCAGGGTTCTATTGACCAACCTCCCACACGGCTTGGATTTTCGAATTTCATGAAAATAGATACTACGGATAAAAGAAATGCAGAAATGCTTTCAGCTATGTCAGATTCAAGCACAGAAATTATTGAGACAAAGGAAGAATGTTACGCATATAAGGACGGTGATACAGCAGATTCAAATATATACTTACAGTTGAAGAAAAAACAGTGCTTAGACGAGTCGAACTCACTTGGAATAAAAGGTAAATTATTATTATTATATTTTCTTAAGGTAGAACGTAAAAAATAATGTGTTTTTAGCATTTTTTTCTTCTATCCGACTTCATAAATTCGTATATATAAACAAACACAAAAACAATTTAGTGAAGTTTTAAAGAAAAAAAGTAAACTTAAACAAAGATGTAAAAATCCAAACACTTACAAAAATTGTTTTTAAAAATATGTAATCAAACAAAGAAGACAATTTATTTGTTAAAAAAAAGACAGTTTGAATCATTTCAATGTAAGATTGAGACCCCCGAAATTTGAAATCGAAAAATAGCTATTAAAAGTTTTCGTTGAGCATATTGAGCAAGACTGATGCTTGCATGCTTTCAGCTTTGTATTATTAATAATAATTCGTGTAAGCTTCTGAAATATATCATACATATATATCCCCTTTTACATCATCCGAGACAATTATCTATGATAGCGGCCGTTTACTGCTGTCGTCGTCTCTTGCGTTTGCCTATTCTCATAAATTTTGGTGGGCGGCTAATCGCGTGTTCAAATGCAAAAACAATAATAAATAAAAAAAATACTTTTCGAGACAAACGAGAATCGTAAATTCCAAGGTCTTGGAGTGCGTTTCGAGGTTTAATGATTTTCTAATCATTGTTGCTGCATGAAATTTTTAATTTCGTACCCACTGCTGATTTAAAACAGCAATTCTGCTGATTGTCTTTAGTCGGTTTAATAATTCATCAAATTAAAATTTTTCTTGCTTTTTACTTGTATTAAGATAGGAATTTAACGTCAACTACATTAGTTTTCTTTTTTTCACCATAATTCTCATTCTGTCTTATTATATTAAATGTATGTATATATATATGTATATCATCAGGTAATAAATATGTTGATGATTTGGATGGAGGAGATATTCAAATGACCGATGATACCGCGGGATCCAGTACAGCGTCAGATCATTTGAAAACAACTCGTCCTGAAGTTATTATCGCACCAACAAAAGGTCAGACGCGTAGTGTAGTTCGGGAGGAACTAGCACCATCGCAAACTGCTTTGTCAGTATCTGCAGTTCGTAGCGTGATCGTCAGAGCTGGAGCATCGATATTAAAGTTAGAATCAGATGAACTCGGGGCACAATCATCTTCCGCAACACAGATGACTCAAAAGTGTGATAAAAGTCGTGAGAAGATGCAAAACCAGGCAATGATGTTCCCATTACGTGGTTCTGTATTTCACAAGACCAGATCCTCAGAACTTCCATCATGGAACTTTCTTCTCAGTCGTTGGAAGCTAGCACTTGATCTTTTCGGCCGAGTGTTTATGGATGACGTTGGTATGGAGCATGGGTCTGTTTTGCCCGAATTGAGAGGTTTTCCAGTTAAGGAAATGCGTTTCCGACGTCATATGGAAAAACTTCGTAACGGGCAACAGCGTGATTTGGTGCTTTGTAAGCTCGAGCGCAATCGTGAAAATTTAATAATACAAACATTTAAAGAATTAAATGCTCAATTTGGTACACAAAATCGTCGGGCTCAGCCACCCATAACATTTAATCGAGTTAAAGTGACCTTTAAAGATGAACCAGGTGAAGGGTCTGGTGTGGCCCGTAGTTTCTATACGTCCATTTCAGAAGCTTTATTAGCCAGCGCCAAATTACCCAATCTGGATTCGGTGCAAGTCGGAGGAAGTACGCAAAGTAAATACGGTGTACCGTTTGCAAGCATTCTTCGAAGTCGAACTGTATCGGGGTCTAGTCGTGATCCACCCACATTGCAGAGGCGTGGTACAGGTAGCAAAATATTATGGCGCACTGCTCGTGAGCGAAAATCTTTAAATATTGATGCTAGGCCCTACGCTCCAGCGGGTAGCACAGGTAAATCGTTTAAATTTATAATTCTTTTTTTATATAATTACGTATAAATATGATTTAAGATAATACTACTGAAAGCCCAAATGATCATTTGTCTGTACACCTACAACAGCTAGGAGAGAGACTATTTCCTAAGGTAAATATAAAAACATAATTTTAAAATATCAAATGTTATTAATCAATATGTTTATTAGATCCAATCAATAAACCTAACGCATGCATCCAAGGTAACAGGCATGCTCCTGGAAATACCAACGCCTCAACTTCTGTCGGTATTATCTTCAGATGAAACCCTGAGACAAAAAGTTAACGAGGCTGTTGAAATAATATCTTTTAAGCAAAAGTCAGAAATAAATTTGCAAAATCAACAAAAAAAATCTCCATCTGCAGGGCTCATTGATCCGATTGAAGATGACAATGAACCACTGTTTTACTCGCCAGGTAAGCGTGGCTTTTACACTCCACGACAAGGACTTGCATCTTTTGAACGAATCAACGCATTTAGAAATATCGGCAGGTAAAACTAATTATTTGTATAAATCACCCATATATATTTAATATTAAATTTTTCTAACGTAGACTTATTGGACTTTGCTTATTGCAAAATGAATTGCTCCCATTGTTTCTGCAAAGACATGTTTTGAAATACATGCTAGGAAGAAAGATAAAATTTCATGACCTGGCATTTTTTGATCCTGTGCTGTATGAGTCATTTAGGCAAATCATCCAAAACGCATCAACGAAAGAAGGCGAAGAAAATATTAACCGAATGGAGCTTAGCTTTGTGTAAGTTTTGTAGTTTTTTTTATTTTTCCCAATAATTAAAAGTATATCGTTTTTGCATTTAAGCATTGATTTAATGAAGGAGGAAGGGTGCGGCAACCGCGAATTAATCCCAGGAGGTCGCGATGTAGCCGTTACGTCAAGTAATATATTTGAGTATGTAAGACGATATACTGAGTATAGGCTTATTAAATCACAAGAAAAAGCACTTGAGGTAAAAGTTTAATATATTTACAAATCTAAATAATCTACAAATCTTTAAATTCACAGGCTTTAAAAGATGGTATTTTTGACGTTTTGCCAGACAATTGCATGAATAGCTTAACTGCCGAAGATGTTCGACTGCTTTTAAATGGAGTCGGTGATATCAATGTATCTACATTGATTTCCTATACCACTTTTAATGATGAGTCCAGTGAAGGACCTGATAAACTTTTAAAATTTAAAAGATGGTTCTGGAGTATTGTGGAAAAGATGAATACGCTGGAACGTCAAGATTTAGTATGTATAGATGTGGTAATCTGTTAGTTCACCTTAAAACTAGTTTAGGTTCATGTGATATCATTGTTGTGGTTGGTTCTTCTGACTCTGCTTTTGATTTTTCCTTGTCAATAATCGAATCCACGTTCGTTCACTGGCGTCTCTGAATTCAAAAAGTATGGACCCCTAGACTACTGCCTTCGTTGAAAAGGAGGATTCTAAAGACCAATTTCGTTCAGTTATTCTAATGGAAATTAATAAGTTGGACTCATTTATTAATTTTTTTTTATGTACTTAAATTGAAACATGTATTTAATGTAAATCAAATGTACATAGATATAACAAGATTTTGTAGAGGTTTCCGGCGAAAATGGAAAAGTTATATTAATGTAAATATATGAATTTCAGGTATACTTTTGGACTGGGTCACCGGCACTACCAGCTTCAGAAGAAGGGTTCCAGCCTTTACCGTCAGTTACAATACGACCTGCTGATGACTCGCATCTTCCAACTGCAAATACTTGTATATCTCGCCTTTATATACCATTATATTCCAGCAAATCAATTTTACGTAGTAAAATGCTGATGGCAATTAAATCGAAAAACTTTGGATTCGTTTGAGACAATTATTATTTTTCAATTTATGTTGATAATTGGCTTATTAAGAGTTTTTGTATTTAAAACAATTTGAGATATGACTATTCTACATTTGTAACCAATAACATATGATTGTATCCTTAAACTATTTTTTTAATTTTATTTTATAAAAGTTTCGTAACACAAGCAAAGATCCGGTCTATGACGAAAAAATAATATGGAAATTCCTGGATACATTTCGACTGGATAAAAATCACTAAGAAACTCTTAAAAAAGCAAAGATTAACTTGTAGATGTTAGGGCAAATTTGCTTTTAATTTAACATTCATTTTAATATAAGATGTAACAAAATATATAAATATGTATATTAACCAGGGAATAAAACTTAAATGGTACTCATTATCCAAAATAAACGGTTTTTTATTGAATAATCACGATGTATCCTTTCAACTGTTGGTGACATAATCACTCAATACACAAATTAAAGAATGCCACATGAAGGTAAGTTAACCTACTATTAATGAAAGATTTAAATTTTGTTATTAAAAGATTTATACTATATTTGTATAATATAAAGCAGCTAAAAACACCCAAGTCGGTAGTGCTCGGTTAGAAGATACCATGGTTCTCTCAGCCAATTGAAGCCTATCTGAAAGCAAATTAATTTATATTTTAATTTTTTTATTGTTAATTTTTTAATTTTTAAACGACCTTGTACCCAAAGTATATTTTTTTTATTATTGACATTTCAAAAGTTGACTTATAACTAAACGTTAAAAAAGTTTCACTAAAAACTCATTGTTTATTTAATAAACAATAACTTCAATAACAATATCGTTTTTCCCGAAGAGGCTATATTAATCCGTCGTCCGATTTATCTGTATACCAGGAATACCTGACTGAATGGATTGGTTGACTGTTTTTGCGTTTAACAGCTTATTAAGAGTTTTTGTATTTGAAAAAATTTGAGATATGACTATTCCACATTTGTAACCAATAACACATGTTTGTATTCTCAACCTATTTTTTATACACGCTACCCAGGGAATTATAACTTAGTGCCAACAGAAGATGTATGTAACAGGCACAAGGAGGCATCTTCGACCCCATAAAGTATATATATTCTTGATCAGTGTCAACAGCCGAGACGATATAGCCATGTCCGTCTGTATGAACATCTAGATCTCAGAGACTGTAAGTCATAAAGACAAAATTTGGTACATAGGTTCCTGCATTCCTTACGCACATCAAGATTATTTCAAAAGTTAGATGCCACGCCCCCTTCGCCCACAATATTCATAAATCTAGAACAAGTCACTTTTTTTTTATGCAAATCGCGAATAACTCCAAAAGTTCTTTGTGTAATGATGTGTTATTTGGTAAGCCATCTGTGCTTAATACTCTTAATATACCCTGTAATTTTTGGTAAAAATCGGATAAGTAGAACAAAATTTATTTGTTAATTTATTTATCAAAATAATTGTGTCCAATGTATATGGACGTTTTAAGTGTGTAAATGACCTAGAGATATCAAATTTGGTGACAGTATTCGTTCAGGTCTTACGCAGATCTAGTTTGTTTTAGATTTTTGCCACACGCCCCTTTCCGCCCCCAAAAACTGAAAAATCCGTAATAATAGACCTAGAGCACTGAATTTTGGTATGCATAATTATAGACTCAATGACTCGTGTGAATTTGGTTGAGATCGAATGAAAACAAGTAAGAAAGCTACAGTCGAGAGTGCTCGACCGTATGATACCCTCAACTCATTTCGAGAGAAAACAAAAAACTTAAATTATATTTTAACAAAAAATATACCACAGAATATACTGAAATTTGTTTTTTTGTTGTATATACATATTTTAAAGAAATCCATTAAATTCCGATATGGTCACACTGTCAACAAAACAAACAAAGTGCGAGCAGCTGCAAGTGAATTTTGCATATAAAATTGATTCTTGAATAACTTCCTTGTTTTTATTCGATCTCAACCAATTTGACAAGAATCATTGAGACTATAATTATTATTATGCATACCAAAATACTCTAGGTCTATTATTACGGCTTTTCCAGTTTTTGGGGGCGGAAAGGGGCGTGGAAAATACTGTCATCAAATTTGATAAAGTTAGTTTGATAAGTTATTAAATAACTTTTGTTCTACTAATGAGTTTTTTACCAAAATTACAGCGTATATTAAGGGTATTAAGCATAGATGGCTTAGCACATTATACATCATAACACAAAGAACTTTTGGAGTTATACGCGATTTATCTAAAAAACGTGACTTGTTCTAGATTTATGCATATTGTGTGCGAAGGGGAGGTGGCATCCAACTTTTGAAATAAACTTGATCTGCGTAATGAATGCAGGAGCCTATGTACTAAATTTGGTGTCTCCATGTCTTATAATCTCTGAGATCTAGGTGTTCATACAGACAGACAGACGGACATGACTATATCGTCTCGGCTGTTGACACTGATCAAGGGGATCGGAAATGGCTCCTTCTGCCTGTTACATACATTTTCAGTTGGCACTAAGTTATAATACCCTACACCCTATGGTACACGAGGGCTATATGAAAATCGAAATAGGGAGCCATTCCTTTTCAGAAAACTCCCTTTTCTGACCAAAAAGCATATGTACATATGACACATAAACACAGCGAAAACTGGAACTATGTCCTGTGGTCCGACGAGACAAAGATAAATTTGTTTGAAAATAACGGAAAACCCCTAGTTAGGATTCCCAAATATGTTCTTTATGATCCGTAACACACTGAACACCGTTAAGCAAGGGGAGGCAATTTAACGCTGTGGGGATTTTTATCCGCTTCATGCATTGCACTATGGTCCAGATGACCTCTTTTTGTGCCATAAAGTCAATTTAGAAAAGTTAAAATATTACCGCGAGTTTGATGGCGTTGCATCAGAAAAAGAAACACAGCTGTTTATTTGGAAAAGCTAGTGCAGTAGAAAAATTCAGATTACATTGCAATTATCAATTTCAAATAAATTAAAAAAAAAAGAATTCTGATCCAATTTTAATGATGGGTTTTAATAAGTGGGGCTTGTACTACGTGTTTCGTGAAGTCAAATGAAGCTAGTCATTGTGATGTCTTTGTAATTTAATTTAAAGTGAGTCGTCTCATATTCAAGAAGGCGTACAAAATGAGTCCAAGCTTAAAACCAATTGTATATTTTAGATTAATCTATTCTTGTTTTATTGCATATAGTAGGAATTCCCACTTTTGACCACATTTCTTCGAATTGCATTTTTAGATCATAACCTCAATTACAACAATGCAGAATATTTGGCTTATGCCAATGTTTGTTGAGAAAAAATGGTATACCGCCGGACTATTTTTTAAACGTTTTTGATGCGGTATTATTTGATTGTTGGATGTTTAAATGAAAAGTCGTACATTTGACAAAAAAAATTCGCAAAAAAAAAACTTGATCATTTATAACTCATCTAAAATCGTTTTAATGAAGAAGGTATGACTCAAATAATATAAGTAAACTTTACTTCAATTATTAAATACCAAAACACCCGTGATGTGTAATTTTAAAGTAGGTATGAAAAGTTTTGACTAGTTAACGGGACCGTAGAGAATATGTTGTAGTTTGGTGAACAATAATTTGCTAATAATGATAATTATCTTGATTTTAACGATCATTATGAACTTTGAAACGATGAATAAGGTTGAACAGAATGTGTGTACATACAATAAATATTGAAAATGAATTATTAAAACTTTAAAATTAAAGCACTGCTGTATACGAGCAAATTATTTGTAATAGTAACAAAATATTTTTTGTATACCCGCTACCCATAGGGTAGAAGGATATTCTAACTTAGTTCCAACAGAAAATGCATGTAACAGGCAGAAGGAGGCACCGACCCCATAAAGTATATATATTCTTGATCAGTGCCAACAGCCGAGACGATATAGCCGTGTCCGTCTGTCTGTCTGTATGAACACCTAGATCTCAGTGACTTTAAAACATAGAGACACCAAATTTGGTACATAGGCTCCTGCATTCATTACGTAGATCAAGTTTATTTGAAAAGTTCGATGCAACAAGTCACGATTATTTTTTAAATCGCGAATAGCTCCAGTGTGTGCAATGATGTGTAATTTGGTAAGCCATCTGTGCTTATTATGATGATTAGTAGTATTAATTTGTTAAATTATTTATCAAAAGAGTTGTGCCCAATGCAAATGGACGTTTTAAGTGTGTGAATGACCCAGATATATAAAGTTCGGTTTAGATTTTTACAACACCCCTTTTTGCCCCCGAAAACTGTACATAATGTATGCATACTAATTATAGTCTCAATGATTTCCGTGAATTTGGTTGGGATCGAATGAGGAACATGCAAGTTATTAAAGAATCAATTATATAGGGCAAAATTCATCTTGCATCTGCTCGCTTTGATTGTTTAGTTGACAGTGTGATCATGTCGGTATATTATGAATTTTTCAAATATGTATAACAAAACAAATTTAAGTATATTTCTTTGTTAATTTTGCTTGTTCAAATATCATTGTTTTTTTGTTTTCTCTCGAAATGGGCTTGCGGGTATCATACGGTCGAGCACTCTCGACCGTAGCTTTCTTACTTGTTTTTTTCTTTTAATTATTTAAAGTCGACTATGAACAGTCGACATTGAAGAAATTATAATATAAAATTATGACGAGAAGAGTTAAATTATGTTAAAAAATTATAATAAAAAAAAACATAATTCAATTAAAATTAAAATCTCTGGAGGTATTTAAGCAATATTAATCTAAACCAGCATTCGCTGCATGGATTGGGGAAAACCCAGGAAAAATCCAATCAGGTCATATGATAGGTTAGTTAACTAGTATTTTATTTTTGTTTTATTTTCCAATACCATGTTAGTTGCTAGTTATTGTTAGCCAAGAATGATAGAATACAATTTGTAATATATAGAAGAGATGCATCGGCCTGGAAAACACAGTAGTGTCGGTTGTAGTCAGCACAGATAACTCGAAAAGGTTCATGTTAAGAATAGTTAGTAGAACAGAGGTTAAGGGATAAAGGTGTGAAGTTACGCATATGTCTAACAGGGAAGGAAAAGTTTATATTCCTAAGAAGGTATGAAGAATCTATATCACTCTATATTTGTGATTTAAGTATTGTGGTGACCAAATACAAGAACTGTATTCCAGAACTGACAACGAAACAAAAAAAAGCTTTGTCGTTGAAGGGCCATCAAATTTCTTTGCCATCGTTTGATGAGTCGCTTTGTTGACAGTAATTTAAATGTGTTTGTCAAACTTTTGCCTATGATCTAAAAAAAACTCCTGAATCATTCACATCGTCTACTCTAATCAGAGAGCATAATTACTCATGTTAGCGGAGCTTCTGTAAAACGACATAACCTTACATTTCAAACAATTTAGTAATAGAAATATAATAATATAATAATAATAAGAACGATCAAAATCAGCTTGCAATAGAGAGTTAGAAGCTATATTATTATAAGTTAGGCAAATCTTGACATCATCAGCATACATTAAAAAATCAGAATGTAAAATAACATTGGGAAGATAGTTAATGAAAAGATTAAAAGAAGAGAACCGAGATGACTACCCCGAGGAACACCTAAACACCTTAAATATTACTGTCTGAGTTAAATTATTAAGATAGGCAGATACCCATTACAGAAAATTATATGAAAATGCTATCATGTTTAATTTTTTAACTAAAAGAAAATGGTTAACAGAGTCAAAAGCTTTACTAAGGTCAGTATAAATAACATCAGTCTGCAACTTATTCTGAAAACCTTTGATTACTAGTGAAGAAAACTAATAGGTTGGAAGTCATAGATCTCTGTTGGAAGGTAGAGACAATAGATCTACTAAGATAACTAAATTGAGATGTAATAATTTTCTCAAAGATTTTCGGTATTTCGGACAATTTGGAAATAGCTCTATAATTATTAGCGTTATGTTTTGAACCATTTTTATGAAAGGGGTTTATGAATTAATCCTTCCATATAGTAGGGAATGAGCCAGACTCAACAGACGTAATAAATAATTTATGTAATAGTAAATGTAATGATTCTGCACAATACCTAAGTACACAGCCTGAAATACCATCTGGACCGAATGAAAATACAGGTTTTATTTGCTTTATTCGCTTAAAACGGAACTTACAGTGATCACAGGTTCGGAATAAAGTTTGACTTTTGCAAGTTAGAGGGATAAGCTATATAAGGTGAGTAGTTGCCAACTGAGTAAGTAGATTGAAAGAAGTCTGCAAAAAGATGCATGCAGTCTTATTTTGAAATGAAAATTAGAAAGGTAGTGAAGAACATTTATTGTTATCTCCGCAATATTCATAAATTATTTCTTGAGTCTTACAATTTAAGCAAGTACATATTTGAATGTATGCGAACACCGCTACCGCATAGTTAACAAATTCTCTTACCACCTCTAACAGAAAACCGATGTGTACAATTTAGATTTCTAATAATTGACTATAAAAATGTTTTTATAAAGTTTATTTATTTATAGATCTAGCTTAATAATGATAAAATTATAAGCTAGTTTTTATTTTTCTGCTATGGCAGCGTAGGCCTTCAGCACTATGTTCTTATAATTGTGACTTATACTTAACAAATATTTACATTATTTACATTGATTTCTATGACTATTATTTATATTATTATTTATTTATTTATTTTATATAGATGTTGGCACTTTATGTAAGCACTCGCAGAAATTCAATAGAATTTTTGCACCACTTGAATAGAACATTGCATTTAATTTGATTGGTATCGTTGGCACGTGCACATAAATTTTGGTGTACTCCTGGAAAGAGCCTGGTGTCTTATCATAACTCTGCGGCATCGAACAGAACATTTTGATGTGGTGCTCTCCCTGTCGTCGCTGAGATGCGCAGTCTCCACTGTCGATCGCGTGTTTACGAGCACAGCTTCCGTTTTGTGTGCAGCTAGCTCGAGTCCTACGGAGATAAGCAAGTCCGAGATGCTCTCGATTGCTGTAGTGCATGATGATTTCACTTCTCTCTTTCCGACAACTGAGAGTGCCACATCGTCTGCAAACCACTTTAGGTTGCAGCCTTTTGGTAACATCAGTCGTAGGACTCCATCATATACTATGTTCCATAATAATGCGCCTATCACAGATCCTTGGACGCCTGCCGAGATGTGATGAAAGCACAGTCCAGTCTCCGTGTCACAGCTCAACATTCTTCCATTAGATAGCTTCTGTCCATTGTCTGCAGGTACTGGGGGAAATGCCATCGGCTCATTCAGTTGATGATACAGAATTAAATACGTTTTTGATGTCATTGGTGACAATCAGGCAGTATTTCTTCTTGCCGCCCTTCCATCGAGTGTCCTCAGCTGCATTTGAGGAGATTTGAACGACTCTGCCAATGGCGTCAAGTGTTGAAGCCTTTACGGAAGCCGTATTGTTTAGGAGACAATCCACCAACTTCGCAGATAGCATGTTGTAGGCTTGTGCAGATGATTTGCTCTAGGGCCTTGCCCTTCGGGTCAATCAAACATATCGGTCGTTATGACGCAGGTTCATTTGGTGGTTTGCTTAGCTTCGGTAGGAGTGCGAGATGCTGGGTTTTACATTGCGTTGGGAAAAACCCTTTGCGAAGGCACTGCGTGTACAGCAGAGCAAAACATTTGTGGCTTCCAGCACATCGCCAGCTTCACCGCGCGGTTAAGAATTCCGTCCGAGCCAGGTGCTTAGTGCAAGGGCATTCTGCGGGCCACTGATCCGAGCTCATCCACTGTAACTGGCACTACTGCGAAGGGTGTTGAGTGTGTTTCACTATGCAGCACTGGCACTTCCTGCACTACATGGGAACGGTGCCTCGATGATACTCTTAAGTTGTTCCTGATCAGAGGGTGAACAAGCGTCATTGGCGTTTAGTCGCTCCGTGACTGGCCTATATGTCCTACCCCATGGATCACCATCGGCAGAATCACACAGCTGGAGAAAGCATTCACGCTTGCCCATTCTTATCAAGGGCAGGTTCGACCAATCGTGGTAATTTCTTCTTCCAACGTCATAAACACTACAAGGAGCGCGTCGCCTTTTGCTACTGTATCCGAGCTTCTGCTTTTGACGTTTCGCTTCTTCACTCCTGAGCCCAAGCATTGACGGCCTGAGGTCCCTAGCGTCATCAACTAGCTTGTCTATGGCGGCTGCGAAACTGTGTCCGCTAAGACTAGGCGGAAAGTAGCAGCTGTAGACCCATACTTACGATAGCCTAGCTCTCACAAAATGGATGAAGGCAGCGCATAGTCTTAACGGTGACCTTTCGCAGGACCATATTGCCGCTATGGTGGTAGTGCTATTGATCCGTCTTTTGTGGAACAATATGGCTCGCTAATACTTGCGACATCTATGTTTGTGTGAGCAGATCGTTAGCAGCCTCGCAGGGGTTTAGATTTATTTGGTAAAATCTAAACATGATCTGTCGATTTTTGATTTATGCGCACCAACGCCATCTACCATTTGTGGCTTCCTGCGATATGATTGTGTGGCTTATTAGTGTCTTTAATTGAAGTATATGTATTTAATTGACAAAAATTAAAATGGGGCATGACACTTAATTGGAGACGGAGAAAGTCCAAGCCTACAGTTAAAGCGACCTATTCAAGTGGTGCAAAAAGAAGACTCAACAAATGTTTTACTTATTGTTAACAATGTTTTTTGGATACCTAAAACTATTGAAAAATTTTGTAAGATGGCTTGGTTTAGTAGCAATTAACTATAGAAAAGCAGTGTAGATTTGCCCATTGGGCTATTTGTTCTGAATGAAATATCAAAGATAAATGCTGGAATGCAGATATTAATTTTTACAATATCGTCGTGCAGACGACGTTTCCCAAAACATTGATTAAAATGCATTGTAGGTTAAGCTACAGACATAATACTGATGTATTAATAGTAATATGGAAGTGTTTTAATTATTTCGGTGCTGGTTTGAAGATATTTTAAAATTTTAACTCTTGGTTAATTGTGCACAGTGGTTTAATAATTATTCATTATGTTATATCGTTTGTTTTTATCTTTATTTAGACGGAAAATGTGTTTCATCCCAAGTCCGTGACTCTTAACATTTTTGAAAAGGTTGAGCTTATATCTGCGAATTTTATCAGATGTTCCGTTGTAACTGAGTCAAATCGGGTGGCCACTTGGATGGATGAACAGTTGGGATATTTGGGAGCAAAGTTAGAGCACACTGCAATAGCTTTTAATGAGTTCAACATCGACCCAATTTCAACAATCCACGTGTGCTCCTTATACACCGCAGTTCGCACCGATAATAATAACATTTATTGGTGGGGTGTACTACCATTTGATCAACGAAGGTATCTATGGGATAAATTTCGAACAAAGACCAAAAAACCATTCAAAGTGGTTGCTGCTGAAATAAACGTAGGATCACAAGTAATAATGAAGAAGTGTCCCATATACCAAACTGGGTCAATTGGATTCACCTGCACAAATGGTCTTCCAAAAATTGGACAGTTATTAAACTCTGTGTGGGATTTCTCAGATGTTTGCCGAATGAAGATTCTAAATATCGGTACAAATTTGGGATCAGATAAAACTCAAGTAGCAGTGGCAATATCCAACACTGATAAAGATATACCGAAGGTTGCCCAAACTCTACAAGCTACAACTTCTAGCAAGAGTGGACAATTGAATTCATCAAGCAAAGAATCAACTGATCGCATCGATATGCCTCCCCCGCCCTCGCCAGCTTCTAGTACTTGCAGCGATACCGGAAGTGTCACATCACACAAGCGAACTAAACGAATGAATACTAAGGAGGATAGTACCAATTTTCAAGAAGGCAGAAAGGATGAAGAGCTATGGCAACTAAGAGATGTGGTTTTTGTGGAGGACAAAGTCGGACCGATTGGAAAAGTTCTTAAAGTTGATGGCGAGTATGTGGCAGTCAAATTTCCTCAACTGAATTCCTCCAGTAACGCCGGGATGGGATCTGGAACAAAGGATGAAGGAAAAGAGGATGATTGGCAACTATGCCGACTGTTGCGACGTGAAGACGTGCAAGTATTTAGGTCAGGACTATCATCACGTGGCCCGGATTGGCTTCAAAAGCAACCAAAAAAAATCAATATTAGTGCTGATTTGTCCAACTCACAGTTGCTCACAATATCAGTCGATACACGTGGCGTTCATGTTATCAAAAAAGTATTTGGCAAAATCCATTACAGTCTATATAATCTGTACAACAGCAAACAAGAGCAAAACTGTCAATTTCCTACAGATTGCGTTTCATTTATGGGCACATCATCTAGTAACATTTCAATGTCGTGCAACAATGATTGCAATGGCAACAGCAGTACAATAGTGCTCCGTGATGGAAACGGAGCACTTTATCCACTAGCAAAAGATTGTATTGGTTCGATTAAAGATCCTCAATGGTTTGATTTGCCACCTGTTAAATCGGTTATCATGGCAACTATATCGCTACCGCCGTTACCATCATGCAGCAATTTAAAATCAAAGGT
Organism: Drosophila ustulata; assembly: GCA_035047365.1. NCBI lineage: Eukaryota > Metazoa > Arthropoda > Insecta > Diptera > Drosophilidae > Drosophila > Drosophila ustulata. The sequence continues at coordinate 1,556,900 of JAWNPT010000009.1, forward strand.
TTGCATGACGGCACTGCTCTTTGTAAGCCAAAAATTAATGCCGCATATAATGCGATGTGATGTTAAAAACTGCATAGCTGTGCTAAAGCGTTTGGAAGAAGAAGACCGTAAGGAGACACTGGCTATTGTAGAAGAGCACTGTGACGGTAACAGGAACATATTTCATGCATGTGTCATAATGTGTGCGCCAACTTCCAACAAAGATCCTCAATATTCGTCACAAGATTTTGCCACTACTACTAGCTCGGAAAAAAAGAGTCATACGTCCAGCTCCGGGGTTTCGGTGCCACGCAGTGGACCTGGGTCCTCATTAGCCTATAGCAGCGCTTTTGCAGGAAATGGAAACTTTAACGAAAACTCGAGTTTTGCAACAGTATCCGCAAGCAGCATCAGCTCACCATCTACGTCAAGGGAAAATCGCATAAGCCTACGTGATATGATGCAGCGTCTGATCAATACTGAACAACAATCCGATCAAAACAATCAACAGACATCAACTAGTGTTGGGGAGGATCACACTTATGTCCCAATGGCCTGGTCAGTTGAATCGGGGGGATCTGCCAACAATCTTAGTACGTCAGCAGCAGCTCAAAATGTAGCTGATATAGGGGATGATGACCTTCAAAAAATATTGCCTTCATCATCGGAGACAAAAATGGGAAGTCCAAATTATACGTTTGATGTAATACAACGACGGGAATACGCCATCATCATACTTCAGCATATGTGTTCGAGTGGTGCGTTGCGTCCTTATCTCAGATGCTAAGTGCCAAGGATGCTCAGGGTCAGACAGCGTTCATGTTATCCGTTTCATCACGCGCTTATGAGGCTGGTATAATTCTTTTGAACACAATTCTCAGTGTTGCGGATCAAGACTCACAGTTAAAAGATGCCATGGTTTTCCCTACTGGCTCTCCAGCGGATCAATCACCCTTGCACGTTATTTGTTACAACGATACATGTTCGTTCACTTGGACGGGAGCGGATCACATCAATCAAAATATTTTTGAATGCAAAACATGTGGACTGACTGGCTCTCTTTGTTGCTGTACAGAATGCGCCCGCGTCTGCCATAAGGGTCATGATTGTAAGCTTAAACGCACAGCGCCGACAGCATATTGCGATTGCTGGGAAAAATGCAAATGTAAGGCTCTTATTGCTGGCAATCTTACTAAGCGTTTTGCATTGCTTTGCAAACTGGTCTCTTGCACTGATTTGGTTGGCAAATTTAATGCCAAAGGCGAATCGATATTGTTATTCCTCATACAGACAGTTGGTCGACAGATCGTAGAGCAACGTCAATATCGCTTTAACGTTAGAGTGCGCAGTAATGTTGTTGGTAATAATACGAGCAACGCCAATGGCAGCAACACTGTTATAGCGAATCGAAAGTCTTCATCTCTAGACATAGACAGCGAAATGCCAGATCATGATCTTGAGCCGCCAAAATTTGCAAGAAAAGCTCTAGAACGACTATTAATCGATTGGCAGGCTGTACGCTCAATGATAATGAGCGGTGCCGAAAGAAACGAGCCTCCTCTTAATATACAAAATGACAGCGCGAATTCGAGCACTTTTAACGTTTTTATGCAGTCACAGCAAGGGTCGACATTACTGGACAAGTTCACACATAACTTGATAGTAAAGTGTACTAATGATCATCTAGATACGCTGTTGCAAACTTTAGTACGCGAACTGCAAAACTATGTAATTGCCGATCGCTGCAAAGACGCCGAGGAGGTCGCGCGACGTTTTGTACGATCAGTGGCCAGAGTTTTTGTTATTTTTAATTTGGAGAAACAGCCAAATCCAGAGAAACGCAAAAGTCACACATCATGTAGCAAATACGTGCAAAGTTGCATTAAGGTTTTTCAAACACTCCACAAAATATCAATTGAAGAACTATGTGAAGTATCTGAGGCCCTTATTGCTCCAGTAAGACTTGGTGTCGTACGACCTACAGCACCTTTTGCCATGTCGTCATCCAACCTTGATGTAAGTTATTGCATATTCAAGTTGTTTTTATTACTGTACCATCAATGTTTTAATTATTTTTTTGTGCACCCGCTACCCTTAGGATAGAAGGATGTTTTGATATAGTGACAAAAGAAAATGTATGTAACAGCCAAAAGAACGTATCTTTGCCCTGATATATTCTTGATCAGCGTTAACAGAAGAGACGATTAAGCCATGTCCGTCTGTCCGTATGAACACCTAGATCACAGAGTCTACCACGCTTCAAAATTAAGCAAATGTTTCCGTCTTCAAAAATTACAAAAACTACTAAAAAATATATTTGCTGTATATCTGTAATATTTGGCACGCGTTGGTCAAGTAAAATCGCGTGATAAGCATGGAAGATATAAGCCAAAAATAGTGTTATTTTAAAGTGCGTAGTGATTGGAGCATACCTCCGCGATTCACGCTTGCCTGGGACGTTTACAAATTCTTTTTTTTAAGCATGTTTACCAGCCCGCGCTCTCCAAAAGTGGGTAGCGGATATTTGACAGTAGAGCACACTCGACTGTAGCTCTCTTACTTGTTATTTTCTCACTTGAAACGAATTTGCAGAATTCTGATGATTTATTCACCGTTGAGCCATTAGCGCCATCTAGTATTGAAATTAACGACCAAATCGTACACGATGTAAACAACGTTCAGAATTCAAACTACAGTGGACAGCAAAACTATGATGTAGTTGGCATGGATAGTATGTATACAATTCTATTCTATTTTTAAGCAAACTTCATAATTGAAAAAAAAACTACTTTAGACCTTAGAGACCCTTCGGAGTCGGAAGAAATTCCCAATCGAGATAATAACATAAGTAGTCATGACGACGACTTAATAGAGAATCAACGCAATGAAGAAGCTATACAGGATGATGAAAGTGATAACGATTTCACATTTAATGATGCCGAAACAGAGTCAGACTCGGATGACAACCACAGCAATCAAGATCCACAAAGAAGCGTTCAAACTCGCGCCATTGTTGGTTCAGAAACAGGTGATATTTATATCTCCCAATATCGAATAACCACACTCTAAAAATCCCCAAAACTAATATTTATTCAATCCTGATTGCAGACATTGGAGTTCTTTTCTGGAAGACGATTCTGGAGATTCCTCTGCTCAAGAGGAAGATGGCTCCGAAGATGGCGAGTCGGATGATCAGTCTGATGAATTTAGTTTTAATGATCAACAACTCGAACGCCGCAACACAAACCCGAATCACACTTCACAAACAATGCAATGGGCAATCAGAAGTCGCGAAAATGCTCGACCTTCAGTTCGCGTCCCAACTGGATCCAATCTCGTCTTTATTGACCCCATGGCATTGCGGCGAACAACTGTGCCAGCCAGTAGTACTACTGTTAATGCACCAACATCTGAGTCTCACACAATGGCAACAACGGCAAGCAACTTGGGGAGAGCTTTTGGTATTACAATTCGTCAAATTTCCGAGCTTTTGGGAATTATGACATATAATATGATGAATGATATTGAAACCTCGCTTAAAATTCACATAGAGGAAGCCATTGCTGTCCAGGTAATCATATATACTAAAACAAATGTATAATACCTAACTGCTATTGTCATTAAAGGCGTTTGTTGAAAAACGTTTGAAACCAACTTGGGACTGGATGTTTACCGTAATGGACGGAACAGAAGCTCAACTGAAATTCGGAGCATATTTGGCGAATTACACAGATCCAAATCATCCATTGCATCCGCTAAATCGTAGTGCACAAGCTACAACAAATCAATCGTCGTCGACCCCAACTTCCACAACCGTGGGAGTAAACGTAATGGGTAATACCATTTTAAATTAAATAATTATATGAATTATATTTACTAAATTATGTATTCTTTATTTTATTTCGTAGGATCAAGTTCCCGAAGAGACTTCTTCACATATTGTCTTTCATTAATGCGCGCTCATACGTCGGAGCATAGGGACGCGCTGCCCGTTCTAGATATAACCGCATTGCGGCATATTGCTTATGTGCTTGATGCTTTTGTTTTCTATATGCGTAACGACACTAGCTTTTATGATAAGAACGATTCTATTTCTGGTCGAGTTAACAATTTGTCGAATTCGTGTGAAAATTATGATACTGACGACGAATTAAGTAATCTAGATGATTTAAATGCTGATAACAGACAATGTCATTCAAATATAGGCACACGAAAGCACGCATTCTTTACCAGATCTGACTCTACGCTCAGCTTAGGTTGTTCGGCTCCCGACGGATTTGATTTACCTCTTGATATGGCTATGCCGCTTGCTGACAAGCCGCACTTGCTACAGCCAAATTCAAAACGACAAGAGCTATTTGCTAATCTACCATTGCATGGTACCATTACTGCTTTCAAACACAACAGTAAAAAAGACGTACATCAGGGTTCTATTGACCAACCTCCCACACGGCTTGGATTTTCGAATTTCATGAAAATAGATACTACGGATAAAAGAAATGCAGAAATGCTTTCAGCTATGTCAGATTCAAGCACAGAAATTATTGAGACAAAGGAAGAATGTTACGCATATAAGGACGGTGATACAGCAGATTCAAATATATACTTACAGTTGAAGAAAAAACAGTGCTTAGACGAGTCGAACTCACTTGGAATAAAAGGTAAATTATTATTATTATATTTTCTTAAGGTGGGATATTCATGTAGAACGTAAAAAATAATGTGTTTTTAGCATTTTTTTATTCTATCCGACTTCATAAATTCGTATATATAAACAAACGCAAAAACAATTTAGTGAAGTTTTAAAGAAAAAAAGTAAACTTAAACAAAGATGTAAAAATCCAAACACTTACAAAAATTGTTTTTAAAAATATGTAATCAAACAAAGAAGACAATTTATTTGTTAAAAAAAAGACAGTTTGAATCATTTCAATGTAAGATTGAGACCCCCGAAATTTGAAATCGAAAAATAGCTATTAAAAGTTTTCGTTGAGCATATTGAGCAAGACTGATGCTTGCATGCTTTCAGCTTTGTATTATTAATAATAATTCGTGTAAGCTTCTGAAATATATATCATACATATATATCCCCTTTTACATCATCCGAGACAATTATCTATGATAGCGGCCGTTTACTGCTGTCGTCGTCTCTTGCGTTTGCCTATTCTCATAAATTTTGGTGGGCGGCTAATCGCGTGTTCAAATGCAAAAACAATAATTAATAAAAAAAATACTTTTCGAGACAAACGAGAATCGTAAATTCCAAGGTCTTGGAGTGCGTTTCGAGGTTTAATGATTTTCTAATCATTGTTGCTGCATGAAATTTTTAATTTCGTACCCACTGCTGATTTAAAACAGCAATTCTGCTGATTGTCTTTAGTCGGTTTAATAATTCATCAAATTAAAATTTTTCTTGCTTTTTACTTGTATTAAGATAGGAATTTAACGTCAACTACATTAGTTTTCTTTTTTTCACCATAATTCTCATTCTGTCTTATTATATTAAATGTATGTATATATATATGTATATCATCAGGTAATAAATATGTTGATGATTTGGATGGAGGAGATATTCAAATGACCGATGATACCGCGGGATCCAGTACAGCGTCAGATCATTTGAAAACAACTCGTCCTGAAGTTATTATCGCACCAACAAAAGGTCAGACGCGTAGTGTAGTTCGGGAGGAACTAGCACCATCGCAAACTGCTTTGTCAGTATCTGCAGTTCGTAGCGTGATCGTCAGAGCTGGAGCATCGATATTAAAGTTAGAATCAGATGAACTCGGGGCACAATCATCTTCCGCAACACAGATGACTCAAAAGTGTGATAAAAGACGTGAGAAGATGCAAAACCAGGCAATGATGTTCCCATTACGTGGTTCTGTATTTCACAAGACCAGATCCTCAGAACTTCCATCATGGAACTTTCTTCTCAGTCGTTGGAAGCTAGCACTTGATCTTTTCGGCCGAGTGTTTATGGATGACGTTGGTATGGAGCATGGGTCTGTTTTGCCCGAATTGAGAGGTTTTCCAGTTAAGGAAATGCGTTTCCGACGTCATATGGAAAAACTTCGTAACGGGCAACAGCGTGATTTGGTGCTTTGTAAGCTCGAGCGCAATCGTGAAAATTTAATAATACAAACATTTAAAGAATTAAATGCTCAATTTGGTACACAAAATCGTCGGGCTCAGCCACCCATAACATTTAATCGAGTTAAAGTGACCTTTAAAGATGAACCAGGTAAAGGGTCTGGTGTGGCCCGTAGTTTCTATACGTCCATTTCAGAAGCTTTATTAGCCAGCGCCAAATTACCCAATCTGGATTCGGTGCAAGTCGGAGGAAGTACGCAAAGTAAATACGGTGTACCGTTTGCAAGCATTCTTCGAAGTCGAACTGTATCGGGGTCTAGTCGTGATCCACCCACATTGCAGAGGCGTGGTACAGGTAGCAAAATATTATGGCGCACTGCTCGTGAGCGAAAATCTTTAAATATTGATGCTAGGCCCTACGCTCCAGCGGGTAGCACAGGTAAATCGTTTAAATTTATAATTCTTTTTTTATATAATTACGTATAAATATCATTTAAGATAATACTACTGAAAGCCCAAATGATCATTTGTCTGTACGCCTACAACAGCTAGGAGAGAGACTATTTCCTAAGGTAGATATAAAAACATAATTTTAAAATATCAAATGTTATTAATCAATATGTTTATTAGATCCAATCAATAAACCTAACGCATGCATCCAAGGTAACAGGCATGCTCCTGGAAATACCAACGCCTCAACTTCTGTCGGTATTATCTTCAGATGAAACCCTGAGACAAAAAGTTAACGAGGCTGTTGAAATAATATCTTTTAAGCAAAAGTCAGAAATAAATTTGCAAAATCAACAAAAAAAATCTCCATCTGCAGGGCTCATTGATCCGATTGAAGATGACAATGAACCACTGTTTTACTCGCCAGGTAAGCGTGGCTTTTACACTCCACGACAAGGACTTGCATCTTTTGAACGAATCAACGCATTTAGAAATATCGGCAGGTAAAACTAATTATTTGTATAAATCACCCATATATATTTAATATTAAATTTTTCTAACGTAGACTTATTGGACTTTGCTTATTGCAAAATGAATTGCTCCCATTGTTTCTTCAAAGACATGTTTTGAAATACATGCTAGGAAGAAAGATAAAATTTCATGACCTGGCATTTTTTGATCCTGTGCTGTATGAGTCATTTAGGCAAATCATCCAAAACGCACCAACGAAAGAAGGCGAAGAAAATATTAACCGAATGGAGCTTAGCTTTATGTAAGTTTTGTAGTTTTTTATTTTTCCCAATAATTAAAAGTATATCGTTTTTGCATTTAAGCATTGATTTAATGAAGGAGGAAGGGTGCGGCAACCGCGAATTAATCCCAGGAGGTCGCGATGTAGCCGTTACGTCAAGTAATATATTTGAGTATGTAAGACGATATACTGAGTATAGGCTTATTAAATCACAAGAAAAAGCACTTGAGGTAAAAGTTTAATATATTTACAAATCTAAATAATCTACAAATCTTTAAATTCACAGGCTTTAAAAGATGGTATTTTTGACGTTTTGCCAGACAATTGCATGAATAGCTTAACTGCCGAAGATGTTCGACTGCTTTTAAATGGAGTCGGTGATATCAATGTATCTACATTGATTTCCTATACCACTTTTAATGATGAGTCCAGTGAAGGACCTGATAAACTTTTAAAATTTAAAAGATGGTTCTGGAGTATTGTGGAAAAGATGAATACGCTGGAACGTCAAGATTTAGTATGTATAGATGTGGTAATCTGTTAGTTCACCTTAAAACTAGTTTAGGTTCATGTGATATCATTGTTGTGGTTGGTTCTTCTGACTCTGCTTTTGATTTTTCCTTGTCAATAATCGAATCCACGTTCGTTCACTGGCGTCTCTGAATTCAAAAAGTATGGACCCCTAGACTACTGCCTTCGTTGAAAAGGAGGATTCTAAAGACCAATTTCGTTCAGTTATTCTAATGGAAATTAATAAGTTGGACTCATTTATTAATTTTTTTTTATGTACTTAAATTGAAACATGCATTTAATGTAAATCAAATGTACATAGATATAACAAGATTTTGTAGAGGTTTCCGGCGAAAATGGAAAAGTTATATTAATGTAAATATATGAATTTCAGGTATACTTTTGGACTGGGTCACCGGCACTACCAGCTTCAGAAGAAGGGTTCCAGCCTTTACCGTCAGTTACAATACGACCTGCTGATGACTCGCATCTTCCAACTGCAAATACTTGTATATCTCGCCTTTATATACCATTATATTCCAGCAAATCAATTTTACGTAGTAAAATGCTGATGGCAATTAAATCGAAAAACTTTGGATTCGTTTGAGACAATTATTATTTTTCAATTTATGTTGATAATTGGCTTATTAAGAGTTTTTGTATTTAAAACAATTTGAGATATGACTATTCTACATTTGTAACCAATAACATATGATTGTATCCTTAAACTATTTTTTTAATTTTATTTTATAAAAGTTTCGTAACACAAGCAAAGATCCGGTCTATGATGAAAAAATAATATGGAAATTCCTGGATACAGTTCGACTGGATAAAAATCACTAAGAAACTCTTAAAAAAGCAAAGATTAACTTGTAGATGTTAGGGCAAATTTGCTTTTAATTTAACATTCATTTTAATATAAGATGTAACAAAATATATAAATATGTATATTAACCAGGGAATAAAACTTAAATGGTACTCATTATCCAAAATAAACGGTTTTTTATTGAATAATCACGATGTATCCTTTCAACTGTTGGTGACATAATCACTCAATACACAAATTAAAGAATGCCACATGAAGGTAAGTTAACCTACTATTAATGAAAGATTTAAATTTTGTTATTAAAAGATTTATACTATATTTGTATAATATAAAGCAGCTAAAAACACCCAAGTCGGTAGTGCTCGGTTAGAAGATACCATGGTTCTCTCAGCCAATTGAAGCCTATCTGAAAGCAAATTAATTTATATTTTAATTTTTTTATTGTTAATTTTTTAATTTTTAAACGACCTTGTACCCAAAGTATATTTTTTTTATTATTGACATTTCAAAAGTTGACTTATAACTAAACGTTAAAAAAGTTTCACTAAAAACTCATTGTTTATTTAATAAACAATAACTTCAATAACAATATCGTTTTTCCCGAAGAGGCTATATTAATCCGTCGTCCGATTTATCTGTATACCAGGAATACCTGACTGAATGGATTGGTTGACTGTTTTTGCGTTTAACAGCTTATTAAGAGTTTTTGTATTTGAAACAAGTAAGAAAGCTACAGTCGAGAGTGCTCGACCGTATGATACCCGCAACCCATTTCGAGAGAACAAAAAAAATTTTAATGATATTTTAACAACAAATATACCAAAAATATACTGAAACTTGTGTTTTGTATATATTTGAAAATAGCGGGAAGAAATCCACAACACCGACATGGTCACACTGTCAACTAAACAAACAAAAGCGCGAGCAGCTGCAAGTGAATTTTGCATATAAAATTGATTCATTAATAACTTCCTTGTTTTTAACTCGATCTCAACCAAATTCACAGGAATCATTGAGTCAATATAATTATTATTATGCATACCAAAATTCAATGCTATAGGTTCATTATTACGGCTTTTTCGGGGGCGGAAAGGGGCGTGGCAAAAATCTAAAATAAACTTGATCTGCGTAAGACCTACACGAATACTGTCACCAAATTTGATATCTCTAGGTCAATCACACACTTAAAACGTCCATATGCATTGGGAACAACAATTTTGATAAATAATTTCGCGAATAACTTTTGTTCTACTTATCCGATTTTTACCAAAATTACAGGGTATATTAAGAGTGTCAAGCGCAGATGGCTTACCAAATTACACATCATTACACAAAGAACTTTTGGAGTTATACGCGATTTACATAAAAAAAAACTTGACTTTTTCTAGATAAATGCTTATTGTGGGCGAAGGGGGCGTGGCATCCAACTTTTGAAATAAACTTGATCTGCGTAGGGTATGAAGGAACATTATGGCCAAATTTGGTGTCTCTATGTCTTATAGTCTCTGAGATCCAGGTGTTCATACAGACAGACAGACGGACAGACGGACAGACGGACATGGCTATATCGTCTCGGCTGTTGATGCTGATCAAGAATATATATACTTTATGGGGTCGGAGATGTCTCCTTCTGCCTGTTACATACATTTTCTGTTGGCACTAAGTCATAATACCCTTCTACCCTATGGGTAGCGGGTATAAAAATTTGAGATATGACTATTCCACATTTGTAACCAATAACACATGTTTGTATTCTCAACCTATTTTTTATACACGCTACCCAGGGAATTATAACTTAGTGCCAACAGAAGATGTATGTAACAGGCACAAGGAGGCATCTTCGACCCCATAAAGTATATATATTCTTGATCAGTGTCAACAGCCGAGACGATATAGCCATGTCCGTCTGTATGAACATCTAGATCTCAGAGACTGTAAGTCATAAAGACAAAATTTGGTACATAGGTTCCTGCATTCCTTACGCACATCAAGATTATTTCAAAAGTTAGATGCCACGCCCCCTTCGCCCACAATATTCATAAATCTAGAACAAGTCACGTTTTTTTTTATGCAAATCGCGAATAACTCCAAAAGTTCTTTGTGTAATGATGTGTTATTTGGTAAGCCATCTGTGCTTAATACTCTTAATATACCCTGTAATTTTGGTAAAAATCGGATAAGTAGAACAAAATTTATTTGTTAATTTATTTATCAAAATAATTGTGTCCAATGTATATGGACGTTTTAAGTGTGTAAATGACCTAGAGATATCAAATTTGGTGACAGTGTTCGTTCAGGTCTTACGCAGATCTAGTTTGTTTTAGATTTTTGCCACACGCCCCTTTCCGCCCCCAAAAACTGGAAAATCCGTAATAATAGACCTAGAGCACTGAATTTTGGTATGCATAATTATAGACTCAATGACTCGTGTGAATTTGGTTGAGATCGAATGAAAACAAGTAAGAAAGCTACAGTCGAGAGTGCTCGACCGTATGATACCCTCAACCCATTTCGAGAGAAAACAAAAAACTTAAATTATATTTTAACAAAAAATATACCACAGAATATACTGAAATTTGTTTTTTTGTTGTATATACATATTTTAAAGAAATCCATTAAATTCCGATATGGTCACACTGTCAACAAAACAAACAAAGTGCGAGCAGCTGCAAGTGAATTTTGCATATAAAATTGATTCTTGAATAACTTCCTTGTTTTTATTCGATCTCAACCAATTTGACAAGAATCATTGAGACTATAATTATTATTATGCATACCAAAATACTCTAGGTCTATTATTACGGCTTTTCCAGTTTTTGGGGACGGAAAGGGGCGTGGAAAATTCTGTCATCAAATTTGATAAAGTTAGTTTGATAAGTTATTAAATAACTTTTGTTCTACTAATAAGTTTTTTACCAAAATTACAGCGTATATTAAGGGTATTAAGCACAGATGGCTTAGCACATTATACATCATAACACAAAGAACTTTTGGAGTTATACGCGATTTATCTAAAAAACGTGACTTGTTCTAGATTTATGCATATTGTGTGCGAAGGGGAGGTGGCATCCAACTTTTGAAATAAACTTGATCTGCGTAATGAATGCAGGAGCCTATGTACTAAATTTGGTGTCTCCATGTCTTATAATCTCTGAGATCTAGGTGTTCATACAGACAGACAGACGGACATGACTATATCGTCTCGGCTGTTGACACTGATCAAGGGGATCGGAAATGGCTCCTTCTGCCTGTTACATACATTTTCAGTTGGCACTAAGTTATAATACCCTACACCCTATGGTACACGAGGGCTATATGAAAATCGAAATAGGGAGCCATTCCTTTTCAGAAAACTCCCTTTTCTGACCAAAAAGCATATGTACATATGACACATAAACACAGCGAAAACTGGAACTATGTCCTGTGGTCCGACGAGACAAAGATAAATTTGTTTGAAAATAACGGAAAACCCCTAGTTAGGATTCCCAAATATGTTCTTTATGATCCGTAACACACTGAACACCGTTAAGCAAGGGGAGGCAATTTAACGCTGTGAGGATTTTTATCCGCTTCATGCATTGCACTATGGTCCAGATGACCTCTTTTTGTGCCATAAAGTCAATTTAGAAAAGTTAAAATATTACCGCGAGTTTGATGGCGTTGCATCAGAAAAAGAAACACAGCTGTTTATTTGGAAAAGCTAGTGCAGTAGAAAAATTCAGATTACATTGCAATTATCAATTTCAAATAAATTAAAAAAAAAAAGAATTCTGATCCAATTTTAATGATGGGTTTTAATAAGTGGGGCTTGTACTACGTGTTTCGTGAAGTCAAATGAAGCTAGTCATTGTGATGTCTTTGTAATTTAATTTAAAGTGAGTCGTCTCATATTCAAGAAGGCGTACAAAATGAGTCCAAGCTTAAAACCAATTGTATATTTTAGATTAATCTATTCTTGTTTTATTGCATATAGTAGGAATTCCCACTTTTGACCACATTTCTTCGAATTGCATTTTTAGATCATAACCTCAATTACAACAATGCAGAATATTTGGCTTATGCCAATGTTTGTTGAGAAAAAATGGTATACCGCCGGACTATTTTTTAAACTTTTTTGATGCGGTATTATTTGATTGTTGGATGTTTAAATGAAAAGTCGTACATTTGACAAAAAAAATTCGCAAAAAAAAAACTTGATCATTTATAACTCATCTAAAATCGTTTTAATGAAGAAGGTATGACTCAAATAATATAAGTAAACTTTACTTCAATTATTAAATACCAAAACACCCGTGATGTGTAATTTTAAAGTAGGTATGAAAAGTTTTGACTAGTTAACGGGACCGTAGAGAATATGTTGTAGTTTGGTGAACAATAATTTGCTAATAATGATAATTATCTTGATTTTAACGATCATTATGAACTTTGAAACGATGAATAAGGTTGAACAGAATGTGTGTACATACAATAAATATTGAAAATGAATTATTAAAACTTTAAAATTAAAGCACTGCTGTATACGAGCAAATTATTTGTAATAGTAACAAAATATTTTTTTTATACCCGCTACCCATAGGGTAGAAGGATATTCTAACTTAGTTCCAACAGAAAATGCATGTAACAGGCAGAAGGAGGCACCGACCCCATAAAGTATATATATTCTTGATCAGTGCCAACAGCCGAGACGATATAGCCGTGTCCGTCTGTCTGTCTGTATGAACACCTAGATCTCAGTGACTTTAAAACATAGAGACACCAAATTTGGTACATAGGCTCCTGCATTCATTACGTAGATCAAGTTTATTTGAAAAGTTCGATGCAACAAGTCACGATTATTTTTTAAATCGCGAATAGCTCCAGTGTGTGCAATGATGTGTAATTTGGTAAGCCATCTGTGCTTATTATGATGATTAGTAGTATTAATTTGTTAAATTATTTATCAAAAGAGTTGTGCCCAATGCAAATGGACGTTTTAAGTGTGTGAATGACCCAGATATATAAAGTTCGGTTTAGATTTTTACAACACCCCTTTTTGCCCCCGAAAACTGTACATAATGTATGCATACTAATTATAGTCTCAATGATTTCCGTGAATTTGGTTGGGATCGAATGAGGAACATGCAAGTTATTAAAGAATCAATTATATAGGGCAAAATTCATCTTGCATCTGCTCGCTTTGATTGTTTAGTTGACAGTGTGATCATGTCGGTATATTATGAATTTTTCAAATATGTATAACAAAACAAATTTAAGTATATTTCTTTGTTAATTTTGCTTGTTCAAATATCATTGTTTTTTTGTTTTCTCTCGAAATGGGCTTGCGGGTATCATACGGTCGAGCACTCTCGACCGTAGCTTTCTTACTTGTTTTTTTTCTTTTAATTATTTAAAGTCGACTATGAACAGTCGACATTGAAGAAATTATAATATAAAATTATGACGAGAAGAGTTAAATTATGTTAAAAAATTATAATAAAAAAAAACATAATTCAATTAAAATTAAAATCTCTGGAGGTATTTAAGCAATATTAATCTAAACCAGCATTCGCTGCATGGATTGGGGAAAACCCAGGAAAAATCCAATCAGGTCATATGATAGGTTAGTTAACTAGTATTTTATTTTTGTTTTATTTTCCAATACCATGTTAGTTGCTAGTTATTGTTAGCCAAGAATGATAGAATACAATTTTTAATATATAGAAGAGATGCATCGGCCTGGAAAACACAGTAGTGTCGGTTGTAGTCAGCACAGATAACTCGAAAAGGTTCATGTTAAGAATAGTTAGTAGAACAGAGGTTAAGGGATAAAGGTGTGAAGTTACGCATATGTCTAACAGGGAAGGAAAAGTTTATATTCCTAAGAAGGTATGAAGAATCTATATCACTCTATATTTGTGATTTAAGTATTGTGGTGACCAAATACAAGAACTGTATTCCAGAACTGACAACGAAACAAAAAAAAGCTTTGTCGTTGAAGGGCCATCAAATTTCTTTGCCATCGTTTGATGAGTCGCTTTGTTGACAGTAATTTAAATGTGTTTGTCAAACTTTTGCCTATGATCTAAAAAAAACTCCTGAATCTTTCACATCGTCTACTCTAATCAGAGAGCATAATTACTCATGTTAGCGGAGCTTCTGTAAAACGACATAACCTTACATTTCAAACAATTTAGTAATAGAAATATAATAATATAATAATAATAAGAACGATCAAAATCAGCTTGCAATAGAGAGTTAGAAGCTATATTATTATAAGTTAGGCAAATCTTGACATCATCAGCATACATTAAAAAATCAGAATGTAAAATAACATTGGGAAGATAGTTAATGAAAAGATTAAAAAGAAGAGAACCGAGATGACTACCCCGAGGAACACCTAAACACCTTAAATATTACTGTCTGAGTTAAATTATTAAGATAGGCAGATACCCATTACAGAAAATTATATGAAAATGCTATCATGTTTAATTTTTTAACTAAAAGAAAATGGTTAACAGAGTCAAAAGCTTTACTAAGGTCAGTATAAATAACATCAGTCTGCAACTTATTCTGAAAACCTTTGATTACTAGTGAAGAAAACTAATAGGTTGGAAGTCATAGATCTCTGTTGGAAGGTAGAGACAATAGATCTACTAAGATAACTAAATTGAGATGTAATAATTTTCTCAAAGATTTTCGGTATTTCGGACAATTTGGAAATAGCTCTATAATTATTAGCGTTATGTTTTGAACCATTTTTATGAAAGGGGTTTATGAATTAATCCTTCCATATAGTAGGGAATGAGCCAGACTCAACAGACGTAATAAATAATTTATGTAATAGTAAATGTAATGATTCTGCACAATACCTAAGTACACAGCCTGAAATACCATCTGGACCGAATGAAAATACAGGTTTTATTTGCTTTATTCGCTTAAAACGGAGCTTACAGTGATCACAGGTTCGGAATAAAGTTTGACTTTTGCAAGTTAGAGGGATAAGCTATATAAGGTGAGTAGTTGCCAACTGAGTAAGTAGATTGAAAGAAGTCTGCAAAAAGATGCATGCAGTCTTATTTTGAAATGAAAATTAGAAAGGTAGTGAAGAACATTTATTGTTATCTCCGCAATATTCATAAATTATTTCTTGAGTCTTACAATTTAAGCAAGTACATATTTGAATGTATGCGAACACCGCTACCGCATAGTTAACAAATTCTCTTACCACCTCTAACAGAAAACCGATGTGTACAATTTAGATTTCTAATAATTGACTATAAAAATGTTTTTATAAAGTTTATTTATTTATAGATCTAGCTTAATAATGATAAAATTATAAGCTAGTTTTTATTTTTCTGCTATGGCAGCGTAGGCCTTCAGCACTATGTTCTTATAATTGTGACTTATACTTAACAAATATTTACATTATTTACATTGATTTCTATGACTATTATTTATATTATTATTTATTTATTTATTTTATATAGATGTTGGCACTTTATGTAAGCACTCGCAGAAATTCAATAGAATTTTTGCACCACTTGAATAGAACATTGCATTTAATTTGATTGGTATCGTTGGCACGTGCACATAAATTTTGGTGTACTCCTGGAAAGAGCCTGGTGTCTTATCATAACTCTGCGGCATCGAACAGAACATTTTGATGTGGTGCTCTCCCTGTCGTCGCTGAGATGCGCAGTCTCCACTGTCGATCGCGTGTTTACGAGCACAGCTTCCGTTTTGTGTGCAGCTAGCTCGAGTCCTACGGAGATAAGCAAGTCCGAGATGCTCTCGATTGCTGTAGTGCATGATGATTTCACTTCTCTCTTTCCGACAACTGAGAGTGCCACATCGTCTGCAAACCACTTTAGGTTGCAGCCTTTTGGTAACATCAGTCGTAGGACTCCATCATATACTATGTTCCATAATAATGCGCCTATCACAGATCCTTGGACGCCTGCCGAGATGTGATGAAAGCACAGTCCAGTCTCCGTGTCACAGCTCAACATTCTTCCATTAGATAGCTTCTGTCCATTGTCTGCAGGTACTGGGGGAAATGCCATCGGCTCATTCAGTTGATGATACAGAATTAAATACGTTTTTGATGTCATTGGTGACAATCAGGCAGTATTTCTTCTTGCCGCCCTTCCATCGAGTGTCCTCAGCTGCATTTGAGGAGATTTGAACGACTCTGCCAATGGCGTCAAGTGTTGAAGCCTTTACGGAAGCCGTATTGTTTAGGAGACAATCCACCAACTTCGCAGATAGCATGTTGTAGGCTTGTGCAGATGATTTGCTCTAGGGCCTTGCCCTTCGGGTCAATCAAACATATCGGTCGTTATGACGCAGGTTCATTTGGTGGTTTGCTTAGCTTCGGTAGGAGTGCGAGATGCTGGGTTTTACATTGCGTTGGGAAAAACCCTTTGCGAAGGCACTGCGTGTACAGCAGAGCAAAACATTTGTGGCTTCCAGCACATCGCCAGCTTCACCGCGCGGTTAAGAATTCCGTCCGAGCCAGGTGCTTAGTGCAAGGGCATTCTGCGGGCCACTGATCCGAGCTCATCCACTGTAACTGGCACTACTGCGAAGGGTGTTGAGTGTGTTTCACTATGGAGCACTGGCACTTCCTGCACTACATGGGAACGGTGCCTCGATGATACTCTTAAGTTGTTCCTGATCAGAGGGTGAACAAGCGTCATTGGCGTTTAGTCGCTCCGTGACTGGCCTATATGTCCTACCCCATGGATCACCATCGGCAGAATCACACAGCTGGAGAAAGCATTCACGCTTGCCCATTCTTATCAAGGGCAGGTTCGACCAATCGTGGTAATTTCTTCTTCCAACGTCATAAACACTACAAGGAGCGCGTCGCCTTTTGCTACTGTATCCGAGCTTCTGCTTTTGACGTTTCGCTTCTTCACTCCTGAGCCCAAGCATTGACGGCCTGAGGTCCCTAGCGTCATCAACTAGCTTGTCTATGGCGGCTGCGAAACTGTGTCCGCTAAGACTAGGCGGAAAGTAGCAGCTGTAGACCCATACTTACGATAGCCTAGCTCTCACAAAATGGATGAAGGCAGCGCATAGTCTTAACGGTGACCTTTCGCAGGACCATATTGCCGCTATGGTGGTAGTGCTATTGATCCGTCTTTTGTGGAACAATATGGCTCGCTAATACTTGCGACATCTATGTTTGTGTGAGCAGATCGTTAGCAGCCTCGCAGGGGTTTAGATTTATTTGGTAAAATCTAAACATGATCTGTCGATTTTTGATTTATGCGCACCAACGCCATCTACCATTTGTGGCTTCCTGCGATATGATTGTGTGGCTTATTAGTGTCTTTAATTGAAGTATATGTATTTAATTGACAAAAATTAAAATCTGGCATGACACTTAATTGGAGACGGAGAAAGTCCAAGCCTACAGTTAAAGCGACCTATTCAAGTGGTGCAAAAAGAAGACTCAACAAATGTTTTACTTATTGTTAACAATGTTTTTTGGATACCTAAAACTATTGAAAAATTTTGTAAGATGGCTTGGTTTAGTAGCAATTAACTATAGAAAAGCAGTGTAGATTTGCCCATTGGGCTATTTGTTCTGAATGAAATATCAAAGATAAAAGCTGGAATGCAGATATTAACTTTTACAATATCGTCGTGCAGACGACGTTTCCCAAAACATTGATTAAAATGCATTGTAGGTTAAGCTACAGACATAATACTGAAGTATTAATAGTAATATGGAAGTGTTTTAATTATTTCGGTGCTGGTTTGAAGATATTTTAAAATTTTAACTCTTGGTTAATTGTGCACAGTGGTTTAATAATTATTCATTATGTTATATCGTTTGTTTTTATCTTTATTTAGACGGAAAATGTGTTTCATCCCAAGTCCGTGACTCTTAACATTTTTGAAAAGGTTGAGCTTATATCTGCGAATTTTATCAGATGTTCCGTTGTAACTGAGTCAAATCGGGTGGCCACTTGGATGGATGAACAGTTGGGATATTTGGGAGCAAAGTTAGAGCACACTGCAATAGCTTTTAATGAGTTCAACATCGACCCAATTTCAACAATCCACGTGTGCTCCTTATACACCGCAGTTCGCACCGATAATAATAACATTTATTGGTGGGGTGTACTACCATTTGATCAACGAAGGTATCTATGGGATAAATTTCGAACAAAGACCAAAAAACCATTCAAAGTGGTTGCTGCTGAAATAAACGTAGGATCACAAGTAATAATGAAGAAGTGTCCCATATACCAAACTGGGTCAATTGGATTCACCTGCACAAATGGTCTTCCAAAAATTGGACAGTTATTAAACTCTGTGTGGGATTTCTCAGATGTTTGCCGAATGAAGATTCTAAATATCGGTACAAATTTGGGATCAGATAAAACTCAAGTAGCAGTGGCAATATCCAACACTGATAAAGATATACCGAAGGTTGCCCAAACTCTACAAGCTACAACTTCTAGCAAGAGTGGACAATTGAATTCATCAAGCAAAGAATCAACTGATCGCATCGATATGCCTCCCCCGCCCTCGCCAGCTTCTAGTACTTGCAGCGATACCGGAAGTGTCACATCACACAAGCGAACTAAACGAATGAATACTAAGGAGGATAGTACCAATTTTCAAGAAGGCAGAAAGGATGAAGAGCTATGGCAACTAAGAGATGTGGTTTTTGTGGAGGACAAAGTCGGACCGATTGGAAAAGTTCTTAAAGTTGATGGCGAGTATGTGGCAGTCAAATTTCCTCAACTGAATTCCTCCAGTAACGCCGGGATGGGATCTGGAACAAAGGATGAAGGAAAAGAGGATGATTGGCAACTATGCCGACTGTTGCGACGTGAAGACGTGCAAGTATTTAGGTCAGGACTATCATCACGTGGCCCGGATTGGCTTCAAAAGCAACCAAAAAAAATCAATATTAGTGCTGATTTGTCCAACTCACAGTTGCTCACAATATCAGTCGATACACGTGGCGTTCATGTTATCAAAAAAGTATTTGGCAAAATCCATTACAGTCTATATAATCTGTACAACAGCAAACAAGAGCAAAACTGTCAATTTCCTACAGATTGCGTTTCATTTATGGGCTCATCATCTAGTAACATTTCAATGTCGTGCAACAATGATTGCAATGGCAACAGCAGTACAATAGTGCTCCGTGATGGAAACGGAGCACTTTATCCACTAGCAAAAGATTGTATTGGTTCGATTAAAGATCCTCAATGGTTTGATTTGCCACCTGTTAAATCGGTTACCATGGCAACTATATCGCTACCGCCGTTACCATCATGCAGCAATTTAAAATCAAAGGTTTGCATGACGGCACTGCTCTTTGTAAGCCAAAAATTAATGCCGCATATAATGCGATGTGATGTTAAAAACTGCATAGCTGTGCTAAAGCGTTTGGAAGAAGAAGACCGTAAGGAGACACTGGCTATTGTAGAAGAGCACTGTGACGGTAACAGGAACATATTTCATGCATGTGTCATAATGTGTGCGCCAACTTCCAACAAAGATCCTCAATATTCGTCACAAGATTTTGTCACTACTACTAGCTCGGAAAAAAAGAGTCATACGTCCAGCTCCGGGGTTTCGGTGCCACGCAGTGGACCTGGGTCCTCATTAGCCTATAGCAGCGCTTTTGCAGGAAATGGAAACTTTAACGAAAACTCGAGTTTTGCAACAGTATCCGCAAGCAGCATCAGCTCACCATCTACGTCAAGGGAAAATCGCATAAGCCTACGTGATATGATGCAGCGTCTGATCAATACTGAACAACAATCCGATCAAAACAATCAACAGACATCAACTAGTGTTGGGGAGGATCACACTTATGTCCCAATGGCCTGGTCAGTTGAATCGGGGGGATCTGCCAACAATCTTAGTACGTCAGCAGCAGCTCAAAATGTAGCTGATATAGGGGATGATGACCTTCAAAAAATATTGCCTTCATCATCGGAGACAAAAATGGGAAGTCCAAATTATACGTTTGATGTAATACAACGACGGGAATACGCCATCATCATACTTCAGCATATGTG
Source organism: Drosophila ustulata (assembly GCA_035047365.1). NCBI lineage: Eukaryota > Metazoa > Arthropoda > Insecta > Diptera > Drosophilidae > Drosophila > Drosophila ustulata. The sequence goes on from JAWNPT010000009.1 coordinate 1,577,544, forward strand.
TTCGAGTGGTGCGTTGCGTCCTTATCTCTATCAGATGCTAAGTGCCAAGGATGCTCAGGGTCAGACAGCGTTCATGTTATCCGTTTCATCACGCGCTTATGAGGCTGGTATAATTCTTTTGAACACAATTCTCAGTGTTGCGGATCAAGACTCACAGTTAAAAGATGCCATGGTTTTCCCTACTGGCTCTCCAGCGGATCAATCACCCTTGCACGTTATTTGTTACAACGATACATGTTCGTTCACTTGGACGGGAGCGGATCACATCAATCAAAATATTTTTGAATGCAAAACATGTGGACTGACTGGCTCTCTTTGTTGCTGTACAGAATGCGCCCGCGTCTGCCATAAGGGTCATGATTGTAAGCTTAAACGCACAGCGCCGACAGCATATTGCGATTGCTGGGAAAAATGCAAATGTAAGGCTCTTATTGCTGGCAATCTTACTAAGCGTTTTGCATTGCTTTGCAAACTGGTCTCTTGCACTGATTTGGTTGGCAAATTTAATGCCAAAGGCGAATCGATATTGTTATTCCTCATACAGACAGTTGGTCGACAGATCGTAGAGCAACGTCAATATCGCTTTAACGTTAGAGTGCGCAGTAATGTTGTTGGTAATAATACGAGCAACGCCAATGGCAGCAACACTGTTATAGCGAATCGAAAGTCTTCATCTCTAGACATAGACAGCGAAATGCCAGATCATGATCTTGAGCCGCCAAAATTTGCAAGAAAAGCTCTAGAACGACTATTAATCGATTGGCAGGCTGTACGCTCAATGATAATGAGCGGTGCCGAAAGAAACGAGCCTCCTCTTAATATACAAAATGACAGCGCGAATTCGAGCACTTTTAACGTTTTTATGCAGTCACAGCAAGGGTCGACATTACTGGACAAGTTCACACATAACTTGATAGTAAAGTGTACTAATGATCATCTAGATACGCTGTTGCAAACTTTAGTACGCGAACTGCAAAACTATGTAATTGCCGATCGCTGCAAAGACGCCGAGGAGGTCGCGCGACGTTTTGTACGATCAGTGGCCAGAGTTTTTGTTATTTTTAATTTGGAGAAACAGCCAAATCCAGAGAAACGCAAAAGTCACACATCATGTAGCAAATACGTGCAAAGTTGCATTAAGGTTTTTCAAACACTCCACAAAATATCAATTGAAGAACTATGTGAAGTATCTGAGGCCCTTATTGCTCCAGTAAGACTTGGTGTCGTACGACCTACAGCACCTTTTGCCATGTCGTCATCCAACCTTGATGTAAGTTATTGCATATTCAAGTTGTTTTTATTACTGTACCATCAATGTTTTAATTATTTTTTTGTGCACCCGCTACCCTTAGGATAGAAGGATGTTTTGATATAGTGACAAAAGAAAATGTATGTAACAGCCAAAAGAACGTATCTTTGCCCTGATAAAATTTATATATTCTTGATCAGCGTTAATAGAAGAGACGATTAAGCCATGTCCGTCTATCCGTATGAACACCTAGATCACAGAGTCTACCACGCTTCAAAATTAAGCAAATGTTTCCGTCTTCAAAAATTACAAAAACTACTAAAAAATATATTTGCTGTATATCTGTAATATTTGGCACGCGTTGGTCAAGTAAAATCGCGTGATAAGCATGGAAGATATAAGCCAAAAATAGTGTTATTTTAAAGTGCGCAGTGATTGGAGCATACCTCCGCGATTCACGCTTGCCTGGGACGTTTACAAATTCTTTTTTTTAAGCATGTTTACCAGCCCGCGCTCTCCAAAAGTGGGTAGCGGATATTTGACAGTAGAGCACACTCGACTGTAGCTCTCTTACTTGTTATTTTCTCACTTGAAACGAATTTGCAGAATTCTGATGATTTATTCACCGTTGAGCCATTAGCGCCATCTAGTATTGAAATTAACGACCAAATCGTACACGATGTAAACAACGTTCAGAATTCAAACTACAGTGGACAGCAAAACTATGATGTAGTTGGCATGGATAGTATGTATACAATTCTATTCTATTTTTAAGCAAACTTCATAATTGAAAAAAAAACTACTTTAGACCTTAGAGACCCTTCGGAGTCGGAAGAAATTCCCAATCGAGATAATAACATAAGTAGTCATGACGACGACTTAATAGAGAATCAACGCAATGAAGAAGCTATGCAGGATGATGAAAGTGATAACGATTTCACATTTAATGATGCCGAAACAGAGTCAGACTCGGATGACAACCACAGCAATCAAGATCCACAAAGAAGCGTTCAAACTCGCGCCATTGTTGGTTCAGAAACAGGTGATATTTATATCTCCCAATATCGAATAACCACACTCTAAAAATCCCCAAAACTAATATTTATTCAATCCTGATTGCAGACATTGGAGTTCTTTTTCTGGAAGACGATTCTGGAGATTCCTCTGCTCAAGAGGAAGATGGCTCCGAAGATGGCGAGTCGGATGATCAGTCTGATGAATTTAGTTTTAATGATCAACAACTCGAACGCCGCAACACAAACCCGAATCACACTTCACAAACAATGCAATGGGCAATCAGAAGTCGCGAAAATGCTCGACCTTCAGTTCGCGTCCCAACTGGATCCAATCTCGTCTTTATTGACCCCATGGCATTGCGGCGAACAACTGTGCCAGCCAGTAGTACTACTGTTAATGCACCAACATCTGAGTCTCACACAATGGCAACAACGGCAAGCAACTTGGGGAGAGCTTTTGGTATTACAATTCGTCAAATTTCCGAGCTTTTGGGAATTATGACATATAATATGATGAATGATATTGAAACCTCGCTTAAAATTCACATAGAGGAAGCCATTGCTGTCCAGGTAATCATATATACTAAAACAAATGTATAATACCTAACTGCTATTGTCATTAAAGGCGTTTGTTGAAAAACGTTTGAAACCAACTTGGGACTGGATGTTTACCGTAATGGACGGAACAGAAGCTCAACTGAAATTCGGAGCATATTTGGCGAATTACACAGATCCAAATCATCCATTGCATCCGCTAAATCTTAGTGCACAAGCTACAACAAATCAATCGTCGTCGACCCCAACTTCCACAACCGTGGGAGTAAACGTAATGGGTAATACCATTTTAAATTAAATAATTATATGAATTATATTTACTAAATTATGTATTCTTTATTTTATTTCGTAGGATCAAGTTCCCGAAGAGACTTCTTCACATATTGTCTTTCATTAATGCGCGCTCATACGTCGGAGCATAGGGACGCGCTGCCCGTTCTAGATATAACCGCATTGCGGCATATTGCTTATGTGCTTGATGCTTTTGTTTTCTATATGCGTAACGACACTAGCTTTTATGATAAGAACGATTCTATTTCTGGTCGAGTTAACAATTTGTCGAATTCGTGTGAAAATTATGATACTGACGACGAATTAAGTAATCTAGATGATTTAAATGCTGATAACAGACAATGTCATTCAAATATAGGCACACGAAAGCACGCATTCTTTACCAGATCTGACTCTACGCTCAGCTTAGGTTGTTCGGCTCCCGACGGATTTGATTTACCTCTTGATATGGCTATGCCGCTTGCTGACAAGCCGCACTTGCTACAGCCAAATTCAAAACGACAAGAGCTATTTGCTAATCTACCATTGCATGGTACCATTACTGCTTTCAAACACAACAGTAAAAAAGACGTACATCAGGGTTCTATTGACCAACCTCCCACACGGCTTGGATTTTCGAATTTCATGAAAATAGATACTACGGATAAAAGAAATGCAGAAATGCTTTCAGCTATGTCAGATTCAAGCACAGAAATTATTGAGACAAAGGAAGAATGTTACGCATATAAGGACGGTGATACAGCAGATTCAAATATATACTTACAGTTGAAGAAAAAACAGTGCTTAGACGAGTCGAACTCACTTGGAATAAAAGGTAAATTATTATTATTATATTTTCTTAAGGTAGAACGTAAAAAATAATGTGTTTTTACCATTTTTTTCTTCTATCCGACTTCATAAATTCGTATATATAAACAAACACAAAAACAATTTAGTGAAGTTTTAAAGAAAAAAAGTAAACTTAAACAAAGATGTAAAAATCCAAACACTTACAAAAATTGTTTTTAAAAATATGTAATCAAACAAAGAAGACAATGTATTTGTTAAAAAAAAGACAGTTTGAATCATTTCAATGTAAGATTGAGACCCCCGAAATTTGAAATCGAAAAATAGCTATTAAAAGTTTTCGTTGAGCATATTGAGAAAGACTGATGCTTGCATGCTTTCAGCTTTGTATTATTAATAATAATTCGTGTAAGCTTCTGAAATATATCATACATATATATCCCCTTTTACATCATCCGAGACAATTATCTATGATAGCGGCCGTTTACTGCTGTCGTCGTCTCTTGCGTTTGCCTATTCTCATAAATTTTGGTGGGCGGCTAATCGCGTGTTCAAATGCAAAAACAATAATAAATAAAAAAAATACTTTTCGAGACAAACGAGAATCGTAAATTCCAAGGTCTTGGAGTGCGTTTCGAGGTTTAATGATTTTCTAATCATTGTTGCTGCATGAAATTTTTAATTTCGTACCCACTGCTGATTTAAAACAGCAATTCTGCTGATTGTCTTTAGTCGGTTTAATAATTCATCAAATTACAATTTTTCTTGCTTTTTACTTGTATTAAGATAGGAATTTAACGTCAACTACATTAGTTTTCTTTTTTTCACCATAATTCTCATTCTGTCTTATTATATTAAATGTATGTATATATATATGTATATCATCAGGTAATAAATATGTTGATGATTTGGATGGAGGAGATATTCAAATGACCGATGATACCGCGGGATCCAGTACAGCGTCAGATCATTTGAAAACAACTCGTCCTGAAGTTATTATCGCACCAACAAAAGGTCAGACGCGTAGTGTAGTTCGGGAGGAACTAGCACCATCGCAAACTGCTTTGTCAGTATCTGCAGTTCGTAGCATGATCGTCAGAGCTGGAGCATCGATATTAAAGTTAGAATCAGATGAACTCGGGGCACAATCATCTTCCGCAACACAGATGACTCAAAAGTGTGATAAAAGTCGTGAGAAGATGCAAAACCAGGCAATGATGTTCCCATTACGTGGTTCTGTATTTCACAAGACCAGATCCTCAGAACTTCCATCATGGAACTTTCTTCTCAGTCGTTGGAAGCTAGCACTTGATCTTTTCGGCCGAGTGTTTATGGATGACGTTGGTATGGAGCATGGGTCTGTTTTGCCCGAATTGAGAGGTTTTCCAGTTAAGGAAATGCGTTTCCGACGTCATATGGAAAAACTTCGTAACGGGCAACAGCGTGATTTGGTGCTTTGTAAGCTCGAGCGCAATCGTGAAAATTTAATAATACAAACATTTAAAGAATTAAATGCTCAATTTGGTACACAAAATCGTCGGGCTCAGCCACCCATAACATTTAATCGAGTTAAAGTGACCTTTAAAGATGAACCAGGTGAAGGGTCTGGTGTGGCCCGTAGTTTCTATACGTCCATTTCAGAAGCTTTATTAGCCAGCGCCAAATTACCCAATCTGGATTCGGTGCAAGTCGGAGGAAGTACGCAAAGTAAATACGGTGTACCGTTTGCAAGCATTCTCCGAAGTCGAACTGTATCGGGGTCTAGTCGTGATCCACCCACATTGCAGAGGCGTGGTACAGGTAGCAAAATATTATGGCGCACTGCTCGTGAGCGAAAATCTTTAAATATTGATGCTAGGCCCTACGCTCCAGCGGGTAGCACAGGTAAATCGTTTAAATTTATAATTCTTTTTTTATATAAATAATTTTATATACATAATTTTAAAATATCAAATGTTATTAATCAATATGTTTATTAGATCCAATCAATAAACCTAACGCATGCATCCAAGGTAACAGGCATGCTCCTGGAAATACCAACGCCTCAACTTCTGTCGGTATTATCTTCAGATGAAACCCTGAGACAAAAAGTTAACGAGGCTGTTGAAATAATATCTTTTAAGCAAAAGTCAGAAATAAATTTGCAAAATCAACAAAAAAATCTCCATCTGCAGGGCTCATTGATCCGATTGAAGATGACAATGAACCACTGTTTTACTCGCCAGGTAAGCGTGGCTTTTACACTCCACGACAAGGACTTGCATCTTTTGAACGAATCAACGCATTTAGAAATATCGGCAGGTAAAACTAATTATTTGTATAAATCACCCATATATATTTAATATTAAATTTTTCTAACGTAGACTTATTGGACTTTGCTTATTGCAAAATGAATTGCTCCCATTGTTTCTTCAAAGACATGTTTTGAAATACATGCTAGGAAGAAAGATAAAATTTCATGACCTGGCATTTTTTGATCCTGTGCTGTATGAGTCATTTAGGCAAATCATCCAAAACGCATCAACGAAAGAAGGCGAAGAAAATATTAACCGAATGGAGCTTAGCTTTGTGTAAGTTTTGTAGTTTTTTTTAATTTTCCCAATAATTAAAAGTATATCGTTTTTGCATTTAAGCATTGATTTAATGAAGGAGGAAGGGTGCGGCAACCGCGAATTAATCCCAGGAGGTCGCGATGTAGCCGTTACGTTAAGTAATATATTTGAGTATGTAAGACGATATACTGAGTATAGGCTTATTAAATCACAAGAAAAAGCACTTGAGGTAAAAGTTTAATATATTTACAAATCTAAATAATCTACAAATCTTTAAATTCACAGGCTTTAAAAGATGGTATTTTTGACGTTTTGCCAGACAATTGCATGAATAGCTTAACTGCCGAAGATGTTCGACTGCTTTTAAATGGAGTCGGTGATATCAATGTATCTACATTGATTTCCTATACCACTTTTAATGATGAGTCCAGTGAAGGACCTGATAAACTTTTAAAATTTAAAAGATGGTTCTGGAGTATTGTGGAAAAGATGAATACGCTGGAACGTCAAGATTTAGTATGTATAGATGTGGTAATCTGTTAGTTCACCTTAAAACTAGTTTAGGTTCATGTGATATCATTGTTGTGGTTGGTTCTTCTGACTCTGCTTTTGATTTTTCCTTGTCAATAATCGAATCCACGTTCGTTCACTGGCGTCTCTGAATTCAAAAAGTATGGACCCCTAGACTACTGCCTTCGTTGAAAAGGAGGATTCTAAAGACCAATTTCGTTCAGTTATTCTAATGGAAATTAATAAGTTGGACTCATTTATTAATTTTTTTTTATGTACTTAAATTGAAACATGTATTTAATGTAAATCAAATGTACATAGATATAACAAGATTTTGTAGAGGTTTCCGGCGAAAATGGAAAAGTTATATTAATGTAAATATATGAATTTCAGGTATACTTTTGGACTGGGTCACCGGCACTACCAGCTTCAGAAGAAGGGTTCCAGCCTTTACCGTCAGTTACAATACGACCTGCTGATGACTCGCATCTTCCAACTGCAAATACTTGTATATCTCGCCTTTATATACCATTATATTCCAGCAAATCAATTTTACGTAGTAAAATGCTGATGGCAATCGAAAAACTTTGGATTCGTTTGAGACAATTATTATTTTTCAATTTATGTTGATAATTGGCTTATTAAGAGTTTTTGTATTTAAAACAATTTGAGATATGACTATTCTACATTTGTAACCAATAACATATGATTGTATCCTTAAACTATTTTTTTAATTTTATTTTATAAAAGTTTCGTAACACAAGCAAAGATCCGGTCTATGATGAAAAAATAATATGGAAATTCCTGGATACAGTTCGACTGGATAAAAATCACTAAGAAACTCTTAAAAAAGCAAAGATTAACTTGTAGATGTAAGGCAAATTTGCTTTTAATTTAACATTCATTTTAATATAAGATGTAACAAAATATATAAATATGTATACTAACCAGGGAATAAAACTTAAATGGTACTCATTATCCAAAATAAACGGTTTTTTATTGAATAATCACGATGTATCCTTTCAACTGTTGGTGACATAATCACTCAATACACAAATTAAAGAATGCCACATGAAGGTAAGTTAACCTACTATTAATGAAAGATTTAAATTTTGTTATTAAAAGATTTATACTATATTTGTATAATATAAAGCAGCTAAAAACACCCAAGTCGGTAGTGCTCGGTTAGAAGATACCATGGTTCTCTCAGCCAATTGAAGCCTATCTGAAAGCAAATTAATTTATATTTTAATTTTTTTATTGTTAATTTTTTAATTTTTAAACGACCTTGTACCCAAAGTATATTTTTTTTATTATTGACATTTCAAAAGTTGACTTATAACTAAACGTTAAAAAAGTTTCACTAAAAACTCATTGTTTATTTAATAAACAATAACTTCAATAACAATATCGTTTTTCCCGAAGAGGCTATATTAATCCGTCGTCCGATTTATCTGTATACCAGGAATACCTGACTGAATGGATTGGTTGACTGTTTTTGCGTTTAACAGCTTATTAAGAGTTTTTGTATTTGAAAAAATTTGAGATATGACTATTCCACATTTGTAACCAATAACACATGTTTGTATTCTCAACCTATTTTTTATACACGCTACCCAGGGAATTATAACTTAGTGCCAACAGAAGATGTATGTAACAGGCACAAGGAGGCATCTTCGACCCCATAAAGTATATATATTCTTGATCAGTGTCAACAGCCGAGACGATATAGCCATGTCCGTCTGTATGAACATCTAGATCTCAGAGACTGTAAGTCATAAAGACAAAATTTGGTACATAGGTTCCTGCATTCCTTACGCACATCAAGATTATTTCAAAAGTTAGATGCCACGCCCCCTTCGCCCACAATATTCATAAATCTAGAACAAGTCACTTTTTTTTTATGCAAATCGCGAATAACTCCAAAAGTTCTTTGTGTAATGATGTGTTATTTGGTAAGCCATCTGTGCTTAATACTCTTAATATACCCTGTAATTTTTGGTAAAAATCGGATAAGTAGAACAAAATTTATTTGTTAATTTATTTATCAAAATAATTGTGTCCAATGTATATGGACGTTTTAAGTGTGTAAATGACCTAGAGATATCAAATTTGGTGACAGTATTCGTTCAGGTCTTACGCAGATCTAGTTTGTTTTAGATTTTTGCCACACGCCCCTTTCCGCCCCCAAAAACTGAAAAATCCGTAATAATAGACCTAGAGCACTGAATTTTGGTATGCATAATTATAGACTCAATGACTCGTGTGAATTTGGTTGAGATCGAATGAAAACAAGTAAGAAAGCTACAGTCGAGAGTGCTCGACCGTATGATACCCTCAACTCATTTCGAGAGAAAACAAAAAACTTAAATTATATTTTAACAAAAAATATACCACAGAATATACTGAAATTTGTTTTTTTGTTGTATATACATATTTTAAAGAAATCCATTAAATTCCGATATGGTCACACTGTCAACAAAACAAACAAAGTGCGAGCAGCTGCAAGTGAATTTTGCATATAAAATTGATTCTTGAATAACTTCCTTGTTTTTATTCGATCTCAACCAATTTGACAAGAATCATTGAGACTATAATTATTATTATGCATACCAAAATACTCTAGGTCTATTATTACGGCTTTTCCAGTTTTTGGGGGCGGAAAGGGGCGTGGAAAATACTGTCATCAAATTTGATAAAGTTAGTTTGATAAGTTATTAAATAACTTTTGTTCTACTAATGAGTTTTTTACCAAAATTACAGCGTATATTAAGGGTATTAAGCATAGATGGCTTAGCACATTATACATCATAACACAAAGAACTTTTGGAGTTATACGCGATTTATCTAAAAAACGTGACTTGTTCTAGATTTATGCATATTGTGTGCGAAGGGGAGGTGGCATCCAACTTTTGAAATAAACTTGATCTGCGTAATGAATGCAGGAGCCTATGTACTAAATTTGGTGTCTCCATGTCTTATAATCTCTGAGATCTAGGTGTTCATACAGACAGACAGACGGACATGACTATATCGTCTCGGCTGTTGACACTGATCAAGGGGATCGGAAATGGCTCCTTCTGCCTGTTACATACATTTTCAGTTGGCACTAAGTTATAATACCCTACACCCTATGGTACACGAGGGCTATATGAAAATCGAAATAGGGAGCCATTCCTTTTCAGAAAACTCCCTTTTCTGACCAAAAAGCATATGTACATATGACACATAAACACAGCGAAAACTGGAACTATGTCCTGTGGTCCGACGAGACAAAGATAAATTTGTTTGAAAATAACGGAAAACCCCTAGTTAGGATTCCCAAATATGTTCTTTATGATCCGTAACACACTGAACACCGTTAAGCAAGGGGAGGCAATTTAACGCTGTGGGGATTTTTATCCGCTTCATGCATTGCACTATGGTCCAGATGACCTCTTTTTGTGCCATAAAGTCAATTTAGAAAAGTTAAAATATTACCGCGAGTTTGATGGCGTTGCATCAGAAAAGCTGTTTATTTGGAAAAGCTAGTGCAGTAGAAAAATTCAGATTACATTGCAATTATCAATTTCAAATAAATTAAAAAAAAAAAGAATTCTGATCTAATTTTAATGATGGGTTTTAATAAGTGGGGCTTGTACTACGTGTTTCGTGAAGTCAAATGAAGCTAGTCATTGTGATGTCTTTGTAATTTAATTTAAAGTGAGTCGTCTCATATTCAAGAAGGCGTACAAAATGAGTCCAAGCTTAAAACCAATTGTATATTTTAGATTAATCTATTCTTGTTTTATTGCATATAGTAGGAATTCCCACTTTTGACCACATTTCTTCGAATTGCATTTTTAGATCATAACCTCAATTACAACAATGCAGAATATATGGCTTATGCCAATGTTTGTTGCGAAAAAATGGTATACCGCCGGACTATTTTTTAAACTTTTTTGATGCGGTATTATTTGATTGTTGGATGTTTAAATGAAAAGTCGTACATTTGACAAAAAAAATTCGCAAAAAAAAACTTGATCATTTATAACTCATCTAAAATCGTTTTAATGAAGAAGGTATGACTCAAATAATATAAGTAAACTTTACTTCAATTATTAAATACCAAAACACCCGTGATGTGTAATTTTAAAGTAGGTATGAAAAGTTTTGACTAGTTAACGGGACCGTAGAGAATATGTTGTAGTTTGGTGAACAATAATTTGCTAATAATGATAATTATCTTGATTTTAACGATCATTATGAACTTTGAAACGATGAATAAGGTTGAACAGAATGTGTGTACATACAATAAATATTGAAAATGAATTATTAAAACTTTAAAATTAAAGCACTGCTGTATACGAGCAAATTATTTGTAATAGTAACAAAATATTTTTTTTATACCCGCTACCCATAGGGTAGAAGGATATTCTAACTTAGTTCCAACAGAAAATGCATGTAAAAGGCAGAAGGAGGCACCGAAGATATATATTCTTGATCAGTGCCAACAGCCGAGACGATATAGCCGTGTCCGTCTGTCTGTCTGTATGAACACCTAGATCTCAGTGACTTTAAAACATAGAGACACCAAATTTGGTACATAGGCTCCTGCATTCATTACGTAGATCAAGTTTATTTGAAAAGTTGGATGCAACAAGTCACGATTATTTTTTAAATCGCGAATAGCTCCAGTGTGTGCAATAATGTGTAATTTGGTAAGCCATCTGTGCTTATTATGATGATTAGTAGTATTAATTTGTTAAATTATTTATCAAAAGAGTTGTGCCCAATGCAAATGGACGTTTTAAGTGTGTGAATGACCCAGATATATAAAGTTCGGTTTAGATTTTTACAACACCCCTTTTTGCCCCCGAAAACTGTACATAATGTATGCATACTAATTATAGTCTCAATGATTTCCGTGAATTTGGTTGGGATCGAATGAGGAACGTGCAAGTTATTAAAGAATCAATTATATAGGGCAAAATTCATCTTGCATCTGCTCGCTTTGATTATTTAGTTGACAGTGTGATCATGTCGGTATATTATGAATTTTTCAAATATGTATAACAAAACAAATTTAAGTATATTTCTTTGTTAATTTTGCTTGTTCAAATATCATTGTTTTTTTGTTTTCTCTCGAAATGGGCTTGCGGGTATCATACGGTCGAGCACTCTCGACCGTAGCTTTCTTACTTGTTTTTTTTCTTTTAATTATTTAAAGTCGACTATGAACAGTCGACATTGAAGAAATTATAATATAAAATTATGACGAGAAGAGTTAAATTATGTTAAAAAATTATAATAAAAAAAAAACATAATTCAATTAAAATTAAAATCTCTGGAGGTATTTAAGCAATATTAATCTAAACCAGCATTCGCTGTTATTGTTAGCCAAGAATGATAGAATACAATTTTGAATATATAGAAGAGATGCATCGGCCTGGAAAACACAGTAGTGTCGGTTGTAGTCAGCACAGATAACTCGAAAAGGTTCATGTTAAGAATAGTTAGTAGAACAGAGGTTAAGGGATAAAGGTGTGAAGTTGCGCATATGTCTAACAGGGAAGGAAAAGTTTATATTCCTAAGATGGTATGAAGAATCTATATCACCCTATATTTGTGATTTAAGTATTATGGTGACCAAATACAAGAACTGTATTCCAGAACGGAAGGGTCATCAAATTCATTTGCCATCGTTTGATGACCCCAAGAACTTGAGTCGCTTTGTTGACAGTAATTTAAATATGTTTGTCAAACTTTTGCCTATGATCTAAAAAAACTCCTGAATCATTCACATCGTCTACTCTAATCAGAGAGCATAATTACTCATGTTAGCGGAGCTTCTGTAAAACGACATGACCTTACATTTCGAACAATTTAGTAATAGAAAAGTACATTTGCACCAGGAATAAAAACGATCAAGATGATCACCTGGAAGACAAAGATCATATTGTTGTTCTAGAAGACTTTAACCTTCCTGGAACAGCTTGGTATCCTTGTGATAACTTTTGTTTTCTTATTCCTTCGAACCGACATGACTTTATTGATGGTTTACTTGAATTATCTTTGGGTCAAATTAACAATAAAAGAAATTCTCTTCGCCGACAATTAGATCTGCGCTTTGTCTCTGAACCTACCAGCGTAGTTCTATCTAGATCGGAACCCCTTACATCTCCTGAAGACCCTTATCATCCAACTCTGGAGTTAAGGATCGAACTTAGCAGATCTGTACTCACTAATTCTGAAGCACCTGCAGATCGAGTTCGTTGCTTTCGAAAGGCAAACTTTCCCAAATTAATCCAACTCCTTAATGGAATTGATTGGTCTAATTTGTATTCCTGCACTGACATAAGTGCGGCCGTCAATTTGTTCTATAATAAATTAAATCTTTGCTTTGATGCCAGTATTCCTTCTTATTTTCCGCATAGGTCTAATAAACCTCCTTGATTTTGTAAGCAACTTTCTAACCTTAGGAACCTGAAGTCTAGACTTTACAAAAAGTTTAAAATTTCAAGCTGTACCTTAACTTTTTCGCAATATATAATTGCTCGGTCTAATTTTATCGAGTTTAACGCTGTGTGTTATAAAAATTACTTAGCTCGCTGTTGGGTTAGCTTCTCTGAAAACCCAAGAAAGTTTTATAATTTTGTAAACACTAAGCGTAAGTCTTCCTCTTATCCTCTTTGTCTATCTTACGAAAATTCGCAAGCAAATTTAGGTCAGGCGATCGCTGATCTATTTGCTTCTTTTTTTCAAACTATTTATTCTTCTTCTTCTTACTCTAAAGCGCCCTATCCTTACAGCCTGTCTCGGTCGAATTGTATCTTCAGTCCCTTAATGAGTGAGGAGACTCTGATTCGATATCTTCAAATGGTTAAGCCGGTGTTTTCGCCCGGTCCGGATGGAGTTCCTGGCTGTGTTCCTTCGGTACGGAGCCAAGGCTTTATGTAGACCGTTGCTGAAATTATTTGATTTATCGCTTGAGTCATCGACTCTTCCCTCTTTATGGAAAGAGTCTTTCATTATTCCTCTCCATAAGAAGCGAAGTAAGTCTGACGCCAAAAACTATAGAGGGATATGTACATTGTCTGCTATACCAAAAGTTTTTGAGAAGATATTAACAAGTCATTTACAACATTTATGTAGTTCTATTATTTCCCCCTACCAGCACCGATTTGTGAAACATAGATCCACTGTTACTAATCTTCTTGAGCTTTCTTCGTTCGTTAACCAGGGTTTCCTTAAAAACGAACAAACTGACGTCATCTATACCGATTTTAGTAAAGCGTTTGACTCAGTAAATCATTCTCTTTTGTTATATAAGCTTGACTAAATTGCTTTTCCCAATAATTTTGATTTGCTGGACTTCAAGCTATCTAAGCCAAAGAACGCAAAAAGTTTCTTTTAATAATTTTCTTTCTAATACATTCCGAGTTACCTCTGGAGTTCCCCAGGGTAGCCATCTCGGTCCCTTACTTTTCACATTGTTCATAAATGATACCTACTGTTTTGACGCAATTGCGCGAGTTATACCTTTGATAGCTGTGCCTCCGTCCCCAGTACCCAATTATAAACTATCAACATTAAAACTAAAGCCAGGCCTGCAATCCACTCTAATGTGAAACCAATTAAGAACTCTTTTATAAACATAAGCATATTCAACTATTCTGCTTACGATGCAATCCACTCTTATGTGAAACCAATTAAGAACTCTTTTATAAACATAAGCATATCACATCACAGTCACCACTTACGAATAGAAGCATTGACAACAAGTAAGAAAGCTACAGTCGAGAGTGCTCGACCGTATGATACCCGCAACCCATTTCGAGAGAAAACAAAAAACTTAAATGATATTTTCACAAAAAATATACCAAATATACTGAAACCTGTTTTTTTTTGTATATTTTTGAAAATAGCGGGTATAAAAATCCATAGCATACCGACATGGTCACACTGACAACTAAACAAACAAAGCGCGGGCAGCTGCAAGTGAATTTTGCATATAAAATTGATTCTTTAATAACTTCCTTGTTTTTCATTCGATCTCAACCAAAGGAATCATTGAGAATATAATTAGTATTATGCGGACCAAAATTCAATGCTCTAGGTCTATTATTACGGCTTTTACAGACTTTTGAGGGTGGAAAGGGGCGTGGCATCCAACTTTTGAAATAAACTTGATCTGCGTAGGACCTATAAGAGTACTGTCCCAAAACGTGGTAGCTCTAACTCTTATAGTCTCTGAGATCTAGGTGTTCATACAGACGGACAGACGGACATGGGTATATCGTCTCGGCTGTTGACATTGATCAAGAATATATATAGTTTATGTGGTCGGAGATGCTTCCTTCTGCCTGTTACATACATTTTTTGTTGGCACTAAGTTATAACACCCTTCTACCCTATGGGTAGCGGGTATAAACATAACAAACCCAATGCCGCCAAATCCAGTAGCCATAATGTAAACATAAACATAAACAAGAGACCAATAGCCTTAATCTGAGCATTGCAAATATAAGACCACGATCAGCTCAGAAGAGGACCGTTGTAAACCACCCTCATTGAAACCGTTTCGTTTATTCAACAATAAAGTTCTGTTTGATAATCGAACGCTGTATTTCTTTATTCGTGGCCGGGGCCTACTTAGATATAACTCGCTTACTAATGTATGCAGATGATATTAAAATATGCCTGCAGTACAGGGATTGGCTATGCCATACCAAGTTGCAGAGAGATCTTGACTCTTTTCAGTCATGGTTCAGGGTTCAGTTCAGGGCTAGTTGCAGATGCCATTGTCAAGAGACAGCTTCACCGCGCGGTTAAGAATTCCATCCGAGTCAGGTGCTTAGTGCAAGGGCATTCTGCGGGCCACTGATCCGAGCTCATCCACTGTAACTGGCACTACTGCGAAGGGTGTTGAGTGTGTTTCACTATGGAGCAGCGCATAATTGGCACTACATGGGAACTGTGCCTCGATGATACTAATGATAAGTTGTTCCTGATCAGAGGGTGAACAACCGTTATTGGCGTTTAGTCGCTTCGTGACTGGCCTGTATGCCCTACCCCATGGATCACTATCGGCAGAATCATACAGCAGGAGAAAGCATTCACGCTTGGCCATTCTTATCAAGTGCAGGTTCGACCAATCGTGGTAATTTCTTTTGGTAAATGTATTAAAGGTATTTTTCTAGCCAACGTCATAAACACTACAAGGAGCGCGTCGCCTTTTGCTACTGTATCCGAGCTTCTGCTTTTGACGTTTCGCTTCCTCACTCCTGAGCCCAAGCATTGAAATCTCCTGCTATTATTGTCGGCCTGTGGTCCCTAGCGTCATCAACTAGCTTGTCTATGGCGGCTGCGAAACTGTGTCCGCTAAGACTAGGCGGAAAGTAGCAGCTGTAGACCCATACTTACGATAGCCTAGCTCTCACAAAATGGATGAAGGCAGCGTATAGTCTTAACGGTGACCTTTCGCAGGACCATATTGCCGCTATGGTGGTAGTGCTATTGATCCGTCTTTTGTGGAACAATATGGTTCGCTAATATTTGCGACATCTATGTTTGTGTGAGCAGATCGTTAGCAGCCTCACAGGGGTTTAGATTTATTTGGTAAAATCTAAACATGATCTGTCGATTTTTGATTTATGCGCACCAACGCTATCTAGAATTTGTGGCTTCCTGCGATATGATTGTGTGGCTTATTAGTGTCTTTTGACAAAATTAAAATGGGGCATGACACTTAATTGGAGACGGAGAAAGTCCAAGCCTACAGTTAAAGCGACCTATTCAAGTGGCGCAAAAAGAAGACTCCACAAATGTTTTACTTATTGTTAAGAATGATTTTGGATACCTAAAACTATTGAAAAATTTTGTAAGATGGCTTGGTTTAGTAGCAATTAACTATAGAAAAGCAGTGTAGATTTGCCCATTGGGCTATTTGTTCTGAATGAAATATCAAAGATAAAAGCTAGAATGCTGATATTAACTTTTACAATATCGTCGTACAGACGACGTTTCCCAAAACATTGATTAAAATGCATTGTAGGTTAAGCTACAGACATAATATTGAAGTATTAATAGTAATATGGAAGTGTTTTAATTATTTTGGTGGTGGTTTGAAGTTATTTTAAAATTTTAACTCTTGGTTAATTGTGCACAGTGGTTTAATAATTATGCATTATATTATATCGTTTGCTTTTATCTTTATTTAGACGGAAAATGTGTTTCATCCCAAGTCCATGACTCTTAACATTGTTGAAAAGGTTGAGCTTATATCATCAATCCTGTCTGAGTACTTCGTAAGCATCAGTTGTGTTTTGTCTTGCTCCGCCTAATTCTGTGTTTATCTGTGTTTTAAAAGCATATCAATTTGTGACTTTTAGTTATTTATCGATATTAACCTTTTGGTGCATGCTTTGTGTTAAAGTTTATACTATTGCTTGTAATATAATTAGTAAATTACAACTTTAAAGTTGCTGTGCAAATTGCTTGTGTCTTTAATTTCTTTGTTTTGGTTTTCTCCGGTAGTCGTTTGCAACCCAGGTTTGTCTGTGTGTTCGCTGTGCAGTTTTGTGTGGTGAATATATATTTGCTCTCTTTTGCTGCGCCTAATAGGCAAGTTGTTGTTGGGTGTTTTTGTTTTCGCTCACCGTTTTACACTGCTTGTCCGTTATTTCGCGACCCAGTGGGAATTTCAAGCTTAATTGTGCAACCGACTAGTAGTGACTTTTCACTTAGAGCACCCAATCGGAATCCATACATAAATTTTTGCAAACATTTTAATTTTTATTTTAATTTAATCTATTTTCATTTTCTGTTTTACATATATATTTATATAATTATGCAGTGCTGCAAATTAAATTGTACCTATGGGCCGTCTCGTGATGGAGACCAGCCTAAGTTTGTTTCTTGTTGGCTGTGTGATAGTTTGATGCATATAAAATGTGCAGGCATTACCGGGCGCGATCATGATAAGATCAACGCTGCTGTGAAAAAGGGCAGCGGTGGAATTAAGTGGTCATGTCCGGTATGCATTGAAAAGCAATTGGATTTTTCTCGTATGTATAACTACGTGAAAAACCAATTTGCTAAACTTCGCTCAATGACCAAGTCTCTTTCAAGTGAATTTGATACTAGTATGGAATTGCTTGGTCAATACGAATTTAAGACGCCTACAAAGCCCTGCTCGGACCCGCAATCTGCTCCCAAACCTGATGGTCCTCCACTTCTAGTATTTTCACCGCTGCCTTCGTCTCCTTGCATTCCTGTAGAGCCATCCCCCTCCATTCAGTCTGAAAAAACTACTTTAATTAGTGGTGGCAATCGTTCATCCGCGGAACGAACCAAAATTTCTTTAATATCCCCGATTCCAAATGTGTGTATTGAGGCCTCGGACGGATCCTGTATTCCTTATTGTCCGATTATTGCCTCACCTCACCACCTACTGCTCCCAATATTATTGTTAATACCAACACCCCCTTATTTTCTGTTGTGGCTCCGAGAAAGCAGATATTCATTTCTCGATTATCTGCTGATACTTCGTGCGAGTCCATTTCAGCTTATATCGCCACAAAATCCACGGCGTCGGTAGCCATACAAAAATTCAATTTTTCAACTCCTCGTGAAATTGCATCATTTAAATTAACTGTTCCTTCCGACTCATTTTCGTTATTGTGTGACCCGAGTTTCTGGCCACCTCATATGGTGGTACATGAGTTCAGGCCAAAGAAACGTAACATCATCCCATTACATTTTCAACCTAATATCACCTTAGCTCAAGCTCCTACTGTTAATAAAACTAACACTAATGCTTCAAAAAACTAAATATTTATCCTGTTCAGCTTACCTCACCTATTCGTATAGCGTATCAAAACGTAAGGGGCATTAAATCAAAACTATCAAAAGTCTATCTAGATAGTTTCTGCTTTGAACATAGTATCTTAGTGTTTACTGAAACTTGGTTAAAGCCAGAAATTTCTAACTTATCTCTCTTTAGTAATAAATTTACGTCTTACAGATGTGACCGTTTGTCTAGAATTGGTGGTGGTGTTCTTATTGCTGTTGATTCTGATCTTAAATCGGAATTAATCTGCTCGGAGTCCGGCATTGAATTTGTCGCCATTAAGACAACGTTTGGTCAAACTTCAGCCTATATCACTTGTTCGTACATCCCACCTTAATCTGATATTTCTGTTTATTTTCAACACTTATCTATTTTAAAGTCTATATCCTCTAAACTACTAGATAGCGAATCTTTGTTTGTGCTTGGTGATTTTAATTTACCAAATATATCTTGGTCTGCTGAAAATAATACTCTAGTTCCTTCTTTTCCGCATGAATTTCTAAATGGCCTTCTTGATCTTTCTCTATCACAAATGAACCATATTTTTAACTGCAATAACCGTCTTCTTGACTTAGTATTTGTATCAGATCCGTTGCCTCCGTACGTAGAATTGACCCTCTTGTAGTTCCTGAAGATTCTTATCATCCAACTTTAGAGTTGGTTATTGAATTTTTTTTTTTTTTTTTTTTTTTTTTTGTTTTTTTTTCTGTTGCCGCATGCAGACGTGTCTTACTGTGCTCCGGAATCAAAATAAAATTCACAAGTTTAAAGCGTAGCGAGAGACGTATTAATAAGTGTACAACGCGAAAAGACGCTTAGTGCGATGAAGTCGCACAAAATATCTAATTATTTGATTATTTACCAAGTGATTAATTAATATTTACTTATATCCAATAAAACTAAACCGCGGTTAAAAAGATGAGCCAAAGCGACATTCGTAAGCAAATGCAGCGTGAGCAAGACGAGCGCCGGCTCTCTTTGCAACGAAACAACGCGTACTTCTCTTTTGTAGCCGAACCAACCCAAAATTCTGCTGACGCAAAAACGCAGCGGTCAATTACCCCCAACCCGACGAAAGAACTCTTGCATTTAGCAAGTGAGCGACCTCGTTCTTGCTCTCCGGCATTACCATCTCAGATTGCAGAGCGTACTGCTAAACAAGCAAGTAGTGAATTGAGAGACTTGCTCCTACCTACGGAGACTACAACAACAGTCTCTCTGACTACTGCAACTGCAACAACAACATCAACTGTAACGGTGTCGGCTGCCCGATCGATCCCATCGTCATCAACAAATGCTCTTTTTGTGTCACCGATGACAACAAGAAAAGCGCATTACGAATCACCGATCAAAACAAACCAAACTAAAACAAATACTACGACTGCTGCGTTGCCAATAAAACAAAAAGCAAAAAACGTAACTGACCCGCTTGTGCAGACTGGAATGGATCGTTACATACAAATTAAACGGAAGTTAAGCCCTTTAAACTCGAATGCAAAAATTATCCGTAACAGTTCCAGCGCATCTTCAAGCGAGAAGCTCAACAACACCAATAGGTTTGAAATTTTAGCAGACCTTTCGGGCGAACCCGAGGAAGATGTCAAAAAGAAGCCAAAGCCACCACCAATATACATACGGGAGAAAAGCTCCAATGCCCTTGTTAACAAAATTGTAGAGCTTATTGGAAAGGACAACTTTCATATAATCCCCCTTGTACGGGGTAAAATCCATGAAACAAAAGTTCAAATGAAGTCGGAAGATAACTATAGAGTTTTATCGAAGCATTTAACCGACAATAAAATGAACTACTACACGTACCAACTGAAAAGCAGCAAGGGCCTGCAAGTAGTACTAAAGGGCATAGAGTCTGATGTAGCACCAGCAGAAATAAGCAAGGCGTTAGAAGACAAGGGATTTAACGCAAAATCGGTCTTTAACATTTTAAACAAGGAAAGGAAGCCCCAGCCGCTTTTCAAGGTGGAACTTGAACCAGACAACACTTCTCTTAAGAAAAACGAAGTGCACCCTATATATAAACTTCAGTTTCTACTACATCGTAGAATCACTGTAGAAGAACCACACAAACGCAAAGGACCAGTACAATGTATGAATTGTCAAGAATATGGCCATACACGGTCATACTGCACACTGCGCCCAGTGTGTGTAGTTTGTGGAGAGCTTCACGACTCCTCACACTGTCCGTCGAACAAAGGCGATTCTACCACCAAAAGGTGTGGTAACTGCGGAGGTAACCACACCGCTAACTACAGAGGTTGTCCAGTTTATAAGGATTTAAAAAGTAGAATCAATCAACGAGTGACTACTCCCCGCTCTGCAAATGCACGGGTTATACCATCTAAATCAAACCCAGACGTATTCTTTTCGAACGCAGCTAGATCGTCATTTGACTTTGACTCCGAGTCCTCCATAAAGAAAAACGTGACATTTGCCAGTGCTTTAAAATCAGGATTGGAGCTTCCTTCCTCAAGTACATCGCACTTTAAACTACCTCAACCAGAGCCAAACACAACTAAACATTATCAGCCTATGGAGCAGCCTCAAAACAACTTTGAGGCCATGTTCTCTAACCTACAGCAAAGCTTAATGGAGTTCATGTCTTTCATGCGGACTACTATGCAAGATCTAATGCGTAATCAAAACATATTGATTCAAATGTTGGTATCACAACAATCCAAATAATCAATGACTTCCCTACGTATATCCATGTGGAATGCTAATGGCGTCTCACAGCATAAACTTGAGTTATCTCAATTCTTGCTTGACAAACATATCGACGTTATGTTACTCTCAGAAACACATCTTACAAATAAATATAACTTTAATTTAAGAGGCTACTCTTTCTATGCAACTAACCATCCCGATGGTAAAGCACACGGTGGGACTGGTATCTTGATTAGAAACCGAATTAAGCACCACCGCTACAAGGATCTAGCAACTACTTATATTCAAGCAACATCAATAAGAATAAAACTGGATAGTGGTAACCAACTTACTCTAGCCGCAGTATACTGCCCTCCTCGTTTCACTGTAACTGAAGCTGAGTTTATGCAGTTCTTTAACTCATTAGGCGAGCACTTCATAGCAGCAGGAGACTATAATGCCAAGCACACACACTGGGGATCTCGCCTCGTAAATCCTAAAGGTAAGCAGCTCTACAATGCAATTATAAAAGCCAGCAACAAGCTTGACCACGTTTCCCCTGGCAGACCAACATATTGGCCAACAGATCCAAAAAAACTGCCCGATTTAATTGACTTCGCAATCACTAAAAACATTCCAAGAAACCTGATTAGCGCCGAAAGTCTTTCGGATCTTTCATCTGATCACTCGCCTGTTCTTATTAATCTACTCCGTCATCCAATAAAGGTAGATCAACCGACTGGATTGACTTCACACAAAACCAATTGGATCTCTTATAGGAAATATCTAAGCTCGCATATTGATATAAATCCTGTACTTAACCTTGAAGCCGACATCGACAACTTTGCCAACACACTGGAGACCGACTTTGTCACTGCTGCTCGCATTTCCACTCCTCAAACTGCACAAATACCTTACATGCAAAAGAAGACAAATCATCAAATCGAGCAGCTCGTAATCGAAAAGCGTCGCCTACGACGAGAATGGCAGTCTCATAGGTCGCCATATGCACGACAAATTTTAAAAGACGCCTCCCGCAAGCTCACCAGAGCGTTAAAACAACAAGAAGCAAACACTCAACGCCGCTATATAGAGCAATTATCAACATCTTCCAAAAAGCACTCCTTATGGCGAGCCCACCCAACTCTATGCTCCCCGACAGAAACTGTGACGCCTATAAGAAACACAGTGGGCGGCTGGGCCCGCAGTGATGAAGACAGAGCCAGAACATTTGCACAGCACCTTGAAAATGTGTTCCAGCCAAATCCTGCCACAAACGCATTTACACTACCGCCTGTAGCAAATGACTTACAGCTTCAACGTGAGCCAATGGAATTTCAAACTAACGAAATCGCTCATATCATAAAAAACCAACTGGATCCGAAAAAATCACCAGGCTCCGACCAAATAACGCCAAAGATGATTATTGAGCTCCCATATTGCGCAGTTCGCACTATCACCCAGCTCTTCAATGCCATTACAAGGCTTGGCCACTTTCCAGAGAGATGGAAAAGATCAATGATAATAATGATTCCGAAACCTGGCAAAGATCACACAATTCCCTCTTCGTACAGACCAATAAGCTTATTATCATGCTTATCCAAACTCTTTGAAAAGTGTGTGCTGACTCGGATAAACTCATTTTTAAGAATCCATAATAAAATCCCATCACACCAATTTGGATTTCGGGAAAAACACGGAACTATCGAGCAGGTCAACCGGATAACCTCTGAAATACGAAGAGCATTCGAAAATCGAGAATATTGCACTGCAATATTTTTAGATGTAGCCCAAGCATTCGACAGAGTTTGGTTAGAAGGTCTAATGCATAAGATCAGAACAACACTTCCTAATAATACACACAAACTATTAGAATCTTACCTATATAACAGGAAATTCGCAGTGAAATGCAACTCTGCCATGTCTGACGATTACACCTCCAGAGCTGGAGTCCCCCAAGGCAGCGTACTGGGGCCAACACTATACCTTCTATACACAGCAGACATCCCAACAAACAGACGACTAATAACATCTACTTTTGCCGACGATACAGCTATTCTCAGCCGTTCCAAGTGTCCTATCCAAGCATCAGCGCAACTGGGTCTTCATCTAGTCGAAGTGGAAAAGTGGCTATCTGACTGGCGAATAAAAGTAAACGAACAAAAATGCAAGCATGTTACGTTTACCCTAAACAGGCAAAATTGCCCACCGCTCAGACTAAACAATTCCACACTTCCGCAAGCGAACGACGTTACGTATTTAGGAGTACACCTCGACAGACGACTCACCTGGCGAAGGCACATCGAAGCCAAGAGAACACAACTAAAACTAAAAGCTAATAGTCTTCATTGGCTTATCAACGCTCGGTCCTCTCTTAGTCTAGAATACAAGGTCCTGCTCTACACTTCCGTACTTAAACCAATCTGGACCTATGGCTCCCAGTTATGGGGGAACGCTAGTAGTAGCAATATTGATGTTGTCCAGCGAGCTCAATCAAAAATCTTGAGAACCATCACCGGGGCACCGTGGTATGTTCGCAACGAAAACATACACAAAGACCTCAACATTCAACCTGTCAGAGAAGTAGTAGCTGAACAGAAAGAGAAGTATCACAGCAAGCTTTCCTCGCACCCTAACCCCCTCGCGCGAGGGCTAACCCGGTTGTGTAGCCGCTCCCGTCTTCGTCGTAATGATCTACCAACACAGCGATAGACTCTAGGGACGTGTAACCCAATTTGTATTGTTAATTAATGTTTAGTTATAAGATTTGATAACTTATTGTTAGTCTCAACTTAAGAGAAGATCCAATAAATAAAAGCAAAGTATTTAAAAAAAAAAAAAATTTTAGAGTTGTCAATTGAACTACCAGTTTCTGAGCACATTGACATACCTAAGCCAGTAAATAGACCACTGTGTTTTAAAAAGGCAAATTTTTATAAATTAAATGACCTCATCTTAAATTATGATTGGTCTCTTTTTCATGATTCCATTAATTTAGAATGTGCTTTGACTATTTTTTATAATACTTTACAAAATTTTTTTGTCCAGTGTGTTCCTCGTAGATATCCATTGAAGTCTAATAGGCCACTTTGGTTTTCTCGGGAATTAAGTGGATTAAAAAACCTAAAGTCACGATATTTCAAAAAATATCAACGCACAGGAAATTCTTCTGATTTCGCGCGATATGCTATTGCTAAATCGAATTTCGTTTCACTTAACACCCAACTTTACAATATTTATCTGCGTCGGTGTCGGTTACAGTTTGCTCAGAATCCTAGACAGTTCTATAATTTTGTTAACTCTAAACGAAAATGTAGATTGAAAATTCTTGAAGACACTACCTTCCTCAATTTCATTTCAAAATAAGACTGCATGCAGTGATCAGGCCGCTGCCGATCTGTTTGCAGACTTCTTTCAATCTACTTACTCAATTGACAGCTACTCACCCCATATATCTTATCCCTATAACTTGCAAAATTCTAACTTTATTTCTGAGCCGGTGATCACTAAATGCTCCGTTTTAAGCGAACTCAATCAAATAAAACCTGTATTTTCACCCGGTCCAGATGGTATTCCAGGCTGTGTCCTTAGGTATTGTGCGGAATCATTGCATTTACTTTTACATAAATTATTTATTATGTCTGTTGAGTCTGCCTCTTTCCCGGCTATATGGAAGGATTCATTCATAATCCCCTTGCATAAAAATGGTTCGAAACATAACGTTAATAATTATAGAGGTATTTCCAAATTGTCCGCTATACCGAAACTTTTTGAGAAAATTATTACATCTCAACTTAGTCATTTTTGTAGATCTATTGTCTCTCCCTTCCAGCATGGTTTTGTTAAACAGAGATCTACGACTACCAATCTATTGGAGCTTTCTTCTCTAGTGATCAAAGGTTTTCAGAATAAGTTGCAGACTGATGTTATTTATACTGACTTTAGTAAAGCTTTTGACTCTGTTAGCCATTTCCTTTTAGTTAAAAAATTAAACTTGATTGGATTTCCATACAATTTTCTGTTATGGGTATCTGACTATCTTAATAATAGAACTCAAACAGTAATATTTAAATCCGCAACTTCTAAACCTGTCTTTGTAACCTCAGGTGTTCCTCAGGGTAGTCATCTCGGTCCTCTTCTTTTTAACCTTTTCATTAACGATCTTCCCAATGTTATTTTAAATTCTAATATCTTAATGTATGCTGATGATGTCAAGATTTGCCTAACTTATAATAATATAGCTTCTAACTCTCTATTGCAAGCTGATCTTGATCGTTTTTATTCCTGGTGTAAAAGTAATTATCTACTACTAAATTGTTCGAAATGTAAGGTTATGTCGTTTTACAGAAACTCTGCTAACATCTGTAATTATACTCTTAATATGGTACCTCTGATTAGAGTAGACGATGTGAATGATTTAGGAGTTCTTCTAGATCATAGGCTAAAGTTTGACAAACACATTTCAATTACTGTCAACAAAGCGACTCAAGTTCTTGGGTTCATCAAGCGATGGGCAAAGGAATTTGATGACCCTTATACGACAAAGCTTCTTTTTGTTTCGCTTTGATGACCCTTATACGACAAAGCTTCTTTTTGTTTCGCTTGTCCGTCCCATTCTGGAATACGGTTCTTGTATTTGGTCACCACAATACTCAAATCATAAAAATCTTATCGAGTCTGTACAAAAGAAATTTCTGCTTTTTGCGTTGAGAGGCTTTAACTGGGTTTCAGGTATTGACTTACCCTCTTATTATAGTAGACTTCTTTTACTTAATCTTCCCTCATTAACTAATCGTCGTAGCATGCTTGGGGTTATGTTTATAGTCAAACTACTAAAGGGTGAAATTGATTCTCCCTACCTGCTTAGGCATATAAACCTTTCTGTCCCAGTTAGACATACACGTAACTTCACACCTTTATCCCTTAACCTATGTACAACTAACTATTCTAAGCATCAACCTTTTCGAGTTCTCTGTGCTGACTACAACAGACTCTACTGTGTTTTCAACGCCGATGCATCTCTTATAAATATTAAAAATTGTATTCTATCATTCTTAACTAACAATAATTAATAACTAACATGGTGTTGGAAATTAAAACAAAAATGTAATACTAGCTAACTAACCTACCATCTGACCTGATTGGGTTTTTTTCTGGGTTTTCCCCAATCCATGCAGCGAATGCTGGGTTAGATTAATATTGCTTAAACACCCCCAGAGATTTCAAATTTTAATTTTAATTAAATTATTTTTTTTTTCTATTTTAAACTAAAAAAGTATTTTTAATCATAATGTTACTTTTTTAGTCATAATTATATTAATTTCTTCAATGTCGACTGTTCATAGTCGACTTTAAATAAATAAAATAAATAAATATCTGCGAATTTTATCAGATGTTCCGTTGTAACTGAGTCGGGTGGCCACTTGGATGGACGAACAGTTGGGATATTTGGGAGCAAAGTTAGAGCACACTGCAATAGCTTTTAATGAGTTCAACATCGACCCAATTTCAACAATCCACGTGTGCTCCTTATACACCGCAGTTCGCACCGATAATAATAACATTTATTGGTGGGGTGTACTACCATTTGATCAACGAAGGTATCTATGGGATAAATTTCGAACAAAGACCAAAAAACCATTCAAAGTGGTTGCTGCTGAAATAAACGTAGGATCACAAGTAATAATGAAGAAGTGTCCCATATACCAAACTGGGTCAATTGGATTCACCTGCACAAATGGTCTTCCAAAAATCGGACAGTTATTAAACTCTGTGTGGGATTTCTCAGATGTTTGCCGAATGAAGATTCTAAATATCGGTACAAATTTGGGATCAGATAAAACTCAAGTAGCAGTGGCAATATCCAACACTGATAAAGATATACCGAAGGTTGCCCAAACTCTACAAGCTACAACTTCTAGCAAGAGTGGACAATTGAATTCATCAAGCAAAGAATCAACTGATCGCATCGATATGTCTCCCCCGCCCTCGCCAGCTTCTAGTACTTGCAGCGATACCGGAAGTGTCACATCACACAAGCGAACTAAACGAATGAATACTAAGGAGGATAGTACCAATTTTCAAGAAGGCAGAAAGGATGAAGAGCTATGGCAACTAAGAGATGTGGTTTTTGTGGAGGACAAAGTCGGACCGATTGGAAAAGTTCTTAAAGTTGATGGCGAGTATGTGGCAGTCAAATTTCCTCAACTGAATTCCTCCAGTAACGCCGGGATGGGATTTGGAACAAAGGAAAAGAGGATGATTGGCAACTATGCCGACTGTTGTCGACGTGAAGCCGTGCAAGGACTATCATCACGTGGCCCGGATTGGCTTCAAAAGCAACCAAAAAAAATCAATATTAGTGCTGATTTGTCCAACTCACAGTTGCTCACAATATCAGTCGATACACGTGGCGTTTATGTTATCAAAAAAGTATTTGGCAAAATCCATTACAGTCTATATAATCTGTACAACAGCAAACAAGAGCAAAACTGTCCATTTCCTACAGATTGCGTGTCATTTATGAGCACATCATCTAGTAACATTTCAATGTCGTGCAACAATGATTGCAATGGCAACAGCAGTACAATAGTGCTCCGTGATGAAAACGGAGCACTTTATCCACTAGCAAAGGATTGTATTGGTTCGATTAAAGATCCTCAATGGTTTGATTTGCCACCTGTTAAATCGGTTACCATGGCAACTATATCGCTACCGCCGTTACCATCATGCAGCAATTTAAAATCAAAGGTTTGCATGACGGCACTGCTCTTTGTAAGCCAAAAATTAATGCCACATATAATGCGATGTGATGTTAAAAACTGCATAGCTGTGCACTGTGACGGTAACAGGAACATATTTCATGCATGTGTCATAATGTGTGCGCCAACTTCCAACAAAGATCCTCAATATTCGTCACAAGATTTTGCCACTACTACTAGCTCGGAAAAAAAGAGTCATACGTCCAGCTCCGGGGTTTCGGTGCCACGCAGTGGACCTGGTTCCTCATTAGCCTATAGCAGCGCTTTTGCAGGAAATGGAAACTATAACGAAAACTCGAGTTTTGCAACAGTATCCGCAAGCAGCATCAGCTCACCATCTACGTCAAGGGAAAATCGGTAGGCTTATATGATATGATATGATGCAGCGTCTGATCAATACTGAACAACAATTCGATGAAAACAATCAACAGACATCAACTAGTGTTGGGAAGGATCACACTTATGTCCCAATGGCCTGGTCAGTTGAATCGGGGGGATCTGCCAATAACCTTAGTACGTCAGCAGCAGCTCAAAATGTAGCTGATATAGGGGATGACCTTTAAAGACAAAGACAAAAGACAAAAATTACAAGTCCAAATTATACGTTTGATGTAATACAATGACGGGAATACGCCATCATCATACTTCAGCATATGTGTTTGAGTGGTGCGTTGCGTCCTTATCTCTATCAGATGCTAAGTGCCAAGGATGCTCAGGGTCAGACAGCGTTCATGTTATCCGTTTCATCACGCGCTTATGAGGCTGGTATAATTCTTTTGAACACAATTCTCAGTGTTGCGGATCAAGACTCACAGTTAAAAGATGCCATGGTTTTCCCTACTGGCTCTCCAGCGGATCAATCACCCTTGCACGTTATTTGTTACAACGATACATGTTCGTTCACTTGGACGGGAGCGGATCACATCAATCAAAATATTTTTGAATGTAAAACATGTGGACTGACTGGCTCTCTTTGTTGCTGTCCCGAATGCGCCCGCGTCTGCCATATGGGTCATGCAAATGTAAGGCTCTTATTGCTGGCAATCTTACTAAGCGTTTCGCATTGCTTTGCAAACTGGTCTCTTGCACTGATTTGGTTGCCAAATGTAATGCCAAAGGCGAATCGATATTGTTATTCCTCATACAGACAGTTGGTCGACAGATCGTAGAGCAACGTCAATATCGCTTTAACGTTAGAGTGCGCAGTAATGTTGTTGGTAATAATACGAGCAACGCCAATGGCAGCAAAATGCCAGATCATGATCTTGAGCCGCCAAAATTTGCAAGAAAAGCTCTAGAACGACTATTAATCGATTGGCAAGCAAAGAAACGAGCCTCCTCTTAATATACAAAATGACAGCGCGAATTCGAGCACTTTTAACGTTTTTATGCAGTCACAGCAAGGGTCGACATTACTGGACAAGTTCACACATAACTTGATAGTAAAGTGTACTAATGATCATCTAGATACGCTGTTGCAAACTTTAGTACGCGAACTGCAAAACTATGTAATTGCCGATTGCTGCAAAGACGCCGAGGAGGTCGCGCGACGTTTTGTACGATCAGTGGCCAGAGTTTTTGTTATTTTTAATTTGGAGAAACAGTCAAATCCAGAGAAACGCAAAAGTGACACATCATGTAGCAAATACGTGCAAAGTTGCATTAAGGTTTTTCAAACACTCCACAAAATATTAATTGAGGAACTATGTGAAGTATCTGAGGCCCTTATTGCTCCAGTAAGACTTGGTGTCGTACGACCTACAGCACCTTTTGCCCT
The DNA here is from genome assembly GCA_035047365.1 of Drosophila ustulata. NCBI lineage: Eukaryota > Metazoa > Arthropoda > Insecta > Diptera > Drosophilidae > Drosophila > Drosophila ustulata. The sequence continues at coordinate 1,607,535 of JAWNPT010000009.1, forward strand.
GTCGTCATCCAACCTTGATGTAAGTTATTGCATATTCAAGTTGTTTTTATTACTGTACCATCAATGTTTTAATTATTTTTTTGTGCACCCGCTACCCTTAGGATAGAAGGATGTTTTGATATAGTGACAAAAGAAAATGTATGTAACAGCCAAAAGAACGTATCTTTGCCCTGATAAAATTTATATATTCTTGATCAGCGTTAACAGAAGAGACGATTAAGCCATGTCCGTCTGTCCGTATGAACACCTAGATCACAGAGTCTACCACGCTTCAAAATTAAGCAAATGTTACAGTCTTCAAAAATTACAAAAACTATTAAAAAATACATTTGCTGTATATATGTAATATTTGGCACGCGTTGGTCAAGTAAAATCGCGTGATAAGCATGGAAGATATAAGCCAAAAATAGTGTTATTTTAAAGTGCGCAGTGATTGGAGTATACCTCCGCGAGTCACGCTTGCCTGGGACGTTTACAAAGTCTTTTTTTTTAAGCAAGTTTACCAGCCCGTGCTCTCCAAAAGTGGGTAGCGGATATTTGACAGTAGAGCACACTCGACTGTAGCTCTCTTACTTGTTATTTTCTCACTTGAAACGAATTTGCAGAATTCTGATGATTTATTCACCGTTGAGCCATTAGCGCCATCTAGTATTGAAATTAACGACCAAATCGTACACGATGTAAACAACGTTCAGAATTCAAACTACAGTGGACAGCAAAACTATGATGTAGTTGGCATGGATAGTATGTATACAATTCTTTTCTATTTTTAAGCAAACTTCATAATTGAAAAAAAACTACTTTAGACTTTAGAGACCCTTCAGAGTTGGAAGAAATTCCCAATCGAGATAATAACATAAGAAGTCATGACGACGACTTAATAGAGAATCAACGCAATGAAGAAGCTATGCAGGATGATGAAAGTGATAACGATTTCACATTTAATGATGTCGAAACAGAGTCAGACTCGGATGACAACCACAGCAATCAAGATCCACAAAGAAGCGTTCAAACTCGCGCCATTGTTGGTTCAGAAACAGGTAATATTTATATCTCCCAATATCGAATAACCACACTCTAAAAATCCCCAAAACTAATATTTATTCAATCCTGATTGCAGACATTGGAGTTCTTTTTCTGGAAGACGATTCTGGAGATTCCTCTGCTCAGGAGGAAGATGGCGAGTCTGATGAATTTAGTTTTAATGATCAACAACTCGAACGCCGCAACACAAACCCGAATCACACTTCACAAACAATGCAATGGGCAATCAGAAGTCGCGAAAATGCTCGACCTTCAGTTTGACCCCATGGCATTGCGGCGAACAACTGTGCCAGCCAGTAGTACTACTGTTAATGCACCAACATCTGAGTCTCACACAATGGCAACAACGGCAAGCAACTTGGGGAGAGCTTTTGGTATTACAATTCGTCAAATTTCTGAGCTTTTGGGAATTATGACATATAATATGATGAATGATATTGAAACCTCGCTTAAAATTCACATAGAGGAAGCCATTGCTGTCCAGGTAATCATATATACTAAAACAAATGTATAATACCTAACTGCTATTGTCATTAAAGGCGTTTGTTGAAAAACGTTTGAAACCAACTTGGGACTGGATGTTTACCGTAATGGACGGAACAGAAGCTCAACTGAAATTCGGAGCATATTTGGCGAATTACACAGATCCAAATCATCCATTGCATCCGCTAAATCTTAGTGCACAAGCTACAACAAATCAATCGTCGTCGACCCCAACTTCCACAACCGTGGGAGTAAACGTAATGGGTAATACCATTTTAAAATAAATAATTATATGAATTATATTTACTAAATTATGTATTCTTTATTTTATTTCGTAGGATCAAGTTCCCGAAGAGACTTCTTCACATATTGTCTTTCATTAATGCGCGCTCATACATCGGAGCATAGGGACGCGCTGCCCGTTCTAGATATAACCGCATTGCGGCATATTGCTTATGTGCTTGATTCTTTTGTTTTCTATATGCGTAACGACACTAGCTTTTATGATAAGAACGATTCTATTTCTGGTCGAGTTAACAATTTGTCGAATTCGTGTGAAAATTATGATACTGACGACGAATTAAGTAATCTAGATGATTTAAATGCTGATAACAGACAATGTCATTCAAATATAGGCACACGAAAGCACGCATTCTTTACCAGATCTGACTCTACGCTCAGCTTAGGTTGTTCGGCTCCCGACGGATTTGATTTACCTCTTGATATGGCTATGCCGCTTGCTGACAAGCCGCACTTGCTACAGCCAAATTCAAAACGACAAGAGCTATTTGCTAATCTACCATTACATGGTACCATTACTGCTTTCAAACACAACAGTAAAAAAGACGTACATCAGGGTTCTAATGACCAACCTCCCACACGGCTTGGATTTTCGAATTTCATGAAAATAGATACTACGGATAAAAGAAATGCAGAAATGCTTTCAGCTATGTCAGATTCAAGCACAGAAATTATTGAGACAAAGGAAGAATGTTACGCATATAAGGACGGTGATACAGCAGATTCAAATATATACTTACAGTTGAAGAAAAAACAGTGCTTAGACGAGTCGAACTCACTTGGAATAAAAGGTAAATTATTATTATTATATTTTCTTAAGGTGGGATATTCATGTAGAACGTAAAAAATAATGTGTTTTTAGCATTTTTTTATTCTATCCGACTTCATAAATTCGTATATATAAACAAACACAAAAACAATTTAGTGAAGTTTTAAAGAAAAAAAGTAAACTTAAACAAAGATGTAAAAATCCAAACACTTACAAAAATGTTTTTAAAAATATGTTATCAAACAAAGAAGACAATTTATTTGTTAAAAAAAATACAGTTTGAATAATTTCGATGTAAGATTGAGACCCCCGAAATTTGAAATCGAGAAATAGCTATTAAAAGTTTTCGTTGAGCATATTGAGCAAGACTGATGCTTGCATGCTTTCAGCTTTGTATTATTAATAATAATTCGTGTAAGCTTCTGAAATATATCATACATATATATCCCCTCTTACATCATCCGAGACAATTATCTATAATAGCGGCCGTTTACTGCTGTCGTCGTCTCTTGCGTTTGCCTATTCTCATAAATTTTTGTAGGCGGCTAACCGCGTGTTCAAATGCAAAAACAATAATAAATAAAAACAAGTAAAAAGCTTCAGTCGAGAGTGCTCGACCGTATGATACCCGCATCCCATTTCGAGAGAAAACAAAAAATTTAAATGATATTTTAACAAAAAATATACCAAACATACTAAAACTAGTTTTTTTGTATATATTTGAAAATAGCGGGTAAAAATCCACAACACCGTTATGGTCACACTGTTAACTAAACAAACAAAGCGCGGGCAGCTGCAAGTGAATTTTGCATATAAAATTGATTCTTTAATAACTTCCTTGTTTTTCATTCGATCTCAACCAAATTCACAGGAATCCATGAGAATGTAATTATTATTATGCATACCAAATCATATGAAAGCTCTATGTCTATTATTACGGCTTTTCAGACTTTTGGGGGCGGAAACGGGCGTGGCATCCAACTTTTGAAATAAACTTGATCTGCGTAGGACCTATAGGAGTACTGTCACCAAATTTGGTAGCTCTAGCTCTTATAGTCTCTGAGATCTAGGTGTTCATACAGACAGACAGACGGACATGGCTATATCGTTTCGGCTGTTGACACTGATCAAGAATATATATACTTTATGGGGTCGGAGATGCCTCCTTCTACCTGTTACATAAATTTTATGTTGGCACTAAGTTATAATACCCTTATACCCTTTGGGTAGAAGTTATGGATAGATAGGTTCCTGTATTCCTTACGCAGATCAAGATTATTTCAAAAGTTGGATGTGGGCCCCCTTCGCCCACAATAGGCATAAATCTAGAACAAGTCAGGTTTTTTTTATGTAAATCGCGTATAACTCCAAAAGTTCTTTGTGTAATGATGTGATGCAGCTGCTCGTGTGACTTAATTTGCCCGTAATATCCATATGGATCGTGTGCCATGGAATCTCTACCTTGGGTATTGGGTGGAGTTCGATTGGCAACTTTCCCGAAGGAGGTTTAGTTAGTTTACAAGTAATGCAATTGTCTACAAATTTACGGACGTACTTGGCCATATGCTCAAACCAATAAAATTCGTACATTTTGTCTAACGTTTTTTCCCATCCTAAGTGTACGATTGCTTCATGCACATGGTTTACTACCGACCATCTGAAAGCTCTAGGGACAACTGGAAGACATCTAGTTTTTCCGTTTCGCTGAATTTTACGGAAAAGAGTTTTTGAGTGCAATTCATAACTTCTTGCTAAATTCTCCTCGAGTTCATTGTTTTGAATTTTAGATGCAATAGTTGAAATCTCTGAATCTTTTTGTTGCTCAGCAAGAAGCCAGTTATCTGTAATTTCAGCTAATAGGATATGCTTCTTTTCTTTACCTGTATGAGCAATGGTCTTAGCCGGCTTACATATGGGATTACGCGAAAAAAAATCAACATGAGCCATTTTAGCACCTGGCCTATACTAAATGTCGAAGTCGAATGACTGCATATATGCCCACCAACGGTGCACTCTTGGTGTTAGTTCAACTTTAGTGCGAGTGGCTTTTTGCAAATTGCAGTCAGTCAATACGACGAAACGTCGGCCATGTAAATAGTGCCGAAAATGTTTCAGGGAATTGTACACAGCTAAAGTTTCAAGCTCATATGAATGATATCGTGACTCCGTAGGAGATGTTTGTTTGCTATAATACTCGATAACGCGAGGTTTATTATCTATTTTATGGAGTAGAATAGCGCCATAGCCATCCATACTGGCATCAGTATGCAGCTCAATGGGATACTGAGGATCAAATATAATAAGAACGGGTTCATCTATTAATGTTTTGATAATTTTTTTTTCGTATTTGCTCGTGTTCATGTTTCCATTCAAATGTTTTATTCTTACAGGTCAAACAGTATAATGGTTTCATGATTTCTGAAAATTTTGACACAAATTGCCGAAAATAAGAGGCAAGGCCAATAAATTGTCTTACTTGGGTCACGGACTTTGGAGGGGGTAAGGCGACCAATGCATTGCAATGCTTGTATTTTGCGTGGATTTGGTCGGATTTCACCCTCACTAACAAGAAACCCAAGATATTCAATGCTTGATTTAAGGAATGAGCATTTGGAAATATTGAAAGAAAACCCAGCCCGTGATAACATTTTTAAAACCGTTCTTAGCCTTGTGAATGCTTCCTCTTTGGTTTGTGCAATAATCATGATGTCGTCCATATAGACGATTACGTAAGAATAGGCAATCTCACCTAACGCTTTTATAATTGCCCGCTGAAATACAGATGGAGCATTTTTTAACCCAAACGGCATAGTTAGGAATTCGTATTGTCCCTCTGGAGTCACAAACGCTGTACGCTCAATCGAATTTGGATTAATAGGGATCCGGTGGAACCCGCTGGCCATATCCAAACAACTAAAGAATTTTGCTCCACGTAGCCTAGCTATTTGATCGCTAATTAGCGGCAAGGGATATTTTTCAGCAATTGTGTTTGCATTTAGCTCGCGGTAATCTATACAAAGACGATCTAATCCATTTTTTTTTTAACGAGTAGCATAGGGCTGGCAAATGGGGAACTACTGGGGCGAATTATATTGAATAATAGCAATTCCTTAATTTTATTTCTCACTATTTCTTTTTCTTCTATCCTAAGCCTGTATGGTCGTCTGTGTACAGTTTTAATTGGGTCAATTAAACGTATTTCTAACTCGCCAGTTGTGACGCGGCTTTTCGGAAATCCGTCTATAAATGATTTTGAAAATTCATTTAAAATATCTAATAAATTTTCTTTATCTACACCACAAAATTCGGTATCCACATTAGCAAGATTGACATTATTTTTCAAAGCAGAAAGGGTATGCACCGACTTAGTCTTACATAATTTGATTTCATAATTTGTTATCGTGGCACTAAATCCCTGACTTAAGATTTCTCGACCAATTTATATATTTTTTTATTTCTATATATTTTCCTGGAACGGCAGTCGGCTATTTTGTGACCCATTTTTCCGCAGAAATTACATTTAACAGGTGTCTGCAGGCGCACTTTCTTGCTTACAAAATTTTCCGGATCGGAATGCTCCTTTCGTTTAGCAAACGAAAATGACATTAGCTCATTTTGCAACTCGTTGCGCGTCTTAATAGTGGTTGTAAACAACGTGCGTTGCAACCGAGCATCTATGGTTGCCGAATGCGATAAGGCTACCGACACTGCAATTTCTTCTGGTGTCATTGTCTTCCATTTTGCCATAAGAGTAGTCACCAATCGGCTTCCATACAGCGCCAGGCATTCGCCGTCATTTGGGCGGCTGTTTAAAACATTAAATACCGTCACTGCTGGCGTTTCATTGCCTTCAAACTGTTGAAGGAACATTTCTTTAAATTGAATCCATGTCATTCCTGCAATGCAGATTTTTGAGAGCCAGTTGGAAGCACCACCCTCCAAGGATTTGGTTAGCGCTATAAGCAGAGCACTGCCGTCTAGAGGATTTTCCCCTACAATAAGGTCCACCGTAGAACACCAGGTAGATGCACTGGAACCAGCGGAATCAGAGTTGAACTTCGGGAGCGTAACTGATTTGGACGCGCTTGGTGCCGCCTGCGCATTTTTCACGGCACTAAGTACTTCTATTAGATTGCGGTGCTGCATTTCCAGCAAGGCGCACAAACGGTCATCAGGATTGACTTGGGGTTGAGGCGATCCCACATCTGATGTCGGAATAGAGTTGTGGCTATCCATTATTAAAGCCGCCTCTGAAATATGGCTGCGAGTTGTGCATTTCCTCGGCTGTGACATTTCGTGACCACTCTTCTATGACGATCAGCAACTACTCAACTATTTCACAATATTGCATCATCCAAGCATTGTCTGAAACGCAACTTCTCGAATTCGCCGCGATTGCTCTCTTTCTCTCTTTCTAACACGTTGTCACGCCGAGGCTACGCAAAACAGAGAGCTCTGCTGAACTCGCTCTTACAATAAACAGAAAACGGAGATAAAAAGGATGAGACAAAATTGGTATTCACATTTTATTTAACAGAGATGCCAATATTTTATTTGGGATGACAGTATTCAATAGAGATGACAAAATTGGTACATGTTGCTTTCTTTTAACAAAATTAATAGCGATTCGACATATACTTGATCAGTGTCAATAACCGAGACGATATAGCCATGTCCGTCTGTCTGTCTGTATGAACACCTAGATATCAGAGACTATAAGAGCTAGAGCTAATAAATTTGGTGACAGTACTCTTATAGGTCCTACGCAGATCAAGTTTGTTTCAAAATTGCGCCACGCGCACTACATTACATATTAATCAAAAAAATCGTAGCTTTGAAGCTATATCCCTGATTCTTGGGGCATTTATTGGACGGAGCTACGAATGTGAAGCGACATTCTAGGTCTAGAGTTCGATTCGGCCACATTTGTTTTATATCATTTGTGTGCATATGCATTTTTATACCCGCTACCCATAGGGTAGAAGGGTATTATAACTTAGTGCAAACAGAAAATGTATGTAACAGGCAGAAGGAGGCATCACCGACCCCTGTTCTTGATCAGTGTGAACAGCCGAGACGATATAGCCATGTCCGTCTGTCCGTCTGTCCGTCTGCCTGTCTGTATGAACACCTAGATCTCAGAGACTATAAGACAAAGTGATTCCAAAATTGGTACATAGGTTCCTGTATTGCTTACGCAGATCAAGATTATTTAAAAAGTTGGATGTGGGCCCCCTTCGCCCACAATATGCATAAATCTAGAACAAGTCAGGTTTTTTTATGTAAATCGCGTATAACTCCAAAAGTTCTTTGTGTAATGATGTGTTACTTGGTAAGCCACCTGTGCTTAATACTCTTAATATACCCTGTAATTTTGGTTACAACCGGATAAGTAGAACAAAATTTATTTGTTAAATTATTTATCAAAATAGTTGTGCCCAATACATATGGACGTTTTTAGTGTGTGAATGGCCTAGAGATATCAAATTTAGTGACAGTTTTCGTGTAGGTCTTACGCAGATCAAGTTTGTTTTTTATTTTTGACACGCCCCTTTCCGCCTCCAAAAACTGGAAAAGCCGTAATAATAGAGCATTGAATTTTGAAATGCATAATAATAATTATATTCTCAATGATTTCTGTGAATTTGGTTGAGATCGAATGAAAAACACGGAAGTTATTAAAGAATCAATTTTATATGCAAAATTCACTTGCAGCTTCTCGTGCTTTGTTTGTTTAGTTGACAGTGTGACCATGTCGGTATTTAATGGATTTTTATACCCGGTACCCAAAGGGTACAAGGGTATTATAGCTTAGTGCAAACAAAAAATGTATGTAACAGGCAGAAGGAGGCATCTCCGACCCCTGTTCTTGTTCAGTGTCAACAGCCGAGACGATATTGCCATGTCCGTCTGTCCGTCTGTCTGTCTGTATGAACACCTAGATCTCAGAGACTATAAGACAAATAGACTCCAAAATTGGTACATAGGTTCCTGTATTCCTTACGCAGATCAAAATTATTTAAAAAGTTGGATGCCACGCCCCCTTCACTCACAATATGCATAAATCTAGAACAAGTCAGTTGTTTTTATACCCGCTACCCATAGGGTAGAAGGATATTATAACTTAGTGCCAACAGAAAATGTATGTAACAGGCAGAAGGAGACATCTCCGACCACATAAACTATATATACTTGATCAGTATCAACAGCCGAGACGATATAGCCATGTCCGTCTGTCTGTCTGTATGAACCCCTAGATCTCAGAGACTTTAAGAGCTAGAGCTACCAAATTTGGTGACAGTACTCTTATAAGTCCTACGCAGATCAAGTTTATTTTAGATTTCTGTCACGCCCCTTTCCGACTTCAAAACCCGTAATAAAAGACCAAGAGCATGGAATAGTAATAATTATAGTCTCAATGATGCATAATAATAATTATAGTCTCAATGACTCGTGTGAATTTGGTTGAGATCGAATGAAAAACAGGAAAGTTATTAAAGAATCAATTTTATGTGCAAAATTCACTTGCAGCTGTTCGCGCTTTGTTTGTTTAGGTGACAGTGTGACCATGTCGTTATGTTATGGATTTTTATACCCGTTACCCAAAGGGTAGAAGGGTATTATAACTTAGTGCCAAACAAAAATGTATGTAACAGGCAGAAGGAGGCATCTCCGACCACATAAAGTATATGTCGGAGAGTATGTAGTGCAGCATCCCGACAGGTATGACAATGGGTTGTGCTGGTATACTAGATATACTTGTCGGAGAGTATGTAGTGCAGCATCCCGACAGGTATGACCATTGGTTGTGCTGGTATACTATATTTACTAGATACTAGTTTTGCTAGAATGGGGACTCTGTTTGCGAACTGAGGCCGAGTGTGGCTTCGTATGCGTTGCTAGGTCTGGGCTCTCTGTTTTATTCCTTCTTCCGGTTCTGAACATGGCGTGAGATGGACGCATGTGTGATCAATAAAAGGACAATTATGAGCAACAAAGGCATCGAAGACTCGCTGCATTCGCCAGAATTGGGTTCAGACCAAGAAGAACCGAACGATCAAGTAACCGACAATGGTGACTCACAAGGAGATGACTTAGGTTCTCCGACATCAGAAGTGGGATTCGGCCCTAACCAAACATTGTCAAGGGATATCTTCGCGTTGTTGGAGCAGTACAAAAGACTAGCGACATTTACTTGCCGAAATAAAATCCGGACATTGCTGGGGTAGATGCCACGCAGTGGTGCGCTACGGTCGACATCATTTTACGAGCGAAACCGCTAAGTAACAGCGCTCTTGTATTAGCGCTGAGTAAGGCTTTGAAAGGCGCAGCGGCCCAGTGGTTATCACAAATATGCTACCCAGGAATAACTTGGCAACAGTTCCGGCAATTGTTTGAGCAGCGATACGAGACTTCGGAGACGCCAGCCGCCGTTATCTTCTGAATAGTCGTCCAAGTAGCGGTGAGAGCTTGCCTGTTTTTGCGAGACGCAGCTTGACGTCACTGTGCACAAAATTGCGTCCTATTGCACCAAACTGGGAACCGGGAACCAAACGGGCTAAAACTACGGAACTAAAATGTTATCAGTATGGAAAACCAGGTCATAGAAAGCAAGACTGTAGATCTGGACTAGGATTTCAGTTTTCATCAACTGGAAAGGAGCGCCGTTCTGGGCAGCCTCATCATGGAAGGGCAAATGTAACTTGTTATAGATGCCAGGAGCCGGGACACATTGCCACTAATTGCCCCAAAAAAGTGCAGAATACTGGATTGGGAGTAAGATCGGAAAAGAGAGTGGAGTTGTGCACTATGGTGGAGCGTAAATCGAGTATGCTGAATCATGGTGAGAGATTTCCAATAACATTTGATTCGGGAGCTGAGTGTTCATTAATTAAAGAAAGTGTTTCTAATAGGTTAGTTGATAAGAGGATTCATAGCGTTATCTCTTTAAAGGGAATAGGTAATACCAATACTTACAGCACTGTACAAGTTGAATCAAACATCATGATTGATGGTAATTCTTTAGTAGTTTTGTTTCACATAGTACCAGATGAATGTATGACAAATAATATTGTAATTGGCAGAGAAATATTGGCTCAAAGGTTTACAATGGAAGTGTCTTATGATAATTTTAAGATTGTTCCAACTAAAGTTGTGAATGTTTGTAAAACCGTTCAACCTATTAATTTTGATAACATTGAAACTGAAGTGGTCAGAAATGAAAAAGAAATGTTAATATCATTACTAAAGTAACATTCAAAATCGTTTACTGAAGGCACTCCGCAAACTCGTGTGAGTACTGAGGAAACGCGTATTCGGTTGATTGAACCGACTAATACTGTGCATAGGCGACCATACAGATTTAGTCCATGCGAAAGGGCAGTAAAGTCATAAGACCTAGTAGTTCACCCTTTGCTAGTCCTGCATTATTGGTTAAGAAGAAAAATGGTTCAGCAAGACTTTGCGTCGACTATAGAGAATTGAATTAAAATACAGTAGCGGATAAGTTTCCATTACCGTTGATCTCAGATCAAATAGCTAGGCTTAGGGGAGCTAACTATTTCACTTCTCTTGACATGGCTTGTGGTTATTACCAGATTGTAATGCACTCCGAATCAATCGAATATACAGCATTTGTTACCCCTGATGGGCAGTATGAATTTCTTTCGATGCCCTTTGGTTTAAAAGAACGCACCCTCAGTGTTTCAAAGAGCTGTATTTAAAGCACTTGGCTCATTCGTTTGTAATCGTTTATATGGACGATGTATTAATTGTTTCAGAAACAAAGGAAGAAGCGCATGAGCGGTTGCAACTGGTATTAGACGTTCTAGTGAAGGCAGGATTCTCATTTAATATTTCTGTACCTTGGCTATGAGATAAAAGCGGGGGAAATACGTCCAAATTTAAACAAAATAGAATCGCTAGTAGCGTTGCCTCCACCGAAATCAGTTGCTACTCTGAGACAATTTATTGGGTTAGCATCATATTTTCGTCAATTCATTCCGGGGTTTTCACAATTGATGAAGCCATATGAAGAACATATGTTCTCACATCTAAAAAAGAATAATTTTGATTGGCAAGCACATCATGAAGAAATTCGCAGCAAAGTCATCAGTGTATTAACAAACAAGCCTGTTTTGATTATTTTTGATCCACAGTTTCCGATAGATTGCATACCGACGCCAGCTCTATAGGGTATGGGGCAATCCTTTTGCACCGCATAAACTCTAAGCCTCATGTGGTTGAATACTATAGTAGAGCATCTGCCTCCTGTGAGTCTAGGTACATATCCTATGAATTAGAAACTCTGGCCGTTGTGAATGCTGTAAAACATTTCCGTCACTATCTGCATGGGAGAAAATAAGTGATTTTTACTGATTGTAATTCAATCAAATCTTCTCGAAATAAAGTCGAATTGTCACCTAGGGTTTATCGTTGGTGGGAGATTCTCCAAGCATTTGATTTCGAAATTAAATACAGAGAAGGTAAACGCATGGCACACGTGGACTTTTTATCTAGGAATCCAGTGTGTCAAACTAAGTCTGCACCAAGTACAATAGAAGAGAAGCGAATTGACTTAACAGAAATATCGGAAAACTGGATACTGGTGGAACAACAAAGGGATACAGAAATTTCAGAAATCATTACTAAGTTGAAGAATGACGATTTGCCATTGGCACTAGTTGTCACTTAAGAAATTAGATCAAATGTTTTGTATAGAAGGTAAGGTTAGGTTAGGTTGAACAGAAGGCTCGACCGGAGTCGAGAGCACCCGGAGACCATATGGTCCATTGTGATGTCTGATCTGTGTGTACTGTAGGAATAGAGGGGATTGGAAGGGTTTGTTGGGATGTTGGAGGAAAAATCTGATTGTTTTATTATGTCTACGTGCTACTGGCCAGTTCTGTTGGGCTGCGGTAGCCTCTGGAACCAGCCAGTAGAGTCAAGGAAAAGCGCCATGTTCTCCAGCCAAATATTCCCAAGACTGCCCAGTTCAACGAAGAAAGGCTTGCCCAGAAATGTCGCAGAGAAGATGCTAGATACTCTCGGTTTCCTCTTCGTCCCCGCAGCTGCGACAGAAGTCCTGTTGGGGTCCACCGTGTCGTTGAGCCATACGGCCGATGTAGCAGTGTCCCGTTAAGACTCCTGTCAGTAACCTTATCTTGTTCTTTGTAAAGTTTAAGAGCTGGGTTGTTCGCTTGGGGCTGTATCTTGGCCAGAGTGCTTTTGACACCTCGCAGCCCGATGATGCTGCCCAATGTCTCTCAGCAGCCGTTCTCATGGAACAATTAAGTTCCGATAGCACGTGCTGAATAGGTCTCTTTATATCGTTCGCCGCGAGAGTTTCTGATGACGCTGACCCCAGCCGAGCACACTCATCAGCCGCCTCGTTACCTGGTACTCCCATGTGCCCAGGTACCCAGACAAGTCTGATAGAGTGTGGTTGGCATAGGTTCAGTGACATCACTGTGTCTCGGGTTAGTTTGCTCTTAATGGTGTTCGATGCGAGTGCTTTTATCGCTGATTCGCTGTCAACGTAGATGGACACGTCCCTCGGGCTCCCGCCCAGTGTCCGTATCAACTTGGTCGCTTGCCAGATAGCGTAAATCTCCGCTTGGAACACACTACACCAGTCAGGAAGACGAAAGGAAAGCTTGGTTGCAAGGTCTTCGGAGAAGACCGTATGTGTAAATTGACCACTCATTCTGCCTCAGAGGAGATTCATGTTACCAATCGGATCTGTCAGGGAATTCAGCTGTAAACCTGTCATCCCACTTATGTTCTGGTACCCAGTAGTCGTTCTCAGCCACAGTCAATTCTACTGTACGTAGAATGGAGTTGTGACCTGCACCAGGCTTAAGGAGGCACTGGGCGTGAAGCCTGACCGCACTCCTTGCTGCCGCGTGCTTGAGGAAGACTCCGATGGGTTCCAGATTTAACATTACATCCAGCGCTGCTTGGGGGGTAGAACGAATACATCCTGTTATTCCCAAGCATGTTAGTCTCTGAACTTTCCGGAGATTGTTTAGATAGGAGTCGGTGTGTCCCGCCTCCCACCATACAAGAGCCCCATACGTCAGTATAGGTCTGACAATGGCAGTGTAGAACCAGTGAAGGATGCACGATTGCAATCCCCAACCTTTACCAAAGGTCTTTTTGCACACAAAGAAGGCTTGTAACGCTTTTTTCATCCTTTCTTCAGAGTTTCTCCTCCAGGAGAGTTTGGAGTCCAGGATTACCCCAAGGTATTTTGCCTCCTTTGATAACTTCAGCTCTGTTCCTCCCAGTGTCGGAAGCTTGAAGCTTGGTATCTTATATCTTCGAGTGAACTGAACTAGTTCGGTCCTTTGTGGGTTGGCCCCAAGACCGTTGTGTTCTGCCCATCGCAGAGTTTCGCTCAATGCGGCATTCAGTAGCTCACTGACTGTTGGCAGGAATCTGCCAGTTACCATTAGAACCAGGTCGTCCGCATAAGCAGTCACTCTGCAGCCCTTATACTTCAGTTTGAGAAGAAGGATGTATTCGTTCTACCCCCAAGCAGCGCTGGATGTAATGTTAAATCTGGAACCCATCGGAGTCTTCCTCAAGCACTCGGCAGCAAGGAGTGCGGTCAGGCTTCATGCCCAGTGCCTTCTTAAGCCTGGTGCAGGTCACAACTCCATTCTACGTACAGTAGAAATGACTGTGGCTGAGAACGACTACTGGGTACCAGAACATAAGTGTGAGGTGTTAGCTTACTTCCGAGATGAAGGTCGAGAAGTCTCTCTAGTGTTTTCAATAGAAACGATGAGAGACTTATGGGCCTATAGTCTTTTGCTGAGCAGTGGTTTATCTTTCCTGCCTGGGGAATGAATGCACCCTCACTTCTCTCCAGGTTTTTGGAATGTATCCCGTAAGGAGACTTTCCCTGAAGATTGCGACAGATGTACGCATACCATCTGTAACATGACCGGTCTAATGTCATTCGGTCCTGCTGATTTGTAGGGGTGGAACAACTTGATAGCCCAGATTATCTTTTCAGTGTTGACAATTTCGTCGAGTAGGACTTGGCTCTCATGAGGCGCGTTTCCCTCCGGCTCGCCGCTGATTTGAGAGGTGGGGATCCCATTCTCGTCTTCAGCTTGTATGCAGCTTGGAAAGTGTGCGTTCATGAGGAGTTGTAGAGACTCCTGACTGTTTTTAGCGAATGTGCCATCCAGGCTGCAAAGCATCCCCGGTGTGGCTGGATCTTTCGCCAGCAACCTTCGAAGTCTGGACGCTTCTGTGGTGTTAGTTAGTTCGTCGCAAAATTTTGACCATGAGTCTCTTTTTGCCCTTCTGATTTCCTTCTTGAAGGTCTTGAAACTGTGATGGTAGGCATTCCAGTCTACCTGGCAGTTTCCGTCTTTAGCTCTATTGTATAGTCTTCTCGTTTCCTTCCGTATCTGGCCGAGTTCCGGAGTCCACCACTTGTTGCGGTTTGTCTTCGGTGGACGCCTGATTGGACAGAATTTGATGAAGGCCTTACATAAAGTGTCTGTGACATTTTGGGTCGATTCCTCTAACTTGTCTGGGTTGTCTAGCCTTCCCACTGGGTGGTGGGGAATAGATCCCATAACAAGCTTTGGGCATTTGACCCAGTTTGCCTTTCGTGGGTTCCTGAAGGGCGCCTTTGCCTCTCTGGACCATCCAGCTTCGAACACTATCCTGTAATGATCCGAAAAGGAGCATTCCGTGGATACGTGCGAGTCTTCTACGGAGAGGGAGTCGCTGTTAGTCGCTAGAGTTAAATCTATAACCTCAGCTCGGTTCTTATTGCGGAATGTGGGGTGGCTACCCCGATTACACACATTAAGATTAGTGAGCATCACGAATTCAAGCAGCGACTCCTCTCTCTCTCGTTGGTGTGTTTGCTCCCCCAAAAAGTGCTGTGGGCATTAGCATCACACCCAAGGATTAGATCTGTGCCCTCCTTCTGCGCATGCTAAATAAGGGCTTGGATACTTTCCGACGGTAGATCCTTTTCTTCGTACGGGAGGAATGCTGAGGTCAGGTATAGATTTGGTCCGTTCCTTCGCTCGCATAGCACTACCGTCAAGTCCCTGTAGCTGTAACTGGAGGAGAAGAGCACATTAAGTCCGGTTCTTACCACGATACAGGTTTTGGACTTACTCACAGTTTTCGGGACAAGGAGATGGTATCCGCGAGCTCCCAAACCACAAACCCTTTCACCTACGATCCAGGGTTCTTGGATGAAAGCCACATCCAACCTTTCCTTGTCCATCCACTGAAGTAGGTCTATAGAAGGAACCCTCGAGTGGTGCAGATTAATCTGCACTACCCGAATTCTTTCCGGTCGACCTAGCATCTTCGCGCCCAGCGCCTCCACGATTGCCCGAACGCAACCCATTCCCATCTTCAGCCGGCCTTGCTTACGAAGGAGTTGGCTTTTGGACTCTGGACCAATGCTGATCCAGAGATCTTTTCCGTTTCCTTTGTCTCGGGCGAGACCTCTCTTGATCCTCTAGTCCGCTGTGTGACAGTCCGCATTCTGGCTCTTGATCAGTATAAGGGTGGTTCGATCCTCCTCAAGTACCGCCGCACGTTGTATTCGTGCTTCTTGGGCAATTTCCTCTCACGCTCGTTCAACGACTCTTGCGGCCTTCCAGTCCCTTAAGGAACTTGAGAGAGCTCTTGTACCCTGAGCGTTGTTTGCGCTTGAGGTTAGCGCCTTCCTTTTTGGATGTTCCCTAGACTACTGTCACTTCGTCTTCATCCGTGCTCGATGACTCATCCAACTCCGTCATTGATGAGCCTGTGAGCACAAACTCCGACTCCGTGGCAGTTGGTTCCAGGTCCACACCCTCCTGTCGATGGAGTTTGTCCACTCCACCGTCGTGACCACTGGCGACACGCAGACAGGATTTCTCCTCCCCGTGCCCGCCGGTGGTAGTGGTCACACTTCCCACCGACGTTTGGGCTGACATCCCAGCCCGAGTTGACGCCTCTGTATCCTCCTCCATATTGAATCCGAGGATTCATGATGCATTTTATACTTGCTGCCAAGTACCTCTGACCATGGTCCTGGACCTCAGCTTTCCAGAACAAATCTAAAAAACTTGGGCCCAGTCCCTTAGCTAGAAACTGCAAGGTCTCATAAGCGAGCAAGTGATGCTGACATCTCTCGGTCGCCCGAGACGATGCAGTATCCATTGCCCAGCCGGCACCCTCGTGGAGGGTTCAGTCAGAGGATTTTTGCCAGCCAATTTGTATAGAAATTTTCAGAGGAATTCCAGAACTCGTTGCTTACCTGTAGTTCCTCGTACGTTCCGCTGGTCAGTTATAAATCAGGTACATGAGTCTATCATGCATCTAGGTTGGGACAAAACGCTAGACAAGGTGTACGATCATTACTGGTTTACTGGTATGGCAAAATATGTCCGAAGATTTGTGGAGAACTGCATTACTTGTAGAGTGTCTAAGGGTACGTCTGGAAAACCTCAAATTGAATTACATCCATTTCCAAAAATTAGCATTTCTTGCCACATCGGGAAAATTGAGCGGAAAAAGTGATCGTAAAGAATATATAATCGTACAAATCGACGCTTTTACTAAATATGTTTTTCTGTTTCACACCTTTTCTTTGGATGCTAATTTTTGTATAAGCGCAATGAAATCTTCGATTGCCATTTTTGGCGTACCAACACGTTTAATTGCAGATCAGGGGCGCAGCTTCATGGGTACAAAGTTTGTGCAATTTTTTGACGGCTGTTGAGCCAAGTTCTAGATCGTGGCAAGATGCAATAGGGGACGTGCAGTTGGCCCTTAACTGTACAGTAAATCGTAGTACTAAGTGTAGTCCTTTAGAACTTTTGATTGGTAAAGTTGCGCGTCCACTGGGGTTGATTCCTATTAGTGATACTGAAACCGAACTTGACAAGATTAAATTAAGGGAGATAGCCGGCAAGAACATGGAAGAGGTCGCTAGATATTATATATATATTGGACGTTGATGTGCTAACGAACAGCACCATCAAGTGGCCCAACGACACCAAGCAAGGGCTTGTTACCGCGCGGGCCGTAGGGGCGCACCACGTAGCTTGTGGCAACGGACAATCGCGAACATAAAGTAAAAATATATTTTAATTAATTTTAAAGTTACATAATTACACACTAGACAGATGACTTAATATCAAATTTCTAAGAGTGGAAAACGAAGAAACATTATTTATTATAGAATAGTACTCGTTATAGTTAGAACATAAAATACGGAAAGGATTATGTAAAGCATAGTTTTCACTACAAAGTGGAAGGGAAAAAGGTAAAAAGTTCCTTGTATTTCTGATCGGAACCTTAAAATTAATTTGGCTAATCAGTTCGGATGAATCGATCTCACCATTAATGAGCTTATGCAAAAAAATAACACCAAGCATGGTTCTACGATCAGAAAGTGAAGGAAGATTGATAAGTAAAAGTCTACTGCGATAGGAAGGTAAAGGAGTGTTAGCACTCCAATTAAGACCCCGAAGGGCAAACAAAAGAAATTGTTTTTGTACAGACTCTATTCTTTCCTGATGAACCTTATATTGGGGACACCAAATACAAGAGCCATATTCAAGAATAGGTCGAACAAGAGAAGTATAAAGAGTTTTAGTGATGTAGGGATCATTAAATTCTTTCGACCAACGCTTAATGAAACCAAGGACACCTATTGCACGATTAGTTATATCCAAGATGTGCTTGTCAAATTTAAGTTTGGGATCGAGCAGAATACCTATTTCTTTAACAGGCTCAATGCGCTCAAGAGGTTTTGCATGTAGGAAATAAGTATTGTTAAAAGGCAAACGCCTGTAAAAAGACATTACATTACATTTATTGCAATCAAGATTTAAAATGTTTATTTGACACCAAGATTGGAAACTATCAAGGTCAGCTTGCAGCATTTGACCAGATTGAGAATCAACTGACGTTAAACAAAGCTTGACATCATCGGCAAACATTAACACACGAGAAAATTTAATAACGGATGGAAGATCATTAATAAACAATGTAAATAACAAAGGGCCAAGGTGACTCCCTTGAGGTACACCGGAAGTGACCTTAACAGACTTGGAGACTAAGCCGTTAAAATACACTTTCTGTGTTCTGAGGTTTAAATAGCTAGATATCCAGATAATTAAGTTATTTGGAAATCCCAAAAGGTAAAGCTTATGTATTAATAGTGAGTGATTAACTGAGTCAAAAGCTTTACTGAAATCAGTATAAATAACGTCCGTTTGCATTTTGTTTTGGAAACCATCAATTACCAAAGAAGTAAACTCCAGTAAGTTAGTGGTAGTAGATCTATATTTCATAAACCCATGCTGGCATGGTGATATAATAGATCTACAATAATGTTGTAACTGTGAAGTTATTAATTTCTCAAACAGTTTCGGAATAGCAGACAATTTTGATATTCCTCTATAATTCTCGGCATTCGATTTGTTTCCTTTTTTATGGAGAGGAATAATAAAAGATTCCTTCCAATAGTTAGGAAAAGAACATAACTCCATTGACAAATTAAAAAGAATATATAAAGGAATTAATAAAGCCTCAGCACAATGCCTAAGCACACATGCTGGAACTCCATCTGGCCCTGGTGAAAATACAGGCTTTAGAATCTTTAAATTATTTAATAGTGAACTTTTAGTAATTAATGGTTTAAAAATGCAATGTGCGTCATTTATCTGATACGGATAAGGCAAAACCAATCGATCGTTTTGAGATCTATATGTAGTTTGAAAAAAATCAGCAAATAAATCAGCAATAGACTGATTAGTTTCCGCTGTATTCTTTTAAAAAAAAACAGTCGATGGAAGCGTTGATGAACCACGCTTCATATTAACAAAGTTATAGAATCTCCTCGGATCACTGCGAAACCGCCGTCCACAATTTACGAGGTAGTCATTGTAACACTGCGTATTAAGGACAATAAAATTTGATCGTGCAATCGAATAACAAGAGAAGTTAAAGGAAGTGTTAGATTCCTTAAGCTTCTTGTAATTTCTCGACATTTTTTTTTTAAGGTATGTCAATTCCCGTGTAAACCAAACAGGCTTATTAGACCTTTTTATTTTACGTAACGGGACGCATATGTCGAATGAAGAGTTTAATGCAGTATAAAACAGTTCAGTTGCACTATCGATGTCCCTACACTCGCAAAGAGGAGACCAGTCAGTGTTCGACAGGATCCGAGAGAGTTCATTGAAATCTGTGTTACGAAAATGACGCACGTGTTGCAATCTCGTAGTAGAGTATGCTACACGGGTCTCTAGGTTCATCAACACTTCTAAAGTAGGATGATAAGGATCTTCAGGACGGGATAAAGGTTCAGATCGGGAGACAGATGTAAGGGAAGGATCCAAAACAAAAACCAGGTCAAGCAATCTATATAAAGAATTTGGAATAGCATTGATTTTACTTAATGATAATCCAAACAAATTATCTATAAAATCATGCTGGGACGCAGAATTTAAAGCGTTGGAGTCAGAATTTGATAGCCAAGTCATTCCTGTAATATTAAAATCACCAAGAACAACAAGACTATCGCGATCAGATAGCAAAGTAGAGACAGAAAGTATAGCCGAAAAATGTGAATAGACAGAAGAATCAGAAGATGGAGGAACATATGAACAAGTTATAAAAATACAAGCACCATGAACGGACAATTTTACAGCTACGAATTCTAAATCGACAGCACAATCAATTGTAACTACTTCAGAGGTGAAAGCAACGTCAACTGCGATTAAAACCCCACCTCCACGACGAGGAGGAGTGCGATCTCGTCTATAAATATTGTATTTACTTGAAAGGATTTTACTCGCAACAGTAGGAAGTTCAACAGGAGTACGAATTTTCTTTTTTGCGGTATATTCCTTTACAATTACATGATCTGGCCAGAACTTTTTACAACAAATGTTGCTAAATTGATCGGCAGGAACAGTAATTTTAAAAGACGATATTTCCCAGGAATAATTAAATTGAAATAAGAAATTGAATATGAGAACACAAAATTTGATAAGAATATGGCTAAGGTAATCAGGTTCTGTGTGGGTGACTTTGTGTTGCTTAAAAACAGTGAAAGACAGCAACGAAATTGGATCCAGAGTTCAGGGGACCCTTTTTGATTGTCGAGGTTTTGGACGGAGATCGATACGTTTTAAAGTCTACACAGAACAATAGACGTTACAAGTATCCACACGAAAGTTTGAGAAAGTTACCAGATGTGATAATTCCAGAGGAGCTTGATGCAAATTATAAAGAACAAAGTCTGTTGGAAAAGTCGGTTGAAACAGAAGAGTGTCGTGAAGCCATGTGATTGGCTATGAACGAAGGTTGCTTTAGAAATGAGATTGATTTATTCGTGAAGCCAAGTGTTGGGCGATGGACGAGCGATGTGGATGATTTATTCGTGAAGCCAAGTGTTGGGCGATGGACGAGCGATGTGGATGATGAATTCGTGAAGCCAAGTGTTGGGCGATGGACGAGCGATGTGGTTGATGAATTCGAGAAGCCATGTGTTAGGCGATGGACGAGCAGGGAGCGTAATAAAATGCGTGAAGCCAATGTGTTTGGCGATGGATGAATATTCATAAGTTGGTTAGTATAAGACAAGTTATGTTTCATGGATTATGACTTAATGATATGTAATGATTAATTATTAATTTATAATGTTTAAATGATCTCTCGACTGGAAATGTAAATGAAAGAAATGGTTCCTAAGAGAACGCAAACCGAGATATTATAAAATGATCGAAAATATGTTAAAAAAAAAAAAAAGAATAGAGGTAAAATTATGTTTTGAAATATTCGATGAAATTGAGATTATTACCAAATAAGTTTTTTTGAAGAATGCAATAAAATTATAATGTTGGATTGAAAATGAGAGGTTTGTTGTAGACACGAGGACGTGTCTATGTCAGAATGGCCGTGTCGCAGAGAAAGTGCAGCATCCCGACAGGTATGACCATGGGTTGTGCTGGTATACTAGATATACTTGTCGGAGAGTATGTAGTGCAGCATCCCGACAGGTATGACCATGGGTTGTGCCGGTATACTAGATATGTATACTAGATACTAGTTTTGGTAGAATGGGGACTCAGTTTGCGAACTGAGGCCGAGTGTGGCTTCGTAAGCATTGCTAGGTCTGGGCTCTCTGTTTTATTCCTTCTTCCGGTTCTGAGCATGGCGTGAGATGGACGCATGTGTGATCAATAAAAGGACAATTATGAGCAACAAAGGCATCGAAGACTCCCTGCATTCGCCAGAATTGGGTTCAGACCAACAGGAACCGAACGATCAAGTAACCGACAATGGTGACTCACAAGGAGATGACTTAGGTTCTCCGACATATATATATTCTTGATCAGTGTCAACAGCCGAGACGATATAGCCATGTCCGTCTGTCTGTCTAAATGAACACCTAGATCTCAGAGACTAAAAGAGCTAGAGCTACCAAATTTGGTGACAGTACTCTTATATGTCTTACGCAGATCAAATTTGTTTTAGATTTTTGACACGCCCCTTTCCACCCCCAAAAGCTGTAAAAGCCGTAATAAAAGACCTAGAGCATTTTGGTATGCATAACTATAGTTGTATTCTCAATTATTCCTGTGAATTTGGTTGAGATCGAATGACAAACAAGGAAGTTATTAAAGAATCAATTTTATAAGCCAAATTCAATTCGCTTTGTTTTCTTAGTTTACAGTGTGGCCATGTCGATATGTTATGGATTTTTATACCCGTTTTTTTCAAATATATATAATGATGTGTAATGTGGTAACCAATCTGCGCTTGACACTTTTAATATACCCTATAATTTTGGTAAAAATCGGATAAGTAGAACAAAAGTTATTCGTTAAATTATTTATCAAAATTGTTGTGCCCAATGCATATGGACGTTTTAAGTGTGTGAATGACCTAGAGATATCAAATTTGGTGACAGTATTTGTGTAGGTTTTACGCAGATCAAGTTTGGTTTAGATTTTTGCCACGCCCCTTTCCGCCCCCAAAATCTGTAAAAGCCGTAATAATAAACCTAGAGCATTGAATTTTGGTATGCATAATAATATATATATTCTCAATGATACAGACCTCTTACGTTCTGGTAGCCAAGTGAGAAGGATGTTAGTTTTTTGTAGTTACAGAGCTTTTACTCGCAACAGTAGGAAGTTCAACAGGAGTACGAATTTTCTTTTTTGCGGTATATTCCTTTACAATTACATGATCTGGCCAGAACTTTTTACAACAAATGTTGCTAAATTGATCGGCAGGAACAGTAATTTTAAAAGACGATATTTCCCGGGAATAATTAAATTGAAATAAGAAATTGAATATGAGAACACAAAATTTGATAAGAATATGGCTAAGGTAATCAGGTTCTGTGTGGGTGACTTTGTGTTGCTTAAAAACAGTGAAAGACAGCAACGAAATTGGATCCAGAGTTCAGGGGACCCTTTTTGATTGTCGAAGTTTTGGACGGAGATCGATACGTTTTAAAGTCTACACAGAACAATAGACGTTACAAGTATCCACACGAAAGTTTGAGAAAGTTACCAGATGTGATAATTCCAGAGGAGCTTGATGCAAATTATAAAGAACAAAGTCTGTTGGAAAAGTCGGTTGAAACAGAAGAGTGTCGTGAAGCCATGTGATTGGCTATGAACGAAGGTTGCTTTAGAAATGAGATTGATTTATTCGTGAAGCCAAGTGTTGGGCGATGGACGAGCGATGTAGATGATTTATTCGTGAAGCCAAGTGTTGGGCGATGGACGAGCGATGTGGATGATGAATTCGTGAAGCCAAGTGTTGGGCGATGGACGAGCGATGTGGTTGATGAATTCGAGAAGCCATGTGTTAGGCGATGGACGAGCAGGGAGCGTAATAAAATGCGTGAAGCCAATGTGTTTGGCGATGGATGAATATTCATAAGTTGGTTAGTATAAGACAAGTTATGTTTCATGGATTATGACTTAATGATATGTAATGATTAATTATTAATTTATAATGTTTAAATGATCTCTCGACTGGAAATGTAAATGAAAGAAATGGTTCCTAAGAGAACGCAAACCGAGATATTATAAAATGATCGAAAATATGTTAAAAAAAAAAAAAAAGAATAGAGGTAAAATTATGTTTTGAAATATTCGATGAAATTGAGATTATTACCAAATAAGTTTTTTTGAAGAATGCAATAAAATTATAATGTTGGATTGAAAATGAGAGGTTTGTTGTAGACACGAGGACGTGTCTATGTCAGAATGGCCGTGTCGCAGAGAAAGTGCAGCATCCCGACAGGTATGACCATGGGTTGTGCTGGTATACTAGATATACTTGTCGGAGAGTATGTAGTGCAGCATCCCGACAGGTATGACCATGGGTTGTGCCGGTATACTAGATATGTATACTAGATACTAGTTTTGGTAGAATGGGGACTCAGTTTGCGAACTGAGGCCGAGTGTGGCTTCGTAAGCATTGCTAGGTCTGGGCTCTCTGTTTTATTCCTTCTTCCGGTTCTGAGCATGGCGTGAGATGGACGCATGTGTGATCAATAAAAGGACAATTATGAGCAACAAAGGCATCGAAGACTCCCTGCATTCGCCAGAATTGGGTTCAGACCAACAGGAACCGAACGATCAAGTAACCGACAATGGTGACTCACAAGGAGATGACTTAGGTTCTCCGACATATATATATTCTTGATCAGTGTCAACAGCCGAGACGATATAGCCATGTCCGTCTGTCTGTCTAAATGAACACCTAGATCTCAGAGACTAAAAGAGCTAGAGCTACCAAATTTGGTGACAGTACTCTTATAGGTCTTACGCAGATCAAATTTGTTTTAGATTTTTGACACGCCCCTTTCCACCCCCAAAAGCTGTAAAAGCCGTAATAAAAGACCTAGAGCATTTTGGTATGCATAACTATAGTTGTATTCTCAATTATTCCTGTGAATTTGGTTGAGATCGAATGACAAACAAGGAAGTTATTAAAGAATCAATTTTATAAGCCAAATTCAATTCGCTTTGTTTTCTTAGTTTACAGTGTGGCCATGTCGATATGTTATGGATTTTTATACCCGTTTTTTTCAAATATATATAATGATGTGTAATGTGGTAACCAATCTGCGCTTGACACTTTTAATATACCCTATAATTTTGGTAAAAATCGGATAAGTAGAACAAAAGTTATTCGTTAAATTATTTATCAAAATTGTTGTGCCCAATGCATATGGACGTTTTAAGTGTGTGAATGACCTAGAGATATCAAATTTGGTGACAGTATTTGTGTAGGTCTTACGCAGATCAAGTTTGGTTTAGATTTTTGACACGCCCCTTTACGCCCCCAAAATCTGTAAAAGCCGTAATAATAAACCTAGAGCATTGAATTTTGGTATGCATAGTAATATATATATTCTCAATGATACAGACCTCTTACGTTCTGGTAGCCAAGTGAGAAGGATGTTAGTTTTTTGTAGTTACAGAGCTTTTACTCGCAACAGTAGGAAGTTCAACAGGAGTACGAATTTTCTTTTTTGCGGTATATTCCTTTACAATTACATGATCTGGCCAGAACTTTTTACAACAAATGTTGCTAAATTGATCGGCAGGAACAGTAATTTTAAAAGACGATATTTCCCGGGAATAATTAAATTGAAATAAGAAATTGAATATGAGAACACAAAATTTGATAAGAATATGGCTAAGGTAATCAGGTTCTGTGTGGGTGACTTTGTGTTGCTTAAAAACAGTGAAAGACAGCAACGAAACTGGATCCAGAGTTCAGGGGACCCTTTTTGATTGTCGAGGTTTTGGACGGAGATCGATACGTTTTAAAGTCTACACAGAACAATAGACGTTACAAGTATCCACACGAAAGTTTGAGAAAGTTACCAGATGTGATAATTCCAGAGGAGCTTGATGCAAATTATAAAGAACAAAGTCTGTTGGAAAAGTCGGTTGAAACAGAAGAGTGTCGTGAAGCCATGTGATTGGCGATGAACGAAGGTTGCTTTAGAAATGAGATTGATTTATTCGTGAAGCCAAGTGTTGGGCGATGGACGAGCGATGTGGATGATTTATTCGTGAAGCCAAGTGTTGGGCGATGGATGAGCGATGTGGATGATGAATTCGTGAAGCCAAGTGTTGGGCGATGGACGAGCGATGTGGTTGATGAATTCGAGAAGCCATGTGTTAGGTGATGGACGAGCAGGGAGCGTAATAAAATGCGTGAAGCCCATGTGTTTGGCGATGGATGAATATTCATAAGTTGGTTAGTATAAGACAAGTTATGTTTCATGGATTATGACTTAATGATATGTAATGATTAATTATTAATTTATAATGTTTAAATGATCTCTCGACTGGAAATGTAAATGAAAGAAATGGTTCCTAAGAGAACGCAAACCGAGATATGATAAAATGATCGAAAATATGTTAAAAAAAAAAAAAGAATAGAGGTAAAATTATGTTTTGAAATATTCGATGAAATTGAGATTATTACCAAATAAGTTTTTTTGAAGAATGCAATAAAATTATAATGTTGGATTGAAAATGAGAGGTTTGTTGTAGACACGAGGACGTGTCTATGTCAGAATGGCCGTGTCGCAGAGAAAGTGCAGCATCCCGACAGGTATGACCATGGGTTGTGCTGGTATACTAGATATACTTGTCGGAGAGTATGTAGTGCAGCATCCCGACAGGTATGACCATGGGTTGTGCCGGTATACTAGATATGTATACTAGATACTAGTTTTGGTAGAATGGGGACTCAGTTTGCGAACTGAGGCCGAGTGTGGCTTCGTAAGCATTGCTAGGTCTGGGCTCTCTGTTTTATTCCTTCTTCCGGTTCTGAGCATGGCGTGAGATGGACGCATGTGTGATCAATAAAAGGACAATTATGAGCAACAAAGGCATCGAAGACTCCCTGCATTCGCCAGAATTGGGTTCAGACCAACAGGAACCGAACGATCAAGTAACCGACAATGGTGACTCACAAGGAGATGACTTAGGTTCTCCGACATATATATATTCTTGATCAGTGTCAACAGCCGAGACGATATAGCCATGTCCGTCTGTCTGTCTAAATGAACACCTAGATCTCAGAGACTAAAAGAGCTAGAGCTACCAAATTTGGTGACAGTACTCTTATAGGTCTTACGCAGATCAAATTTGTTTTAGATTTTTGACACGCCCCTTTCCACCCCCAAAAGCTGTAAAAGCCGTAATAAAAGACCTAGAGCATTTTGGTATGCATAACTATAGTTGTATTCTCAATTATTCCTGTGAATTTGGTTGAGATCGAATGACAAACAAGGAAGTTATTAAAGAATCAATTTTATAAGCCAAATTCAATTCGCTTTGTTTTCTTAGTTTACAGTGTGGCCATGTCGATATGTTATGGATTTTTATACCCGTTTTTTTCAAATATATATAATGATGTGTAATGTGGTAACCAATCTGCGCTTGACACTTTTAATATACCCTATAATTTTGGTAAAAATCGGATAAGTAGAACAAAAGTTATTCGTTAAATTATTTATCAAAATTGTTGTGCCCAATGCATATGGACGTTTTAAGTGTGTGAATGACCTAGAGATATCAAATTTGATGACAGTATTTGTGTAGGTCTTACGCAGATCAAGTTTGGTTTAGATTTTTGCCACGCCCCTTTCCGCCCCCAAAATCTGTAAAAGCCGTAATAATAAACCTAGAGCATTGAATTTTGGTATGCATAATAATATATATATTCTCAATGATACAGACCTCTTACGTTCTGGTAGCCAAGTGAGAAGGATGTTAGTTTTTTGTAGTTACAGAGCTTTTACTCGCAACAGTATGAAGTTCAACAGGAGTACGAATTTTCTTTTTTGCGGTATATTCCTTTACAATTACATGATCTGGCCAGAACTTTTTACAACAAATGTTGCTAAATTGATCGGCAGGAACAGTAATTTTAAAAGACGATATTTCCCGGGAATAATTAAATTGAAATAAGAAATTGAATATGAGAACACAAAATTTGATAAGAATATGGCTAAGGTAATCAGGTTCTGTGTGGGTGACTTTGTGTTGCTTAAAAACAGTGAAAGACAGCAACGAAATTGGATCCAGAGTTCAGGGGACCCTTTTTGATTGTCGAGGTTTTGGACGGAGATCGATACGTTTTAAAGTCTACACAGAACAATAGACGTTACAAGTATCCACACGAAAGTTTGAGAAAGTTACCAGATGTGATAATTCCAGAGGAGCTTGATGCAAATTATAAAGAACAAAGTCTGTTGGAAAAGTCGGTTGAAACAGAAGAGTGTCGTGAAGCCATGTGATTGGCGATGAACGAAGGTTGCTTTAGAAATGAGATTGATTTATTCGTGAAGCCAAGTGTTGGGCGATGGACGAGCGATGTGGATGATTTATTCGTGAAGCCAAGTGTTGGGCGATGGATGAGCGATGTGGATGATGAATTCGTGAAGCCAAGTGTTGGGCGATGGACGAGCGATGTGGTTGATGAATTCGAGAAGCCATGTGTTAGGCGATGGACGAGCAGGGAGCGTAATAAAATGCGTGAAGCCAATGTGTTTGGCGATGGATGAATATTCATAAGTTGGTTAGTATAAGACAAGTTATGTTTCATGGATTATGACTTAATGATATGTAATGATTAATTATTAATTTATAATGTTTAAATGATCTCTCGACTGGAAATGTAAATGAAAGAAATGGTTCCTAAGAGAACGCAAACCGAGATATGATAAAATGATCGAAAATATGTTAAAAAAAAAAAAAGAATAGAGGTAAAATTATGTTTTGAAATATTCGATGAAATTGAGATTATTACCAAATAAGTTTTTTTGAAGAATGCAATAAAATTATAATGTTGGATTGAAAATGAGAGGTTTGTTGTAGACACGAGGACGTGTCTATGTCAGAATGGCCGTGTCGCAGAGAAAGTGCAGCATCCCGACAGGTATGACCATGGGTTGTGCTGGTATACTAGATATACTTGTCGGAGAGTATGTAGTGCAGCATCCCGACAGGTATGACCATGGGTTGTGCCGGTATACTAGATATGTATACTAGATACTAGTTTTGGTAGAATGGGGACTCAGTTTGCGAACTGAGGCCGAGTGTGGCTTCGTAAGCATTGCTAGGTCTGGGCTCTCTGTTTTATTCCTTCTTCCGGTTCTGAGCATGGCGTGAGATGGACGCATGTGTGATCAATAAAAGGACAATTATGAGCAACAAAGGCATCGAAGACTCCCTGCATTCGCCAGAATTGGGTTCAGACCAACAGGAACCGAACGATCAAGTAACCGACAATGGTGACTCACAAGGAGATGACTTAGGTTCTCCGACATATATATATTCTTGATCAGTGTCAACAGCCGAGACGATATAGCCATGTCCGTCTGTCTGTCTAAATGAACACCTAGATCTCAGAGACTAAAAGAGCTAGAGCTACCAAATTTGGTGACAGTACTCTTATAGGTCTTACGCAGATCAAATTTGTTTTAGATTTTTGACACGCCCCTTTCCACCCCCAAAAGCTGTAAAAGCCGTAATAAAAGACATAGAGCATTTTGGTATGCATAACTATAGTTGTATTCTCAATTATTCCTGTGAATTTGGTTGAGATCGAATGACAAACAAGGAAGTTATTAAAGAATCAATTTTATAAGCCAAATTCAATTCGCTTTGTTTTCTTAGTTTACAGTGTGGCCATGTCGATATGTTATGGATTTTTATACCCGTTTTTTTCAAATATATATAATGATGTGTAATGTGGTAACCAATCTGCGCTTGACACTTTTAATATACCCTATAATTTTGGTAAAAATCGGATAAGTAGAACAAAAGTTATTCGTTAAATTATTTATCAAAATTGTTGTGCCCAATGCATATGGACGTTTTAAGTGTGTGAATGACCTAGAGATATCAAATTTGGTGACAGTATTTGTGTAGGTCTTACGCAGATCAAGTTTGGTTTAGATTTTTGACACGCCCCTTTACGCCCCCAAAATCTGTAAAAGCCGTAATAATAAACCTAGAGCATTGAATTTTGGTATGCATAGTAATATATATATTCTCAATGATACAGACCTCTTACGTTCTGGTAGCCAAGTGAGAAGGATGTTAGTTTTTTGTAGTTACAGAGCTTTTACTCGCAACAGTAGGAAGTTCAACAGGAGTACGAATTTTCTTTTTTGCGGTATATTCCTTTACAATTACATGATCTGGCCAGAACTTTTTACAACAAATGTTGCTAAATTGATCGGCAGGAACAGTAATTTTAAAAGACGATATTTCCCGGGAATAATTAAATTGAAATAAGAAATTGAATATGAGAACACAAAATTTGATAAGAATATGGCTAAGGTAATCAGGTTCTGTGTGGGTGACTTTGTGTTGCTTAAAAACAGTGAAAGACAGCAACGAAACTGGATCCAGAGTTCAGGGGACCCTTTTTGATTGTCGAGGTTTTGGACGGAGATCGATACGTTTTAAAGTCTACACAGAACAATAGACGTTACAAGTATCCACACGAAAGTTTGAGAAAGTTACCAGATGTGATAATTCCAGAGGAGCTTGATGCAAATTATAAAGAACAAAGTCTGTTGGAAAAGTCGGTTGAAACAGAAGAGTGTCGTGAAGCCATGTGATTGGCGATGAACGAAGGTTGCTTTAGAAATGAGATTGATTTATTCGTGAAGCCAAGTGTTGGGCGATGGACGAGCGATGTGGATGATTTATTCGTGAAGCCAAGTGTTGGGCGATGGATGAGCGATGTGGATGATGAATTCGTGAAGCCAAGTGTTGGGCGATGGACGAGCGATGTGGTTGATGAATTCGAGAAGCCATGTGTTAGGCGATGGACGAGCAGGGAGCGTAATAAAATGCGTGAAGCCCATGTGTTTGGCGATGGATGAATATTCATAAGTTGGTTAGTATAAGACAAGTTATGTTTCATGGATTATGACTTAATGATATGTAATGATTAATTATTAATTTATAATGTTTAAATGATCTCTCGACTGGAAATGTAAATGAAAGAAATGGTTCCTAAGAGAACGCAAACCGAGATATGATAAAATGATCGAAAATATGTTAAAAAAAAAAAAAGAATAGAGGTAAAATTATGTTTTGAAATATTCGATGAAATTGAGATTATTACCAAATAAGTTTTTTTGAAGAATGCAATAAAATTATAATGTTGGATTGAAAATGAGAGGTTTGTTGTAGACACGAGGACGTGTCTATGTCAGAATGGCCGTGTCGCAGAGAAAGTGCAGCATCCCGACAGGTATGACCATGGGTTGTGCTGGTATACTAGATATACTTGTCGGAGAGTATGTAGTGCAGCATCCCGACAGGTATGACCATGGGTTGTGCCGGTATACTAGATATGTATACTAGATACTAGTTTTGGTAGAATGGGGACTCAGTTTGCGAACTGAGGCCGAGTTTGGCTTCGTAAGCATTGCTAGGTCTGGGCTCTCTGTTTTATTCCTTCTTCCGGTTCTGAGCATGGCGTGAGATGGACGCATGTGTGATCAATAAAAGGACAATTATGAGCAACAAAGGCATCGAAGACTCCCTGCATTCGCCAGAATTGGGTTCAGACCAACAGGAACCGAACGATCAAGTAACCGACAATGGTGACTCACAAGGAGATGACTTAGGTTCTCCGACATATATATATTCTTGATCAGTGTCAACAGCCGAGACGATATAGCCATGTCCGTCTGTCTGTCTGTCTGTCTAAATGAACTCCTAGATCTCAGAGACTAAAAGAGCTAGAGCTACCAAATTTGGTGACAGTACTCTTATAGGTCTTACGCAGATCAAATTTGTTTTAGATTTTTGACACGCCCCTTTCCACCCCCAAAAGCTGTAAAAGCCGTAATAAAAGACCTAGAGCATTTTGGTATGCATAACTATAGTTGTATTCTCAATTATTCCTGTGAATTTGGTTGAGATCGAATGACAAACAAGGAAGTTATTAAAGAATCAATTTTATAAGCCAAATTCAATTCGCTTTGTTTTCTTAGTTTACAGTGTGGCCATGTCGATATGTTATGGATTTTTATACCCGTTTTTTTCAAATATATATAATGATGTGTAATGTGGTAACCAATCTGCGCTTGACACTTTTAATATACCCTATAATTTTGGTAAAAATCGGATAAGTAGAACAAAAGTTATTCGTTAAATTATTTATCAAAATTGTTGTGCCCAATGCATATGGACGTTTTAAGTGTGTGAATGACCTAGAGATATCAAATTTGGTGACAGTATTTGTGTAGGTCTTACGCAGATCAAGTTTGGTTTAGATTTTTGCCACGCCCCTTTCCGCCCCCAAAATCTGTAAAAGCCGTAATAATAAACCTAGAGCATTGAATTTTGGTATGCATAATAATATATATATTCTCAATGATTCCTGTGAATTTGGTTGAGATCGACTTGAAAACAAGGAAGTTATTAAAGAATCAATTTTATATGAAAAATTCACTTGCAGATGCTCGCGCTTTGTTTGTTTAGTTGACAGTGTGACCATGTCGGTATGCTATGGATCTTTATACCCGCTATTTTCAAATATATACAAAAAAAAAGTTTCAGTATATTTGGTATATTTTTTGTTAAAATATCATTTAAGTTTTTTGTTTTCTCTAGAAATGGGTTGCGGGTATCATACGATCGAGCACTCTCGACTTTAGCTTTCTTACTGGTTTTTTCTTAAATTAGTAGACAAGCTATTCAAGAATAACTTCACAATATTTCAAAAGTTTTCTCGAAATATTTCAGAAGATACAGAGCTGAAAACACGCAAGCTTCTGCCTGCTCAATGTGTTGCCAAAAAAGCCGGACTGAGTATCAGTGCGGATAAGACGGACTTCATCTTTTTTACTAAGAGAACAATGCCCAAATTGTTGTTCAAAGTGACTTAAACATACTTGAAAAGTCTCCTTGTGATAACCTTTGCTACCTTATTCTTTTTAAAACCGACATGATGATTGAAATGTCGTTGGGTCAAATTAACCATATACAAAATTCTCATTGACGACAGTTAGATCTGTTCTTGTATGTGAGCCAACCTTCTGCGAAGGTACGGAGCCGAGGGTTTAATCAGACCTATGGTGAAATTATTTGATTTATCGCTTGAGTCATAGACTATTCCCTCCATTTGGAAAAAGTCTGTCGGAGAGTATGTAGTGCAGCATCCCGACAGGTATGACCATGGGTTGTGCTGGTATACTAGATATACGTGTCAGAGAGTATGAAGTGCAGCATCCCGACAGGTATGACCATGGGTTGTACGGGTATACTAGATATACTAGATACTAGTTTTGGTAGAATGGGGACTCAGTTTGCGAACTGAGGCCGAGTGTGGCTTCGTAAGCATTGCTAGGTCTGGGCTCTCTGTGCTTTCCTTCCTTTCGGTTCTGGACATAGCGAGAGATGGACGCAGGTGTGAACAATAAAAGGACAGCTATGAGCAACAAAGGCATCGAAGACTCGCTGCATTCGCCAGAATTGGGTTCCGACCAACAGGAACTGAACAATTTAGTAATCGACAATGACGACTCACAAGGAGATGACATAGGTTCTCCGACATCAGAAGTGGGATACGGCCCTAACCAAACTTTGTCAAGGGATGTCTTCGCGTTGTTGGAGCAACAAAACCGAAATTTTTTACAACTGGTTAAGAAGCTACAGATGCCGGCGAGCGCAGTACAACAGACTAGCGAGATTTGCTTGCCGAAATACAATCCGGACATTGCTGAAGTAGATGCCACGCAGTGGTGCGCTACGGTCGACATCATTTTACGAGCGAAACCGCTAAGTGACAGCGCTCTTATATTAGCGCTGAGTAAGGCTTTGGAAGGCGCAGCGGCTCAGTGGTTATCACAAATATGCTACCCAGGAATAACTTGGCAACAGTTCCGGCAATTGTTTGAGCAGCGATATGAGACTTCGGAGATTGGATTGGGAGTAAGATCGGAAA
Organism: Drosophila ustulata; assembly: GCA_035047365.1. Lineage (NCBI taxonomy): Eukaryota > Metazoa > Arthropoda > Insecta > Diptera > Drosophilidae > Drosophila > Drosophila ustulata. The sequence continues at coordinate 1,641,151 of JAWNPT010000009.1, forward strand.
AGAGAGTGGAGTTGTGCACTATGGCGGAGCCTAAATCGAGTATGCTGAATCATGGTGAGAGATTTCCAATAACATTTGATTCGGGAGCTGAGTGTTCATTAATTAAAGAAAGAGTTTCTAATAAGTTAGTTGGTAAGAGGATTCATAGCGTTATCTCGTTAAAGGGAATAGGTAATGCCAATACTTACAGCACTGTACAAGTTGAAGCAAACATCATGATTGATGGTAATTCTTTAGTAGTTTTGTTTCACATAGTACCAGACGAATGTATGACAAATAATATTGTAATTGGCAGAGAAATATTGGCTCAAGGGTTTACAGTGGAAGTGTCTTATGATAATTTTAAGATTGTTCCAACTAAAGTTGTGAATGTTTGTGAAACCGTTCAACCTATTAATTTTGATAACATTGAAACCGAAGTGGTCGGAAATGAAAAAGAAATGTTAATATCATTACTAAAGCAACATTCAAAATCGTTTACTGAAGGCACTCCGGAAACGCGTGTGAGTACTGAGGAAATGCGTATTCGGTTGATTGAACCGACTAAGACTGTGCAAAGGCGACCATATAGATTTAGTCCATGCGAAAGGGAACTAGTGCGTGTTAAAATTAACGAATTAATCGAGTATAAAGTGATCAGACCTAGTAGTTCACCCTTTGCTAGTCCTGCATTATTGGTTAAGAAGAAAAATGGTTCCGCAAGACTTTGCGTCGACTATAGAGAATTGAATAAAAATACGGTAGCGGATAAGTTCCCATTACCGCTGATCTCAGATCAAATAGCTAGGCTTAGGGGAGCTAATTATTTCACTTCTCTTGATATGGCTTGTGGCTATTACCAGATTTTAATGCACCCCGAATCAATCGAATATACAGCATTTGTTACTCCTGATGGGCAGTATGAATTTCTTTCGATGCCCTTTGGTTTAAAGAACGCTCCCTCAGTGTTTCAAAGAGCTGTATTTAAAGCACTTGGCAATTTGGCTCATTCGTTTGTAATCGTCTATATGGACGATATATTAATTGTTTCAGAAACAAAGGAGGAAGCGTATGAGCGGTTGCGACTGGTATTAGACGTTCTAGTGAAGGCAGGATTCTCATTTAATATTTCAAAGTGCTTCTTCTTGAGAACTACAGTTCGGTACCTTGGCTATGAGATAAAAGCGGGGGAAATACGTCCAAATTTAAACAAAATAGAATCGCTAGTGGCGTTGCCTCCACCGAAATCAGTTGCTACTCTGAGACAATTTATTGGGTTAGCATCATATTTTCGTCAATTCGTTCCGGGGTTTTCACAATTGATGAAGCCATTATATTTTCTCACATCTGAAAAGAACAGTTTTGATTGGCAAGCACAGCATGAAGAAATTCGCAGCAAAATCATCAGTATATTAACAAACAAGCCTGTTTTGATTATTTTTGATCCACAGTTTCCGATAGAATTGCATACCGACGCCAGCTCTATCGGGTATGGGGCAATCCTTTTACACCGCATAAACTCTAAGCCTCATGTGGTTGAATACTATAGTAGAGCAACTACCTCCTGTGAGTCTAGGTACATATCCTATGAATTAGAAACTCTGGCCGTTGTGAATGCTGTAAAACATTTTCGTCACTATCTGCATGGGAGAAAATTCGTGATTTTTACTGATTGTAATTCAATCAAATCTTCTCGAAATAAAGTCGAATTGTCACCTAGGGTTTATCGTTGGTGGGAGTTTCTCCAAGCATTTGATTTCGAAATTGAATATAGAGAAGGTAAACGCATGGCACACGTGGACTTTTTATGTAGGAACCCAGTGTATCAAAATAAGTCTGTATCAAATAAAATAGAAGAGAAGCGAATTGACTTAACAGAAATATCGGAAAACTGGATACTGGTGGAACAACAAAAGGATCCAGAAATATCAGAAATCATAACTAAGTTGAAGAATGACGATTTACCATTGGCACTAGTTGCCACTTATGAAATGAGATCAAATGTTTTGTATAGAAAGATTCAGAGGAATTCCAGAACTCGTTGTTTACCTGTAGTTCCTCGTACGTTCCGCTGGTCAGTTATAAATCAGGTACATGAGTCTATCATGCATCTGGGTTGGGACAAAACGCTAGACAAGGTGTACGATCATTACTGGTTTACTGGTATGGCAAAATATGTCCGAAGATTTGTGGAGAACTGCATTACTTGTAGAGTGTCTAAGGGTACGTCTGGAAAACCTCAAATTGAATTACATCCAATTCCAAAAATTAACATTCCTTGGCACACCGTACACATAGATATATCGGGAAAATTGAGCGGAAAAAGTGATCGTAAAGAATATATAATCGTACAAATCAACGTTTTTACTAAATATGTTTTTCTGTTTCACACCTTTTCTTTGGACGCTAATACTTGTATAAGCGCAATGAAATCTTCGATTGCCATTTTTGGCGTGCAAACACGTTTAATTGCAGATCAGGGGCGCTGCTTCACGGGTACAAAGTTTGTGCAATTTTGTTCGAACCAAAAGATACAGTTACATTTAATTGGAACAGGTGCAAGTCGAGCCAACGGTCAAGTTGAAAGAGTTATGAGCACACTTAGGAATCTGCTGACGGCTGTTGAGACAAGTTCTAGATCTTGGCAAGATGCATTAGGGGACGTACACTTAGCCCTTAACTGTACAGTTAATCGTAGTAGTAAGTGTAGTCCTTTAGAACTTTTGATTGGTAAAGTTGCGCGTCCACTGGGGTTGATTCCTATTAGTGATACTGAAACCGAACTTGACAAGATGAAATTAAGGGAGCTAGCCGCCAAGAACATGGAAGAGGGCGCTAGATATGACAAGACAAAATTTGATAAGAATATGGCTAAGGTAATCAGGTTCTGTGTGGGTGACTTTGTGTTGCTTAAAAACAGTGAAAGACAGCAAACGAAATTAGATCCAAAGTTCAGGGGACCCTTTTTGATTGTCGAGGTTTTGGACGGAGATCGATACGTTTTAAAGTCTACACAGAACAATAGACGTTACAAATATCCACACGAAAGTTTGAGAAAGTTACCAGATGTGCAAATTCCAGAGGAGCTTGATGCAAATTGAATTTTAAAAAAACAAAGTCTGTTGGAAAAATCTGTTGAAACAGAAGAGTGTCGTGAAGCCATGTGATTGGCGATGAACGAAGGTTGCTTTAGAAATGAGATTGATGAATTCGTGAAGCCAAGTGTTGGGCGATGGACGAGCGATGAGATTGATGAATTCGTGAAGCCAAGTGTTGGGCGATGGACGAGCGATGAGATTGATGAATTCGTGCAGCCAAGTGTTGGGCGATGGACGAGCGATGTGGTTGAGGAATTCGTGAAGCCATGTGTTGGGCGATGGACGAATATACATAAGTTGGTTAGTATAAGACAAGTTATGTTTCATGGATTATGAAGTAATGATTGATTTATGATTTGATAATGTTTAAATGATCTCATGACTGGAAATGTAAATGAAAGAAATGGTTCCTAAGAGAACGTAACCCGAGATATGATAAAATGACCGAAAATATGTTAAAAAAAAAAAAAGAATAGAGGTAAAATTATGTTGTGAAATCTATGAAATTGAGATTATTTGGTTAAGTTTTTCTGAAGTACGCAATAAAAATTATAATGTTGGATTGAATCTGAGAGGTTTGTTGTAGACACGAGGACGTGTCTATGTCAGAATGGCCGTGTCGGAGAGTATGTAGTGCAGCATCCCGACAGGTATGACCATGGGTTGTGCTGGTATACTAGATATACGTGTCAGAGAGTATGAAGTGCAGCATCCCGACAGGTATGACCATGGGTTGTACGGGTATACTAGATATACTAGATACTAGTTTTGGTAGAATGGGGACTCAGTTTGCGAACTGAGGCCGAGTGTGGCTTCGTATGCGTTGCTAGGTCTGGGCTCTCTGTGCTTTCCTTCCTTCCGGTTCTGGACATAGCGAGAGATGGACGCAGGTGTGAACAATAAAAGGACAACTATGAGCAACAAAGGCATCGAAGACTCGCTGCATTCGCCAGAATTGGGTTCCGACCAACAGGAACTGAACAATTTAGTAATCGACAATGACGACTCACAAGGAGATGACCTAGGTTCTCCGACAAGTCTTTTATTATTCCTCTCATATGAAGGGAAGTAAGTCTGATGCCAAAACTATAGAGGTATATTAACTACTCATTTACAACATTAATGAAGTTATATTATTTTCCCCTCTCGCATTCTGTGCACCAGGATTGCATTGAATCTGTTCCGTAGTTACATTCCACTTACTATGGCTCTAAGTAGATGGAATTTTGGATTCCATGATCCGTTTAGAGTTTTATGTTGTATTTTCTATCGCTAGAAGTGTTATCACTCTACATGTTTTCATTTTATGTCAGATCCAAAACGATCCGAACGCCATAGTGTCGTTCGTCCAGGGACGGCGCCTCTCGTTCGGTTGTTTGGGACGAGGGTTCTGGGATCCTCGCGTAACATGCATTAGCTTGTTATCGCTTGGGCCACTTAAATGTACATACTTTGTACATACTTTGTACATACCAACAACAAACCTAAAGGGTTATCCTTTTAAGTATCATAGAAGGCACAGAGTTGTTACAAATATTACATGTATAATATAAAACTATTATACTTGTTTTTTTACTGATCAACTGACCAGCGTGACCGAATATGGTATTTTAAATACTTTTTGGTATTTTATCAGCTCTGATTTTTTTTAAAGGTATTTTAATGGTATATAGGTATTTAGTAGCATTTTTTTATGTAAATCGAATATAACTCCAAAAGTTCTTTGTGTAATGATGTGTAACTTGGTAAGCCATCAGTGCTTAATATTCCTTGTAATTTTTAGTAAAAATCGGGTAAGTGGAACAAAAGTTTTTTGTTAAATTATTAAAAAGCGTAGCGGGTATAAAGGGTAGCGAGTATAAAAATGTTCATTTATTACTATATACATACATAATTATTAATAAAGTAGGTTAGTAGTAAAGTTTTAAGATGGAAAGCAGTTTAAACGCTAACAAATTCATGATGAAATCTATTCTAGGGGGAGAGGAAGTGGAATGTAACTACGGGAGGGAACGGAAAAGGTTATTCGCGAAATTATTTCTGACGAATATATCACCATTAATAAGATTAACAAGTAAGAAAGCTACAGTCGAGAGTGCTCGACCGTATGATACCCGTAACTCATTTGGAGAGAAAACAAAAAACTGAAATGATATTTTTACAAAAAATATACCAAATATACTAAAACTAGTTTTTTTGTATATATTTGAAAATAGCGGATAAAAATCCACAACACCGTTATGGTCACACTGTCAACTAAACAAACAAAGCGCGGGCAGCTGCAAGTGAATTTTGCATATAAAATTGATTCTTTAATAACTTCCTTGTTTTTCATTGGATCTCAACCAAATTCACAGGAATCATTGAGAATATAATTAGTATTATGCGGACCAAAATGCTCTAGGTCTATTATTACGGCTTTTACAGACTTTCGGGGGCAGAAAGGGGCGTGCCATCCAACTTTTTAAATAAACTTGATCTGCGTACGACCTATAGGAGTACTGTCCCCAACTTTGGTAGCTCTAGCTCATATAGTCTCTGAGATCTAGGTGTTAATACAGACGGACAGACGGACATGGCTATATCGTCTCGGCTGTTGACACTGATCAAGAATATATATAGTTTATGTGGTCGGAGATGTCTCCTTCTGCCTGTTACATACATTTTCTGTTGGCACTAAGTTATAATACCCTTCTACCCTATGGGTAGCGGGTATAAAAATGAATAAAATGTCAAGCATTATTCTACGGTTAGCTAAAGAGTGTAGGTATATTAAAAGAAGTCTACTTCTATACGACGAAAATATGACTTCAGCTTTCCAATTCAAGCCACGCAAATCAAATAAACGACATTTTTTTTTAACAAGTTCAATGCGATCCTGGTGCACAGAATACTGTCTGTACTGTACCATTCACACGAACCATATTCCAGAATCGGACGAACAAGTGAAGTATAAAGGGTCTTACTGATATAAGGGTCATCAAATTCCTTTGACCACATCTTAATGAAACCGAGAACAGATATAGCTTTATTGACCGTTCTAGAAATGTGGTCAGAAAATTTAAGTTTACGGTCTAAGTTAATACCCAGATCATCAGCAGCAGTAATACTTTTTAAATCGTTACCGTTCAGTAAGTAAGAGGCCAAATATGGATTAACTCTATAGAAGGACATCACTACACATTTAGAACAGTTTAAATTTAACAAGGTCACTTTGCACCATGACTGAAAAGAGTCAAGATCTCTCTGCAACTTGATATGGCATGGCCAATCCCTGTACTGCAGGCATATTTTAACATAATCTGCATACATTAGTACGCGAGATTGCGTCAAAACAGTAGGTAGATCATTTATGAACAATGTGAAAAGTGAGGAACCGAGATTGTTACCTTGGGGAACTCCAGAGGTATCTCGGAATGTACTAGAAAGAAAATTATTGAAAAAAAACCTTTGGGGTTCTTTGGCTTAGATAGTTTGAAATCCAGCAAATCAAATTATTGGAAAATCCAATGAAGTCAAGCTTAATAACAAAAGAGAATGGATAACTGAGTCAAAGGCTTTACATAAATTGGTATAAGGAAACGCTTCTTAACGAACGAAGAAAGCTCAAGAAGATTAGTAACAGTAGATCTATATTTCACAAATCCGTGCTGGTAGGGGGAAATAATAGAACTACACAAATGTTGTAAATGACTTGTTAACATGTTCTCAAAAACAGTTTGTATGGCAGACAATTTATAGATTTTGGCGTCAGACTTCCCTTCTTATGGAGAGGATTAAGAAAAGACTCCTTCCATAAAGAGGGAAAAGTCGATGACTCAAGCGATAAATCAAATAATTTCAGCAACGATCTGCACAAAGCCTCGGCTCCTTACCGAAGTACACCGCCGGGAACTCCATCTGGACTGGGCGAAAACATCGTCTTAGTAACTAAGGTAAATTAGATTTCGGTTGCTAAATTTATTCCCCAATACCTTTTGTATGGATATTTTTTAAGCAATTGCAATATTTGCACAATACTTTAGGTGAATTTTTCTTTTATATTTAAATTCTTTTATTACTGGGGAATTTATAAAAGTGTTTCCAACTATTATATCCCTTATAAATAACATACATAATTTTAACAAGTAAAAAAGCTACAGTCGAGAGTGCTCGACCGTATGATACCCGCAACCCATTTCGAGAGAAAACAAAAAACTTAAATGATATTTTAACAAAAAATATACCAAATATACTAAAACTTGTTTTTTTTGTATATATTTGATAATAGCGAATAAAAATCCACAACACCGTTATGGTCACACTGTCAACTAAACAAACAAAGCGCGGGCAGCTGCAAGTGAATTTTGCATACAATATTGATTCTTTAATAACTTCCTTGTTTTTCATTCGATCTTAACCAAATTCACAGGAATCATAGAGAATATAATTATTATTATGCACACCAAAATTCAATGCTCTAGGTCTATCATTACGGCTTTTACAGACTTTTGGGGGCGGAAAGGGGCGTGGCATCCAACTTTTGAAATAAACTTGATCTGCGTAGGACCTATAGGAGTACTGTCCCCAAATTTGATAGCTCTAGCTCTTATAGTCTCTGAGATCTAGGTGTTCGTACATATATTATATGGATTGATAAAATATTGAAGTTAAATGTTTTATTATTAAATTAATGCAACAAAATGCTATATTGCAAGATGGTACTCTATACAAGTGTGTTTCAAAAAAAAAATATTTCACATGTTAAAACTACATCATTTTGATATATTCATAAGAGTTATAAATTTCACATGTGAAACAAGTAACAAGTAAAAAAGCTACAGTCGAGAGTGCTCGACCGTATGATACCCGCAACCCATTTCGAGAGAAAACAAAAAACTTAAATGATATTTTAACAAAAAATATACCAAATATACTAAAACTTGTTTTTTTTGTATATATTTGAAAATAGCGAATAAAAATCCACAACACCGTTATGGTCACACTGTCAACTAAACAAACAAAGCGCGGGCAGCTGCAAGTGAATTTTGCATACAAAATTGATTCTTTAATAACTTCCTTGTTTTTCATTCGATCTCAACCAAATTCACAGGAATCATTGAGAATATAATTATTATTATGCATACCAAAATTCAATGCTCTAGGTTCATTATTACGGCTTTTACAGTTTTCGGGGGCGGAAAGGGGCGTGGCAAAAATCTAAAATAAACTTGATCTGCGTAAGACGTACACGAATACTGTCACCAAATTTGATATCTCTAGGTCAATCACACACTTAAAACGTCCATATGCATTGGGAACAACAATTTTGATAAATAATTTCGCGAATAACTTTTGTTCTACTTATCCGATTTTTACCAAAATTACAGGGTATATTAAGAGTGTCAAGCGCAGATGGCTTACCAAATTACACATCATTACACAAAGAACTTTTGGAGTTATACGCGATTTACATAAAAAAAAACTTGACTTTTTCTAGATAAATGCTTATTGTGGGCGAAGGGGGCGTGGCATCCAACTTTTGAAATAAACTTGATCTGCGTAGGGTATGAAGGAACATTTTTGCCAAATTTGGTGTCTCTATGTCTTATAGTCTCTGAGATCCAGGTGTTCATACAGACAGACAGACGGACAGACGGACAGACGGACATGGCTATATCGTCTCGGCTGTTGATGCTGATCAAGAATATATATACTTTATGGGGTCGGAGATGTCTCCTTCTGCCTGTTACATACATTTTCTGTTGGCACTAAGTCATAATACCCTTCTACCCTATGGGTAGCGGGTATAAAAAGTTACAAAAAAAAATAGCCTATAGCGTCACTCGAAACGCTATTGTCTGTTTAGTTTTTTTTTTTAAAAGCCCTACAGGCATGGAAAAATTTTAAAACAAATTTGATCTGCGTACAGTCATAACTAGTGTTGTATTAAAAAACATCGTAGCTCTAGCTCTTACAGTCTCTGAGATCTAGGTGTTCATACAGACAGACAGACAGACAACCTCGGCTGTTGAAACTGATCAATAATATATATACTTTATGAGGTTGGAGAGGCCTCCTTTTGCCCTATGCTCAATGCTCTAGGTCTATTTTCCAGTTTTTGGGGGCGGAAAGGGGCGTGTCGAAAATCTAAAACAAACTTGATCTGCGTAAGACCTACACGAATACTGTCACCAAATTTGATATCTCAAGGTCATTCACACACTAAAAACGTCCATATGCATTGGGAACAACAATTTTGATAAATAATTTCGCGAATAACTTTTGTTCTACTTATCCGATTTTTACCAAAATTACAGGGTATATTAAGAGTGTCAAGCGCAGATGGCTTACCAAATTACACATCATTACACAAAGAACTTTTGGAGTTATACGCGATTTACATAAAAAAAACTTGACTTTTTCTAGATAAATGCTTATTGTGGGCGAAGGGGACGTGGCATCCAACTTTTGAAATAAACTTGATCTGCGTAGGGTATGAAGGAACATTTTTGCCAAATTTGGTGTCTCTATGTCTTATAGTCTCTGAGATCCAGGTGTTCATACGGACTGACAGACGGACAGACGGACATGGCTATATCGTCTCGGCTGTTGATGCTGATCAAGAATATATATACTTTATGGGGTCGGAGATGTCTCCTTCTGCCTGTTACATACATTTTCTGTTGGCACTAAGTCATAATACCCTTCTACCCTATGGGTAGCGGGTATAAAAACTTGACTTGTTCTAGATTTATGCTTATTGTGGGTGAGGGGGGCGTGGCATCAAATTTTTGAATTAAACTTGATCTGCGTAAGAAATGCAGGAACCAACATTTGAAGTCACTATGCCTTATAGTCTCTGAGATTTAGGTGTTCATACAGACAGACAGACGGACATGGCTATATCGTCTCGGCTGTTGACACTGATCAAGAATATATATACTTTATGGGGTCGGAGATGCCTCCTTCTGCCTGTTACATTCATTTTCTGTTGGCTCTAAGAATACCCTTCGACCCGAGGGGTAGATCGTCTCGGCTGTTGACTAGGTGTTCATACAGACAGACAGACGGACATGGCTATATCGTCTCGGCTGTTGACACTGATCAAGAATATTTATTCTCTATGGGGTCGGAGATGGCTCCTTCTGCCTGTTACATACATTTTCTGTTGGCACTAAGTTATAATACCTTTCTACCCTATGGGTAGCGGGTGTAACAAGGAAGTTTTTAAAGAATCAATGTTATATGCAAAATTCACTTGCAGCTGCTCACGCTTTATTTGTTTAGTTGACAGTGTGACCATGTCGTTATATTATGGATTTTTATACCCGCTATTTTCAAATATATGTAAAAAAAAACCAATTTCGGTATATTGGTATATTTTTTGTTAAAATATTTTTTTTTTTTCTCTCGAAATGGGTTGAGGGTATCATACGGTCGAGCACTCTTGACTGTAGCTTTCTTGTTTTTATTATGTTGTTATAGACCATAAGAAGCCTTTGTAGAAAAATGGGCGTGGCAACGCCTCTTCCGCCCAAAAAATTGGGAAAATAAAATTTTACGTGCATTTTAAGATTTAAACTTTCCAAATTTAGTCACCTATACGAACTTACGATGCAAATATAAAATTCGAATACGATTTTTATCAGGTCGCGAAACGTATCGTAGATTCACTTTTTTGGAGTTTTCAAGTACACATCAACAATCAACACAGCGAAACATCAACAATTAAAATTTAAAATATATATGTACATATTGTACATAGATATTTAACTCTACCCATTTCTCTTAAAATACTGCTTGCACTTGTTTTGATTATAATATCAATCGATAAATAAACGGCAGATGACTTATCGTCGACCTGATGGCAATAGAAAAACTGTCGCAGAAATAGCAACCCTAACATAATTGCCATCTTATAGACCTACAACCTGCCGCAAAGGTAAAGGATGATTGTTTAAAAATGGTTCTCAGTTTTGTTTGTTTACGTTTCATTTATAAATATAGTTCGACATTACATCGTCAGTAATGGAATTTATACTGTGTTTTTTAGGGTATATTCCAAAATGCATATGATAACATTAATATGTGCTATCGATAAGTATCGATTATGCGAGAACTCTGCTCTAAACTTCCAAAAGATACATAAGTTTCGGGATAAATTGAAAAAATAAACCATACGTAAAATGCTGCCGGATACTGAGTTAATGCTAGTAACAGCCAATGTTGGAAGTTTGTTTGAAGATGTACGTACGTATTGTATAAATATATGTATGCATACATATGTAGTTTATACAATTATATGCTGTTCAGCACGAACATATGTATAAATGTACATATGTATGTATGTATGTATATGTATTAAATTGTAAATAAATAATAAAATTTAAATTTAAATATATTGCACGATTTTTACACTTTTGTGCAGCCGAAAAGACTTCTTTCAATATGGTTAGAAGAGTTTATTGCCAAAATTTTGGAATTGAAGCCAACATTTTTAGCTTTACATCTTCAAGAAGTTGGTGGAAAAACATATGAAAATTCCATGGAACACGTTCAGAAGTTTATTCAATACTTACATGATACAATGGCATCAATGGATTATACTTACGTTCGCATTTATTTGGATGAAGATTACAAATCTGTAGAGCATTTTACTGTAAGTATTCCCAAACATTGTTAGACAATTTAATTTTGAATGAGCATTTCATATACTGTATTAGAATAGTATGACTACCTAATACGTATTATGTATCGGATTGACACATTCCGTTTTTAAATGCATCCCAAAATTATATTAAAATTTTCTAAAGATTTTACATGTAACCCCATTATTTATTTATTTAAATATGCTCCATTTGCCTGAAGTACAGAAGTAAAACTTTTCTCTTGTTCTTAAATCACAATACACAAACATAAAAAACTCAAGAATTTTCCTATTTATTCTTAAGTTTTTAATTGATGCATTAATTTATGAGAAAAGTCATCTTAAGCAAGATGTGTTTCTGGATATATGGAATTGGAAAAATATATAGTATACAAAAATAGAACAATTTAAAAAGAGTCCTAAAAAATATAGGTTATTTAACAGAAATTATTCATTTTAATTAGTGGACTATCTTTTTGCAAGACTTTGTACCAGCTCTAGCACTCGTTAATTTTTCAAAGACTTTATTGAAGTTCATAATATTAAACACGTATAATCGATTTGTAATCCTATAACAACGAGATTTTCAACAGGTTAAAAACGGGAAAGGACCAAGTATCCAACCGTGTTAGACTGCATTTTGTATATACATAAATTTTTTTTATAGCAGTTTAACTTTTTGAACTGTTGTTTTGAAAAACTATATTTCTGCATCGTGTATCATTTGTATATGAATTCATTCCAAAGGCTCTAGGCAACGTTTACTTTGGCCATAAGAATTTATGTGCCTTAAAGATTTGGAACTTTTCAAACCACGGCTGGGAGGACAAGCTGGATGAGAAGCAAATCTACACAGGCAACATTGAAACAGTTACAACTAAAGAGAAATCAAAGTTTCCACAACATTTTTTTCCAGAAGTAAGTATATATTATTACGTTTTATATATTGTCTACGAATCAGCTGAACTAAAGATCCTGTATTCAAAAAAACTTCAGCAGCCAAGTCTATATTGTCCGTCTGTACAAGTTTATTTATAAATTGTAATCTAGTAAGAAAGGTAAGAAAGCTATAGTCGAGAGTGCTTGACTGTAAGAGTATACTATTACGTTGGAAATTAACCATAATATACCATTCATGTTTAATTACATTAGATTTTTTACCCGCGACTCATAGGGTAGAAGAGTATTATATCTTAGTGCCAACAGGGAGGCAACAGGGAGAAGGAGGCATCTCCGACCCCATAAAGTATATACATATATTCTTAAGTCAACTGCCATGTCGGACTGTCTGTCTGTATACCTAGCTCTTTCACAAGACCTAGAGACACGATACATAGGTTCTTGCATTCATTACGCAGATCAAGTTTTTTTTTTAATTTTGGATGACACGCCTCCTTTGTCCACAATATAAAGATATCTAAAACATGTCACATCATTTAATATGTAATTTGTGCATAGCTTAAGAAATTTCTAGTGTAATGATGGTAAGCCAGCAGAAAATAAGTTATTTGTTAAACTATTTATCATAAAAAGTGTGCCCAATGCAAATATACACGTTAAAAGTGTGAGAGTGTAATCGTGTTGTGATCCGGGTTTGCAATTACTACTCCGTAGCAGCGAGATTCATAAAAATATTGCTTTGCTATTGCTACAGCTCTCACTTTGATGAGAGCCGGAGCAAAGCCATAGCAGAAGAACGAAAGTATGTTCTCTGCTATCCTCAAAAATTTGTCGAGTGATCATGGCCAAAATCTAAAACATACTTGATCTGCGTAAGGTATAGAGATGTTTTTATAGTCCCTGAGATCGTCTCGGCTCTAGTTCTATTATTACGGTTTTTCCCGTTTTTGGGGGCGGAAAGGAGCGTGGCAAAAATCTAAACCAAACTTGATCTGCGTAAGACCTACACGAATACTGTCACCAAATTTGATATCTCTAGGTCATTCAAACACTTAGATGGGCACAATTATTTTGATAAATAATTTAACAAATAACTTTTGTTCTACTTATCCGAGTTTTACCAAAATTACAGGGTATATCAAGAGTATTAAGCACAGATGGTTTATCAAATTACACAACATTACACAAAGCACTTTTGGAGTTATACGCGATTTACATACAAAAAAAACTGATTTTTTCTAGATTTATACATATTGTGTGTGAAGGGGGCCCACATCCAACTTTTGAAATAAACTTGATCTGCGTAATAAATGCAGAAACCTATGTTCCAAATTTGGTGTCTATGTTTTATAGTCTCCGAGATCAAGGTGTTCATACAGACAGACAGACGGACATGGCCATATCGTCACAGCTTTTGACACTGAACAAGAATATATATACTTTATCGGGTGGGAGATGGCTCCTTCTGCCTGTTACATACATTTTCTGTTGGCACTAAGTTATAATACCCTTTACCCTATAGGTAGCGGGTATAATAAGATTTAAAAGTTTTAGATATTTATAAGTGTCGATTAACCAAGTGCCTTAGTCGCTTAGAGTCAGAGGTTTTTGGTTTTGTTCACGTAACCGATCAATAAAATTGTATTATTTACTTTTTGAAATCGGTTTATCAACTGTTGAAAAATATATTTACAATCTGTTTAGAGGGAACACTATTTTGTGAAATTAAGCAAGACGAATTGGTACCAAAAACGATACATATATTTGAGATTAATTGTTGCGAGCGAATGTTACAAGAGAATATAAATGCTGCGCTTCGGCTCTAGTTAAGCTAACACAGCAAGAAAACGAATTGATAATAAGCTTTGAGGAAGACTTACAGAGTTTGGGCATATTATGCGCGTGAACAATAGAAAACTTAATCGAACTATTACTAGTATTGCTAAAAGTCTGTTTATTCAAATTCTATATGTTGATTAAGTTCTGCTCCCGACATGATCCCCCGTTAGAAGAGACAGTCATTCAACCGAAGTGGCATCCATGGGCAGAAATGCGATTTTGCTGACATTACCGACCAAGGCGATTGAAGTCCAAGTGCTTGACATCAGGCTGGTCAAACATTGCAAAACTTGACCCAATTAAGAAGTGGCCCGGAGTCAAAACATTCAAATCGATAGGGTTATTTTTTAATGAATCAAAGAGGTCGAGTTTAACATTGCAGATATTTCACAAAACGAGAGTGAGAAGCTCGCGAAATGTTAGAATGGTCTTTCCAACAATACGATAAAAGTGAAATTTGGCTGATTTCACTTCAACCTCCCATAGGCTACCAAAATGAGGAGAGCGTGGTGGGATAAAGTTCCATTAAATGCCGATTGAAACGCATGAGTTAATAATGTGATTTGATTGAGGATCGCTGAGAAATAGTTGTCGAAGTTCCCTTAGTTCGTTCCTGGCACCAACAAAATTTGCATTATCTGTCCAAATAGCGTTTGGTTTGCCTCTGATACTAGTAAATCTCTTTAAAGCAGCAATAAACGGACGTAGCAGAAAGATCTTCAAATGTGTTGCTTTTGGTAAGAAACAAATAAACACGGAAATCTAGCAGGCCTGTTTCTCACATCCGATTTGTAAAATAAAGGTTCGCAGAAGTCGATTCCAGTTGTCAAAAACGATTGATTTGGCTGAACACAATCTGCTGACAATGGAGCCACAATATGTTTTTAAAGCTTTAACCTCAAACGAAATCATCGAATGCATTTGCTGATCACAGCTGACACTGTTTTCAGACCACCAATTGGCCAAAGCCCTTGACGTAAGGCAGCTAGAAGACTTTGCTGCCCTGCGTGCAAAAACTTCTCGTGGTAAAATGTACTAATTTTTGTGGTAACGGGATGCCGCTTTGATAATAGTATAGCTTAGCATCAAAATCCAATCCCTTGTCGTCCAGTAGTGGATTTAAACAGATTATTCCACTCATCGATGAGACTTGCTTCTTCGAGCATAAGGCCATGTGCTCGTCAGCAAAATGCATTACCTTTGATGAGCAGATTAGTTTAGATCCGAGCAATTCTAGAGGCGTGTATCCACGAGACAATAGGTCTGCGGGATTCAACTGTGATGGAACCTCCATAACATTCGTTTGGTGCGTTCCTGAATTTGAGCTATCCTGCTGGAAACGAAAACATTGAAATTAGATGTAGCTTTACGAATCCAGGAGAGCACTATCGTAGAATCCGACCAACAGTAGAGGCTACACCATATTGAAACCTTCTCAGCGTCGTTAGAGGTAAGTTCAGACAAAAAGTGTGCTGCAGCCAACTCCAACTTAGAAATTGTAAGTCTTTTAAGCGGTGCGACTATTGACTTGGAGCAGAGCAAAATCGTATGTATAAACAAGCACCATAGCAGACATGCTTACATCACAAAATCAATGCATTTCAAATGACCAAGACGAATGAAGAGCTTGAGGTAGGCTTTCATCCCAGTGAATCTTAGATTTCAAAAACTCCTGCAGAAATATTTTAAGCTTCGTAATGAATGGCGCTATTAATCCGAGAGGATCGTAGAATTTAACTATGGCCGATAATATTGATCTTTTAGTCTTTTGCAGGCAGAACTGCTGCATGGCTCGTATGACTAAAAATGCGGCAGGCTTTGTACCGTATTTCACTGTGTCCAAATTGTAGATTTTGACCTCGTCACGATTTTCACGCCAGCTAATGAATTGAAAATATTAATCTGAATGCGTTAATCGAAGACTAGACATTTTACAAATGTCACCACACAAAGCAATTCGAAAGAAGTGAAAAGATAGAAGCGTTGAGAACAATTTAGGCTGAATTGACGATCCAGCAAGGAGCAGATTCTTTAACGAGAAGCCTGATGCAAATTTTGCCGACCCTTCGAAGACGACACAAAACTTGGTCGTTGTCCTATCCATTTTGGCGAACACAATGATGTGGCAAATAATATTAAGGAAAAACAGTCTGCTGGCCAAAGACCTGTGCCCCAACTCGATATATTCCTTAAGAAAACCTGAATATTGCGACTTTAGGACATAATCTTTCACGAATGTACTCTCAAACGCCTTAAGGCGCCGCAACGCACGATCGTACGAGAATCAAGGTTGCTCTTAAAAGGCAAACGAACAAAGTATTGCCAAGAGCTAAGCCTGGTGAATCATTTTTGTAACAGCTTTTCGCAGAGTAAGTCTTCATCTGATAAAGGAGATACAGAGCCACAGCAATTGTCTATTTCCCAAAATCGTTTCATGATATTCGACAAACTTTCACCCTCCAACTGCTGAGTTGGTTGCATACGAGAAACTGTTAAAGTAGACAACGTAGACTTCCAGCTACAATCCAACTGAGTCGTCCAACGTCTTCTGCAGAAATGGTAGATTATCATCTAATTTAATCTGCCCAACGCATAGAAGACCATACAACAAATCTGAACCAATGAGAAGTTCGATTCGTTAACTTTTGTAGAAAAGTGAATTAGGTTAGTGGATACTGTTGGGGATGTTCCATTCTGAAGACCTGATGTCGAAGTGAGGGTGATGACCAGTAATATTATTGGTAGTTTTTTAGCGTTGTGAGATTGCAGTTCCATATTGATTTCGTTATCTGACGACAATTTAGATTCTCCGAGGCCAGATATCAATATTCCTGAACGATTAGCTTTAAGCTGAAGCAGATTTGCAAGGCGATATGTAACAAAATTCAGTTGAGCTGCTGAATCAAGTATGGCTCGGCAAGGCACGAGAACACCAGAACGATTTTGAATTTATACACCAGCAGTAGCCAGCATCACGAATTTGGTTTGATTTTGAGCTTTGGTTGAAACAAGTACAGAAAACGGCTGAAATTGAAAGTTTAGCGTAGGATTAACAATGATAGGAGCTGCGTTGGAATAAATAAGCTGCAAGGAGTGATGTTTGGAAGAGCAATGCGCACTGTTTCAAACTGTGTGCCTTGCGCAAGCAATGATGCAAGCGTGTTGCTTCCTAGTAACGAAGATTTAGCGTTAAACTCAATAATCGTGTACATTAAACATCGTTGAAGAGATGAGGGCATTACGAAACGGTTTACTTTTTCCCACCTGTCAGCTAGGTGTTGGTTTGAACATAGCGTTTTCCAAATTTTTTATCATTCGGCATCTATTTTCCAAAATCGACGACATCTCGGTCCACTTGTGCAGCATGTTCGTTGACAGAGCTTCTTCCCACTTTGCATATGTGCGTTGATCCAATTTCGAAGCCACTAGATGAATCAGTATTCCATTGGTGATTTCCTGAGTATAAGCTATCGCGCTTAGCTTTATCGCTCAATTCACGTAAGTGGCTTGCCGAACCCTTTTCAATACTTGCCAACCCAAAAATTGACCTTACGTGTGTCTAAAATTCTAATATTGAATTTAAATTTATTATCAAAACGTTTGGTTAACAAATCCAATGCTGTGTCATAATTATTTCCTGTGAGCTCTATGGAACGTATGGAGTCCAAAGCAGCGCCACCCAAGCAGAAGCGAAGGTGTTAGAACTTCTCCAAAGATGCAAGTTCGTCTTTGTTACCAACTACATTTTAGTACATGGCGTAGAAAAATGTGTCCAGTCAATGTAGGACTGGCGCCTAAACGAGGCAGCTGCAATTTGGCAATCGATAAGTACTCTTCTGATCGTTCACGACATTTCGAATAACCGTTGAGCTCAGTCCCGATGATTTTCGTTGACGAGTGAGTTCACGAGATAATCTTTTATAAAATGCTTTGGTAAAACTGTACTTCAGCGTTGAAATGTCACGAATGTATAAGTTCGATTACCGCAAAACACTGCCAACGAAAAAACAGCACGTTTATTTCTACCGAAAATTTATGCTGCCCACTGTGCACGAGCAAACGGCGCTTGCAAATTAGACGGCACAATGCAATGCATAAAATGTTTGGATGTATGTCTGTTTTTTTCTATTGGACCCCGAATCGTGTAAAAAGCTAGCCTGATAATTATAATAATGCAAAACGAACGGAAGAGAATAAATACAATGAAAGTAAGATTCACGGGGGGTCACCAATGTTTAGAGCGAACAATATTTTGTGAAACCCTTTGCCGAATTAAACAGCCGACGCTTTATGCAGACCGTTGCTAAAATTATTTGATTTATCGCTTGAGTTATCAACTTTTCCCTCTTTATGGAAAGAGTCTTTCATTATTCCTCTCCATAAGAAGGGAAGTAAGGCTGACGCCAAAAACTATAAATTAACTGCCATACAAACAGTTTTTGAGAACATGTTAACAAGTCATTTACAACATTTGTGTAGTTCTATTATTTCCCCCTACCAGAACAGATTTGTGAAACATAGATCCACAGTTACTAATCTTCTTGAGCTTTCTTCGTTCGTTAAACAGGGTTTCCTTAAAAACGAACAAACTGACGTCATCTATACCGATTTTAGTAAAGCCTTTTCAGTAAATCATTCTCTTTTGTTATATAAGCTTGACTTAATTGGATTTCCCAATAATTTGATTTGCTGGACTTAAAGCTTTCTAAGCCAAAGAACCCAAAAGGTCTCTTTTAATAATTTTCTTTCTAGTACATTCCGAGATACATCTGGAGTTCCCCAAGGTAGCCATCTCGGTCCCTTACTTTTCACATTGTTCATAAATGATCTTCCTACTGTTTCGTCGGAATTTATGCAGATTCGTACTAATTCGTACAATTCGTACTAATGTAAGCAGATGGTATGATAATATATGCCTGCAGTACAGGGATTGGCCATGCCATATCAAGTTGCAGAGAGATCTTGACTCTTTTCAGTCATGGTGCAAAGTGAACTTGTTAAATTTAAACTGTTCTAAATGTGTTGCGATATCCTTCTATAGAGTTAATCGACATTTGGCCTCTGACTTACTGAGCGGTAACGATCTAAAAAGAATTACTGCTGTTGATGATTTTCTGACCACATTTCTAGAACGGTCAATAAAGCTATGTCTGTTCTCGATTTCATTAGGAGGTGGTCAAAGGAATTTGATGACCCTTGTATTACTAAGACCCTTTATACTTCACTTGTTCGTCCGATTCTGGAATATGGTTAGTGCGTATGGTCTCCAAAGTATTCTGTGCACCAGTATCGCATTGAATCTGTTCAAAAACAATTCCTCTTATTTGCTTTGCGTGGCTTGAACTGGAATGCCGTCATATAGTAGTAGACTTCTTTTAAAAAACCTACCCTCTTTAGCTAACCGTAAAATGCTTAGCATTTTATTTATTTTTAATCTTATTAATGGTGATATTGATTCTTTAGAATTAATATCGCGACTAACCTTTTCCGTTGAATCTAGACTAACCCGTAGTTACATGTCACTTGGTCTCCCCCTATGTAGATCTAATTTTGCATTGCATAACCATTTTAGAGTTGAATGTTATAACTATAGTAGATTTCATCATCTATTTTCTAGCGCTAACACTGCTTTCCATCTTAAAACTTTACTACTAACCTACTTAATTAATAATTTGATCGAATTTGGCTTATAGTAAAAATTATTTCATTCCTCCCGTTTCTTTTTTATGTCCGATCCTTAAAAGCTTTGGCTTGGTATCGCTGGGGCCACTTAAATGTGATAACTATGGTAGCCACAGCTACAGCTTCATGGCAACGTGGCCGTGGTAAAATTCTAAAACAAACTTATTCTGCGCGCAGTTATAACTAGTGTTTTAAAAAAAATGTCGTAGCTCTAGCTCTTATAGTCTCTTATAGTCTCATACAGACTGACGGACATGGCTATATCGTCTCGGCTGTTGACACTGATCAAGAATATGTATACTTTAAGAGGTCGGAGATGTCTCCTTCTGCCTGTTACATACATTTTCTATTGGCACTTCTACCCTTTGGGTAGCGGGTATAAAAATGTGTGTGATTTTTTTACTTGGTAAGTGTATATCCCCTCTTTTTCAAGGTTATATAACAAAAGAGAATTATTAACTAAGTCAAAAGCCTTACTGAAATTGGTATAGATGACATCAGTTTGTTCGTTATTAATGAAACCATTGTTATCAGACGAAGAAAGCTCATGAAGATTAGTAGTAGATTATCTACATTTCATAAATGCCTGTTGGTAGGGGGAAATAATAGAACTATACAAACGTTGTAAATGACTAGTCAATATCTTCTATAACACATGGGCACCCGGGCATAACACATATTTGGCGCTAATTTTATTGCACTATCTTTTTTTTTCTTAATAACCTTCAAAAGACAGCTGTTAAAATTTCATGATATTCTATTCATTAATTTGTGAGTTATTGTGCCAAGAGTGACACTACTTTTCTAATTTTCAGAACAAAACAAATTTTATGTTTAAATTTTACACTGCTTCTTGATGGTTTAAAATACCCTTTCAGCGAAACAATGGCTTGAAAAGTGTTATGGGGACTCCGCTCCATCAGAAGCAACAACAAGTAAGAAAGCTACAGTCAAGAGAGCTCGACCGTATGATACCCGCAAGAGAAAAAAAAACTTAAATGATATTTGAACAACAAATGTACCAATATACTGAAATTTGTTTTTTTTTTTATTTATACTTGAAAAAATCCACAACACAGACATGGCCACACTGTCAAATAAACAAACAAAGCGCGGGCAGCTGCAAGTGAATTTTGCATATCAAATTAATTCTTTAATAACTTCCTCGTTTTTCATTCGATCTCAACCAAATTCAAAGTCATTGAGACTATCATTGTTATTATGCATACCAAAATTCAATGCTCTAGGTCCATTATTACGGCTTTTACAGTTTTTGGGGGCGGAAAGGGGCGTGGCAAAAATCTAAAACAAACTTGATCTGCGGTCTTACGCAAAAACACGAATACTGTCACCAAATTGGATATCTCTAGGTCACTCACACATTTAAAACGTCCATATGCATTGGGCAGAACTATGTATATTGATAAATAATTTAACAAATAACTTTTGTTCTACTTATCCGATTTTTACCAAAATTACAGGGTATACTAAGAGTTAAGCACAGATGGTTTATCAAATTACACCACATTACACAAAGAACTTTTGGAGTTATACGCGATTTATATACGAAAAAACCTGACTTTTTCTAGATTTATGAAAATTGTGGGCGAAGGCGTGGGCGTTGCATCATACTTTATGGGAGATGCCTCCTTCTGCCTGTTACATATATTTTCTGTTGGCACTAAGTTATAATACCCTTCTACCCTATGGGTAGCGGGTATAATAAAACGTTGGTTTGCTGACTTCAAACGTGGTCGTAGGGACATCGATGATGCAGAACGCAGTGTCCAAATATGGCGGTAACACCAAAAAACATCAACAAAATCCACAAAATCGTATTGAATGATCGAAAAGTGAAGTTGCTTGAGTTAGCTGTCATCGTAAAGATATCAAAATAACGTGTTGGCTTTATATTACATGAGCATTTGACTATGAGAAAGCTCTGTTCAAAGTGGGTTCCGAGTTGACTCACTGTTGAGCGGGGCTGGTGATTCTGAGCACTGTTTGATCATGTTAAAACGTAAGAACCCGATCGCTGGAATGATTGCGTTGCTCTTAATGGAGATTACGTTGATGAGTAAAGCTAATTTTGAACCAAAAAAGCCGTGTTTTCTTTGTTAGGCCCGGGACTTTT
The DNA here is from genome assembly GCA_035047365.1 of Drosophila ustulata. Taxonomy (NCBI): domain Eukaryota; kingdom Metazoa; phylum Arthropoda; class Insecta; order Diptera; family Drosophilidae; genus Drosophila; species Drosophila ustulata. The sequence goes on from JAWNPT010000009.1 coordinate 1,663,412, forward strand.
CAGCCCATGTGTTATATACATACATATACATATGCCTCTTTAGTTTTTGGCGTAAGACTTACTTAACTTACTTAATGAAAGTCTCCTTCCAAAAAGATGGAAAAGTCGAAACCCTCGACTTCGTACCTTCGCAGAAGGTTGGCTCACATACAAGAACAGATCTAACTGTCGTCAATGAGAATTTTGTATATGGTTAGTTTGACCCAACGACATTTCAAAGAAGGCAGCAAAGTGTATCACAAGGCGACGTTACAAGTAGGTTAAAGTCACCTTGAACAACAATTTAGTCATTGTTCTCTTGGTCAAAAGGATGAGGTCCGTCTTATCCGCACTGATGGTTGGTTGGTTGGTTGAACAGACGGCTCGACCGGAGTCGAGAGCACCCGGAGACCATATGGTCCATTGTGATGTCTGTGTGAACTGTAGGAGTAGAGGGGATTGGGAGGGATTGTTGGGATATTGGAGGAAAACTCTGATTTTATTATTACGTCTACGTGCTACTAGCCAGTTCTGTTGGGCTGCGGTAGCCTCTGGAACCAGCCAGCAGAGTCAAGGAAAACCGCCATCTTCCCTAGCCGAATAATCCCAAGACTGCCCAGTTCAACGAAGAAAGGCTTGCCCAGAAATTGGGTCCTCTTTCTAAGGAGTGCAGGGCAGTCGCAGAGAAGATGCCGGATACTCTCGGTTTCCTCTTCGTCCCCGCAGCTGCGACAGAAGTCCTGTTGGGGTCCACCGTATCGTTGAGCCATACGGCCGATGTAGCAGTGTCCCGTTAAGACTCCTGTCAGTAACCTTATCTTGTTCTTTGTAAAGTTTAAGAGCTGGGTTGTTCGCTTGGGGCTGTATCTTGGCCAGAGTGCTTTTGACACCTCGCAGCCCGATGATGCTGCCCAGTGTCTCTCAGCAGCCGTTCTCATGGAACAATTAAGTTCCGATAGCACGTGCTGAATAGGTCTCTTTATATCGTTCGCCGCGAGAGTTTCTGATGACGCTGACCCCAGCCGAAACACTCATCAGCCACCTCGTTACCTGGTACTCCCATGTACCCAGGTACCCAGACAAGTCTGATATGTTCTGGTACCCAGTAGTCGTTCTCAGCCACAGTCAATTCTACTGTACGTAGAATGGAGTTGTGACCTGCACCAGGCTTAAGGAGGTACTGGGCGTGAAGTCTGACCGCACTCCTTGCTGCCGCGTGCTTGAGGAAGACTCCGATGGGTTCCAGATTTAACGTTACATCCAGCGCTGCTTGGGGGGTAGAACGAATACATCCTGTTATTCCCAAACATGCTAGTCTCTGAACTTTGCGGAGATTGTTTAGATAGGAGTCGGTGTGTCCCGCCTTCCACCATACAAGCGGCCCATACGTCAGTATAGGTCTGACAATTGCAGTGTAGAACCAGTGAAGGATGTACGGTTGCAATCCCCAACCTTTACCAAAGGTCTTTTTGCACACAAAGAAGGCTTGTAACGCTTTCTTCATCCTTTCCTCAGAGTTTCTTCTCCAGGAGAGTTTGGAGTCCAGGATTACACCAAGGTATTTTGCCTCCTTTGATAACTTCAGCTCTGTTCCTCCCAGTGTCGGAAGCTTGAAGCTTTGGTATCTTATATCTTCGAGTGAACTGAACTAGTTCGGTCTTTTGTGGGTTGGCCCCAAGACCGTTGTGTTCTGCCCATCGCAGAGTTTCGCTCAATGCGGCATTCAGTAGCTCACTGACTGTTGGCAGGAATCTGCCAGTTACCATTAGAACCAGGTCGTCCGCATAAGCAGTCACTCTGCAGCCTTTATACTTCAGTTTGAGAAGAAGGTTATTTAGGACAATGTTCCATAACAAGGGGGATATCACCCACCCTTGCGGTGTGCCCCTGGTTGCCCTTCTCCTGATAGCGAAGCATGTTGCAAAGCCATCGAGTGATTGTCGGGTGTGAGCCTATGTTGACAAGTGCTGCCGTTATAGACTCGATCCTGACATTGTTAAAGGCACCCTCTATGTCGAGAAATGCCGCTAACGTAAACTCCTTCCTTTGCAGTGTGCCTTCAATTGTGCTAACCACCTCGTGCAGAGCCGTCTCTACTGATCTACCTTTGAGGTAGGCGTGTTCCGACTTGCTCTAATGTATCCCGTAAGGAGACATCCCTGGAAGATTTCTAATAGCCATTGCGACAGATGTACGCATACCATCTGTAACATGACCGCTCTAATGTCATCCGGTCCTGCTGATTTGTAAGGGTGGAACGACTTGATAGCCCAGTTTATCTTCTCAGTGTTGACAATTTCGTCAATTAGGACTTGGCTCGTATGAGGCGCGTTTCCCTCCGGATCGCCGCTGATGTGAGAGGTGGGGATCCCATTCTCGTCTTCAGCTTGTATGCATCCTGGAAAGTGTGCGTTCATGAGGAGTTGCAGAGACTCCTGACTATTTTTAGCGAATGTGCCATCCAGGTTGCAAAGCAGTCCCGGTGTGGCTGGATCTTTCGCCAGCAACCTTCGAAGTCTGGACGCTTCAGTGGTGTTGGTTAGTTCCTCGCAAAATTTTGACCATGAGTCTCTTTTTGCCCTTCTGATTTCCTTCTTGAAGGTCTTGAAACTGTGATGGTAGGCATTCCAGTCTACCTGGCAGTTTCCGTCTTTTGCTCTGTTGTATAGTCTTCTCGTTTCCTTCCGTATCTGGCCGAGTTCCGGAGTCCACCACTTGTTGCGGTTTGACTTCGGTGGACGCCTGATTGGACAGAATTTGATGAAGGCCTTACATTGAGTATCTGTGACATTCTGGGTCGATTCCTCCAACTTGTCTGGGTTGTCTAGCCTTCCCACTGGGTGGTTGGGAATAGATTCCATAACAAGCTTTGAGTATTTGACCCAGTTTGCCTTTCGTGGGTTCCTGAAGGGCGCTTTTGCCTCTCTGGACCATCCAACTTCGAACACCATCCTGTAATGATCCGAAAAGCAGCATTCCGTGGATACGTGCCAGTCTTCTACGGAGAGGGAGTCGCTGTTGGTCGCTAGAGTTAAATCTATAACCTCAGCTCGGTTCTTATTGCGGAAGGTGGGGTGGCTACCCCGATTACACACATTAAGATTGGTGAGCATCACGAATTCAAGCAGCGACTCCCCTCTCTCGTTGGTGTCTTTGCTCCCCCAAAAGGTGCTGTGGGCATTAGCATCACACCCAAGGATTAGATCTGTGCCCTCTTTCTGAATGCGGGCTCGGATACTTTCCGACGGTGGATCCTTTTCTTCGTACGGGAGGTATGCTGAGGCTAGGTATAGATTTGGTCCGTTCCTACGCTTGCATAGCGCTACCGTCAAGTCCTTGTTGCTGTAATGGAAGAGAAGAGCACATTAAGTCCGGTTCTTACCACGATACAGGTTCTGGACTTACCCACAGTTTTCGGGACAAGGAGATGGTATCCGCGAGCTCCCAAACCACAAACCCTTTCACCTACGATCCAGGGTTCTTGGATGAGAGCCACATCCACCCTCTCCTTGTCCATCCACCGTAGTAGGTCTGTGGAAGGAACCCTCGAGTGGTGCAGATTAATCTGCACTACCCGAATTCTTTCCGGTCCACCTAGCATCTTCGGGCCCAGCGCCTCCAGGAACGATTACCCGAACGCAGCCCATTCCCATCTTCAGCCGGCCGTGCTTACTAAGAAGTTGGCTCTTGGACTCTGGACCAATGCTGATCCAGAGATCCTTTGTCTCGGCGAGACCTCTCTTGATCGTCCAGTCCGCTGTGTGACAGTCCGCATTCTGGATTTTGATCAATATAAGGGTGGTTCGATCCTCCCGAATGGGAGGTGGGATCCAGACCTTAATGATCGTCCGCTCAGGAATTTGGTCTACAGGGACGACGTCAATTCTTGCTCCTGGCCACGGCGCTTCCAGCTCCAGCAGTGTGTCTTTGAGAAATCGCATGGATTCCTCGTTGGCACATGCTACCACTTTGACACCCTTGTACCAGTTGATGCCATCAAATTCTGCCACGAACGGATTCTGCGGTCGAGTGATGGCATCAGCAATCCCCTGGTCAATTAACCCTTCCAGGATAAGCCAGTTATCAAAAGAGAGCTTCCCATCCGGGTTGCTTCTGTCGATTATGGCTACTTGTAGCTCCTGCTTCGTGCTTAAACTGGCCAGGATGTCCCCTGGACACACCCGCTTGCTCTCCGAAGCCTTCGCCGAGTCATCCGACCTCTGCCTCTTGCTGACAGGTGGGTTGGCCTTTTTCGGTAGCGTGCTCACCGTTCTCTCCTTTCCAGGAGATGTGGCTTTTGCAAGCTTACCTGGTGCACGCTTTTTTCCTTCTAAAGGTGACTTGGGTTTCTTTGGTTCCACCAACTTCGACGTGGAAGGTTTGACTTCCTCCATCGGGTTGGCTACGGCTACTGCCTGAAACTCCTTGTCACCCTGGCACCGTGCACTCCTACTCGGTTCAGCGGACTGAGTATTGCCGGACACGCCAGTGAGCCTCAAGTACCGCCGCACGTTGTATTCGTCCTTCTTGCGCAACTTCCTCTCACGCTCGATCAACGACTCTGGGTTGCGGCCTTCCAGTCCCTTAAGGAACTTGAGAGAGCTCTTTTACCCTGAGCGTTGTTTGCGCTTTAGGTTAGCGCCTTCCTTGTTGGATGGTCCCTGGACTACTGTCACTTCGTCTTTATCTGTGCTCGATAACTCATCCAAGGGCATCCTCGCTAGCGCAAGCTCTAGCTCGGACTCCGTCATCGATGAGCCTGTGAGCACAAACTCCGACTCCACACCCTCCTGTCGATGGAGTTTGTCTACTCCACCGTCGTGACCACTGGCGACACGCAGACAGGATTTCTCCTCCCCGTGCCCGCCGGTGGTAGCGGTCACACTTCCCACCGACGTTTGGGCTGACATCCCAGCCCGAGTTGACGCCTCTGTATCCTCCTCCATAGTGAATCCAAGGATTCATGGTGCATTTTATACTTGCTGCCAAGTACCTCTGACCATGGTCCTGGACCTCGGCTTTCCAGAATAAATCTAAAAAGCTTAGGCCCAGTCCCTTAGCTAGAAACTGCAAGGTCTCATAAGCGAGCAAGTGATGCTGACATCTCTCGGTCGCGAGACGATGCAGTATCCATGGCCCAGCCGGCACCCTCGTGGAGGGTTCAGTCAGAGGATTTTTGCCAGCCATCCGCACTGATACTGAGTCCGGTTCCTGTGGACCTCTTTAATCTCCCCCAGCGTTAGTTCCATAATTAAGCTAAGAGTAGTCGGACATTTTCCGATTGCCTTGAGCAGACTTTGGGTTGAAAACTGTTTCGACAACAGTTTTTTAAGTATGGAAGTGTCCTAAGGTCTAGACCCAAGTATGAGACTATCCAGAATGAACTCTTTGAGGAGCGAATTAACGTTTTGTGGGAAGTCAGCAGGAAGTCATCCCAAACAAAGATATTACGCTCTTTTAGCAAGCCTAAATATGCTCTTAAGATCTGAAAGAAGTGACACCATAATGATGGATTCGTTAGAGGATTTTGTCAGGCAATTAAATGCATAGAAAAGATAAAAATATAACAATAATTTGAACAAAGGGTAGAAGGGTAATATATGTTAACTTAATGCCAACAGAAAATGTATGCAATAGGCAGACCTATAAAGTATATATATTCATGATCAGTTCAACAGTCGAGACGATATAGCTATGTTCGTCTGTCAGTGGTATGCTATGAATTTATTTCAACGTGCAAGTATATCCGTACACAAAATATAATATTTTTCCAATATGGGTAGCGAGCACCTTTCAGTCGAGCACTTACTTGATTTTACTGTCGTTTCAGATGGCACGGCTCGCAACATAATATTACCATTTCAGGAGAACTGTTATATGTCTGTTTGCAAAGCTTCGTTAATTTCTTAATAATAATATTTTTGAGAAATTATTTTGTTGTAACTGCCTCCTAGTCAGAAAGGTTCAATGCATTTATTAACATTAAAAGTATATTTCAATATATTATTTTAGTGTAAATGGTCGCGGAAAGGGTTTATGCGAACACGTTGGGAGATTAATGGCACAGTCATTGAGCTAGTAAATATACATCTTTTCCACGATGCATCTAATTTGGTAGCTTGTGCAGATTTCCCATCTGTCTACTGTAAAACAAGGAGACGTGCGCTGATTCATACCATTAAGAGGTAACTACGAGTTTTATTAAAGTTGTATTATTATAATCAACTATGAATTATTTTTAATATGCGTCTTTTAAAACTGGCATAAGATTAAATAGTTTCCTTTTTTAATTTTCTCGAGTTCACTCTTTTGAAATTTTTATTTGATTCAACTTCATTTTAACAGCTCTTAAAAGACTTTAATATCTCACACAATCAATTTTGTTGTTTTGCGTTTGTATATTTACATTGCTTTATTGCTTTATTGCTTTGGACTATGTTAATGGGATTCTGCTATCCCAAATTTCTATATATATACATATTTATGTATATAAATGTATTAAATGTGTATATTCCTATATCGGATCAGGTTCCACTTGGATGATAAAAATGGATCCGTCCCTTTTTTTTGTTTTGGAGATTTCAATTTTCGTTGTGATACTGCAGGTGTTGTAAAAGTAAGTACAAGCTATAATTTCTTTGCATATTAAATATTTTAATTGCATTGGACAGGAGTTAACTGAAAATTTGGTCATCCATCGCGAACAAAGTATAAAAACGGATTACACTAAAATCCACTACCGCAATTCCATTGGCAACAATATACTTACTTTGGGCAAAAAAGAGTTTAGTCACGCTGATCATCAACTTAAGTTCAAGGAATATTGGGTAATGATAATGGTAATTTAACTTTAATTGATAAAGTTTATTATTGTATTGCGGTTTTAGTTAAAAAATTTTGATAAGGAATTGGAGCCGCTTATGGAAATTCTGATTGAATATCCAATAAATTTTATTCCGTCATATCCCTTTGAAGAAGATCCTGAAATGCCCACAGATTACATGTCAACCAGATGTCCATCGTGGTGCGATCGTATTCTGAGGACTCCACAAGTGAATGACATTATTACATGCAATGAATGGAAATATGATCTAATCGGGGAATCTGTCTGCATGGGTGATCACAAGGTAATCTTTTAATACAATATAAATATGAAATTCATTTTTCACGTTCATTAATTACTTGAAATTAATTATACTTGAAATTAATTATATATGGTAGAATATATTATTTTTGATCAGGGCGCCAAAGTTTTAAAGCAATTACATTAAAGCTTGGTACAAGCTACTAAAAACTATTCGAAATGTATGCTTTTTGAGATAATGCAATTAGAACAAGTAAAAAAGCTACAGTCGAGAGTGCTCGACCGTATGATACCCGCAACCCATTTCGAGAGAAAACAAAAAACTTAAATGATATTTTAACAAGAAAATATACAAAATATACTGAAACTTGTTTTTATTTGTATATATTTGAAAATAGCGGCTATAAAAATCCATAGCATACCGACATGGTCACACTGTCAATTAAACAAACAAAGCGCGAGCAGCTGCAAGTGAATTTTGCATATAAAATTTATTCTTTAATACTTCCTTGTTTTTCATTTGATCTCAACCAAATTCACAGGAATCATTGAGAATATAATATATTATTATGCATACAAAAATTCAATGCTCTAGGTCTTTTATTACGGCTTTTACAGGCTTTTGGAAGCGGAAAGCGGCGTGGCAAAAATCTAAAATAAACTTGATCTGCGTAGGACCTATAAGAGTACTGTCACCAAATTTGGTAGCTCTAGCTCTTATAGTCTCTGAGATCTAGGTGTTCATACAGACGGACAGACAGACAGACGGACATGGCTGACACTGATAAAAAATATATGTATATACGGGGGTCGGAGATGACTCCTTCTGCCTGTTACATACATTTTCTATTGGCACTAAGTTATAATATCCTTCTTCTTCCCTTTGGATAGCGGGTATAAAAAGGTGTGCCGATTGCAAATATACACGTTTAAAGTGTGTGAGTGTAATCGTGTTATGATCAAGGTTTGCAATTACTACTCCGTAGCAGCGAGATTCATAATAATATTGCTTTGCTATTGCTACCGCTCTCACTGCTACCCTAACAAATTTGCCGCAAGATCGTGGCCAAAATTTAAAACAAACTTGATCTGCGTAAGGTATACACCAGAGATCGTCAACAAGCCACCGCAACTCACGAGTATTTTTGCCATTCGAGTATATTTGTTACGAGTAGAAAAAATTATTGAGTATTTACGGGTGGGAGTGGCAATGGCACTTGTGCTTACCGAGTACGGGTGCCGATACCACTTGTGCTTAGCAAGTGCGAGTGCCAATGCCATTCGTGCTTAGCGAGTGCGAGTGCCGAATCTACCGCATCATTTTTATGATCGGCAAATGGGGTGGAAATGCATACTCGTAATATTTGCTGTGGGTATTTGATGCGCAAGTGAAGATTGTGAGCGGATATTTTGTGTATCCGTAAATGTATTGATGTTGTTGTTGGGTTTTTTGTACTTCATCCTAGTTATTTTTACCTGGTATATTTAAAAAAAAACACTTGGCTTTATTATTTAATTTTTATTTGGGATCTATACTTCAATTTACCTGTTGTATTGACTAATTTTTAAATTCAGTCAGTGGTAAAAGAGAAAAAATATTTTAAGTATACTGAAAATCTACCTGTAATAATTTTAAATTGATTAAATTGTATGTTTGTGACCTTGTGGTAAATGTATATGTATAACAAAAAGGGTTTTTGCAGATATCTGTAATTTCCGGAAATTCCATAAAAAAAAGTCAGTGCAAAGCATGCAAAAGGCACTCATAAAATAGAACCGCGAACAGCTGCGTCGCGACGTAAAATCATTTACGATCAAGAAAGGAGGTGGGGTATAAACACTCGAATACTTGCCAAACCATTCGAATCATTGTCGACATATTCGGGTGGATTTCGAATTTTGTCACAAGTGCAAGAATGAACGGTTGCCGAAAGCACAAGTGTTTGAATCACGAGTAGCAAATTGATTCGGTCCCGAAAAGGCACACACAAGTTGTGACCGAGTGGCCGAAGCGCAAGCACTCGCAATACTCGCGACAATAATGCGTGTGTGTGTGTGTCTTGAATTTTGCTTAAGGGTGCAAGTAGCATCGCAACACAAAATTTAATGAGTAAGAGTAGTTGACCAAAAACAACCACCTTTGATGTTCTCTGGTATACACGTGTACTTAAAGTCTCTGAGACTACGAAAATTTTTTTAAAACACTAATGCTTATACGCAAGTTTGTTTTAGAAATTAGCCACGCCCACTAGAGCTTTTATGTTTTTTAAAGGTTTTGCGAATAGCTGCATGTCTGCAGCTGTGTCTCTCGCACACTTATCAAATAGACCAATGCGAACGTTTTCTGAAAATTTGAGTGAAATCTAGTGATAAACATGAATGATATAAGCCAAACAAGTAAGAAAGCTACAGTCGAGAGTGCTCGACCGTATGATACCCGCAACCCATTTCGAGAGAAAACAAAAAATTTAAATGATATATTAACAAAAAATATACCAAATATACTAAAATTACTTTTTTGTATATATTTGAAAATAGCGGGTAAAAATCACAACACCGTTTTGGTCACACTGTCAAATAAACAAACAAAGCGCGGGCAGCTGCAAGTGAATTTTGCATATAAAATTGATTCTTTAATAACTTCCTTGTTTTTCATTCGATCTCAACCAAATTCACAGGAATCATTGAGAATATAAATATTATTATGCATATCACAATTCAATGCTCTAGGTCTATTATTACGGCTTTTACAGACTTTTGGGGGCGGAAAGGGGCGTGGCATCCAACTTTTGAAATAAACTTGACCTGCGTAGGACCTATAGGAGTACTGTCCCCAAATTTGGTAGCTCTAGCTTTTATAGTCTCTGAGATCCAGGTGTTCATACAGACGGACAGACGGACAGACGGACAGACGGACATGGCTATATCGTCTCGGCTGTTGACACTGATCAAGAATATATATACTTTGTGGGGTCGGAGATGCCTCCTTCTGCCTGTTACATACATTTTCTGTTGGCACTAAGTTATAATACCCTTCTACCCTATGGGTAGCGGGTATAAAAAGATGTAATTTTAATAGCAACGCCTACCTGTATGAATAAAATTGGAGCTAGGCATCTCAGGCAGCCAGGGTTTCAGTCCCGCTCCAGACAATTTTTTTTTTACTTTTGAAATTGTGAATTTTATATATATAATGGATATAATAGTTTTTTTATTTTGTCCAGTAAGAAAACAAAGTTAAAATATGGAGAAAAAAATTCGTCCAAAGTTTTCTGCAAATCTGTCAATTGCTAAAGAAAACCCATACAAGTAATGGGAGCTTTATTCTTATTAGTACGCTTCATTTGGTAGCACAGTGTTTAGAGCGCACGTATGCGTGTCGTGCATCGGTTACTGAGTTCGAATCCCGCTTGCTAAATTTTTATACCCGCTACCCATAGGGTAGAAGGGTATTATAACTTAGTGCCAACAGAAAATGTATGTAACAGGCAGAAGGAGGCATCTCCGACCCCACAAAGTATATATATTCTTGATCAGTGTCAACAGCCGAGACGATATAGCCATGTCCGTCTGTCCGTCTGTCCGTCTGTATGAACACCTGGATCTCAGAGACTATAAGAGCTAGAGCTACCAAATTTGGGGACAGTACTCCTATAGGTCCTACGCAGATCAAGTTTATTTCAAAAGTTGGATGCCACGCCCCTTTCCGCCCCCAAAAGTCTGTAAAAGCCGTAATAATAGACCTAGAGCATTGAATTTTGGTATGCATAATAATAATTATATTCTCAATGATTTCTGTGAATTTGGTTGAGATCGAATGAAAAACAAGGAAGTTATTAAAGAATCAATTTTATATGCAAAATTCACTTGCAGCTGCCCGCGCTTTGTTTGTTTAGTTGACAGTGTGACCAAAACGGTGTTGTGATTTTTACCCGCTATTTTCAAATATATACAAAAAACTAATTTTAGTATATTTGGTATATTTTTTGTTAATATATCATTTAAATTTTTTGTTTTCTCTCGAAATGGGTTGCGGGTATCATACGGTCGAGCACTCTCGACTGTAGCTTTCTTACTTGTTTACTTTAGTTTTTGTATTTTTTTTTAGCAAATTTAACAAGTTTTAAAACTTGTTATTAAGCATATTTGAATCCGCATCGACTATAAAGGCTCAATTTAACTTCCCATGACAAATATTTGTTTCTACATTTGTTTAAATAGCTGACCGAAAACTAAATAAATAGGTAAAATGTTCAACCAAATCTACCTTTAGAAATCTAAATATTTGGAGTTCAAAATATAAATTGTGGAATCACTGAATTTGACATACAGCTCTAAAATTATTTTTTTTTAGCTCTTATATAGTTTTATGTCGACAAAAATTACGTTGTCTTAGTGAGGCCGATTACTTATTAGCCCACCTTCTTACATATAGTGGCATACAAATTAAAAAAATATATAATTGTTTTCTTTTACGTAAAAAAATATTTTTATTTTAATTTCTACAGAGCTTATTATTATTAGAAATTACCGACTAAAAAAACTTACATATACTGGAATATTCTTTACTCCTACAAATACATATGTATATTTTCTTTATTTTTTCCCAAATAAATAACCAAATTAGCTATGTAAAACTTATTTACTACAAGTTATGTTTATATTTCTAATATGTTTTCTTCTCTTTTTATCATGTAGCCTATTTACTTAACTGTTCACCTAAAGCAAAATAAAGGTACTTATAGATCATGTGATTGCAGCTATATATACACTCAAGCCAATAACAACAACAATTTGACATCACCCATCACTCAGTGCAAATTTTGTTTGTATTCGAATAAAATGTACAATAAGACCATAAAAGGAGATCGCAATCACGATAAGATATTCCAAGACACTTCTTTATTTTATGTAAATAATTTAACTGAATGCAGACAATCCTCAAGCGAGTTAGATACAAATATCAGGAATACATTTGAATATGAAACCTATAAGCACACAAGCAAAAAATATTCCTCTACCCACCCAGGCATTAGCATAAATTTAGTTGATACTGATGATGCTTATGTGTGCCAGTGTTCGCCAACCAAAAATGAGTCATTAAATGGCCAGTATTCAACTCAAACTATACAAAAAAACTGCCCAATGTGCCATAATAAAATAAATACCTCATTATCGAAAAGTATACCAAAAACTATGATAGTAAATCGATTGGATATGTAGCATTTAACAACCTCTATGAGTAACTTACATGTGGATCCATACACTCACACAGTCTCGTTCACCAAATCAAGTGTTCGGTTCTACCACATCTTCCCCAAGCAGTAGTTATAATTTTAAGCTTTTCCAATGCAAATTATGTTTGGACAGTACAATTTGTATTAATCATTCTAAGCACCTTTGGATCAACAATATATTGTGTTCAATGACTGAAAAACAAGCAAGAGCTACTGTAACACCTATTCAATTGAAATCTAGATTGGAAGATCTACAACGAATATATAATGTGGATAGGGATAAAAATACTATTAGAGAGGAAGTTGCTCATTCTGTTAAAGCAATTTGCTCTTCTAACAAAACTTCAAATATTCAAAATCGCAACCCAAGTATATTTCATATGTGTTGTAGCATTAACTAATTTAAGTTAAATGTTGTACCTTTTTTTTTTATAAATTTAAGGTTAAAGTTGTTTTTTTATTAATTTCTATAATATTCGCATTATATACATATATTATTGACTTAATATTGTTCATACGAAAGAAATTCTGTATCTACTTAGTGGTTGATTCTTATCTTTATCCATTTACGCAAAGTTATATGCATTTGTTTGAATGAAATACATATATTTTTTCTTGTAATCATTGGAATTTCTTCTCTTTTGATAAAATAAATTCCTGCGGGAATTTCAATCTTTTAATTACTTAAACTTTTCTTTCCTTATGTAAAGCATTTATAATTTTGACGAAGATAAAAAACATAAAATTACAAATGTTTTGAAAAATAAAAATATATTATAACTGTTGTTAGCATTTCTTTTTAATAAAAACACTTACATTCGTACTTAAAATTTTGTTTTTATATTTTGTTTTGAGTCTTACAAAAATATTGCAAAATGAAAAAAATTTCAAACATAAAGTAACTGCTAAGATTATAATAACATGATGCCCAGTCAAAACATTCAGTGGTTTGAGCTATTTTTATTATTTGTAATCGATACACAAAAACACGGGACCAAAAATTATTTAACAGTCACGTCCTGTGAAAAATACCCTTTTGTTTTTGCAGTTGTCCCCAAAAGTTACCAAATACTTGGTAAAGCAGAACGAGGATCAGTTTATCAAAAGGCGTAATTATAAAGTTGCTGACTAGAATTTTATTTGTCATTAAAAATTAATAATTTATCTTTGAATGTGTTCTGAAAATTTAGGTACGATCAACTCTGCAGTTATTCAATAAACACATTTAAAATTACTAATCTTACACTACTATTAAAGTTTGTGTGTATTTGGCTGTGCTCTTGCCTAAATGAAGAATACTCATTCAAATTATTAAAACCTATTGTAAGACATTAGAAAAACTTTTAAATTTTGAATTCTATTTATTTTTAATTACATTTTATTTAAGAAGTTTGCTAACAATATTGTTTTTAACTTGTTAACCATTAAATTATTAAAATTGTGTTCAGTGTTTATATAGAACGTAATGCCTGAATACATGTTTCAGATTATATTGCTTCAACATAACATCTCGATAGAAAATGTTAAAAAGCCAATGATTTTGCCTTATTATTGTAGGTTCAATAAGCGCAATATATCCAAGCAAGACACTGAATTTATTGACGACTTTAATGGATCAAAATGTGGTAGACGAGAGTCTTTGGACGGAACAATCAATTGTGGAGGAGGCCAGCATTTCAGCGAATTCAATTTTTAACTCTAAATACATTTTGGTAAAGAGTATATCTCCAAGCATCATTGGACAGGATGAAAGTCTATTCCCTGGAAAGCTAGATACAAATCATCGAGGAGTTCTGTTAAAAGAGACAACAGTCTAAACGAACTGTTTCAAATGACGCCAATGTCGATAATAAATAATACCAACCCTTAATCGAGTTTAGGGCATCATAATTATTATCAAACGTTGTAAAATCGCTATTGTGTTGATCGAATTAATAGTATACATTAAAATATGATTCCATGTAATAAAAAAATTTATTTATCAGAATTTGTTTTATATTGAGTTGAAAACTTGTTTACCAATTAAATTATTCGATAAGTTTTTTTGCTTTGAAATATCTGCGTAGGTACAAGACTTGCCACGTTGCCAATCCAAGTAAACAGCACATACTAAAAATGCTGAAGAAAAGCACCCTGCTGTTAGTTTTTTCTGAAATTTGCAAGATCTACATTTTTACAAAAACTTAGTTTTAGATGTCGTTAAGTTATTACCATTAGTATCGCGCATTTCCTCCTCTCGTTTTCGCATTAGAGCAAAATCACGCACAATCGAATCAGAAAGGTCTTCCAGGCGTTTGAGATCAACTTCTAAAGGCTTTAACTTGGAGGCCTCGCCAATCTAAGTTAAATTTTAAGTTTACTTAAATGGTTTGTTTAACATAAGTCAATATAAAGACTTAATGGTTATAAAGTTTAAATACATGTTAAGATATTCTGTATGTTATTCTTATCTCCAAATTATGCCAACAAGGTGGGATTATTGAACATAAAAATTAAGAGACAGGAAAATGGATGATTGATAAAAGAAATTTTTCGACGATAAGAGATATTTTGTGTTTCAATATACATACAAGACACTTCATTTGGAAATCTAAATAAATTGTGCAAATGTATAAAGATAGAAATCTTCTGCTACAATGAAACACCTGGGGAGTTAGGTCAATCTTCCAATAACTATACAAATAAGTTTCTTTATGAGAAAAGAATATGGTGATATTGCAATGTTTAAGCAATGATTTAAAATGTAGCAATAAAACTTACTCCTTCGTAGCTCTTAGTTTCAACTCCTTTTTTTGTCACTAGTGAAACTTCTTGGCTGATCCCACGTTGATCTAAAATTTAACATTAAGTACAAATGAAATCAATTTGATCTGTGTTCACTTACGTGGTGGTATTTTGGAAATAAAGCAAATTTCGTACGTGTCATAAACTTCCGACATAAAACTAAACTTTCCTTTGGTGATGTGTTCCTTTTGTGACAGTATATGCCCCTTTGTGTCACGAGCCTTTTCAATATCGAAACGTTATAAATATGACGTTTTTCTATTACAAATTGTACTTACAATATAGTCTATAACTTGACCGGGAACGTCTGTGACTTCATATTCACCCATCACCAATTGATTGGCCTGTATATCTTCTTTGAGACACTTTTGTGTGTTTGGTGCCAAGTGAAACATAACACTCCCCAGGGGCAAAATACATCCTATGATTGTTAAAAAAGCCAGAGTTACTTTGATCATTTTCTCAATATACAATTAGAATCATATAAGTGCAAAATTGACAACTGTAACAGAGATGAGGTGGCTTTGGGATGACAAATAGAATCGATACAAAAAGTCGACCTATCGATAATCCAAACTAACGAAGCTATCAAAATTACAGGGAAAGGTTCAAAATATATAAAAATATAAAATAAATAAAAAAGCCAAAAGATATAAGTGGGGCGGTATTTTATGATATTTCCATATGTGCATGCACTTAACACATCAACATGTTTCAAGTCAAAATTGTGAATAATGAAGTTATATAAGAACACTAATAATTACCGAAACTAATAATCAGTCGTTATACAGTGAACATGGACATGCAGATAAACTGAAAATAAAATTATATATATCAGCTAACGTCGAACGAAAATAATTTTGCAACGCGTTGCGACGCTGCGGTTCGTGGTTCTATTTTATGAGTGCCTATTTCCTGTACTGCACTTCCTTTTTTGTTTGGAATCCTGGTAATTTATAAGAATAAGAACTGTTTCACTCATAAAATTTATAAACCAGTTAGTTTGTTTTGTTTGAATATTAGCATTTTCCCAATTTCTACATATTTAAAACTCGCGCCAGAATTCATCGAATACCAACGGACAAAACTTTGAATGCCAAATTATTAAGAGTATTAAATTATTGACAAAAAACTAACAATTTGTTGTGAAAAAAATAATTTTTTAAACTAAAAAAAAAACTTTTTTTTGAATGTGAATTCACATTTTACTAACTGTAATTACTTACTAAAATTAAAATTTTTAAGAAAAAGGCATGCTAATATTTTAGGATATCAAGTTTAACATTGAAACGTTTTTTTAAATTAATTCAAAAGCATGATCCACCACCCGTTTCATTACTTTATATTCAAAAATTAAAAAAAAAACGATTTATTTACCTTTTGTAGAAAATAAACAAAAATATAAAAAATGTTCTTACGAAAACTTGATTTATGCCAATGATCTATAAAATATTTAAACTTTCAATAGTAATTCCCATATGTTTTCAAAAATGTTTTTAAGAAAAATTTATTTTGGGCGATTTCTGCCGAATAATGTGCGTCGCGAGTGGATGCGATCAGTATCAATACATTTGCGGATAAACAAAAATACCCGAACATGACCCACCCTTGTGCATATAATTAACCATCGCAATGTTGTGGGAATTTTTTTCACCCCATTTTTGGTCCTTCAATCATCTACCCGAAAATACTCATAAAAACTAATCCGGGTAGAAAAATACTCATAAGTATAAAGCAGGGTTTGCATTTACTACTCCGTAGCAGCGAGATTCATAAGAATATATTATTATATTATATAATTTTTTATTTTTCTCTGTCTGTTTTTGCTATGTTTAGATTTTTCTCTTTGTTTTTGCTATTTTCTGCTTCTTATGTTTCTTAAACATAGTCATTAATCCTCAAGGATTTCGCAAAAAACGAACTTCAAGACCTAAGAAATGTTTGGTATACATAGATTACACATTCACCGATTATACATTTGCTTCCATCCTTCGGCTTCAGTTCTGGATGCGTCGATAGTAACGATGTATTGGTGAAGTAATTTTTTCGATAACAATTTTACTAGATATTTTTGATTTATCGTTCCATCTCACGATTGTCTTGAAATCAGGTAGACCAAATTGTATTCGGAAAACAAAATACATTTTTTGGATCGAGATACGTACGAGCTCCGCTAAGATGGCCGAAGTTACTGAACCCCTTACGTTGGCCAGAGGTAAATAGACATGGATTTTCCATCGTGCAGAACTAACATGTTGTCAATCAATATATTGTTACAGATGTAAAAAGATCCATTGAGTTGTTAGAAAAGCTTCAGGCTAGTGGAGATTTTCCAACAACAAAATTAGCTGCTTTGCAAAAGGTACTTAGCTCTGACTTCTTGAATTCTGTTCGTGAAGTCTATGAGCACGTTTATGAAACAGTTGATATTCAAGGCTCACATGATGTTCGAGCATCTGCTACAGCCAAAGCAACCGTTGCTGCTTTCGCTGCTAGTGAAGGGCACGCCCATCCACGAGTCGTCGAATTGCCAAAAACTGAAGAAGGTATGTATGTGCTTTTTTGTAAATATAATTATTGTATATACATTTGTACACATTGTGTGAATATGAGTGCATGTTGTTTCCCATAGCATAAGTTCAGTTGAATGAATGAGAATGAATAAAGCAAAAATGTTAAATTTGACGAACCCGAAGACATTCGAATTATTCGAGCCATCATTCGTAAAGTGGTCAGAGGAGTTGTAAAGAGTTAAAGAGAAAACGACGAGATTTTATGTTTTTTATGCGTATTTATGCGTATTTTTTGTTTCTTGAGTGTATTGTGACGTGTCTATGTGTTTCTTGTGTGAATAGACAAACAACAATCGAAAAGCTGATTTCGCATTCGATTGCACTCGAAACGCATATTCTTTTACTTAATCATTCCCACTCATTCCGCTTCCGGTTGGCATTCAATTTCATTTAAATCATTTTCCATTTGAACGTGTTCTTTTTGCAACCTCTAAGAAATACATTAGTATAAGCATGTATGCAAGGAAAACAGTAATGATATTTTGGTTGAATTTGGAACCTGAAATTTGTATACCAGATTCCAAATGCGTAAAGTACAACTTGAGATTAAAAATGTGTACTCTAATTTGTAAAATTAATTAATTAATATTTGTACTAACTTATTTCAAGTCATCTCATTGCATATAAAAACGTTCGGTAAAAAGCTCAGTGAATCAGATGTAGCTTTTAAAGAGTAAAGGGAGGCTGCAATTTTTTCACAACAGTAAAACCTTATCGTGAATCAACAAACTTGTTCTTGTTTACTAAATATTATATACAAATATTAAATGAATATATATAAGTTATATTTATATTATTAAATAATTATTATTTAAACAACCTCAACGTGGGGGTATTTTTTACCCGGCTACCCTTAGGGTAAAAAGGTTTTATTGCATTCTGTCACCGATCGTACAAATCACATATATTCACATTCGCATATCTTCCTGTCCGCATAAACACCTGGATCTTGAAAACTTTTAGATCTGTTGTATTATTATTTATTTTATGTTTACAAACAATTTAATTATTTAGCTCTACCAACAAAATTAAATTTTTTGGCAATAGTATCCGCAGTTTGAGAAGATCGATATAATGAATTTTGTTTACTAATATTATTTACGTATTTTAACAAAATTATAAATTGCCTCTTACATGACTGCTTATAATAAATTAACAATGTAAGAATGTGCCTGAGGAAAATATCAAAGGCAATTAGATGGTTGGTCCAGTGAGCAGGAATTGACGCCGTCGAAAAAATGTTCTTTCTTTTGAACTCAAAAAC
Source organism: Drosophila ustulata (assembly GCA_035047365.1). Lineage (NCBI taxonomy): Eukaryota > Metazoa > Arthropoda > Insecta > Diptera > Drosophilidae > Drosophila > Drosophila ustulata. The sequence continues at coordinate 1,682,333 of JAWNPT010000009.1, forward strand.
AACAACACAATAGTTCCTGAAAATTTGTGATCGGATGAAAAACATATATGTATGTAGGTTATTAAAGAAAGAATTTTCTACGGCAAAAAATCAGATGCAGCTTAATTGGCTCAGTTAGGTAAGGTTGATCAGACGGCTCGACAAGAGTCGAGAGCACCCAGTGACCGATTGGTCATGTATGATTTGGAAATCAAGAGGAATAGTTGGGATTGGGTTCAGTTCTTTTTATCTGGATACTACTGGCTGCAGAGAAGGCTTTGGACACTCTTGATTTCATCTTCATTCCCGCAGCTGTGACCGTATTTTTGGGATCCACCGTACCGTTGAGCCATGCGGCCGATGTAGCAGTGTCCCGTTAAGACTCCTATCATTAACCTTAGCTTGTTCTTTTTGATGTGTAACAGCTCGGTAGCTCGCTTTGGGATATATCTTGGCCATAGTGCTTTTGACACTTTGCAGCCCGATGATGCAGTTCAGTGTTTGCCAGCCACTGTTCTCTTGGAACAATTAAGTTCCGATAGGACGTGGTGAATTGGTCCCTTAATTTCGGTCAACGCGAGACTTGCTGATGACGCTGACCCTAGTCGAGCCCACTCATCAGCCGCCTCGTTACCTGGTACACCCATGTGCCCACTCCCCAGACAAGTCTGTTAGAGTGTGGTTGGCATTGGTTCAGTGCCATCGCTGTGTCTCGGGTTAATTTAGTCTTTATGGTGTTCGATGAGGGTGTTTTTATCGCTGATTGGCTGTCAAAGTAGATCGACGCGTCACTCGGGCTTCCGCCCAGTGTCTGTATCATCTTGGTCGCTTTCCGAACAGCTTAGATCTCAGCTTGGAACACACTACACCAGTCAGAAACACGAAAGGAGAGCTGGTTTCCGTCATCTTTGATCCGTCTGTGTAGATTGACAACTCATTCTGCCTCAACGGAGATTCCCGTTGCCAATCGGATCTGTCAGGGAATTCAGCTGTAAACCTGTCATCCCAATTATGTTCTGGTACCCAGTAGTCATTTTCAGCCACAGTCAATTCTACCAAGCGTTAAATAGAGTTATGACTTGCACCAGTCTTAAAAAGGCACTGGGCATGTAGCCTAACCGCACTCCTGCACTGCTGTCACGTGCGTGAGAAAGACTCCAATGGCTTCCGGATCCAACATCACATCAAGCGCTGGTTGGGGGTAGATCGAATACATTCTGTTACACCCAGGCATGCTGGTCTCTGAACTTTACGGAGATTGTTTAGATTGGAGTTGGTGTCTCCCCTCCCACCATAGAAGCGTCCCGTAAGTTGGTACAGCTGTATATGTCTGACAATTGCAGTGTAAAAGCAATGCATGAAGTATGGTTGCAATCCCCATCCTTTACCAAATATCTTCTTGCAGACAAAAAAGGCTTGTTATGCCTACTTAATCCTCTCTGAGTTTCTCCTCCAAGAGAGTTAAGAGTCCAGAGTTGCACCAAGGTATTTTGCCTCTTTTGATAGCTTGAGCTCTGTTCCTCCCAGTGTCGGAAGCTTGAAGCTCGGTATATTGTATCTTCGTGTGAACAGAACTAGTTCAGTCTTTTGTGGATTTGCCGCAAGACCGTTGTGTTCTGCCCATCGCAGAGTTACGCTCAATGGGCCATTTAGTAGTTCACTGACTGATGGCAGAATTCAACCAATTACCATTAGAATCAGATAGTCCGCATAGGCGGACGTTTAGGACAAGATTCCACATCAAGGAGGGAATGACTACCCCTGACGGGGTACCCCTGGTCGCCCTTCTTCGAGGGTGGATCGACTTAATATATTTTTTCTGTGTTTAGAACTTCGTCGATTAGGGACTTAATCTCGATGTGCACGTCTTCTTCAGGCCCGCCGCTGATGTAAGAGGTGTGTTATTAAATACACTCAAACAAATACACTAATGCAAATTTTTCCTTAGCGGGCATCTACGGAATTTAGAAACAAAATTATATATTAACAAGTAAGAAAGTTAAAGTCGAGAGTGTTCGACCGTAAAATACTCGCTACTGATTTCCAGAGATATTGAAACAGAAAAAAAACCAACAAATATACCGAAAAGTGTTTTTTGTGAATATTGTTAAAATAAATCCATAATATACCGTACAGGGTCACCCAGTCAACTAAACAAAAAGCAGCGTGTGCAACTGCATATGACTTTTGGGTAATAAAGTTGTTAAATAACTTCTACTTCACATTCAAATCTCAGGAATCGTTAACACCAAAGTTCTTATTATGTATACCTAAATTGGGGGCTTATGGCCGTAGCAATAATATACATACACAAGTACTGTTACCACGTCTCTAGGTCTTTCTCTGAGATCTAATATATAAGTATCAGAGAAAGTCAAAAGTGGTTGTTTTTGGTCAACTACTCACACTCATGAAGTTTTGTGTTGCGATACTACTCGTTCCCTTAAGCAAAATTCAAGACACACACAAACACATTATTGTCGCGAGTATTGCGAGTTCTTGCGCTTCGGCCACTCGGTCACAACTTGTCTGTGCCATTTCGGGACCGAATCAATTTGCTACTCGTGATTCAAACACTTGTGGTTGACGAGTGTCTTGCATTTCGGCAACCGTTCATTCTTGCACTTGTGACAAAATTCGAAATCCACCCAAATATGTCGACAATGATTCGAATGGTAGGGCAAGTATACGAGTGTTTTTACCCCACCTCCTTTCTTGATCGTAAATGATTTTGCGTCACGAAGCAGCTGTTCGCGGTTCTATTTTATGAGTGCATTTTGCATGCTTTGCACTGACTTTTTTATGGAATTTCCGGAAATTACAGATATCTGCAAAAACCCTTTTTGTTATACATATATGTACATACATTTACCACAAGGTCATCAACAAACAATTTAATCAATTTAAAATTAATACAGGTAGATTTTCAGTATACTTAAAATATTGATTTTCTCTTTTACCACTGACTGAATTTAAAAATGAGTCAATAAACAGGTAAATTGAAGTTTAATTCAAATTTGGATTTCCTTTGTTCACTAAATTTGTATGTTAGTAAATTTTTTATTTAGGTATTATTATTTATATTAGTATAGATCCCAAATAATAATTAAATTATACAGCCAAAAGTGTTTTTTTTTAATATACCAGGTAAAAATATGAAGTATGCATGAAGTACAAAAAACCCACAAAAAAACACATTACAATTTTTGCCTTTAATTATGTGTGTCCATTTCTACGCATTCAATTTTCGTTAGCGCTTGCGATCAACATCAATACATTTACGGATACACAAAATATCCGCCTTCAATCTACACTTGCGCATCAAATACCCACAGCAAAAATTTCGTGCACTCGCTAAGCACGATTGGCATTGGCACTCGCACTTGCTAAGCACAAGTGGTATCGGCACTATCGGCAAGTGCCATTTGAACTCGCACCCGTTTAGCCGGTTACATATTAATAGTATGATGATTAAAATGTGATGTGTGATGTGTTTCAGGACTAGGATTCAATGTCATGGGAGGCAAGGAACAAAACTCTCCCATTATACCTGGTGGAGTTGCAGATAGACATGGAGGATTAAAAACAGGAGATCAGTTACTTTCAGTAAATGGCGTGGTATGTAATTTTAAAGATCATAAAACCAAATTTATTTCGATAATCTGCTAGATACCATCGATTGTTTCTTAAGTCGCCTTTAAAGATTAAATTAAAAGTCACATGTTGCGCTTATGGAAATAAAACGCTTTAAACATATAAGAAGTTTTAAGTATATATAGAAAGACTTTTCCTGAACCATTAAAAACAAAATTAAATCGAATTCTTGATATTTTCATTACATTTCATTCCTAGATTCCTGTACAAAATGAAAATTTTAAAAATTATATTAGATTGTCAAAAAAGTGTTGCGGTAATTTTTATACCCGCTACCCATAGGGTAGAAGGGTATTATGACTTAGTGCCAACAGAAAATGTATGTAACAGGCAGAAGGAGACATCTCCGACCCCATAAAGTATATATATTCTTGATCAGCATCAACAGCCGAGACGATATAGCCATGTCCGTCTGTCCGTCTGTCCGTCTGTCTGTCTGTATGAACACCTGGATCTCAGAGACTATAAGACATAGAGACACCAAATTTGGCAAAAATGTTCCTTCATACCCTACGCAGATCAAGTTTATTTCAAAAGTTGGATGCCACGCCCCCTTCGCCCACAATAAGCATTTATCTAGAAATAGTCAAGTTTTTTTTATGTAAATCGCGTATAACTCCAAAAGTTCTTTGTGTAATGATGTGTAATTTGGTAAGCCATCTGCGCTTGACACTCTTAATATACCCTGTAATTTTGGTAAAAATCGGATAAGTAGAACAAAAGTTATTCGCGAAATTATTTATCAAAATTGTTGTTCCCAATGCATTTGGACGTTTTAAGTGTGTGATTGACCTAGAGATATCAAATTTGGTGACAGTATTCGTGTAGGTCTTACGCAGATCAAGTTTATTTTAGATTTTTGCCACGCCCCTTTCCGCTCCCGAAAACTGTAAAAGCCGTAATAATGAACCTAGAGCATTGAATTTTGGTATGCATAATAATAATTATTTTCTCAATGATTCCTGTGAATTTGGTTGAGATCGAGTTAAAAACAAGGAAGTTATTAATGAATCAATTTTATATGCAAAATTCACTTGCAGCTGCTCGCGCTTTGTTTGTTTAGTTGACAGTGTGACCATGTCGATGTTGTGGATTTCTTCCCGCTATTTTCAAATATATACAAAACACAAGTTTCAGTATATTTTTGGTATATTTGTTGTTAAAATATCATTAACATTTTTTTTGTTCTCTCGAAATGGGTTGCGGGTATCATACGGTCGAGCACTCTCGACTGTAGCTTTCTTACTTGTTTTTTTTTTATTTTTTGTTTTTTTTTTTTTTTTTTTTTTTTTTGATGACTCATGCCCAGCTTTTGACCGATGCTACGGCTGCTACTATGCCGGTCTTTTTCGACCAATTCAGCGATTTTATCGCAATTTTCGACGACAGGCCTTCCGGAGCGTGTCGCATCTTCGACCACCTCTACACCAGAACGAAAACGCTGAAACCGTCGTTGTGCGGTGGAAATGGAAACTGTATCGAGTCCATAAACTGCACAAATTTTATTGGTGGCTTGAGATGCATTTTTGCCTTAATCGTAGTAGTACTGTAAAATATGCCGTATTTTCGCTTTATTTTGCTCCATGTTTGCGACGCTATAACTCACGAACGACTTAAGAGAAACGACAAACACGTGTTAGAGCGTGAAATGAGCTTTCCAAAAAGGTATAACAGGACCCGATGCGACGAATGAAACTAGAACTACGCGCTTTCAGCGCGAAAATACCGCAAGACTTTTTTGACATAATAATAATACATATTGTTTACATGAACCATTTGAAAAAGTAAGTCCACCACGTCAAAAAAAATGTATATAATGTATTATGAAAGGCTTAAGTTTGTGTTTGAAAGCCGATCACGCTACGGCAGTAATAGTCCTGAAGCTAGAGTGTCGTCCTGTTAGGGTTGTTGGGTGGGAGTAGCTGTGTTCGAGTCCCGCAAAGAAGAAAGGCCTGTCCGCCGAGAAGTTTTTTAAATTTACAATAAGCAAATTCAAATATTTTTTTTATTTCTCAATAAATTTAACGACGTCAAACTATCTTGTTAGTTATATTATAAATATATTGAAAGGCTGCGGTCGCAAGTTGTATTTGGAGAATAAAGTTAAAATTTTGTAATTTGACAAATCACATGTATGTTTCTATTAATAAACTTTGTAGAACATGTAAAATGTTGCTGACTTCTAGCAAATATGTGTAATGTTGTGTAGGCAACAATCAAATTTATTTAGTTTTAAGTTTTAATTGTTAACATACTAAATCATACGAATTTTCAAGAAGAAAGAAGAAAATAGTTATATTAAAACAAAATGTAACGCGAGCGAAGCCGCGGGTGAAACTGGCTAGGTATATAATATATATACGATATATTTTTATTTCAATCATATATTTATTTTAATTTAAACAGGAATTAAACTACTGTCAAAAAGTAGAATTTAAAACGACATTATTGGCCAAAAATTAGGGTATTTGGAAAACTCTATATTTGTCATTGTTGCAACACTTGGCATGCTTTATTATGCAAAATAAAAGCTACGAACTACTACTTACTTTCAAAGTGACTTCCTCTTTTTATAATGTGCGTCACGAAACTTTGCCTTTAATTATTTGACCACAAATACATACATGTTAAAAATTTATATTTGATGCTGTTGGAAGAACGCTTAGATTACATTAACTACTATGTATGTTCTTTCTTTTCGTATTAAGTGGTAAAAAAAGTCTCCATTTTAAAATCATTTAACAGGCTTTAAATAACTTACCTGGGGAAAAGGAGAGAATTACAGAGAGTTTGTGTTAATAAAGGGCTAATATTATATATTTCTATTCTTGACTGGAATCTCAGAACCCCTTATTTTGTAGTAGATCTATGCCCGGATTACTTGTAGTACTACTGTAACTAATTCTTGTTTTAAACTATACTTTCAGTCTGTTGAAAGTGAAAATCACGAAAGAGCAGTTGAATTGCTAAAACAGGCAATCGGATCCGTAAAGCTTGTAGTGCGTTATACACCTAAAGTACTTGAGGAAATGGAAATGCGGTTTGATAAACAACGTAATACTCGCCGTCGTCAATAAAGATAATCGCCTTAAACTATTACAAATAAAAAAAATGCATTACTTATTTGAACATTCAGCTACCAATAAGTACAGCAACTCAGTTTGTATTATTTAAGTTACGAGATGAAAGTATAATTAAGCATCTTCTGCACTGTTACTAGAGTTCATACAATTCAAACAATCAGTTTCTAGTATTAAGAACGAATACCGCTCAATTAAAATTGTTTGCAAAATAAAATGAAAGATACATGTAAATCAGTGGGGAGTAAGTCAGACACTCCCACAGCGATTCTGAATGCATAAGTTACTTGGATATGGAATCAAACATGAATCCAATCACGAAAGAGCAGTTTAATTGCTAGAACAGGCAATCGGATCCGTAAAGCTTATAGTGCGTTATACACCAAAAGTACACGACGAAATGGAAATGCGGTTTGATAAACAACGTAATACTCGTCGTCGTCAATAAAGATAATACCTTTAGAATGTTACTAATAATAAAAAAGCATACCTAATTTAATATTCAGGTACAAATAGCTAGAGCCACTCTTTTTGTATCCGTATCTTGAATGTTCTCTGAACTATTCCTAGAGTTCATACATTTCAAACAATCTGTTTTCAGTATTAAGAACGAATGACTCTCAATTAAAGATATTTGCAAAATAAACCCTCTAATGAAAAATACACGTACATATATCAGTTGGGAGTAAGCTGAATATCATGCAGAAATTCAAACTGCATAAGTTACTTGGATGCTGAATCATACATGATTTAAAGTAAAGTCAAAATTGTCCCAACCAACTGCGATTTTCTCAGCCTGACCACATATTCTCTATCTACACTTTTATTTTGATTGACAATTGTAAATTGCTCCGAGTACTGTGTCGACACACAGCATTTATTAGCATTTGCAACCAAAATAATGAATTTAGCAACGTAACGATATATATTAGCTGGACGTTGACGTACATTGTATGCACATTCAAGTGGCCCAAGCGATACCAAGCCAATGCTTGTTACGCGCGGATCCCAATAAACCCTCCTCCCGCCCAACCGACCGAGAGGCGCTGTCGCAGGACGAACGACACGATTCGCGTTCGGACAGGATAGATTCGGGCATGCAAAAAAAAACGCGGATAGCATAAAATAGAAATTCAGGATCGGACATAAGAAATAAACGGGTGGAATGAAAATGTTTAATTTATTACTATAAGCTAAATTCGGTCTAATTATTAATTAAATAGGTTAGTAGTAAAGTTTTAAGATTAAAAGCAGTGTTAGCGCTAGAAAATACATGATAAAATCTATTATAGTTATAACATAAAACTCTAAAAGGGTCATGCAATGCAAAATTAGATCTACATAGGGGGGGTTAGTCTAGATGGAACGGAAAAGGTTAGTCGCGATATTAACTCTGAAGAGTCAATATCACCATTAATAAGATTAAAAATAAATAAAATGCCAAGCATTATTCTACGGTTAGCTAAAGAAGGTAGGTTAATTAAAAGAAGTCTACTACTATATGACGGCAATCTCACTTCAGCATCCCAGTTCAAGCCACGCAAAGCAAATAAGAGAAATTGTTTTTGAACAGATTCAATGCGATCTTGGTGCACAGAATACTGTGGAGACCATACGCACGAACCGTATTCCAGAATCGGACGAACAAGTGATGTATAAAGGGTCTTAGTAATATAAGGGTCATCAAATTCCTTTGACCACCTCTTAATGAAACCGAGTACAGACATAGCTTTATTGACCGTTCTAGAAATGTGGTCTGAAAATTTAAGTTTATGATCTAAGAGAATACCTAGATCATCAACGGCAGTAATTCTTTTTAGATCGTTACCGTTCAGTAAGTAAGAGGCCAAATGTGGATTAACTCTATAGAAGGACATGACAACACATTTAGAAAAGTTTAAATTTAACAAGTTCACTTTGCACCATGACTGGAAAGAGTCAAGATTCTCTGCAACTTGATATGGCATGGCCAATCCCTGTACTGCAGGCATATTTTAACATCATCTGCATACATTAGTACGCGAGATTGTGTCAAAACAGTAGGTAGATCATTTATGAACAATGTGAAAAGTAAGGGACCGAGATGGGTACCTTGGGGAACTCCAGAGGTAACTCGGAATGTATTAGAAAGGAAATTATTAAAAGAAACTTTTAGCGTTCTTTGGCAGAGATAGCTTGAAATCCAGCAAATCAAATTATTGGGAAATCCAATTAAGTCAAGCTTATATAACAAAAGAGAATGATTTACTGAGTCAAAGGCTTTACTAAAATCGGTATAGATGACGTCAGTTTGTTCGTTTTTAAGGAAACCCTGGTTAACGAACGAAGAAAGCTCAAGAAGATTAGTAACAGTGGATCTATGTTTCACAAACCCATGCTAGTAGGGGGAAATAATGGAACTACATAAATGTTGTAAATGACTTGTTAACATCTTCTCAAAAACTTTTGGTATAGCAGACAATTTACATATCCCTCTATAGTTTTTGGCGTCAGACTTACTTCCCTTCTTATGGAGAGGAATAATGAAAGACTCCTTCCATAAAGAGGGAAAAGTCGATGACTCAAGTGATAAATCAAATAATTTCAGCAACGGTCTGCATAAAGCCTCGGCTCCGTACTGAAGTACACAGCCAGGAACTCCATCCGGACCGGGCGCAAACACCGGCTTAACCATTTGAAGATATCGAGTCAGAGACTCCTCACTCATTAAGGGATGAAGATACAATTCGACCGAGACAGACTGTAAGGATAGGGCGCGTTAGAGTAGGAGGAAGAAGAATAAGTAGTTTGAAAAAAATAAGCAAATAGATCAGCGATCGCCTGACCTGAATTTGCTTTCGAATTTTCGTAAGATAGACAAGGAGGATAAGAGGAAGACTTACGCTTAGTGTTTACAAAATTAAAAAACTTTCTTGGGTTTTCAGAAAAGCTAACCCGACAGCGAGCTAAGTAATTTTTATAACACACAGCGTTAAGCTCGATACAATTAGACCGAGCAATTATATATTTGCGAAAAAGTTAAGGTAGAGCCTGAAATTTTAAACTTTTTGTAAAGTCTAGACTTCAGGTTCTTAAGGTTAGAAAGTTGCTTACACAACAAAGGAGCCTTATTAGACCTATGCGGAAAATAAGATGGAATACAGGCATCAAAGCAAAGATTTAATTTATTATAGAATAAGTTGACGGCGGCACTTATGTCAGTGCAGGAATACAAATTAGACCAATCAATTCCATTAAGAAGTTGGATTATTTGGGAAAGTTTGCCTTTCGAAAGCAACGAACTCGATCGGCAGGTATATCAGAATTAGCGAGTACAGATCTGCTGAGTTTGATCCTTAACTCCAGAGTTGGATGATAAGGGTCTTCAGGAGATGTAAGGGCTTCCGATTAGTAAACTACGTGGTAGGTTCAGAGACAAAGCATAGATCTAATTGCCGGCAAAGAGAATTTCGTATATTGTTAATTTGACCCAAAGATAATTCTGTAAACCATCAATAAAGTCTGTCGGTTCGATGGAATAAGAAAACAGAAGTTATACAAGGATACCAAGCTGTTCCAGGAAGGTTAAAGTCTCCTAGAACAACAACATGATCTTTGTCGGATAACAAGGCAAAAATAGATTTTATTGCTTCCAGGTGATTGGTAAACAGATAATCGGACGACGGAGGTTATATGAGCAGGTAAGAAATAAACTTACACCATGAAATTTACTTTATTGATAGAAACTCTATTTATTAGGATTATTATATGTATGGCTCCGATGAGAAGTTGGAGTCTACTGCAAATAGAACACCACCTCTTTCGGGAAGAACGATCTTGCCTTAAAAGTGTATGACGGAAAAAGTTCGGAATAGAAATTCCGAACTTAACCAGGTTTCCGAAAAGAACTAATCAGTAGAAAAAGTGAATGTCGACGTTAGCTTACTTTTTAGACAGATGATAGGTTATAAGAATTGAGATTAGTTTTTTGAAGATGAAGAAGAAGATTGAGATTAGATTACAGGTCATTGGTAAGAGCCCAATCGGAGTCCGATTTTTAACTTTGGCTTTGAACTCTTTTACCACCAAATGCTCTGGCCAAAAACTTGGTGAGCATATGGTTTCAAAAAGTGAAGGTGGGAATGATCTTGAAAGATGCAATTTTCTATCTAAGAAATTTAAATTTTTCCACTTTTGGATTGGCATTTTTAATTTGGCTATAATGAAAGCCTTTCGTATTGACGTGAGATCAGGGGCAAGTTGAAACAAAAATCGTTTCTTGGTGGAACCCACAAGTGGTTGGAGCCAAAGGAGTTTTTGGTTTTTTTTGAACTAATAAAGTGGTGATCGACAGTTGGAGGAGGTGCGGAAGAAATTTTTTTATTAGGATTCGGCTTGCCTTACTTCTAGTGACAACCGTGGAAATTCAGACACAACTTCGGTTAACTAATGTGGTGGAGCAGGTTCCTAATGGGAATGTTTCCACAGCGGTTGTTGTATGGGGTAGCAAACGAGTTAATGTGGACCAACGGAGTAGTGGGTGGGTCAGTGTGGTGAGGTTTGGTTTTAGTCACAAGAAGTTGATTTTTTTCGCTTTGGAACTCAGCATAAGTTTCAAACTATTGATGAGAATTCAAAGACTAAACTGATCGTTTAATTTGAAAGCACCAATCAATTAGTAAAACCGACTTTTTGTTCATAAACATCCGCATTTCGCCTCAACTTCTGACATGCTCAACACCAGTTAGCCCAGTTCTTTTGGCAATGGATCTGAATAGCCCTGAATAACCTACACACTTTACGTGTACTACGTTATGAGAGCAGCAGGCCATTGGGTTGGAAGCCGTGATTGCTTTGGACCTCAGAAAAATTTTGCTTCATTATAAATTAAAAATTAAAATAAAGAAAAGAATTAAATTTATTATTTTTGTAGTAGATAATAGATTAAAAATTTAAAAAAAACAGTAGAGCAAGAGGAGAGAGAGAGCGCTAACGGTATTGAGAGTGTTGAGAGAGAAACCGTTGGAGCGGGAGAAAGACAAAGTATCCACTTTGCCGTTTTAGAATACACCCAAACAATATCTTGTAAACACAAGAAACTTCACAGGATAGAGACGCGATTAGCAAACAATTAAAGTAATAATTTAAAGAAAAAGTATTAAACACCGGTTGTTAGATACAAAAAAGCGGGGCGCACAAAAAAACACGTCTGTTTGCTACAAAGAGTGACAGCGAAGTTGATACAGTTAGTGCTTGGGCTTTATATATAGCTTTAAATAACTTGTTTTTCACCTGTTAATAAATCGTTATTATTAAAACTTCAACAATAGTCCGTCTATCTGTATGTACTTATTGGCAGAAGAAGACATTGCCAACTACATAAAGTATAATATTCGACATCAACGTTATCGTTTATGTTGTGATACGTCGAAACTTCATTTCGAATTATGTAAATCTATTTCCAATTTAATTCAAGCATACATTTTTAAGTTTAAATACTGTCACTCTTTGTAGCAAGCACACGTTTTTTTGTGCGCCCCGCAATTTTATCATTTTTCAAACCTCCAGTGTTCCTTTAAACAAGTAAGAAAGCTACAGTCGAGAGTGCTCGACCGTATGATACCCGCAACCCATTTCGAGAGAAAACAAAAAATTTAAATGATATATTAACAAAAAATATACCAAATATACTAAAATTAGTTTTTTGTATATATTTGAAAATAGCGGGTAAAAATCACAACACCGTTTTGGTCACACTGTCAACTAAACAAACAAAGCGCGGGCAGCTGCAAGTGAATTTTGCATAGAAAATTGATTCTTTAATAACTTCCTTGTTTTTCATTCGATCTCAACCAAATTCACAGGAATCATTGAGAATATAAATATTATTATGCATATCAAAATTCAATGCTCTAGGTCTATTATTACGGCTTTTACAGACTTTTGGGGGCGGAAAGGGGCGTGGCATCCAACTTTTGAAATAAACTTGACCTGCGTAGGACCTATAGCAGTACTGTCCCCAAATTTGGTAGCTCTAGCTTTTATAGTCTCTGAGATCCAGGTGTTCATACAGACGGACAGACGGACAGACGGACAGACGGACATGGCTATATCGTCTCGGCTGTTGACACTGATCAAGAATATATATACTTTGTGGGGTCGGAGATGCCTCCTTCTGCCTGTTACATACATTTTCTGTTGGCACTAAGTTATAATACCCTTCTACCCTATGGGTAGCGGGTATAAAAATTGCTTTAAATTAATTACTTTAAACGTTTGCAACATTGCGTTTCTATTCTGTGATAGTGCATGCTATTAGCTTCTTATCACAAAACAGTGCCTTATATTATTGTTTATACGCTCTCTGAGTTCAAAGTTTTGTTACTGTGGTAAGCAATAGATTTTGCGTGTCTCCTTTTTGTGCTTTCCTTCCCTTTCGCAATGTGACGGATTTACTCCAAACTCTCTCAGTTGATAGAACTCCGTTAGTGGCGTTCTCTGATGTCACTGCTTGCTCTATTATTTTGTTGTTGTTAACATATTTCTATTTTAAGTCTGTACTGTGGGCATAGTACCTACTATTTTCAAGTAAATTTTATTTGATTTTGTAATTCTGAATTTTATAATGGAAGGCAAAATTGTATGTTGTCTGAAAAATTGCAAGAATCAGATCACGGCTTCGCAATCCAGTATTTCTTGCTGGCTCTGTAATAACGTAGCTCACGTAAAGTGTGTAGGTTATTAAGGGCTAGTGGCAGATGCCATTGCCAAAAGAACTGGGCTTATGGGCGGATGTTTATGAGACAGACAAGAGTTGGTTTTAATAATCTGATTGGTGGCTTTCATAAGTTAAACGATCAGTTTAGTGCTTTGAATTCTCAGTTCAATAGTTAGAAACTTATGGCTGAGTCTCTAAAGCGGAAAAAATCAATTTCTTGTGACTTACAACTATCCAAATTTTTACCTCTACCATCGACCCACCCACTACTCATTGGTTCCGCAGTTAATCTCGTTTGCTACCCCAGTAGCAACAACCGCTACGGTGAGCATTCGCATTAGGGAACCTGTTCCACCAATATTAGTTAACGCCGTAGTTGTGTCTGAATTGTCCACGGTTGTCACTAGAAGTAGAGGCAAGCCGAATCCTAATAAAAAATTTTCTTCCGCACCTCCTCCAACTATTCTCACTGTCGGATCACCGACTTTATTAGGTTCCAAAGATAATATACCAAATATTACTCCTGTGGCTCCTAAACCACTTGTGGGGGTTCAACCAATGAAACAGATTTTTGTTTCAAGGCTTGCCCTTGATCTCACGTCAGATGACGTAATGGCTTTCATTATAGCCAAAATTAAAAATGCCAATCCAAAAGTGGAAAAATTTAAATTTGCTTATGATAGACAAATTGCATCTTTCAATATCAATGTCGCACCTTCACTTTTTGAAACCATATGCTCACCTCGTTTTTGTCCAGAGTATTTGGTGGTAAAAGAGCTCAAAGCCAAAGATAACAAGTAAGAAAGCTACAGTCGAGAGTGCTCGACCGTATGATACCCGCAACCCATTTCGAGAGAAAACAAAAAGCTCAAATAATATTTGAACAAAAAATATACCAATGAATATACTGAAATCTGTTTTTTATATATATTTGAACAACATCCATAACATACCGACATGGTCACACTATCAACTAAACAAACAAAGCGTGAGCAGCTGAAAGTGAATTTTGCATATAAAATTGATTCTGTAATAACTTCCTTGTTTTTCATTCGATCTCAACCAAATTCACAGGAGTCATTAAGACTATCATTATTATTATGCATACCATAACTCATAGGTCCATTGTTACGGCTTTAAACAGTTTTTGGGGGCGTAAAGGGGCGTGGCAAAAATCTAAAACAAACTTGATCTGCGTAAGACCTACACGAATACTGTCACCAAATTTGACAACTCTAGGTCATTCACACACTAAAAACGTCCATATGTATTGGGCACAACTATTTTGATAAATAATTTAACAAATAACTTTTGTTCTACTTCTACCAAAATTACAGAGTATATAAATAGTATTAAGCAAAGGTGGCTTACCAAATAACACATCATTACACAAAGAACTTTTGGAGTTATACGCGATTTACATGAAAAAAAGTTGACTTGTTCTAGATTTATGCTTATTGTGGGCGAAGGGGGCGTGGCATCCAACGTTGATCTGCGTAGGGAATGCAGGAACCTATGTACCAAATTTGGTGTCTCTATGTCTTATAGTCTCTGAGATCTAGGTGTTCATACGGACAGACGGACGGACATGGCTGTTGACACTGATCAAGAATATATATACTTTATGGGGTCAGAGATGCCTCCTTCTACCTGTAAAATACATTTTTTGTTGGCACTAAGTTATAATACCCTTCTACCCTATGGGTAGCCGGTATAAAAATCTGACTCCGATTGGGCTTTTACCAAATGAACCCGTACAGTCACAATCTCAAACTTCTTCTTCTTCATCATCTTCAAAAAACTAGTTTCATCATTTTTTATAACCTATCAAAATGTGCGTGGTTTGCGTAGTAAAATAAGTAAACTTTACGTCGACAGTTTCCCTATTTCTACTGATGTAGTTGTGTTTTCGGAAACCTGGTTAAGTTCGGATATTTCTGATTCCGAACTCTTTCCGTCAAAGTACACTATTTACAGGCAATAAACCTAATAAACCTTCTTGGTTTTGTAAGAACCTAAAGTCTAGACTTTACAAAAAGTTTAAAATTTCAGGATTTACCTTAACTTTTCGCAATATATAATTGCTCGGTCTAATTTTATCGAGCTTAACGCTGTGTGTTATAAAAATTACTTTGCTCGGTGTCGGGTTAGCTTCTCTGAAAACCCAAAAACGTTTTTTAATTTTGTAAACAATAAGCGTAAGTTTTTCTCTTGACAATCTTCCGAAAATTCGAAAGCAAATTCTGGTCAGGCGATTGCTGATCTATTTGCTTCTTTTTTTCAAACTACTCCTCCTTACAGCCTGTCTCGGTCGAATTGTATCTTCAGTCCCTGAATGATTGGGAAGTCTCTGAGTTGATATCTTCAAATGGTTAAGCCGGTGTTTTCGCCTGGTCCAGATGGAGTTCCTGGCTGTGTACTTCAGTACGGAGCCGAGGCTTTACGCAGACCGAGGCTTTATGCTGAAATTATTTGATTTATCGCTTGAGTCATCGACTTTTCCCTCTTTATGGAAGAAGTCTTTCATTATTCCTCTCCATTATACGGGAAGTAAGTCTAGCGCCAAAAACTATAGAGGGATATGTAAATTGTCTGCTATACCAAAAGTTTTTGAGAAGATATTAACAAGACATTTACAACATTTGTGTAGTTCTATTATTTCCCCCTACCAGCACGGCTTTTTTCGTTCCTTAAAAACGAATAAACTGACGTCAAAAAACTGATTTTAGTAAAGCCTTTGACTCAGTAAATCATTCTCTTTTGTTATATACGCTTGACTTAATTGGATTTCCCAATAATTTGATTTGCTGGATTTCAAGCTATCTAAGCCAAAGAACACAAAAAGTTTATTTTAATAATTTTCTTTCTAATACATTCGGAGTTTTCTCTGGAGTTCCCCAAGGTAGCCATATCGGTCTCTTACTTTTCACATTGTTCATAAATGCTCTACCTACTGTTTTGACGCAATCTCGCGTATGTATGCATGTATGTAGGCAGACGATGTTAAAATATGCCTGCAGTACAGGGATCGGCCATGCCATATCAAGTTGCAGAGAGATCTTGACTCTTTTCAGTCATGTTGCAAAGTGAACTTGTTAAGTTTAAAGTGTTCTAAATGTGTTGTAATGTCCTTCTATAGAGTTAATCCACATTTGGCCTCTTATTTACTGAACGGTAACGATCTAAAAATAATTACTACTGTTGATGATCTGGGTATTATCTTAGACCGTAAACTTAAATTTTCTGACCACGGTTCTAGAACGGTCAATAAAGCTATGTCTGTTCTGGGTTTCATTAAAAGGTGGTCAAAGGAATTTGATGACCCTTATTTGTTTTTTTTTTTTTTTTTTTTTAAGCTTGGTTTGTTTTTATTGGATCTTCTCTATATGAGTCTAACAATAAGGTTGCAAATCTTAAAATAATACAATTTCTAACAGTTTAATTTGAACTGAATAGAGACTACATGGTCCTAATAATTAGCGCTGGATGGGAAGGTCGTTGCGGCGAAGACGAGAACTGCTGGAAACTCTCGTGAGGGCTCTCGCGAGATGATTTGGATGTACTGATAGCCTGTCGTAGTACTTTGTTATGATTTGTGATATCTCTTCTCTGACGAGTGGTATGTGAAGGTCCCTGTGAATGTTTTCATTGCGAACGTACCATCTCGCTGTGTCATCAGCAAAAGTGGATGTGGTTAGTTGCCTGCTCGTTGGGATGTCCGCAGTGTAGATAAGGTAAAGTGTTGGTCCAAGTACACTGCCTTAAGGAACTCCGGCTCTAGTGATGTAGTCATCGGACATGGCAGAATTACATCTTACTGAGAATTTCCTGTGGTAAAGATATGACTTCAGAAGTTTGTGAGTGTTGTTTGGGAGCATTTCTGTAATTTTGTGCATTAAACCATCTAACCATACTCTGTCGAAGGCTTGTGATACGTCCAGAAATATCGCAGTGCAGTACTCCCTTTGTTCAAATGCATTTCGGATTTCTAATGTTATGCGGTTGATTTGCTCAATGGTTCCGTGTTTTTCTCGAAAACCGAATTGATGAGTCGGGATTTTATTGTGTGTTCTGAGATATGGGGTAATGTGTGCCAGGAAGCATTTTTCAAAGAGTTTTGACAGACACGTTAGTAAACTAATTGGTCTATATGATGAGGCAATTGTGCGGTCTTTGCCAGGTTTTGGTATCATTATAATGATCGACTTTTTCCATCTCTCTTGGCAAATAGTTTGAACAGCACAGAAAGGAAGTTCAATAATCATTTTTGGTGATATTAGGTCGCATCCTGGATATTTTTTTGGGTTGAGTTGTTCGCTTATGATTTTGAGTAACTCATGTGGCCTAAATACAATTGGTTCATACGTAGATGTGTCGATGTGTGATGTTGCTGGCAGTGAGATCCCGTTTGATGATGTATTGGGCTGAAATACATTTTGAAGATGCTCTGCAAATCTGTCGGCTCTTTCTTCGTCGCTGCGAGCCCAGTTGCCTGTGGATGTCCTTATTGGCATTGCAGATTCGGTTGGTGCGGAGAGTGATGAGTGTGCTCTCCAAAGTGGGAACTTGGAGCTCATTGGGGATAACTGCTCTATGTAATGCTTTTGGGACCTTTCTTCCTCATGACGTAATGCAGCTGAGAGCCTCCGTGTAGCGTCTTTTAACCTTTATTTTGCAGATGGTGATCTGTTGGATTGCCATTCTCGCCGTGAGCGTCGCTTTGCTCACAGTGTCGAGCACTCTCGACTGTAGCTATCTATCTTACTTGTTTTGTTGGAGTTCATCAATCTTTTGTAAAACACTCAAAACAAAAGTACGGAAAATTATCTTTATTAAATTAACAAATGAATTAAAACAAGTAAGAAAGCTACAGGCGAGAGTGTTCGACCGTATGATACCATCAACCCATTTCGAGAGAAAACCTTATAGCCTGTCTCGGTCGAATTGTATCTTCAGTCCCTGAATGATTGAGAAGTCTCTGATTTGATATATTCAAATGTCCAGATGGAGTTCCTGGCTGTGTACTTCAGTACGGAGCCGAGGCTTTATGTAGACCGAGGCTTTATGCTGAAATTATTTGATTTATCGCTTGAGTCATCGACTTTTCCCTCTTTATGGAAGAAGTCTTTCATTATTCCTCTCCATTATACGGGAAGTAAGTCTAGCGCCAAAAACTATAGAGGGATATGTAAATTGTCTGCTATACCAAAAGTTTTTGGGAAGATATTAACAAGACATTTACAACATTTGTGTAGTTCTATTATTTCCCCCTACCAGCACGGCTTTCTTCGTTCCTTAAAAACGAACAAACTGACGTCAAAAAACTGATTTTAGTAAAGCCTTTGACTCAGTAAATCATTCTCTTTTGTTATATACGCTTGACTTAATTGGATTTCCCAATAATTTGATTTGCTGGATTTCAAGCTATCTAAGCCAAAGAACACAAAAAGTTTATTTTAATAATTTTCTTTCTAATACATTCGGAGTTTTCTTTGGAGTTCATAAATGCTCTACCTACTGTTTTGACGCAATCTCGCGTATGTATGCATGTATGTAGGCAGACGATGTTAAAATATGCCTGCAGTACAGGGATCGGCCATGCCATATCAAGTTGCAGAGAGATCTTGACTCTTTTCAGTCATGTTGCAAAGTGAACTTGTTAAGTTTAAAGTGTTCTAAATGTGTTGTAATGTCCTTCTATAGAGTTAATCAAGAATTTGGCCTCTTACTTACTGAACGGTAACGATCTAAAAATAATTAGTGCTGTTGATGATCTGGGTATTATCTTAGACCGTAAACTTAAATTTTCTGACCACGTTTCTAGAACGGTCAATAAAGCTATGTCTGTTCTGGGTTTCATTAAAAGGTGGTCAAAGGAATTTGATGACCCTTATTTGTTTTTTTTTTTTTTTTTTTTTAAGCTTGGTTTGTTTTTATTGGATCTTCTCTATATGAGTCTAACAAAAAGGTTGCAAATCTTAAAATTATACAATTTCTAACAGTTTAATTTGAACTGAATAGAGACTACATGGTCCTAATAATTAGCGCTGGATGGGAAGGTCGTTGCGGCGAAGACGAGAACTGCTGGAAACTCTCGTGAGGGCTCTCGCGAGATGATTTGGATGTACTGATAGCCTGTCGTAGTACTTTGTTATGATTTGTGATATCTCTTCTCTGACGAGTGGTATGTGAAGGTCCCTGTGAATGTTTTCATTGCGAACGTACCACGGTGCCCCGGTGATGGTTCTGAGAATTTTTGATTGAGTCCGTTGCATTATATCTACACTGCTGTTACTGGCATTCCCCCACAACTGAGAGCCGTACATCCAGATTGGTTTCAAAACGGTGTTGTATAGAAGTACCTTATAGTCCAAGCTAAGGGGCGAGCGGCTATTGATAAGCCAGTGGAGGCTGTTGGCTTTGAGCTTTAGATGTGTTCTTTTGGCTTCGATGTGGCTGCGCCAAGTAAGTCGTCTATCGAGGTGCACGCCAAGATATGTTACTTCATTTGCTATCGGAACCACTGTGTTGTTTAGAATAAGTGGAGGGCAGTCTTGCCTGTTAAGTGTGAACGTTACGTGTTTGCATTTTTGTTCGTTAACTTTGATTCGCCAGTCGGATAGCCATTTCTCCACTGTCACCAGGTGTATAGCAAGTTGCGCCGTTGCTTGCTTGGGGCATCTCGAGCGGCTTAGGATCGCTGTGTCATCAGCAAAAGTGGATGTGGTTAGTTGCCTGCTCGTTGGGATGTCCGCAGTGCAGATAAGGTAAAGTGTTGGTCCAAGTACACTGCCTTGAGGAACTCCGGCTCTAGTGATGTAGTCATCGGACATGGCAGAATTACATCTTACTGAGAATTTCCTGTTGTAAAGATATGACTTCAAAAGTTTGTGAGTGTTGGTTGGGAGCATTTCTGTAATTTTGTGCATTAAACCATCTAACCATACTCTGTCGAAGGCTTGTGATACGTCCAGAAATATCGCAGTGCAGTACTCCCTTTGTTCAAATGCATTTCGGATTTCTGATGTTATGCGGTTGACTTGCTCAATGGTTCCGTGTTTTTCTCGAAAACCGAATTGATGAGTCGGGATTTTATTGTGTGTTCTGAGATATGGGGTAATGTGTGCCAGGAAGCATTTTTCAAAGAGTTTTGACAGACACGTTAGTAAACTAATTGGTCTATATGATGAGGCAATTGTGCGGTCTTTGCCAGGTTTTGGTATCATTATAATGATCGACTTTTTCCATCTCTCTGGGAAGTGTCCATGTCTCGTTATTGCATTGAAGAGTTGGCAAATAGTTTGAACAGCACAGAAAGGAAGTCCAATAATCATTTTTGGTGATATTAGGTCGCATCCTGGAGATTTTTTTGGGTTGAGTTGTTCGCTTATGATTTTGAGTAACTCATGTGGCCTAAATACAATTGGTTCATACGTAGATGTGTCGATGTGTGATGTTGCTGGCAGTGAGATCCCGTTTGATGATGTATTGGGCTGAAATACATTTTGAAGATGCTCTGCAAATCTGTCGGCTCTTTCTTCGTCGCTGCGAGCCCAGTTGCCTGTGGATGTCCTTATTGGCATTGCAGATTCGGTTGGTGCGGAGAGTGATGAGTGTGCTCTCCAAAGTGGGAACTTGGAGCTCATTGGGGATAACTGCTCTATGTAATGCTTTTGGGACCTTTCTTCCTCATGACGTAATGCAGCTGAGAGCCTCCGTGTAGCGTCTTTTAACCTTTGTTTTGCAGATGGTGATCTGTTGGATTGCCATTCTCGCCGTGAGCGTCGCTTTGCTCACACTGTCGAGCACTCTCATTTATTTATTTATTTATTTATTTAAAGTCGACTATGATCAGTCGACATTGAAGAAATTAATATAATTATGACTAAAAGAGTAACATTATGATTAAAAATATTTGTATAGTTTAAAATAGGAAAAAAAAATAATTCAATTAAAATTAAAATTTGAAATCTCTGGGGGTGTTTAAGCAATATTAATCTAACCCAGCATTCGCTGCATGGATTGGGGAAAACCCAGAAAAAACCCAATCAGGTCAGATGGTAGGTTAGTTAGCTAGTATTACATTTTTGTTTTAATTTCCAACACCATGTTAGTTATTAATTATTGTTAGTTAAGAATGATAGAATACAATTTTTAATATTTATAAGAGATGCATCGGCGTTGAAAACACAGTAGAGTCTGTTGTAGTCAGCACAGAGAACTCGAAAAGGTTCATGCTTAGAATAGTTAGTTGTACATAGGTTAAGGGATAAAGGTGTGAAGTTACGTGTATGTCTAACTGGGACAGAAAGGTTTATATGCCTAAGCAGGTAGGGAGAATCAATTTCACCCTTTAGTAGTTTGACTATAAACATAACCCCAAGCATGCTACGACGATTAGTTAATGAGGGAAGATTAAGTAAAAGAAGTCTACTATAATAAGAGGGTAAGTCAATACCTGAAACCCAGTTAAAGCCTCTCAACGCAAAAAGTAGAAATTTCTTTTGTACAGACTCGATAAGATTTTTATGATTTGAGTATTGTGGTGACCAAATACAAGAACCGTATTCCAGAATGGGACGGACAAGCGAAACAAAAAGAAGCTTTGTCGTATAAGGGTCATCAAATTCCTTTGCCCATCGCTTGATGAACCCAAGAACTTGAGTCGCTTTGTTGACAGTAATTGAAATGTGTTTGTCAAACTTTAGCCTATGATCTAGAAGAACTCCTCACTCATTCACATCGTCTACTCTAATCAGAGGTACCATATTAAGAGTATAATTACAGATGTTAGCAGAGTTTCTGTAAAACGACATAACCTTACATTTCGAACAATTTAGTAGTAGATAATTACTTTTACACCAGGAATAAAAACGATCAAGATCAGCTTGCAATAGAGAGTTAGAAGCTATATTATTATAAGTTAGGCAAATCTTGACATCATCAGCATACATTAAGATATTAGAATTTAAAATAACATTGGGAAGATCGTTAATGAAAAGGTTAAAAAGAAGAGGACCGAGATGACTACCCTGAGGAACACCTGAGGTTACAAAGACAGGTTTAGAAGTTGCGGATTTAAATATTACTGTTTGAGTTCTATTATTAAGATAGTCAGATACCCATAACAGAAAATTGTATGGAAATCCAATCAAGTTTAATTTTTTAACTAAAAGGAAATGGCTAACAGAGTCAAAAGCTTTACTAAAGTCAGTATAAATAACATCAGTCTGCAACTTATTCTGAAAACCTTTGATCACTAGAGAAGAAAGCTCCAATAGATTGGTAGTCGTAGATCTCTGTTTAACAAAACCATGCTGGAAGGGAGAGACAATAGATCTACAAAAATGACTAAGTTGAGATGTAATAATTTTCTCAAAAAGTTTCGGTATAGCGGACAATTTGGAAATACCTCTATAATTATTAACGTTATGTTTCGAACCATTTTTATGCAAGGGGATTATGAATGAATCCTTCCATATAGCCGGGAAAGAGGCAGACTCAACAGACATAATAAATAATTTATGTAAAAGTAAATGCAATGATTCCGCACAATACCTAAGGACACAGACTGGAATACCATCTGGACCGGGTAAAAATACAGGTTTTATTTGATTGAGTTCGCTTAAAACGGAGCATTCAGTGATCACCGGCTCAGGAATAAAGTTAGACTTTTGCAAGTTATAGGGATAAGATATATGGGGTGAATAGCTGTCAATTGAGTAAGTAGATTGAAAGAAGTCTGCAAACAGATCGGCAGCGGCCTGATCACTGCATGCAGTCTTATTTTGAAATGAAATTGAGGAAGGTAGTGAAGAACATTTTCGTTTAGAGTTAACAAAACTATCGAACTGTCTAGGATTCTGAGCAAACTGTAACCGACACCGACGCAGATAAATATTGTAAAGTTGGGTGTTAAGTGAAACGAAATTCGATTTAGCAATAGCATATCGCGCGAAATCAGAAGAATTTCCTGTGCGTTGATATTTTTTGAAATATATATATAAATATGCAGACCGAGGCTTTATGCTGAAATTATTTGATTTATCGCTTGAGTCATCGACTTTTCCCTCTTTATGGAAGAAGTCTTTCATTATTCCTCTCCATTTACGGGAAGTAAGTCTAGCGCCAAAAACTATAGAGGGATATGTAAATTGTCTGCTATACCAAAAGTTTTTGAGAAGATATTAACAAGACATTTACAACATTTGTGTAGTTCTATTATTTCCCCCTACCAGCACGGCTTTCTTCGTTCCTTAAAAACGAACAAACTGACGTCAAAAAACTGATTTTAGTAAAGCCTTTGACTCAGTAAATCATTCTCTTTTGTTATATACGCTTGACTTAATTGGATTTCCCAATAATTTGATTTGCTGGATTTCAAGCTATCTAAGCCAAAGAATACAAAAAGTTTATTTTAATAATTTTCTTTCTAATACATTCGGAGTTTTCTCTGGAGTTCCCCAAGGTAGCCATATCGGTCTCTTACTTTTCACATTGTTCATAAATGCTCTACCTACTGTTTTGACGCAATCTCGCGTATGTATGCATGTATGTAGGCAGACGATGTTAAAATATGCCTGCAGTACAGGGATCGGCCATGCCATATCAAGTTGCAGAGAGATCTTGACTCTTTTCAGTCATGTTGCAAAGTGAACTTGTTAAGTTTAAAGTGTTCTAAATGTGTTGTAATGTCCTTCTATAGAGTTAATCCACATTTGGCCTCTTATTTACTGAACGGTAACGATCTAAACATAATTACTACTGTTGATGATCTGGGTATTATCTTAGACCGTAAACTTAAATTTTCTGACCACGGTTCTAGAACGGTCAATAAAGCTATGTCTGTTCTGGGTTTCATTAAAAGGTGGTCAAAGGAATTTGATGACCCTTATTTGTTTTTTTTTTTTTTTTTTTTTTAAGCTTGGTTTGTTTTTATTGGATCTTCTCTATATGAGTCTAACAATAAGGTTGCAAATCTTAAAATAATACAATTTCTAACAGTTTAATTTGAACTGAATAGAGACTACATGGTCCTAATAATTAGCGCTGGATGGGAAGGTCGTTGCGGCGAAGACGAGAACTGCTGGAAACTCTCGTGAGGGCTCTCGCGAGTTGATTTGGATGTACTGATAGCCTGTCGTAGTACTTTGTTATGATTTGTGATATCTCTTCTCTGACGAGTGGTATGTGAAGGTCCCTGTGAATGTTTTCATTGCGAACGTACCACGGTGCCCCGGTGATGGTTCTGAGAATTTTTGATTGAGTCCGTTGCATTATATCTACACTGCTGTTACTGGCATTCCCCCACAACTGAGAGCCGTACATCCAGATTGGTTTCAAAACGGTGTTGTATAGAAGTACCTTATAGTCCAAGCTAAGGGGCGAGCGGCTATTGATAAGCCAGTGGAGGCTGTTGGCTTTGAGCTTTAGATGTGTTCTTTTGGCTTCGATGTGGCTGCGCCAAGTAAGTCGTCTATCGAGGTGCACGCCAAGATATGTTACTTCATTTGCTATCGGAACCACTGTGTTGTTTAGAATAAGTGGAGGGCAGTCTTGCCTGTTAAGTGTGAACGTTACGTGTTTGCATTTTTGTTCGTTAACTTTGATTCGCCAGTCGGATAGCCATTTCTCCACTGTCACCAGGTGTATAGCAAGTTGCGCCGTTGCTTGCTTGGGGCATCTCGAGCGGCTTAGGATCGCTGTGTCATCAGCAAAAGTGGATGTGGTTAGTTGCCTGCTCGTTGGGATGTCCGCAGTGCAGATAAGGTAAAGTGTTGGTCCAAGTACACTGCCTTGAGGAACTCCGGCTCTAGTGATGTAGTCATCGGACATGGCAGAATTACATCTTACTGAGAATTTCCTGTTGTAAAGATATGACTTCAAAAGTTTGTGAGTGTTGGTTGGGAGCATTTCTGTAATTTTGTGCATTAAACCATCTAACCATACTCTGTCGAAGGCTTGTGATACGTCCAGAAATATCGCAGTGCAGTACTCCCTTTGTTCAAATGCATTTCGGATTTCTGATGTTATGCGGTTGACTTGCTCAATGGTTCCGTGTTTTTCTCGAAAACCGAATTGATGAGTCGGGATTTTATTGTGTGTTCTGAGATATGGGGTAATGTGTGCCAGGAAGCATTTTTCAAAGAGTTTTGACAGACACGTTAGTAAACTAATTGGTCTATATGATGAGGCAATTGTGCGGTCTTTGCCAGGTTTTGGTATCATTATAATGATCGACTTTTTCCATCTCTCTGGGAAGTGTCCATGTCTCGTTATTGCATTGAAGAGTTGGCAAATAGTTTGAACAGCACAGAAAGGAAGTCCAATAATCATTTTTGGTGATATTAGGTCGCATCCTGGAGATTTTTTTGGGTTGAGTTGTTCGCTTATGATTTTGAGTAACTCATGTGGCCTAAATACAATTGGTTCATACGTAGATGTGTCGATGTGTGATGTTGGTGGCAGTGAGATCCCGTTTGATGATGTATTGGGCTGAAATACATTTTGAAGATGCTCTGCAAATCTGTCGGCTCTTTCTTCGTCGCTGCGAGCCCAGTTGCCTGTGGATGTCCTTATTGGCATTGCAGATTCGGTTGGTGCGGAGAGTGATGAGTGTGCTCTCCAAAGTGGGAACTTGGAGCTCATT
The DNA here is from genome assembly GCA_035047365.1 of Drosophila ustulata. NCBI lineage: Eukaryota > Metazoa > Arthropoda > Insecta > Diptera > Drosophilidae > Drosophila > Drosophila ustulata. The sequence goes on from JAWNPT010000009.1 coordinate 1,708,392, forward strand.
GGGGATAACTGCTCTATGTAATGCTTTTGGGACCTTTCTTCCTCATGACGTAATGCAGCTGAGAGCCTCCGTGTAGCGTCTTTTAACCTTTGTTTTGCAGATGGTGATCTGTTGGATTGCCATTCTCGCCGTGAGCGTCGCTTTGCTCACACTGTCGAGCACTCTCATTTATTTATTTATTTATTTATTTAAAGTCGACTATGAACAGTCGACATTGAAGAAATTAATATAATTATGACTAAAAGAGTAACATTATGATTAAAAATATTTGTATAGTTTAAAATAGGAAAAAAAATAATTCAATTAAAATTAAAATTTGAAATCTCTGGGGTGTTTAAGCAATATTAATCTAACCCAGCATTCGCTGCATGGATTGGGGAAAACCCAGAAAAAACCCAATCAGGTCAGATGGTAGGTTAGTTAGCTAGTATTACATTTTTGTTTTAATTTCCAACACCATGTTAGTTATTAATTATTGTTAGTTAAGAATGATAGAAGACAATTTTTAATATTTATAAGAGATGCATCGGCGTTGAAAACACAGTAGAGTCTGTTGTAGTCAGCACAGAGAACTCGAAAAGGTTCATGCTTAGAATAGTTAGTTGTACATAGGTTAAGGGATAAAGGTGTGAAGTTACGTGTATGTCTAACTGGGACAGAAAGGTTTATATGCCTAAGCAGGTAGGGAGAATCAATTTCACCCTTTAGTAGTTTGACTATAAACATAACCCCAAGCATGCTACGACGATTAGTTAATGAGGGAAGATTAAGTAAAAGAAGTCTACTATAATAAGAGGGTAAGTCAATACCTGAAACCCAGTTAAAGCCTCTCAACGCAAAAAATAGAAATTTCTTTTGTACAGACTCGATAAGATTTTTATGATTTGAGTATTGTGGTGACCAAATACAAGAACCGTATTCCAGAATGGGACGGACAAGCGAAACAAAAAGAAGCTTTGTCGTATAAGGGTCATCAAATTCCTTTGCCCATCGCTTGATGAACCCAAGAACTTGAGTCGCTTTGTTGACAGTAATTGAAATGTGTTTGTCAAACTTTAGCCTATGATCTAGAAGAACTCCTAAATCATTCACATCGTCTACTCTAATCAGAGGTACCATATTAAGAGTATAATTACAGATGTTAGCAGAGTTTCTGTAAAACGACATAACCTTACATTTCGAACAATTTAGTAGTAGATAATTACTTTTACACCAGGAATAAAAACGATCAAGATCAGCTTGCAATAGAGAGTTAGAAGCTATATTATTATAAGTTAGGCAAATCTTGACATCATCAGCATACATTAAGATATTAGAATTTAAAATAACATTGGGAAGATCGTTAATGAAAAGGTTAAAAAGAAGAGGACCGAGATGATTACCCTGAGGAACACCTGAGGTTACAAAGACAGGTTTAGAAGTTGCGGATTTAAATATTACTGTTTGAGTTCTATTATTAAGATAGTCAGATACCCATAACAGGAAATTGTATGGAAATCCAATCAAGTTTAATTTTTTAACTAAAAGGAAATGGTTAACAGAGTCAAAAGCTTTACTAAAGTCAGTATAAATAACATCAGTCTGCAACTTATTCTGAAAACCTTTGATCACTAGAGAAGAAAACTCTAATAGATTGGTAGTCGTAGATCTCTGTTTAACAAAACCATGCTGGAAGGGAGAGACAATAGATCTACAAAAATGACTAAGTTGAGATGTAATAATTTTCTCAAAAAGTTTCGGTATAGCGGACAATTTGGAAATACCTCTATAATTATTAACGTTATGTTTCGAACCATTTTTATGCAAGGGGATTATGAATGAATCCTTCCATATAGCCGGGAAAGAGGCAGACTCAACAGACATAATAAATAATTTATGTAAAAGTAAATGCAATGATTCCGCACAATACCTAAGGACACAGCCTGGAATACCATCTGGACCGGGTAAAAATACAGGTTTTATTTGATTGAGTTCGCTTAAAACGGAGCATTCAGTGATCACCGGCTCAGGAATAAAGTTAGACTTTTGCAAGTTATAGGGATAAGATATATGGGGTGAATAGCTGTCAATTGAGTAAGTAGATTGAAAGAAGTCTGCAAACAGATCGGCAGCGGCCTGATCACTGCATGCAGTCTTATTTTGAAATTAAATTGAGGAAGGTAGTGAAGAACATTTTCGTTTAGAGTTAACAAAACTATCGAACTGTCTAGGATTCTGAGCAAACTGTAACCGACACCGACGCAGATAAATATTGTAAAGTTGGGTGTTAAGTGAAACGAAATTCGATTTAGCAATAGCATATCGCGCGAAATCAGAAGAATTTCCTGTGCGTTGATATTTTTTGAAATATCGTGACTTTAAGTTTTTAATCCACTTAATTCCCGAGAAAACCAAAGTGGCCTATTAGACTTCAATGGATATCTACGAGGAACACACTGGGCAAAAATATTTTGTAAAGTATTATAAAAAATAGTCAAAGCACATTCTAAATTTATGGAATCATAAAAAAGAGACCAATCATAATTTAAGATGAGATCATTTAATTTATAAAAATTTGCATTTTTAAAACACAGTGGTATATTTACTGGCTTAGGTATGTCAATGTGCTCAGAAACCGGTAGTTCAATTGACAACTCTAAAGTTGGATGATAAGAATCTTCAGGAACTACAAGAGGGTCAATTCTACGTACGGAGGCATAGACAGGATCTGATACAAATACTAAGTCAAGAAGACGGTTATTGCAGTTAAAAATATGGTTAATTTGTGATAGATAATTTGTGATTTGTCTCGACTGTAGCTATCTATCTTACTTGTTTTGTTGGAGTTCATCAATCTTTTGTAAAACACTCAAAACAAAAGTACGGAAAATTATCTTTATTAAATTAACAAATGAATTAAAACAAGTAAGAAAGCTACAGGCGAGAGTGTTCGACCGTATGATACCAGCAACCCATTTCGAGAGAAAACCTTATAGCCTGTCTCGGTCGAATTGTATCTTCAGTCCCTGAATGATTGAGAAGTCTCTGATTTGATATCTTCAAATGGTTAAGCCGGTGTTTTCGGTCCAGATGGAGTTCCTGGCTGTGTACTTCAGTACGGAGCCGAGGCTTTATGCAGACCGAGGCTTTATGCTGAAATTATTTGATTTATCGCTTGAGTCATCGACTTTTCCCTCTTTATGGAAGAAGTCTTTCATTATTCCTCTCCATTATACGGGAAGTAAGTCTAGCGCCAAAAACTATAGAGGGATATGTAAATTGTCTGCTATACCAAAAGTTTTTGAGAAGATATTAACAAGACATTTACAACATTTGTGTAGTTCTATTATTTCCCCCTACCAGCACGGCTTTCTTCGTTCCTTAAAAACGAACAAACTGACGTCAAAAAACTGATTTTAGTAAAGCCTTTGACTCAGTAAATCATTCTCTTTTGTTATATACGCTTGACTTAATTGGATTTCCCAATAATTTGATTTGCTGGATTTCAAGCTATCTAAGCCAAAGAACACAAAAAGTTTATTTTAATAATTTTCTTTCTAATACATTCGGAGTTTTCTCTGGAGTTCCCCAAGGTAGCCATATCGGTCTCTTACTTTTCACATTGTTCATAAATGCTCTACCTACTGTTTTGACGCAATCTCGCGTATGTATGCATGTATGTAGGCAGACGATGTTAAAATATGCCTGCAGTACAGGGATCGGCCATGCCATATCAAGTTGCAGAGAGATCTTGACTCTTTTCAGTCATGTTGCAAAGTGAACTTGTAAAGTTTAAAGTGTTCTAAATGTGATGTAATGTCCTTCTATAGAGTTAATCAAAATCTGGCCTCTTACTTACTGAACGGTAACGATCTAAAAATAATTACTGCTGTTGTTGATCTGGGTATTATCTTAGACCGTAAACTTAAATTTTCTGACCACGTTTCTAGAACGGTCAATAAAGCTATGTCTGTTCTGGGTTTCATTAAAAGGTGGTCAAAGGAATTTGATGACCCTTATTTGTTTTTTTTTTTTTTTTTTTTTAAGCTTGGTTTGTTTTTATTGGATCTTCTCTATATGAGTCTAACAATAAGGTTGCAAATCTTAAAATAATACAATTTCTAACAGTTTAATTTGAAATGAGTAGAGACTACATGGTCCTAATAATTAGCGCTGGATGGGAAGGTCGTTGCGGCGAAGACGAGAACTGCTGGAAACTCTCGTGAGGGCTCTCGCGAGATGATTTGGATGTACTGATAGCCTGTCGTAGTACTTTGTTATGATTTGTGATATCTCTTCTCTGACGAGTGGTATGTGAAGGTCCCTGTGAATGTTTTCATTGCGAACGTACCACGGTGCCCCGGTGATGGTTCTGAGAATTTTTGACTGAGTCCGTTGCATTATATCTACACTGCTGTTACTGGCATTCCCCCACAACTGAGAGCCGTACATCCAGATTGGTTTCAAAACGGTGTTGTATAGAAGTACCTTATAGTCCAAGCTAAGGGGCGAGCGGCTATTGATAAGCCAGTGGAGGCTGTTGGCTTTGAGCTTTAGATGTGTTCTTTTGGCTTCGATGTGGCTGCGCCAAGTAAGTCGTCTATCGAGGTGCACGCCAAGATATGTTACTTCATTTGCTATCGGAACCACTGTGTTGTTTAGAATAAGTGGAGGGCAGTCTTGCCTGTTAAGTGTGAACGTTACGTGTTTGCATTTTTGTTCGTTAACTTTGATTCGCCAGTCGAATAGCCATTTCTCCACTGTCACCAGGTGTATAGCAAGTTGCGCCGTTGCTTGCTTGGGGCATCTCGAGCGGCTTAGGATCGCTGTGTCATCAGCAAAAGTGGATGTGGTTAGTTGCCTGCTCGTTGGGATGTCCGCAGTGTAGATAAGGTAAAGTGTTGGTCCAAGTACACTGCCTTGAGGAACTCCGGCTCTAGTGATGTAGTCATCGGACATGGCAGAATTACATCTTACTGAGAATTTCCTGTTGTAAAGATATGACTTCAAAAGTTTGTGAGTGTTGGTTGGGAGCATTTCTGTAATTTTGTGCATTAAACCATCTAACCATACTCTGTCGAAGGCTTGTGATACGTCCAGAAATATCGCAGTGCAGTACTCCCTTTGCTCAAATGCATTTCGGATTTCTGATGTTATGCGGTTGACTTGCTCAATGGTTCCGTGATTTTCTCGAAAACCGAATTGATGAGTCGGGATTTTATTGTGTGTTCTGAGATATGGGGTAATGTGTGCCAGGAAGCATTTTTCAAAGAGTTTTGACAGACACGTTAGTAAACTAATTGGTCTATATGATGAGGCAATTGTGCGGTCTTTGCCAGGTTTTGGTATCATTATAATGATCGACTTTTTCCATCTCTCTGGGAAGTGTCCATGTCTCGTTATTGCATTGAAGAGTTGGCAAATAGTTTGAACAGCACAGAAAGGAAGTTCAATAATCATTTTTGGTGATATTAGGTCGCATCCTGGAGATTTTTTTGGGTTGAGTTGTTCGCTTATGATTTTGAGTAACTCATGTGGCCTAAATACAATTGGTTCATACGTAGATGTGTCGATGTGTGATGTTGCTGGCAGTGAGATCCCGTTTGATGATGTATTGGGCTGAAATACATTTTGAAGATGCTCTGCAAATCTGTCGGCTCTTTCTTCGTCGCTGCGAGCCCAGTTGCCTGTGGATGTCCTTATTGGCATTGCAGATTCGGTTGGTGCGGAGAGTGATGAGTGTGCTCTCCAAAGTGGGAAATTGGAGCTCATTGGGGATAACTGATCTATGTAATGTTTTTGGGACCTTTCTTCCTCATGACGTAATGCAGCTGAGAGCCTCCGTGTAGCGTCTTTTAACCTTTGTTTTGCAGATGGTGATCTGTTGGATTGCCATTCTCGCCGTGAGCGTCGCTTTGCTAGAACAAGCTGCTCTATTTCATGGTTCGTGTATCTATGATTGTACGATGTTTTTTGCGTTTGTGGAGTTGACATGCGAGCAGCTGCGACCAAGACGGATTCTAGAGTGTTTGTGGATAAGTTGATATCAGCTTCGTCATTCAAGCGTGGATTCAACTCAATATGCGAACTTATATATTTTTTGTACTTAAGCCAATTGGTTTTATTCGTTGTTAGTCTGAATGGTTTATCTACTGCAACTGGATGTAGATTTAGGTGAAGAAGTACTGGCGAGTGATCAGACGATAGATCTGATAAGGAGTTGGCACCTATCAGGTTGCGTGGAATGTTTTTTGTGACTGCAAAATCGATCAAGTCTGGCATTTTTCTAGGATCTGTTGGCCAATATGTAGGTGTCCCAGGTGACACACAGTCTAGCTTGTTGCTTGCTTTTATTATTGCATTGTACAACTGCTTACCCTTTGGAGTCACAAGTCGAGATCCCCAGTGCGTATGCTTGGCATTAAAGTCTGCTGCTGCTATAAATTGTTGGCTCAGAGAGTTGAAATAGTCCGTGAATTGGGATTCGGATATTGTAAACCGAGGAGGACAGTATACGGCGGCAAGCTTTAAGGATCGGGAATCCATTTTTACATCTATAGATGTAGCTTGCATGAAGTTAGTGGCGAAGCTATTGTGGAAGCAATGCTTGATGCGATTTCTAATCAGAATCCCAGTGCCTCCATGTCCTTTCCCGTCTGGGTGATTCGTGTTGTAGAAGAAGTAGCCTCGAATTTGGAAATTATATTTATTTGTAAGATGAGTTTCTGCGAGTAGCATTACATCGATATGGTTATTATTAAGAAATTGAGTTAACTCGAGTTTGCGCTGTGAGACGCCGTTAGCGTTCCACAGTGATATACGGAGTGGAGCCATTGATTATCAAGTCTGTTTTTGAGCAACAAGCAGCTCAATCAAAACATTCTGGTTTCGCATAAGATCTTGCATAGTTGTCTTTATGAATGACATGAACTCCATCATACTTTGTTGAAGATTACATAACATTGTTTCAATTTTGTTAGTAGACCGTTCTTCTGGTTGATGAGGGGAAACGGATGATCGTGGCTTGGTGGGAGCGGTACTTTTAAGACCCAATTTTAGAGCAGTTGCAAAGCTTCCGGATTTGTCGGAGAATTCATTATTGACTAAAGTTTTAACAGCTGTGGGGGGGAAGACATCACGCGTAGATTTTATAGGTGGTGTATGTGAGCGAGCAGTGGTCACTCTTTCGTGTGTACGACTTTTCAGTTCCTTGTAGACTGGGCAGCTCCTGTAGTTAGCCGTATGGTTGCCTCCGCAGCTTCCACACTTTTTGTTGCTGGGATCCTCTTTATTTTTTGGGCATTTGTGGGAGTCATGAAGGTCTCCACATACAACGCATACTGGACGAAGCGTGCAATAAGACCTTGTGTGGCCATATTCCTGACAATTATTGCACTGCACCGGACCATTTCTTTTATGCGGCCCTTCTACCGTAATTCTGCGATGTAGTAGGAACTGGAGAGTGAAAATAGGATGCACTTCATTTTTTTTCAGAGGCTTGAATTTGGTTTCGGGTTCAAGTTCTACCTTGAAGAGAGGTTGAGGCTTTCTTCACTTGTTCGTCCGATTCTGGAATATGGTTAGTGCGTATGGTCTCCGCAGTATTCTGTGCACCAGGATCGCATTGAATCTGTTCTAAAACAAATCCTCTTATTTGCTTTGCGTGGTTTGAACTGATATGTTGAAGTGAGATTGCCGTCATATAGAAGTAGAGTTCTTTTAATAAACCTACCTTCTTTAGCTAACCGTAGAATAATGCTTGGCATTTTATTTATTATTAATCTTATTAATGGTGATATTGATTCTTCAGAATTAATATCGCGACTAACCTTTTCCGTTGAATCTAGACTAACCCGTAGTTACATTTCACTTGGTCTCCCCCTATGTAGATCTAATTTTGCATTGCATGACCCTTTTAGAGTTTAATTGTATAACTATAATAGATTTCATAAATTCGTTTCTAGCGCTAAACCTGCTTTATATCTTCAAACCTTACTTTTAACCTACTTAATTAATAATTAGACTGAGCTTAGCTTATAGTAATAAATTAAAATTTTGTCACTCCACCCGTTTCTTTTCTTATGTCCGATCCTTACAATTTGTTTTATGCTATCCGCGTTTTTTTTTTTGCATGCCCGAATCTATCCTGTCCAAACGGAAATCGTATCGTTCGTCCTGCGACGGTGCCTCTCGGTCGGTTGGGCGGGGGAAGGATTTTTGGGATCCTCGTGTAAGAAGCTTAGGCTTAGTATCGCTTCGGCCACTTGAATGTGCAAACTATGTTCGTCAACGTCCAGCTAAGTTTACTATTACATAAATGGTGTCTTACACTCGACTTCAGATGTCTTGTTTCAACTCTAACATTTAACGTATTGATTTAATGACGTCCTTTAACATATGGTTAAAATTTAATCTAATATTGGAATAAAACCATAACCATCGAATTCCGAAGTCTTTGAAATTGCTTTGCATTATGTGCACTTGCATTAAAATTCAGATTTAACAAGTTGTAGCTTTCTTACTTGTTATTATATTTAGAGGAAGCCTCTTACTGTATTCTGAGTTATAGGTGGTGCTATAAGGCCTAGTTGTTGCAGAGAAGCAATTATGGTAGGGGGTGTGGGCTACTGGACAGTTAGCCAGAATGTGCTCAGAGTCTCCAAATAGGATCCTTTTATAGTCGAAGATTGCACAGATGCCTGCGTAGTCGGCAGTGTCCTGTCAGGATACCTATCACTATTCAGAGTGAGTTTTTGCTAAGGTTACTGCACTCTAGTTCTATTGCGATTGTACTCCCCCAAAGTTTCTCCAGTGCGCACAGCACAAGTCCTGCAGCTCTGATTTAAGACTGTGGTTAACCAACCGGTGTCCAATTCCGCAGAATGTTTTAGGCCCCCAGAAAGCTGCACTGGGACCCTGGCAATCGGTATTGTTGCCCCACCTATTACAATCGGCGTCAATGACATAATTTTATAGCGATTTGTGAATGCAGTAATTGTGGTTTTGGCTGGGTTAATGTTCATCCCCACTTCATTACACCACGCTGATTCATACCATACAATTCTCTCTCACATAACGTGTGCTCGTATTTGCCGCAAATAGTATGAATATGTCATCGGCATAACTCTGGAACTCAATCCCCGCCTCTGCGAGTCTATCAAGAAAATCGTCGACAACGTGGCTCGACGAATGGGGCATGACAAAATTCTAAAATAAACTTGATCTGAGCGCAAACATAACACATGTGTTAACAAATTTCGTAGCTCTAGCTCTTATAGTCTCTGAGATATAAGTGTTTATACAGACAGACAACCAGACGGACAGACTTACATGGCAATATCGTCTCGGCTGTTGATGATGATCAAGAATTTATATACTTAACGGGGTCCGAGATGCCTGGTTCCAAATGTCAAAACGAAATTTTTGGTGAATAACTTAATAAACTGAAATAGTTATCTTTATATTTACGGAAATCTCTAGTGGTTTGGGAAATTACTCAAAGCTACATAATTCCGCGATATTACAATTGCATAGCCTATTTCTTGATTGACTTAAAAGGGTTGACATATTTTATAATAAATGCTAGCCAGATTTCCAAGTAGCTTTGCCCGCGAAGCGGTTTTAAACATTTATATTGTTGTTGTTTATTGCTTTTGTTGCCTCCCGCTGTATATATATATATTTATTCTGGACTGGAATCTGAGAACCCCTAATTTTGTAGCAGATATATACCCGCCTAACTTTTGTTTTTAACTATACTTTCAGTCTGTTGAAGGTGAAAATCACGAAATAGCAGTTGAATTGCTAAAACAGGCAATCGAAACCGTAAAGCTTGTTGTGCGTTATACACCTAAAGTACTTGAGGAAATGGAAATGCGGTTTGATAAACAACGTAATACACGCCGTCGTCAATAAAGACAACTCCTTTAAAATGTTACAAATAATAAAAAAGCATTACTAATTGGAACATTCAGGTACCAAAAGATAGGTATTAAGAACGAGTGGCACTCAATTAAATACATTTGCAAATAAAATGAAATATACATATAAAGCAGTTGGGAGTAAGCTGGAAACTCACACAGCGATTTTGGCTGTATAAGTTGCTTGGATGCGGAATCAAACATGACTCAAGGTAAAGTCATAATTGTCCGAACCAACTGTGTGAATGACCTAGAGATATCAAATTTGGTGACAGTATTCGTGTAGGTCTTACGCAGATCAAGTTTGTTTTAGATTTTTGCCACGCCCCTTTCCACCCCCAAAAACTGTAAAAGCCGTAATAATAGACCTAGAACATTGAATTTTGGTATGCATAATAACAATGATAGTCTGAATGACTCCTGTGAATTGGTTGAGATCGAATGAAACACGAGGAAGTTATTATAGAATCAATTTTATATGCAAAATTCACTTGCAGCTGCTCGCGCTTTCTTTGTTTAGTTGACAGTGTGACCATGTCGGTGTTGTGGATTTTTAACCGCTATTTTTAAATATATACAAAGAAAACACAAGTTTCAGTATATTTTTAGTATATTTGTTACAGTATTTAAATTTTTTGATTTTTCTCGAAATGGGTTGCGGGTATCACACTGTCGAGCACTCTCGACTGTAGCTATCTTACTTGTTTTGTTGGAGTTCATCAATCTTTTGTAAAACACTCAAAACAAAAGTACGGAAAATTATCTTTATTAAATTAACAAATGAATTAAAACAAGTAAGAAAGCTACAGTCGAGAGTGTTCGACCGTATGATACCAGCAACCCATTTCGAGAGAAAACCTTATAGCCTGTCTCGGTCGAATTGTATCTTCAGTCCCTGAATGATTGAGAAGTCTCTGATTTGATATCTTCAAATGGGTCCAGATGGTGTTCCTGGCTGTGTACTTCAGTACGGAGCCGAGGCTTTATGTAGACCGAGGCTTTATGCTGAAATTATTTGATTTATCGCTTGAGTCATCGACTTTTCCCTCTTTATGGAAGAAGTCTTTCATTATTCCTCTCCATTATACGGGAAGTAAGTCTAGCGCCAAAAACTATAGAGGGATATGTAAATTGTCTGCTATACCAAAAGTTTTTGAGAAGATATTAACAAGACATTTACAACATTTGTGTAGTTCTATTATTTCCCCCTACCAGCACGGCTTTCTTCGTTCCTTAAAAACGAACAAACTGACGTCAAAAAACTGATTTTAGTAAAGCCTTTGACTCAGTAAATCATTCTCTTTTGTTATATACGCTTGACTTAATTGGATTTCCCAATAATTTGATTTGCTGGATTTCAAGCTATCTAAGCCAAAGAACACAAAAAGTTTATTTTAATAATTTTCTTTCTAATACATTCGGAGTTTTCTCTGGAGTTCCCCAAGGTAGCCATATCGGTCTCTTACTTTTCACATTGTTCATAAATGCTCTACCTACTGTTTTGACGCAATCTCGCGTATGTATGCATGTATGTAGGCAGACGATGTTAAAATATGCCTGCAGTACAGGGATCGGCCATGCCATATCAAGTTGCAGAGAGATCTTGACTCTTTTCAGTCATGTTGCAAAGTGAACTTGTTAAGTTTAAAGTGTTCTAAATGTGTTGTAATGTCCTTCTATAGAGTTAATCAAAAATTTGGCCTCTTACTTACTGAACGGTAACGATCTAAAAATAATTACTGCTGTTGATGATCTGGGTATTATCTTAGACCGTAAACTTAAATTTTCTGACCACGTTTCTAGAACGGTCAATAAAGCTATGTCTGTTCTGGGTTTCATTAAAAGGTGGTCAAAGGAATTTGATGACCCTTATTTGTTTTTTTTTTTTTTTTTTTAAGCTTGGTTTGTTTTTATTGGATCTTCTCTATATGAGTCTAACAAAAAGGTTGCAAATCTTAAAATTATACAATTTCTAACAGTTTAATTTGAACTGAATAGAGACTACATGGTCCTAATAATTAGCGCTGGATGGAAAGGTCGTTGCGGCGAAGACGAGAACTGCTGGAAACTCTCGTGAGGGCTCTCGCGAGATGATTTGGATGTACTGATAGCCTGTCGTAGTACTTTGTTATGATTTGTGATATCTCTTCTCTGACGAGTGGTATGTGAAGGTCCCTGTGAATGTTTTCATTGCGAACGTACCACGGTGCCCCGGTGATGGTTCTGAGAATTTTTGATTGAGTCCGTTGCATTATATCTACACTGCTGTTACTGGCATTCCCCCACAACTGAGAGCCGTACATCCAGATTGGTTTCAAAACGGTGTTGTATAGAAGTACCTTATAGTCCAAGCTGAGGGGCGAGCGGCTATTGATAAGCCAGTGGAGGCTGTTGGCTTTGAGCTTTAGATGTGTTCTTTTGGCTTCGATGTGGCTGCGCCAAGTAAGTCGTCTATCGAGGTGCACGCCAAGATATGTTACTTCATTTGCTATCGGAACCACTGTGTTGTTTAGAATAAGTGGAGGGCAGTCTTGCCTGTTAAGTGTGAACGTTACGTGTTTGCATTTTTGTTCGTTAACTTTGATTCGCCAGTCGAATAGCCATTTCTCCACTGTCACCAGGTGTATAGCAAGTTGCGCCGTTGCTTGCTTGGGGCATCTCGAGCGGCTTAGGATCGCTGTGTCATCAGCAAAAGTGGATGTGGTTAGTTGCCTGCTCGTTGGGATGTCCGCAGTGTAGATAAGGTAAAGTGTTGGTCCAAGTACACTGCCTTGAGGAACTCCGGCTCTAGTGATGTAGTCATCGGACATGGCAGAATTACATCTTACTGAGAATTTCCTGTTGTAAAGATATGACTTCAAAAGTTTGTGAGTGTTGGTTGGGAGCATTTCTGTAATTTTGTGCATTAAACCATCTAACCATACTCTGTCGAAGGCTTGTGATACGTCCAGAAATATCGCAGTGCAGTACTCCCTTTGCTCAAATGCATTTTGGATTTCTGATGTTATGCGGTTGACTTGCTCAATGGTTCCGTGTTTTTCTCGAAAACCGAATTGATGAGTCGGGATTTTATTGTGTGTTCTGAGATATGGGGTAATGTGTGCCAGGAAGCATTTTTCAAAGAGTTTTGACAGACACGTTAGTAAACTAATTGGTCTATATGATGAGGCAATTGTGCGGTCTTTGCCAGGTTTTGGTATCATTATAATGATCGACTTTTTCCATCTCTCTGGGAAGTGTCCATGTCTCGTTATTGCATTGAAGAGTTGGCAAATAGTTTGAACAGCACAGAAAGGAAGTTCAATAATCATTTTTGGTGATATTAGGTCGCATCCTGGAGATTTTTTTGGGTTGAGTTGTTCGCTTATGATTTTGAGTAACTCATGTGGCCTAAATACAATTGGTTCATACGTAGATGTGTCGATGTGTGATGTTGCTGGCAGTGAGATCCCGTTTGATGATGTATTGGGCTGAAATACATTTTGAAGATGCTCTGCAAATCTGTCGGCTCTTTCTTCGTCGCTGCGAGCCCAGTTGCCTGTGGATGTCCTTATTGGCATTGCAGATTCGGTTGGTGCGCAGAGTGATGAGTGTGCTCTCCAAAAAAGGAAATTGGAGCTCATTGGGGATAACTGATCTATGTAATGTTTTTGGGACCTTTCTTCCTCATGACGTAATGCAGCTGAGAGCCTCCGTGTAGCGTCTTTTAACCTTTGTTTTGCAGATGGTGATCTGTTGGATTGTCATTCTCGCCGTGAGCGTCGCTTTGTTAGAACAAGCTGCTCTATTTCAACGTTCGTGTATCTATGATTGTACGACGTTTTTTGCGTTTGTGGAGTTGAAATGCGAGCAGCTGCGACCAAGACGGATTCTAGAGTGTTTGTGGATAAGTTGATATCAGCTTCGTCATTCAAGCGTGGATTCAACTCAATATGCGAACTTATATATTTTTTGTACTTAAGCCAATTGGTTTTATTCGTTGTTAGTCTGAATGGTTTATCTACTGCAACTGGATGTAGATTTAGGTGAAGAAGTACTGGCGAGTGATCAGACGATAGATCTGATAAGGAGTTGGCACCTATCAGGTTGCGTGGAATGTTTTTTGTGACTGCAAAATCGATCAAGTCTGGCATTTTTCTAGGATCTGTTGGCCAATATGTAGGTGTCCCAGGTGACACACAGTCTAGCTTGTTGCTTGCTTTTATTATTGCATTGTACAACTGCTTACCCTTTGGAGTCACAAGTCGAGATCCCCAGTGCGTATGCTTGGCATTAAAGTCTGCTGCTGCTATAAATTGTTGGCTCAGAGAGTTGAAATAGTCCGTGAATTGGGATTCGGATATTGTAAACCGAGGAGGACAGTATACGGCGGCAAGCTTTAAGGATCGGGAATCCATTTTTACATCTATAGATGTAGCTTGCATGAAGTTAGTGGCGAAGCTATTGTGGAAGCAATGCTTGATGCGATTTCTAATCAGAATCCCAGTGCCTCCATGTCCTTTCCCGTCTGGGTGATTCGTGTTGTAGAAGAAGTAGCCTCGAATTTGGAAATTATATTTATTTGTAGATGAGTTTCTGCGAGTAGCATTACATCGATTGGTTATTATTAAGAAATTGAGTTAACTCGAGTTTGCGCTGTGAGACGCCGTTAGCGTTCCACAGTGATATACGGAGTGGAGCCATTGATTATCAAGTCTGTTTTTGAGCAACAAGCAGCTCAATCAAAACATTCTGGTTTCGCATAAGATCTTGCTAGTTGTCTTTATGATGACATGAACTCCATCATACTTTGTTGAAGATTACTAACATTGTTTCAATTTTGTTCGTAGACCGTTCTTCTGGTTGATGAGGGGAAACGGATGATCGTGGCTTGGTGGGAGCGGTACTTTTAAGACCCAATTTTAGAGCAGTTGCAAAGCTTCCGGATTTGTCGGAGATTCTTTTGACTAAAGATTTAACAGTGTGGGGGGAAGACATCACGCGTAGATTTTTAGGTGGTGTTGTGAGCGAGCGTGGTCACTCTTTCGTGTGTACGACTTTTCAGTTCCTTGTAGACTGGGCGCTCCTGTAGTTAGCCGTATGGTTGCCTCCGCAGCTTCCACACTTTTTGTTGCTGGGATCCTCTTTATTTTTTGGGCATTTGTGGGAGTCATGAAGGTCTCCACATCAACGCATACTGGGCGAAGCGTGCATAAGACCTTGTGTGGCCATATTCCTGACAATTTTGCACTGCACCGGACCATTTCTTTTATGCGGCCCTTCTACCGTATTCTGCGATGTGTAGGAACTGGAGAGTGAAATAGGATGCACTTCTTTCAGAGGCTTGATTTGGTTTCGGGTTCAAGTTCTACCTTGAAGAGAGGTTGAGGCTTTCTTCACTTGTTCGTCCGATTCTGGAATATGGTTAGAGCGTATGGTCTCCGCAGTATTCTGTGCACCAGGATCGCATTGAATCTGTTCTAAAACAAATCCTCTTATTTGCTTTGCGTGGTTTGAACTGATATGCTGAAGTGAGATTGCCGTCATATAGAAGTAGAGTTCTTTTAATAAACCTACCTTCTTTAGCTAACCGTAGAATAATGCTTGGCATTTTATTTATTATTAATCTTATTAATGGTGATATTGATTCTTCAGAATTAATATCGCGACTAACCTTTTCCGTTGAATCTAGACTAACCCGTAGTTACATTTCACTTGGTCTCCCCCTATGTAGATCTAATTTTGCATTGCATGACCCTTTTAGAGTTTAATTGTATAACTATAATAGATTTCATCAATTCTTTTCTAGCGCTAAACCTGCTTTATATCTTCAAACCTTACTTCTAACCTACTTAATTAATAATTAGACTGAGCTTAGCTTATAGTAATAAATTAAAATTTTGTCACTCCACCCGTTTCTTTTTTTATGTCCGATCCTTACAATTTGTTTTATGCTATCCGCGTTTTTTTTTTGCATGCCCGAATCTATCCTGTCCAAACGGAAATCGTATCGTTCGTCCTGCGACGGTGCCTCTCGGTCGGTTGGGCGGGGGGAAGGATTTTTGGGATCCTCGTGTAAGAAGCTTAGGCTTAGTATCGCTTCGGCCACTTGAATGTGCAAACTATGTTCGTCAACGTCCAGCTAAGTTTACTATTACATAAATGGTGTCTTACACTCGACTTCAGATGTCTTGTTTCAACTCTAACATTTAACGTATTGATTTAATGACGTCCTTTAACATATGGTTAAAATTAAATCTAATATTGGAATAAAACCATAACCATCGAATTCCGAAGTCTTTGAAATTGCTTTGCATTATGTGCACTGGCATTAAAATTCAGATTTAACAAGTTGTAGCTTTCTTACTTGTTATTATATTTAGAGGAAGCATCTTACTTTATTCTGAGTTATAGGTGGTGCTATAAGGCCTAGTTGTTGCAGAGAAGCAATTATGGTAGGGGGTGTGGGCTACTGGACAGTTAGCCAGAATGTGCTCAGGAGTCTCCAAATAGGATCCTTTTATAGTCGAAGATTGCACAGATGCCTGCGTAGTCGGCAGTGTCCTGTCAGGATACCTGTCACTATTCAGAGTGAGTTTTTGCTAAGGTTAATGCACTCTAGTTCTATTGCGATTGTACTCCCCCAAAGTTTCTCCAGTGCGCACAGCACAAGTCCTGCAGCTCTGATTTAAGACTGTGGTTTACCAACCCTTGTCCAATTCCGCAGAATGTTTTAGGCCCCCAGAAAGCTGCACTGGGACCCTGGCAATCGGTATTGTTGCCCCACCTATTACAATCGGCGTCAATGACATCATTTTATAGCGATTTGTGAATGCAGTAATTGTGGTTTTGGCTGGGTTAATGTTCATCCCCACTTCATTACACCACGCTGATTCATACCATACAATTCTCTCTCACATAACGTGTGCTCGTATTTGCCGGAAATAGTATGAATATGTCATCGGCATAACTCTGGAACTCAATCCCCGCCTCTGCGAGTCTATCAAGAAAATCGTCGACAACGTGGCTCGACGAATGGGGCATGACAAAATTCTAAAATAAACTTGATCTGAGCGCAAACATAACACATGTGTTAAAAAATTTCGTAGCTCTAGCTCTTATAGTCTCCGAGATATAAGTGTTTATACAGACAGACAACCAGACGGACAGACTTACATGGCAATATCGTCTCGGCTGTTGATGATGATCAAGAATTTATATACTTAACGGGGTCCGAGATGCCTGGTTCCAAATGTCAAACAGAAAATTTTTGGTGAATAACTTAATAAACTGAAATAGTTATCTTTATTTTTACGGAAATCTCTAGTGGTTTGGGAAATTACTCAAAGCTACATAATTCCGCGATATTACAATTGCATAGCCTATTTTTTGATTGACTTAAAAGGGTTGACATATTTTATAATAAATGCTAGCCAGATTTCCAAGTAGCTTTGCCCGCGAAGCGGTTTTAAACATTTATATTGTTGTTGTTTATTGCTTTTGTTGCCTCCCGCTGTATATATATATATTTATTCTGGACTGGAATCTAACAACCCCTAATTTTGTAGCAGATATGTACCCGCCTAACTTTTGTTTTTAACTATACTTTCAGTCTGTTGAAGGTGAAAATCACGAAATAGCAGTTGAATTGCTAAAACAGGCAATCGAAACCGTAAAGCTTGTTGTGCGTTATACACCTAAAGTACTTGAGGAAATGGAAATGCGGTTTGATAAACAACGTAATACACGCCGTCGTCAATAAAGATAACTCCTTTAAAATGTTACAAATAATAAAAAAGCATTACTAATTGGAACATTCAGGTACCAAAAGATAGGTATTAAGATCGAGTGGCACTCAATTAAATACATTTGCAAATAAAATGAGATATACATATAAAGCAGTTGGGAGTAAGCTGGAAACTCACACAGCGATTTTGGCTGTATAAGTTGCTTGGATGCGGAATCAAACATGACTCAAGGTAAAGTCATAATTGTTGTGTGAATGACCTAGAGATATCAAATTTGGTGACAGTATTCGTGTAGGTCTTACGCAGATCAAGTTTGTTTTAGATTTTTTCCACGCCCCTTTCCACCCCCAAAAACTGTAAAAGCCGTAATAATAGACCTAGAACATTGAATTTTGGTATGCAGATTAACAATGATAGTCTGAATGACTCCTGTGAATTGGTTGAGATCGAATGAAACACTAGGAAGTTATTATAGAATCAATTTTATATGCAAAATTCACTTGCAGCTGCTCGCGCTTTCTTTGTTTAGTTGACAGTGTGACCATGTCGGTGTTGTGGATCTTTAACCGCTATTTTTAAATATATACAAAGAAAACACAAGTTTCAGTATATTTTTAGTATATTTGTTACAGTATTTAAATTTTTTGATTTTTCTCGAAATGGGTTGCGGGTATCACACTGTCGAGCACTCTCGACTGTAGCTATCTATATTCCTTTTCTTTGTTGGAGTTCATCAATCTTTTGTAAAACACTCAAAACAAAAGTACGGAAAATTATCTTTATTAAATTAACAAATGAATTAAAACAAGTAAGAAAGCTGCAGGCGAGAGTGTTCGACCGTATGATACCATCAACCATTTCGAGAGAAAATTATGTGTGGGATGTTGGGTGGTTTGTTGGGGGGGAAATTATTTGATTTATCGCTTGAGTCATCGACTTTTCCCTCTTTATGGAAGAAGTCTTTCATTATTCCTCTCCATTATACGGGAAGTAAGTCTAGCGCCAAAAACTATAGAGGGATATGTAAATTGTCTGCTATACCAAAAGTTTTTGAGAAGATATTAACAAGACATTTACAACATTTGTGTAGTTCTATTATTTCCCCCTACCAGCACGGCTTTCTTCGTTCCTTAAAAACGAACAAACTGACGTCAAAAAACTGATTTTAGTAAAGCCTTTGACTCAGTAAATCATTCTCTTTTGTTATATACGCTTGACTTAATTGGATTTCCCAATAATTTGATTTGCTGGATTTCAAGCTATCTAAGCCAAAGAACACAAAAAGTTTATTTTAATAATTTTCTTTCTAATACATTCGGAGTTTTCTCTGGAGTTCCCCAAGGTAGCCATATCGGTCTCTTACTTTTCACATTGTTCATAAATGCTCTACCTACTGTTTTGACGCAATCTCGCGTATGTATGCATGTATGTAGGCAGACGATGTTAAAATATGCCTGCAGTACAGGGATCGGCCATGCCATATCAAGTTGCAGAGAGATCTTGACTCTTTTCAGTCATGTTGCAAAGTGAACTTGTTATGTTTAAAGTGTTCTAAATGTGTTGTAATGTCCTTCTATAGAGTTAATCCACATTTGGCCTCTTACTTACTGAACGGTAACGATCTAAAAATAATTACTACTGTTGATGATCTGGGTATTATCTTAGACCGTAAACTTAAATTTTCTGACCACGGTTCTAGAACGGTCAATAAAGCTATGTCTGTTCTGGGTTTCATTAAAAGGTGGTCAAAGGAATTTGATGACCCTTATTTGTTTTTTTTTTTTTTTTTTTTTTTTTTTTTTAAGCTTGGTTTGTTTTTATTGGATCTTCTCTATATGAGTCTAACAATAAGGTTGCAAATCTTAAAATAATACAATTTCTAACAGTTTAATTTGAGTGGAGTAGAGACTACATGGTCCTAATAATTAGCGCTGGATGGGAAGGTCGTTGCGGCGAAGACGAGAACTGCTGGAAACTCTCGTGAGGGCTCTCCCGAGATGATTTGGATGTACTGATAGCCTGTCGTAGTACTTTGTTATGATTTGTGATATCTCTTCTCTGACGAGTGGTATGTGAAGGTCCCTGTGAATGTTTTCATTGCGAACGTACCACGGTGCCCTGGTGATGGTTCTGAGAATTTTTGATTGAGTCCGTTGCATTATATCTACACTGCTGTTACTGGCATTCCCCCACAACTGAGAGCCGTACATCCAGATTGGTTTCAAAACGGTGTTGTATAGAAGTACCTTATAGTCCAAGCTAAGGGGCGAGCGGCTATTGATAAGCCAGTGGAGGCTGTTGGCTTTGAGCTTTAGATGTGTTCTTTTGGCTTCGATGTGGCTGCGCCAAGTAAGTCGTCTATCGAGGTGCACGCCAAGATATGTTACTTCATTTGCTATCGGAACCACTGTGTTGTTTAGAATAAGTGGAGGGCAGTCTTGCCTGTTAAGTGTGAACGTTACGTGTTTGCATTTTTGTTCGTTAACTTTGCTTCGCCAGTCGAATAGCCATTTCTCCACTGTCACCAGGTGTATAGCAAGTTGCGCCGTTGCTTGCTTGGGGCATCTCGAGCGGCTTAGGATCGCTGTGTCATCAGCAAAAGTGGATGTGGTTAGTTGCCTGCTCGTTGGGATGTCCGCAGTGTAGATAAGGTAAAGTGTTGGTCCAAGTACACTGCCTTGAGGAACTCCGGCTCTAGTGATGTAGTCATCGGACATGGCAGAATTACATCTTACTGAGAATTTCCTGTTGTAAAGATATGACTTCAAAAGTTTGTGAGTGTTGGTTGGGAGCATTTCTGTAATTTTGTGCATTAAACCATCTAACCATACTCTGTCGAAGGCTTGTGATACGTCCAGAAATATCGCAGTGCAGTACTCCCTTTGCTCAAATGCATTTCGGATTTCTGATGTTATGCGGTTGACTTGCTCAATGGTTCCGTGATTTTCTCGAAAACCGAATTGATGAGTCGGGATTTTATTGTGTGTTCTGAGATATGGGGTAATGTGTGCCATGAAGCATTTTTCAAAGAGTTTTGACAGACACGTTAGTAAACTAATTGGTCTATATGATGAGGCAATTGTGCGGTCTTTGCCAGGTTTTGGTATCATTATAATGATCGACTTTTTCCATCTCTCTGGGAAGTGTCCATGTCTCGTTATTGCATTGAAGAGTTGGCAAATAGTTTGAACAGCACAGAAAGGAAGTTCAATAATCATTTTTGGTGATATTAGGTCGCATCCTGGAGATTTTTTTGGGTTGAGTTGTTCGCTTATGATTTTGAGTAACTCATGTGGCCTAAATACAATTGGTTCATACGTAGATGTGTCGATGTGTGATGTTGCTGGCAGTGAGATCCCGTTTGATGATGTATTGGGCTGAAATACATTTTGAAGATGCTCTGCAAATCTGTCGGCTCTTTCTTCGTCACTGCGAGCCCAGTTGCCTGTGGATGTCCTTATTGGCATTGCAGATTCGGTTGGTGCGGAGAGTGATGAGTGTGCTCTCCAAAGTGGGAACTTGGAGCTCATTGGGGATAACTGCTCTATGTAATGCTTTTGGGACCTTTCTTCCTCATGACGTAATGCAGCTGAGAGCCTCCGTGTAGCGTCTTTTAACCTTTGTTTTGCAGATGGTGATCTGTTGGATTGCCATTCTCGCCGTGAGCGTCGCTTTGCTAGAACAAGCTGCTCTATTTCATGGTTCGTGTATCTATGATTGTACGATATTTTTTGCGTTTGTGGAGTTGACATGCGAGCAGCTGCGACCAAGACGGATTCTAGAGTGTTTGTGGATAAGTTGATATCAGCTTCGTCATTCAAGCGTGGATTCAACTCAATATGCGAACTTATATATTTTTTGTACTTAAGCCAATTGGTTTTATTCGTTGTTAGTCTGAATGGTTTAAATGGTTTTTAAAGGGCAAAATTCACTGGCTGCTGTTCGCGCTTTGTTTGTTTAGTTGACAGTGTGACCGTGTCGGTGTGTTATGGATTTTTTTCAAATATATACAAAATAACAAAACTCAGTATATTCCTTTGGTATATTTTTTGTTCAAATATCAGTTAATTTTTTTTATTTATCTCAAAATGGTTTGTCTTCTTTTTCATACACATTTAACGCTTGGGCTGATGAACTCGCCGTTTTCCAATTATAGAACCCCTCGGCAACATTCAAGCGATTCAGAGTAAGACTTTGATAACCATATAATAATTCTAAGGAAGAGAGTTATACAAAACAAGCGTACTCTTATAGCTTCTTCATCGAACATGGACCCAGACCAACTTAGATTAGTGGTTGAGGCAGCGACTCGCAATGCCTTGCCCGAATAAGCTGTTATGCACGAGCGTGAGCAATGTGACGAGCCGTTGGATGATGTCAAATGCTTACCCAAATTTAATGGGACACAAGAGTTATATGTCGCATAGAGACAAGCAGAGGTTGCCGCTTATCATATTTTTAAACCATATAATGGCAGTTCACGTCACTACCAGACGGTCATTATCAATAGAAGCAAAATTAGGAGAGTCGCTGATGAGGTTCAGTCATCATTCGGCACAGTTTTAAATTTCGTTGCGATTATTAGCCGCCTTGATTTTACATATAGCGACAAACGACCAATCCATCTCATAGAACGGAAATTGGCCACTCTCAGACAGGGAGGGAAATCGCTTCTCCAATACTACGACGAAGTAATCATGAAAGATCCGCACTCGCAGCAAATTTTGCTAAAAGTTTAGAAGATAAAGAGCGCAAGCCACACGCTAAGGCGTAGCCATGAAGTTTCTATAGAAACAGGATCATCTTAGAATTTCATCCGGACGATAGAGTCCCCTTCACAATCCATTCAATTCACGGCACAACTAACATTACATGAAAATGTTCAGTTGTATAACTTAACATAAAGGCAACATTTTTCATTCTATTCGATGGAATAATCGGCCATGACCTGCTAAAGCAGATAGGCGCGTCACTTTGCTTAGCATAAGGGATTCGTAAGTAGAACAAATTTTTTTCCATACCTGCTCGGATGTCAATCATACAAATGTAGATTGCTCGGATGTACCCTCTTTTTTAAAATCTTTCCTCAAGGTAATGAAAGACAATAATAGGGCCTTCGCAGACCCCAATGAACACCTTACCTTACAACACTTCGGTGGTAGCTATCATCAGGACGCTTGATGAGGAGACAGTTTATGTCAAACATTACCCATACCCAATGGGAGCAGCTGATTTCGTGAACAAAGAAATCCAAAGTCTGCTGAGAATTTTAATTTTAATTGAATTATTTTTTTAATTATTTTTTAATTTTAAACTACAAAAATATTTTTCTCCCCTTATAATAACCCAATATGGGTAGTAGATAAGAAAGGCACTGACGAGGCCAGTAATCATAACATGCGGTTGGTAATGGGCTTTCGCCAGCTGAACGAAAGAACATTTCGATATCTTGCTATTTCAAATCGGTAAATTCTGCTACGTTTATGTTGATGACGTGATCATCTTCTCAGAGAGCGAAGAGGCGCATGTCCAACATGAAGACTGGGTCTTAAAGAGTCTTCTCTAGGTGAACATGAGCGTCTCAGTAGAAAAGTCGGGTTTTTTTTTTTAAAGAAAATCGTTAACTTTTCCGGATTTGTTGTAACGAGCAATGGAACAAAAACTGATCCAGAAAAGACCAAAGCCATACAATATTTTCCAGAGCCGAAATCTGAGGGCCGTCAATTACAATTACTATGATTTCAAGAACATTGAAGGACAGAGAGGTCAATTTGCTACTAACGAAAGAGAGCTTTTGGCCATCATTTGGGCACTGCCCAAATTCGGCGTTAAACTTATAAATATCATTAATAACCATCAGCCTTTGCAGTATCGGAATCCAATCCAAATTCAAAAATCATAAGGTCAAAAGCACTACAAGCCTGGCAAGCAGAATCCAGTTGCAGATGACTTGTCCCTGCAACAGATTAACGCTATAGAAGGGCAAGAGATTGACTTCTTTGCAGAAACAACTCACAGCGAGATTTTATTCACAAACACTACTGAGTCAACAAGTAAACCGCTAAACTGTATTCAGAATCATATAATTCTGGAGGAGAAGCAGTTTTGCTTTCTTTGACCAAAAGGCGTCACACAGTCAACTGCATTTGTAAAGATTCGCCGCTAAGGGGGTTAGAAGTCATAATTACTCCCAAGGGTGTTGCATTGGCTGGCAAAAATCCTCTGACTGAACCCTCCACAAGACTGCTGGCTGGGCAGTGGCAAGCATCACTTGCTCTCTCGTGAGACTTTGAAGTTTCTCGCTAAGGCACTGGGCCCAAGCTTTTTAGATTTATTCTGGAAAGCTGAGGTCCAGGACCATGGTCAGAGGTACTTGGCAGCAAGTATAAAATGCATTATGAATCCTCGGATTCAAGCATGGATGTGAAGTCTGATGAGTCAACTTGGGCTGGGATGTCAGCCCAAACGTCGGTGGGAAGTGTGACCGCTACCACCGTCGGGCACGGGGAGGAGAAATCCTCTCTGCGTGTCGCCAGTGGTCACGACGGTGGAGTGGACAAACTCCATCGACACGAGGGTGTGGACCTGGAACCAACTGCCACTGACGGAGACCGAGCTAGCGCTTGCGTTAGTCCAGGGACCATCCAACAAGGCAGGTACTAACTTCAAGCGCAAACAACGCTCAGGGTAGAAGAGCTCTCTAAAGTTCCTTAGGGGACTGGAAGGCGGCAACCCAGAGTCGTTGAACGAGCGTGAGAGGAAACTGCGGAAGAAACATGAATAAAACGTGAGGTGGTACTTGAGGCTCGCTGGCCTGTCCGGCAACACTCAGTCCGCTGCACCGAGCAGGAGTGTACGGTGCCAAGGTGACCTGGGGTTTCAGGCAGTAGCCGTAGCCAACCCGTGGGAGGATCGACCTTCCACGTCGATGTTGGTGGAACCAACGAAACTCAAGTCACCTTCAAAAAAAAAAAAGTGTGCACCCGGCAAGCTAGCAACAGCCGCACCTCCTGGAAAGGAAAGAACGGTGAGCAAGCAACCAAGAAAGGCCAACCCATCTGTCAACAAGAGGCAGAGGTCGGACGACTCGACGAAGAGAGCAAGCGGCTATGTCCAGGGGGTATCCTGGCCAGCTTAGAAACGTAGCCGGAGCTAAAGCTAGCCATAATTGACAGAAGCAACCCGGATGGAAAGCTCTCTATCGATAACTGGCTTATCCTGGAAGGGTTAATCGACCAGGGGATTGCTAATGCCATCCCTTGACCGCAGAATCCGTTCATGGCAGAGTTTGACGGCATCAACTGGTACAAGGGTGTCAAAGTGGTGGCATGTGCCAACAAGGAATCCCTGCAATTACTCAAAGACACACTGCTAAAAATGGAAGCACCTTTGCCAGGAGCAATGATTGACGTCGTTACTGTGGACTAAATTCCTGAGCGAACGATAATTAAGGTCTGGATCCCACCTCCCATGCGGGAAGATCGAACCACCCTTATATTGATCAAGAGCCAGAATGCGGACTGCCACATAGCGGACTGGGCGCAGATCTTATCCTTGGGTGTGATGCTAATGCCCACAAAACTTTTCTTAATGTGTGTAATCGGGGTGGCCAACCCACCTTCCGCAATAAGAACCGAGTTGAGTTTATAGATTTAACTCTAGCGACCGACAGCGACTCTATCTCCGTAGAAGACTGGCACGTATCCACGGAATGCTCCTTTTCGGATCATTACAGGATAGTGTGCCAAGTTGGATGGTCCAGAGAGGCAAAGGCGCCCTTTAGGAATCCACGAAAAGCAAACTGGGTCAAATACTCAAAGCTTGTTAGGGAATCTATTCCTCACCACCCAGTGGGAACGCTAAACAACCCAGACAAGTTGGAGGAATCGACCCAAAATGTCACAGACACTCTATGTAAGGCCTTCATTAAATCCTGTGCAATCAGCCGTCCACCGAAGACAAACAAGTGGTGGACACCGGAACTCGGCCAGATACGGAAGGAAACGAGAAAACTTTACAATAGAGCCAAAGACGGAAACTTCCAGGTAGACTGGAATGCCTACCTTCACAGTTTCAAGACCTTAAAGAAGGAAATCAAACGGACAAAAAAAAACTTATTTTCTAAATTTTGTGAGGAACTAAACAACACCACTGAAGCGTCCAGACTTCGAAGGTTGCTGGCGAAAGATCCAGCCACACCGGGCTGCTTTGCAACTTGGATGGCACATTCGCTAAAGACAATCAGGAGTCTCTACAACTTCTCATGAACGCACACTTTTCAGGCTGCATACAAGCTGAAGACGAGATTAGGATCCCCATCTCGCACATCAGCGACGAGCTGGAGGGAAACGTGCCTCATGAGAGCCAAGTCCTAATCGACGAAATTGTCAACACTGAAAAGATAATCTGGGCTATCATGTCGTTCCACCCCTACAAATCAGGAGGACCGGATGACATTAGTCTTCGTCTTTTATTTCTGGATAAGAATTTGATCGGTTTTTATTTAAGTTATCAGCGTTTGAAAAGCTACGCTACTCCCTTAGTATTTCGTTTTGCTGTTGCTACCGCTCTCACTTTGACGAGAGCCATACCAGAACAACGAAAAAGTTTGTGCTCTGCTATGCTCTTAGTTTCGTCGCGAGGTCAACTACAGCTATAGCAATAACAAAAAATATAATGCTGTGCTCTGCGTAGCCGTAGCGGTAGTATAAAGTTGAGAGCGAGATGAGAGCAGAGCAAATGATATTTTCATATGCTACGGCTCTAGCGTTTGTTTGATTTTTATCTTTCTGTTTTTGCTATTTTCTTCTTCTAATGTTTCTTATGCACCGTTACTTTATACTTGTCGAAGATGTTGTTAGAATGAATTTTGGTGTGCATAATATTAATTATAGTCTCAATGATTCCTGTGAATTTGGTTGAGATCGAATGAAAAGCAAGAAAGTTATTAAAGAATCAATTTTAAAGGGCAAAATTCACTGGCTGCTGTTCGCGCTTTGTTTGTTTAGTTGACAGTGTGACCGTGTCTGTGTGTTATGGATTTTTTTCAAATATATACAAAAAAACAAAACTCAGTATATTCCCTTGGTATATTTTTTGTTCAAATATCATTTAATTTTTTTTATTTGTCTCAAAATGGTTTGTCTTCTTTTTCATACACATTTAATGCTTGGGCTGATGAACTCGCCGTTTTCCAATTATAGAACCCCTCGGCAACATTCAAGCGATTCAGAGTAAGACTTTGATAACCATATAATAATTCTTAGGAAGAGAGTTATACAAAACAAGCGTACTCTTGTAGCTTCTTCACCGAACATGGACCCAGACCAACTTAGATTAGTGGTTGAGGCAGCGATTCGCAATGCCTTGCCCGAATAAGCTGTTATGCACGAGCGTGAGCAGCTTTATCCGATCAAGTAGCGGCAGCTCACGTTGCACCTCCAGTCTTTCAAGCATACAATTCTATTGATCACAAATGAAATACAATGTGACGAGCCGTTGGATGATGTCAAATGCTTACCCAAATTTAATGGGACACAAGAGTTATATGTCGCATAGAGACAAGCAGAGGTTGCCGCTTATCATATTTTTAAACCATATAATGGCAGTTCACGTCACTAGAGTCGCTCAATGCTCTATGTCTATTATTACGGCTTTTCCAGTTTTTGGGGGCGGAAAGAGGCGAGGCAAATATCTAAAACAAACCATATATGTATGTATAACCATATGACCGGTCTCGTTTTCCTGCTTCCATATGAGTACATGGGCAATTTGAGTGTGGTCGCTCCCACGTAAATCTGCTGATGTAGACAAACTTAGGCGGACAGTTTTAAAATACACCACGAGGAAATAAATTCAAATCGTTAACAAAACATAGACCAAAGTAAAGTTTGAATATTTTGATGAACTTGCGGACGTCGTACATGACAAAATTTGACAAGATAGGGCATTGCCGTCACATCTAATTTAGTTCTTCAAACATGGCGCGCTTTTGGTGGTGTGGGGAGCTCAGTTTTGGTTTCACCTCGATACACTATCGCGTAAAATACACTAATAATGGTGCCCAATATTTTCACATATATTTTTAACGTAGAATTATGTTCAGTTTTTGTACCCGCTACCCATAGGGTAGAAGTGCAAACAGAAAATGTTTGTAACAAGCAGAAGGAGGCATCTCCGACCCCATAAAGTATATATATTCTTGATCTGTGTCAACAGCCGAGACGATATAACCATGCCCGTCTATCTGTCTGTATGGACACCTAGATCTCAGACACACCAAATTTGGTACAGAGGTTCCTGCATTCCTAACGCATATCAAGTTTATTTCAAAAATTGGATGCCACGCCACCTTCGCCCACCATATTCATAAATCTAGAACAAGTCACGTTTTTTTCATGTAAATCGCGTGTAACTGCAAAAGTTCTTTGTGTAATGATGTGTAATTTGGTAAGCCATCTGTGCTTAATACTACTAAGACAACCTGTAATTTTGGTAAAAACGGATAAGTAGAACAAAAGTTTTTTGTTAAATTATTTATCAAAATAAATGTGCCCAATGCATATGGACGTTTTAAGTGTGTGAATGGCGTAGAGATATCAAATTTGGTGACAGTAATCGTGTAGGTCTTACGCAGATCAAAAAGCTGGAAAAGCCGTTATAATGAACCTAAAGCATTGAATTTTGGTATGCATAATAATAATTATAGTCTCAGTGATTCCTGTGAATTAAGATCGAATGAAAAAGAAGGAAGGTTTTTAAGAATCAATTTTATAGGCAATATTCACATACAGCTGTTCACGCTTTGTTTGCTTAGTTGACAGAGTGGCCATGTCGGTATGTTATGGAATTTTTCCAAATATATACAAAAAACAAATTTCAGTAAAATTTTTGTTATATATTTTGTTAAAATATCATTTAAATTTTTTGTTTTCTCTCGAAATGGGTTGCGGGTATGTTACGGTCGAGCACTTTCGACTGTAGCTTTCTTACTTGTTTCTTATGGGATTTTACATGAGGCGAATGTTGCGTTAATAAAATATGGAAATATATGGAGAAAAACGTAGATTTTGGTCATGTGAAAATACGCTATAAGGTCCTCCACTAATCTTATTATTATACATATATATTATTTTGAAAATTAATGTATTGAACTAAAACTGTTAGTGAGACCGATGAATTTACCCTAATATTTATCAGCACTGGATAGACTAGTACTGGCACCTGTGGGGCTGTTCCGCTGCAGTTGACGTTTCCATCCGCTAACAAGTGAACATATGAGCGACCGATGGGACGATTTGTGTTTTTTTGTTCAAGGGTCATTTGTGGCGTAAGAGATCTGAGCCAAGAGCCATCTCGTCGTTGTAAGCAGCACTGGCCTTAGAAGAATGAGTTGTAATTTCCTATGGTATATCACATAGGCGATATAAGCACAGGTTTAGAGCGCGGTAGTCCTAGCCAGTTGCATTAAGAGGGTTTTTTAGTTCATATACCTTTATCTTTGTGGCTAACATTTTTAATATAAAAATTGTATGTATTAACAGTGCACTATCAGAAAATTATCCATGCGGACCTTAAGCCCGGAAATTTACTGCTGACGGAATGTGGGCATGTGAAAATCGCGGACTTGGGAGTATGTAATGAATTTCTGGGAGAAGACGCTACAATGAGTAATGGCTCTACAGCTGCAACACCAGCTTTTCGAGCACCTGAAACCTTAGTTTTAGGCATGGTTCGTAAAAACTAGAGCTCAGAACTATGTATATTGAAATTTAAATTTATTAACAGAATGTTTACTGTTGAAGATAAATGTTTCAAATTCAAAATTACCCGCCAAGTCCAAGGGCGCTTTAAATATCATATCGATTGTAAACATCATATCGATTGTATCGAATCAAAACATAATCAAATAACCTAAAAGCTGTCGAAGAGAGTAAATAAACATGAGTTTGAGTTTCGAGAAATATCGTTTATTTACTGGCCTAAATAACTAAATAAGTAAAAGTTATAATAGGTTATGGGCCCAGGAACGTTTTGTTCAGTTTAAAGTAAAAGAAAAAAGTAAATTTTGCTCGATTACGATGGATTTGGCGAAGCACGTCACGAAGCTCTCAGGCGCGACCGATTGGCCGATTTGGAAAAGAAAAATTAGGGACCTGATAGATTATCACGACGGTGCTCTCGACGCGTTGGACGGAAAGATCGTCAAACCGGATCCATTGCCAGAAGGTGCCTCAACAGCAGATGAAAAGAAGCACAAGGAGAAGAGCGACTTTTTCGTAAGGCCAACAGCTATGCAAAATCCATGATTACCACTGCGGTCACGGACTCGGTGTACCAGAAGATCATGGACAAGGAGACAGCACACGATACGTGGGAAGCCCTGAAAAATCAGTTTGAAGCAACAGCGAAGGACCAGGTATTCAGGATATGCAACGAGTTTTTCGCTTTCTCTTGGAATCCAGGTAACGATGTATCAACCCACATAGCAAAATTGCGTAGTCTATGGAACGATTTAAATCAAACTTTGAAGGCTAAAAATGAAACTGAGCTGCCAGATTTGATACTTGTTTGTAAAACGCTACATATTTTGCCGAAAACCTTTGAAACGTTCCGTCAAAGTTGGATGCTCTTGACAAAAGAAGAAGAAAAGACTTTTGACGAATTAACTCATCAAATTGTCATGTTTGAGAGAAATTTTAGAACAAAAGAAAATGACGAAAAGGAAAGCCAGGATGCTTTTTCTACCACAGCAAAAAGGAGCATCGCCAGGATTCAGGAGCATCTGGTCGGAGATTCGATACCTGCCGCTACTGCAAGAAAAAGGGGCACTGGATCAGGAACTGCATAAAATGGAAAAAGGATGGACGTCCGAAGCCGAACTACCAGAATGCTGAACAAGGAAAGTGTGCAGAACCAAAGTTAACTCTCGTCTCAGTCCACAATGGCCTGTTTGCAGCAGAGGCAAACTCAGAGGTCGACTGGTGGATAGACAACGGTGCAACAAAACACGTTGTGAAGACTGCGAAGTATTTCGAGCATTTTGAGAAGTT
The DNA here is from genome assembly GCA_035047365.1 of Drosophila ustulata. Taxonomy (NCBI): domain Eukaryota; kingdom Metazoa; phylum Arthropoda; class Insecta; order Diptera; family Drosophilidae; genus Drosophila; species Drosophila ustulata. The sequence continues at coordinate 1,739,070 of JAWNPT010000009.1, forward strand.
TGAGAATCCGAGTTGGATCAGAGCAGCTGGAGATGAAACCTTGTCAGCTTTGGGCCAGGGCACAATTAAAGTCAAAACGATTGTCAATGGAAAAATTCTTTTTCTTTCTTTAAAAAATGTATGGTTTGTTCCCAATATAACGAAGAACCTGTTTTCAGTTTTGGCTGCCCAAGACAATAATCCAAGTAGTCGTTTCGAGTCGTCAGCAACCGAGTGCACCCTCAAAATAAACGACAAGATTGTCCTCGTTGGAGCCAGAGAAGTTGGAGGAACACTGGATCAGGAACTGCATAAAATGGAAAAAGGATGGACGTCCGAAGCCGAACTACCAGAATGCTGAACAAGGAAAGTGTGCAGAACCAAAGTTAACTCTCGTCTCAGTCCACAATGGCCTGTTTGCAGCAGAGGCAAACTCAGAGGTCGACTGGTGGATAGACAACGGTGCAACAAAACACGTTGTGAAGACTGCGAAGTATTTCGAGCATTTTGAGAAGTTTGAGAATCCGAGTTGGATCAGAGCAGCTGGAGATGAAACCTTGTCAGCTTTGGGCCAGGGCACAATTAAAGTCAAAACGATTGTCAATGGAAAAATTCTTTTTCTTTCTTTAAAAAATGTATGGTTTGTTCCCAATATAACGAATAACCTGTTTTCAGTTTTGGCTGCCCAAGACAATAATCCAAGTAGTCGTTTCGAGTCGTCAGCAACCGAGTGCACCCTCAAAATAAACGACAAGATTGTCCTCGTTGGAGCCAGAGAAGTTGGAGGAACACTCTACAGAGCAGCGATCGAGCCCATACTTCCAGAACGAAACGTCGATGTCAACGTCGCAACTTCAGGAACTTCAATTCTCCAACTCTACCACGAGAGATGGGGACATCAGGACAAGAACCACATCAGGGACATGCTCAAAAGAGAAATGGGCATTTAAGTCAAGCTTGAGAGTAGCTTTTGCGAGCCTTGCATCCTTGGAAAGGCGCATCGATTGCCATTTGGAACGAGGAAACCAGCGACGAAGCCAGGAGAATTGATGTCAGGCGATGTTTGCGGCCCATTTGAGGATTCTTTCCAGAAGAAGAGGTATCTGGTAGTTTTTAAGGATCATTTCACCAGGTTTCGATATGGGTACATCGTGAAGCAGAAATCAGAGGTCAAGGACGTGCTACAACACATGGTTTCTCATGCCAAGCAACAAGGGCACACAATTCGAGAATTCCTGAGCGACAATGGAGGAGAATTCGACTGTTCAGGAAGCTGGTATAACTTTTCGACTCACCGCTCCGTATACTCCAGAACAAAACGGTGGTGTCGAGAGAGAGAATCGAACGATAGTCGAAATGGCGAGAGCTTTCAAGTATTCTAATCCAGAAATAAAATTTCCAGAAGCAATTTGGGCCGAGTTGGTCAGCACAGCAGTCTACATTCTCAATAGGACGGGCAAATCTTCGTTGAAGGGTCTGAGCCCTTACCAACTTTGGCTAGGCAAGAAACCAAGAATCAAACATCTTCGAATCGTAGGATCGACGTGCTATGTACACATTCCATGCCAAAAAAGGAAGAAGATGGACGAAAAAGCTGAAAAGGGGTACCTGGTGGGTTACGACGGCGATGAGAGGTATCGTATTTACTTACCAGAGAAGCACAAAGTAGTCGTGTCGAGGGATGTAAAATTTCAAGAGAAATTCAGCAACTGTGAACCAGGCTCCAACCTACCTTTCCAAGATTTTGGATCCAAAGACGTCGTAGAAGACAAGGAAGAAGAAGACGCGAATTTGCACAAGAGCGAGGACGAAGACACACTCCAGGAGCAAGACTTGAAAGAAGACACAGCCGAAACAGGAAGCGAAGACAATTACGAAACTTTAGTAGAAACAAGCTTTGACGAAGAAAACAACAAGAGAAAAATGCAATCAATGCGGTTGAGGGATCGTTCGAAGTTGAAGAGACCGGAGCATCTGGATGACTACGTAGCAGCAGCCTAGAATTTTGTGCTGGAGAGTCCAGATTCCTTCCATGAAGCCATCAACAGCAACGTCGAGTGGAAAAAGGCAATGGACAGGGAAATTGATTCCTTACATCAGAATGAAACTTGGAACTTGACAAGACTCCCCAGAGGATCGAAAGTGGGTCTATCGAGTCAAAACCCACCCCGACGGAAGTATCGAGAAATACAAAGCTCGCTTGGTCATCAAAGGATTCGCCCAGAGACGAGGGATTGATTACGACCAAACTTTTAGCTCTGTCGCAAGAATGGAAACAATCCGCTCAGTGTTGAGCGTTGCAGCCAAAAATGATATGTTTTTGTTCCAGTTTGACGTCTCGACAGCTTTTCTATACGGTGAATTGGAAGACAAGGAAATTTACATGCAGATCCATGTCTCTACGTCAGGGAAAGAAATGGCAAAAAGATTCTACTCGTTGTTTACGTAGATGACGGACTCGCCGCAGCAACAGATACGCAAGATTTGGAAGAATTTTTGGACGAGTTAAAGTCAGAGTTCAAAATTGTCTCAAGCAAGACTGAGTGCTTCTTGGGACTCGAAATCAAGAAACAAGCATTTCTTCATCATGGAAAGAATTGCTGAGGGAGAATTTGGGATCGAACAAATCCCGACTGAGGAACATTTCGCAGATATGATGACGAAGCCGATCCTCAATACTCGTCTCCGGATTCTTTCCAACAAGATTGGACTCTTCTGAAGGAGAAAAACACCATTTATTTTTGCTTTATATAGAGTCATAAAATTTTCAAGTTTGTCAATTGAATTGTTATTTTTGAATTCTCACAAGGGAAAGTGTTGAAGATAAATGTTTCAAATTCAAAATTACCCGCCAAGTCCAAGGGCGCTTTAAATATCATATCGATTGTAAACATCATATCGATTGTATCGAATCAAAACATAATCACATAACCTAAAAGCTGTCGAAGAGAGTAAATAAACATGAGTTTGAGTTTCAAGAAATATATCATTCCGAAGCTTGATACACTTATCCTGATTAAAACAATGCTCAAAAATCACTCATTTTTAAAGGAATTTCGGGGAAGGCCCCTCAGAAAGGTGGTTCTAGGCTACAAAAGTTTGTTCAAGCTGGCAGATCAAATTCGGCTCCCGGCTCATACCATATGGCATTAGACAGGTATACATTAAAATTCTTCCACATGTTTGTAAATAAGGTCCTAATATACTGACTTTCCAGACAACCATCATCGGATAATGTGCTTCCATCTCTGACTGAACATTGTCCAAATCAAAGAGTTGAAGATGTATAATAAATAAACACAATTTATGTGTATTTTTGAAAAAGTACTACTTTTAAAGGATTACCGGCCAAGCCGTCCAATCCTAGTGATAATTATTCACTAGTGCTTTACATACATATGTATTCACAACTATGCACTTAATTATTCGCTAATTTAATTAATTAAAATTGATTCAAAAGACAATTATTTAATCTAGATGTTTCCTTAGTTCTTTCCACAAACCGTAGCGACATGTTCAAAAATAATTTTTTAAAGTCTGGTAAACAAAAAAATTACTTAATTTGTTGTGTATCAATATCTGATCATTGATCTGAGCCCATAAATAAGATGGGATTTTTCAATAAAAAAAATAATTAAATTCAAAGAAACTGCCTCGAGACATACATATATTATAAATATATTACAAAATATATGCAAATTATAATACTTAATATAATAAATGCTTAAAAGTAATAATTTTCCGTTTTTATAATATTTCCTTTACTTTTCGAACACATGCATGTGTCATTAAGGAATAACTATGATAAAAGTTTCATTTTTCGTTTTCCAGTTAAATACATTTTTATTATTTTTAGCTATGTTTTATGTATGTATCATAAAACTTATGTTAGAAATTTGTAAGACGTATTAGAGAAGAATATCACATACTTAAAGCAATATAAATCAAAACAGCAATACTTTCAGCAAAAAAAAAAAAATTAAAACAAAAAAAACAGGGCGAAAAAGGTTGGAATGTAGTGGTTTTTAAATCAATTCTTGTAATTTTGTAGTTTTCACACCAATTTATTTAAATAAATATATAATATACTAATAAATCATATAAATATAAGTTCACAAATTTAAAAATAACATTATATTTTTGTCGTAATGCACATAATAAAGATAACTTCCTAAACATGTTTATTTTTTTGCAACGCAATTCCATTTTTTGTTGAAAGAATTCGTATAAATCAATTAGTTATTTAGAAAACCTGCATAAGTTCGTAAGTAATATTTGTGTATTATCTTTTAAAATACATAAATTATGTACTCCACATTTTTCTCAAGAGGTGAAAAGTACACAACTTTTGCTATAAGTGTGGGAAGTTTTCAATTCGATCTTACATACTCTATCGGCTATCATAACTAAAAATATTTTCTTTCTCTTACTTTTTATATAATATATTGAACATTTTACGAAGTCCATTCGCATTTGGTTTACAAAATGGTTTTTAGAACAGTAATTTATAAATACTTAAATAATTGTTTCATGTAAGTTATTAACATTTGAGATTTTAATATTTCTTCATTTCACAACTAATTATTTGTATGCGTATTTAGGCCATTACTAAATTCAAAGTTGGTTTTTATTTACATATATAAGTATATATAGTATGTATATATTTTTTAATAAATTAATATTGACAAACTACAATTGTTGACAATTTTGTTTCTTTAATAATTAAATCTCCATTGGAATACAATTATTTTTAAAATTATACCTACGTTCACTAGATACTCTAACACATCACACCACATTTAAAAAATTTATACGAATATCACATAACTAAAAAAAAATTAAAATTTATAAACATTTTGTTACATTTATCAAACTTAATATAAATATGAACACCCGCCTATGATTTATTATAAAACAAATACATATAATACGTTGATAGATAATTTATTGTAAAAAAATTTAAAAACGATTATAGCGGATCGGCTATTAATGCTGATAAAGAAATATAACACGCCAACTTCGATCTTAAACCGTCGGTTGTTACTAAATTGCTATGTATTAGGAATATCTGAAGATGTAAAGAAATTACATTGTACGGGTAATCAAGCTTGCCGTTCGAACTAATAGTGATCGGGGTCTAGTTTATTAAAATTCATGAGCAAACTATTATAATTTCAATGAATTAATGAATTTATAGTATTAACAAGTAAGAAAGCTACAGTCGAGAGTGCTCGACCGTATGATACCCGCAACCCATTTCGAGAGAAAACAAAAAATTTAAATGATATATTAACAAAAAATATACCAAATATACTAAAATTAGTTTTTTGTATATATTTGAAAATAGCGGGTAAAAATCACAACACCATTTTGGTCACACTGTCAACTAAACAAACAAAGCGCGGGCAGCTGCAAGTGAATTTTGCATATAAAATTGATTCTTTAATAACTTCCTTGTTTTTTATTCGATCTCAACCAAATTCACAGGAATTATTGAGAATATAATTATTATTATGCATACCAAAATTCAATGCTCTAGATCTATTATTACGGCTTTTACAGACTTTTGGGGGCGGAAAGGGGCGTGGCATCCAACTTTTGAAATAAACTTGACCTGCGTAGGACCTATAGGAGTACTGTCCCCAAATTTGGTAGCTCTAGCTCTTATAGTCTCTGAGATCCAGGTGTTCATACAGACGGACAGACGGACAGACGGACAGACGGACATGGCTATATCGTCTCGGCTGTTGACACTGATCAAGAATATATATACTTTGTGGGGTCGGAGATGCCTCCTTCTGCCTGTTACATACATTTTCTGTTGGCACTAAGTTATAATACCCTTCTACCCTATGGGTAGCGGGTATAAAAAGTATAAAATTTTTCTGAATATTATAAATAAGTAATGGAACTTAGTTGGCATTATGTCCCAAAGTCTAAAGAGATATATATTATTTAAATAATTTGTAACTGATTGCAATATATTTTTGTGTAATAATTGCGGGACCAAAATCAAAGCTTTCACAACAAGTTGTAGTCGTAATAAATGTGCTAATATACACTTCAGGCCAATAGTAAAAACTACTATATAAACAAGTAAGAAAGCTACAGTCGAGAGTGACCGACCGTATGATACCCGCAACCCATTTCGAGAGAAAACATAAAACTTAAATGATATTTTAACAAAAAATATACCAAAAATACTACAACTAAATTTTTATACCCGCTACCCATAGGGTAGAAGGGTATTATAACTTAGTGCCAACAGAAAATGTATGTAACAGGCAGAAGGAGGCATCTCCGACCCCACAAAGTATATATATTCTTGATCAGTGTCAACAGCCGAGACGATATAGCCATGTCCGTCTGTCCGTCTGTCCGTCTGTCCGTCTGTATGAACACCTGGATCTCAGAGACTATAAAAGCTAGAGCTACCAAATTTGGGGACAGTACTCCTATAGGTCCTACGCAGGTCAAGTTTATTTCAAAAGTTGGATGCCACGCCCCTTTCCGCCCCCAAAAGTCTGTAAAAGCCGTAATAATAGACCTAGAGCATTGAATTTTGATATGCATAATAATATTTATATTCTCAATGATTCCTGTGAATTTGGTTGAGATCGAATGAAAAACAAGGAAGTTATTAAAGAATCAATTTTGTATGCAAAATTCACTTGCAGCTGCCCGCGCTTTGTTTGTTTAGTTGACAGTGTGACCAAAACGGTGTTGTGATTTTTACCCGCTATTTTCAAATATATACAAAAAACTAATTTTAGTATATTTGGTATATTTTCTGTTAATATATCATTTAAATTTTTTGTTTTCTCTCGAAATGGGTTGCGGGTATCATACGGTCGAGCACTCTCGACTGTAGCTTTCTTACTTGTTTTGTATATATTTGAAAATAGCTGGTAAAAATCACAACACCGTTATGATCACACTGTCAACTAAAGAAACAAAGCGCGAGCAGCTGCAAGTGAATATTGCATATAAAATTGATTCTTTAATAACTTCCTTGTTTTTCATTCGATCTCAACCAAATTCACAGGAGTCATTAAGACTATCATTATTATTATGCAAGGTCTCTAGGTCTATTATTACGGCTTTTACAGTTTTTGGGTGCGGAAAGGGGCGTGGCAAAAATATAAAACAAACTTGACCTGCGTAAGACCTACACGATATCTCTAGGTCATCCACACACTTAAAACGTCCATATGCATTGGGCACAACTATTTTGATAAATAATTTAACAAATAACTTTTGTTCTTCTTTTCCGATTTACAGGGTATCCAAAATTACAGGGTATTAAGCACAGATGGCCTACCAAATTACACAACATTACACAAAGAACTCTTCTACCCTATGGGTAGCGGGTATAAAAAATACATTAGTATTACGGATACTATCTTGGATTCGAACGTAATACTAGAGTATCCGATTTCACTAGCTCTAAACCCTGCATCACAAATATGAAATAAATCGCTGCAGCCTTACGGTTCTTACGTAAATATTATTTTGTTTTCCGTTTATATAAAATAATGACCAGCTGGCCCGCAGCTTCGCCTCCCACTGCAAACTCAAGCCGCAGCGTTTTGATGTTTACGTAAAAATTATTTCTCCCCTTTCCCAAAAATAAATGTTCTTACCTTTCATTCGAATTAGTCAATACAAATGAAAATAAAGTTGTAAGTAGGAATGTGGAAAACATCCTTAGAAATGAGCAGATCGCTTTATGTCGTTAATAAAGAATAAAAATTCAATTCTCATCGCCTTTTATTTTTGGAACAATGTTCAAGAATTTGATAGGTCTTTATTTAAGTTATCAGCGTTTGAAAAGCTACGCTACTCCCTTAGTATTTCGTTTTGCTGTTGACGAGAAATGGCCTGACGAGAGCCATACCAGAACAACGAAAAAGTTTGTGCTCTGCTATGTTCATAGTTTCGTTAGCAATAACAAAAAATATAATGCTGTGCTCTGTGTAGCCGTAGCGGTAGTATAAAGTTGAGAGCGAGATGAGAGCAGAGCAAATGATATTTTCATATGCTACGGCTCTAGCGTTTGTTTGACTTTTATCTTTCTGTTTTTGCTATTTTCTTCTTCTAATGTTTCTTATGCACCGTTACTTTATACTTGTCGAATATGTTGTTAGAATGAATTTTGGTGTGCATAATATTAATTATAGTCTCAATGATTCCTGTGAATTTGGTTGAGATCGAATGAAAAGCAAGAAAGTTATTAAAGAATCAATTTTAAAGGGCAAAATTCACTGGCTGCTGTTCGCGCTTTGTTTGTTTAGTTGACAGTGTGACCGTGTCGGTGTGTTATGGATTTTTTTCAAATATATACAAAATAACAAAACTCAGTATATTCCCACTGGTATATTTTTTGTTCAAATATCAGTTCATTTTTTTTATTTGTCTCAAAATGGTTTGTCTTCTTTTTCATACGCATTTAACGCTTGGGCTGATGAACTCGCCGTTTTCCAATTATAGAACCCCTCGGCAACATTCAAGCGATTCAGAGTAAGACTTTGATAACCATATAATAATTCTAAGGAAGAGAGTTATACAAAACAAGCGTACTCTTATAGCTTCTTCATCGAACATGGACCCAGACCAACTTAGATTAGTGGTTGAGGCAGCGATTCGCAATGCCTTGCCCGAATAAGCTGTTATGCACGAGCGTGAGCAGCTTTATCCGATCAAGTAGCGGCAGCTCACGTTGCACCTCCAGTCTTTCAAGCATACAATTCTATTGACATCACAAATGAAATACAATGTGACGAGCCGTTGGATGTTGTCAAATGCTTACCCAAATTTAATGGGACACAAGAGTTATATGTCGCATAGAGACAAGCAGAGGTTGCCGCTTATCATATTTTTAAACCATATAATGGCAGTTCACGTCACTACCAGACGGTCATTATCAATAGAAGCAAAATTAGGAGAGTCGCTGATGAGGTTCAGTCGTCATTCGGCACAGTTTTAAATTTCGTTGCGATTATTAGCCGCCTTGATTTTACATATAGCGACAAACGACCAATCCATCTCATAGAACGGAAATTGGCCACTCTCAGACAGGGACGGAAATTGCTTCTCCAATACTACGACGAAGTAATCATGAAAGATCCGCATTCGCAGCAAATTTTGCTAAAAGTTTAGAAGATAAAGAGCGCAAGCCACACGCAAAAGGCGTAGCCATGAAGTTTCTTATAGAAACAGGATCGTCTTAGAATTTCATCCGAACGATAGAGTCCCCCTTCACAATCCATTCAATTCACGGCACAACTAACATTACATGAAAATGTTCAGTTGTATTACTTAACATAAAGGCAGCATTTTTCATTTTTTTGCTTAGCCTAAGGGGTTCGGAAGTAGAACAAATTTCTTTCCATACCTGCTCGGATGTCAATCATACAAATGTAGATTGCTCGGATGTACCCTCTTTTTTTAAAATCTTTCCTAAAGGTAATGAAGGACAATAATAGGGCCTTCGCAGACCCCAATGAACACCTTACCTTACAACACTTCGGTGGTAGCTATCATCAGGACGCTTGATGAGGAGACAGTTTATGTCAAACATTACCCATACCCAATGGGAGCAGCTGATTTCGTGAACAAAGAAATCCAAAGTCTGCTGAGAATTTTAATTTTAATTGAATTATTTTTATACCCGCTACCCATAGGGTAGAAGGGTATTATAACTTAGTGCCAACAGAAAATGTATGTAACAGGCAGAAGGAGGCATCTCCGACCCCACAAAGTATATATATTCTTGATCAGTGTCAACAGCCGAGACGATATAGCCATGTCCGTCTGTCCGTCTGTCCGTCTGTATGAACACCTAGATCTCAGAGACTATAAGAGCTAGAGCTACCAAATTTGGGGACAGTACTCCTATAGGTCCTACGCAGGTCAAGTTTATTTCAAAAGTTGGATGCCACGCCCCTTTCCGCCCCCAAAAGTCTGTAAAAGCCGTAATAATAGACCTAGAGCATTGAATTTTGATATGCATAATAATATTTATATTCTCAATGATTCCTGTGAATTTGGTTGAGATCGAATGAAAAACAAGGAAGTTATTAAAGAATCAATTTTCTATGCAAAATTCACTTGCAGCTGCCCGCGCTTTGTTTGTTTAGTTGACAGTGTGACCAAAACGGTGTTGTGATTTTTACCCGATATTTTCAAATATATACAAAAAACTAATTTTAGTATATTTGGTATATTTTTTGTTAATATATCATTTAAATTTTTTGTTTTCTCTCGAAATGGGTTGCGGGTATCATACGGCCGAGCACTCTCGACTGTAGCTTTCTTACTTGTTTAATTTTAAACTACAAAAAAATTTTTCTCCCCTTATAATAACCCAATATGGGTAGTAGATAAGAAAGGCACTGACGAGGCCAGTAATCATAACATGCGGTTGGTAATGGGCTTTCGCCAGCTGAACGAAAGAACATTTCGATATCTTGCTATTTCAAATCGGTAAATTCTGCTACGTTTATGTTGATGACGTGATCATCTTCTCAGAGAGCAAAGAGGCGCATGTCCAACATGAAGACTGGGTCTTAAAGAGTCTACTCTAGGTGAACATGAGCGTCTCAGTAGAAAAGTCGGGTTTTTTTTTTTAAAGAAAATCGTTAACTTTTCCGGATTTGTTGTAACGAGCAATGGAACAAAAACTGATCCAGAAAAGACCAAAGCCATACAATATTTTCCAGAGCCGAAATCTGAGGGCCGTCAATTACAATTACTATGATTTCAAGAACATTGAAGGACAGAGAGGTCAATTTGCTACTAACGAAAGAGAGCTTTTGGCCATCATTTGGGCACTGCCCAACTTCGGCGTTAAACTTATAAATATCATTAATAACCATCAGCCTTTGCAGTATCGGAATCCAATCCAAATTCAAAAATCATAAGGTCAAAAGCACTACAAGCCTGGCAAGCAGAATCCAGTTGCAGATGACTTGTCCTGCAACAGATTAACGCTATAGAAGGGCAAGAGATTGACTTCTTTGCAGAAACAACTCACAGCGAGATTTTATTCACAAACACTACTGAGTCAACAAGTAAACCGCTAAACTGTATTCAGAATCATATAATTCTGGAGGAGAAGCAGTTTTGCTTTCTTTGACCAAAAGGCGTCACACAGTCAACTGCATTTGTAAAGATTCGCCGCTAAGGGGGTTAGAAGTCATAATTACTCCCAAGGGTGTTGCATTGGCTGGCAAAAATCCTCTGACTGAACCCTCCACAAGACTGCTGGCTGGGCAGTGGCAAGCATCACTTGCTCTCTCGTGAGACTTTGAAGTTTCTCGCTAAGGCACTGGGCCCAAGCTTTTTAGATTTATTCTGGAAAGCTGAGGTCCAGGACCATGGTCAGAGGTACTTGGCAGCAAGTATAAAATGCATTATGAATCCTCGGATTCAAGCATGGATGTGAAGTCTGATGAGTCAACTTGGGCTGGGATGTCAGCCCAAACGTCGGTGGGAAGTGTGACCGCTACCACCGTCGGGCACGGGGAGGAGAAATCCTCTCTGCGTGTCGCCAGTGGTCACGACGGTGGAGTGGACAAACTCCATCGACACGAGGGTGTGGACCTGGAACCAACTGCCACTGACGGAGACCGAGCTAGCGCTTGCGTTAGTCCAGGGACCATCCAACAAGGCAGGTACTAACTTCAAGCGCAAACAACGCTCAGGGTAGAAGAGCTCTCTAAAGTTCCTTAGGGGACTGGAAGGCGGCAACCCAGAGTCGTTGAACGAGCGTGAGAGGAAACTGCGGAAGAAACATGAATAAAACGTGAGGTGGTACTTGAGGCTCGCTGGCCTGTCCGGCAACACTCAGTCCGCTGCACCGAGCAGGAGTGTACGGTGCCAAGGTGACCTGGGGTTTCAGGCAGTAGCCGTAGCCAACCCGTGGGAGGATCGACCTTCCACGTCGATGTTGGTGGAACCAACGAAACTCAAGTCACCTTCAAAAAAAAAAAAGTGTGCACCCGGCAAGCTAGCAACAGCCGCACCTCCTGGAAAGGAAAGAACGGTGAGCAAGCAACCAAGAAAGGCCAACCCATCTGTCAACAAGAGGCAGAGGTCGGACGACTCGACGAAGAGAGCAAGCGGCTATGTCCAGGGGGTATCCTGGCCAGCTTAGAAACGTAGCCGGAGCTAAAGCTAGCCATAATTGACAGAAGCAACCCGGATGGAAAGCTCTCTATCGATAACTGGCTTATCCTGGAAGGGTTAATCGACCAGGGGATTGCTAATGCCATCCCTTGACCGCAGAATCCGTTCATGGCAGAGTTTGACGGCATCAACTGGTACAAGGGTGTCAAAGTGGTGGCATGTGCCAACAAGGAATCCCTGCAATTACTCAAAGACACACTGCTAAAAATGGAAGCACCTTTGCCAGGAGCAATGATTGACGTCGTTACTGTGGACTAAATTCCTGAGCGAACGATAATTAAGGTCTGGATCCCACCTCCCATGCGGGAAGATCGAACCACCCTTATATTGATCAAGAGCCAGAATGCGGACTGCCACATAGCGGACTGGGCGCAGATCTTATCCTTGGGTGTGATGCTAATGCCCACAAAACTTTTCTTAATGTGTGTAATCGGGGTGGCCAACCCACCTTCCGCAATAAGAACCGAGTTGAGTTTATAGATTTAACTCTAGCGACCGACAGCGACTCTATCTCCGTAGAAGACTGGCACGTATCCACGGAATGCTCCTTTTCGGATCATTACAGGATAGTGTGCCAAGTTGGATGGTCCAGAGAGGCAAAGGCGCCCTTTAGGAATCCACGAAAAGCAAACTGGGTCAAATACTCAAAGCTTGTTAGGGAATCTATTCCTCACCACCCAGTGGGAACGCTAAACAACCCAGACAAGTTGGAGGAATCGACCCAAAATGTCACAGACACTCTATGTAAGGCCTTCATTAAATCCTGTGCAATCAGCCGTCCACCGAAGACAAACAAGTGGTGGACACCGGAACTCGGCCAGATACGGAAGGAAACGAGAAAACTTTACAATAGAGCCAAAGACGGAAACTTCCAGGTAGACTGGAATGCCTACCTTCACAGTTTCAAGACCTTAAAGAAGGAAATCAAACGGACAAAAAAAAACTTATTTTCTAAATTTTGTGAGGAACTAAACAACACCACTGAAGCGTCCAGACTTCGAAGGTTGCTGGCGAAAGATCCAGCCACACCGGGCTGCTTTGCAACTTGGATGGCACATTCGCTAAAGACAATCAGGAGTCTCTACAACTTCTCATGAACGCACACTTTTCAGGCTGCATACAAGCTGAAGACGAGATTAGGATCCCCATCTCGCACATCAGCGACGAGCTGGAGGGAAACGTGCCTCATGAGAGCCAAGTCCTAATCGACGAAATTGTCAACACTGAAAAGATAATCTGGGCTATCATGTCGTTCCACCCCTACAAATCAGGAGGACCGGATGACATTAGTCTTCGTCTTTTATTTCTGGATAAGAATTTGATCGGTTTTTATTTAAGTTATCAGCGTTTGAAAAGCTACGCTACTCCCTTAGTATTTCGTTTTGCTGTTGCTACCGCTCTCACTTTGACGAGAGCCATACCAGAACAACGAAAAAGTTTGTGCTCTGCTATGCTCTTAGTTTCGTCGCGAGGTCAACTACAGCTATAGCAATAACAAAAAATATAATGCTGTGCTCTGCGTAGCCGTAGCGGTAGTATAAAGTTGAGAGCGAGATGAGAGCAGAGCAAATGATATTTTCATATGCTACGGCTCTAGCGTTTGTTTGATTTTTATCTTTCTGTTTTTGCTATTTTCTTCTTCTAATGTTTCTTATGCACCGTTACTTTATACTTGTCGAAGATGTTGTTAGAATGAATTTTGGTGTGCATAATATTAATTATAGTCTCAATGATTCCTGTGAATTTGGTTGAGATCGAATGAAAAGCAAGAAAGTTATTAAAGAATCAATTTTAAAGGGCAAAATTCACTGGCTGCTGTTCGCGCTTTGTTTGTTTAGTTGACAGTGTGACCGTGTCTGTGTGTTATGGATTTTTTTCAAATATATACAAAAAAACAAAACTCAGTATATTCCCTTGGTATATTTTTTGTTCAAATATCATTTAATTTTTTTTATTTGTCTCAAAATGGTTTGTCTTCTTTTTCATACACATTTAATGCTTGGGCTGATGAACTCGCCGTTTTCCAATTATAGAACCCCTCGGCAACATTCAAGCGATTCAGAGTAAGACTTTGATAACCATATAATAATTCTTAGGAAGAGAGTTATACAAAACAAGCGTACTCTTGTAGCTTCTTCACCGAACATGGACCCAGACCAACTTAGATTAGTGGTTGAGGCAGCGATTCGCAATGCCTTGCCCGAATAAGCTGTTATGCACGAGCGTGAGCAGCTTTATCCGATCAAGTAGCGGCAGCTCACGTTGCACCTCCAGTCTTTCAAGCATACAATTCTATTGATCACAAATGAAATACAATGTGACGAGCCGTTGGATGATGTCAAATGCTTACCCAAATTTAATGGGACACAAGAGTTATATGTCGCATAGAGACAAGCAGAGGTTGCCGCTTATCATATTTTTAAACCATATAATGGCAGTTCACGTCACTAGAGTCGCTCAATGCTCTATGTCTATTATTACGGCTTTTCCAGTTTTTGGGGGCGGAAAGAGGCGAGGCAAATATCTAAAACAAACCATATATGTATGTATAACCATATGACCGGTCTCGTTTTCCTGCTTCCATATGAGTACATGGGCAATTTGAGTGTGGTCGCTCCCACGTAAATCTGCTGATGTAGACAAACTTAGGCGGACAGTTTTAAAATACACCACGAGGAAATAAATTCAAATCGTTAACAAAACATAGACCAAAGTAAAGTTTGAATATTTTGATGAACTTGCGGACGTCGTACATGACAAAATTTGACAAGATAGGGCATTGCCGTCACATCTAATTTAGTTCTTCAAACATGGCGCGCTTTTGGTGGTGTGGGGAGCTCAGTTTTGGTTTCACCTCGATACACTATCGCGTAAAATACACTAATAATGGTGCCCAATATTTTCACATATATTTTTAACGTAGAATTATGTTCAGTTTTTGTACCCGCTACCCATAGGGTAGAAGTGCAAACAGAAAATGTTTGTAACAAGCAGAAGGAGGCATCTCCGACCCCATAAAGTATATATATTCTTGATCTGTGTCAACAGCCGAGACGATATAACCATGCCCGTCTATCTGTCTGTATGGACACCTAGATCTCAGACACACCAAATTTGGTACAGAGGTTCCTGCATTCCTAACGCATATCAAGTTTATTTCAAAAATTGGATGCCACGCCACCTTCGCCCACCATATTCATAAATCTAGAACAAGTCACGTTTTTTTCATGTAAATCGCGTGTAACTGCAAAAGTTCTTTGTGTAATGATGTGTAATTTGGTAAGCCATCTGTGCTTAATACTACTAAGACAACCTGTAATTTTGGTAAAAACGGATAAGTAGAACAAAAGTTTTTTGTTAAATTATTTATCAAAATAAATGTGCCCAATGCATATGGACGTTTTAAGTGTGTGAATGGCGTAGAGATATCAAATTTGGTGACAGTAATCGTGTAGGTCTTACGCAGATCAAAAAGCTGGAAAAGCCGTTATAATGAACCTAAAGCATTGAATTTTGGTATGCATAATAATAATTATAGTCTCAGTGATTCCTGTGAATTAAGATCGAATGAAAAAGAAGGAAGGTTTTTAAGAATCAATTTTATAGGCAATATTCACATACAGCTGTTCACGCTTTGTTTGCTTAGTTGACAGAGTGGCCATGTCGGTATGTTATGGAATTTTTCCAAATATATACAAAAAACAAATTTCAGTAAAATTTTTGTTATATATTTTGTTAAAATATCATTTAAATTTTTTGTTTTCTCTCGAAATGGGTTGCGGGTATGTTACGGTCGAGCACTTTCGACTGTAGCTTTCTTACTTGTTTCTTATGGGATTTTACATGAGGCGAATGTTGCGTTAATAAAATATGGAAATATATGGAGAAAAACGTAGATTTTGGTCATGTGAAAATACGCTATAAGGTCCTCCACTAATCTTATTATTATACATATATATTATTTTGAAAATTAATGTATTGAACTAAAACTGTTAGTGAGACCGATGAATTTACCCTAATATTTATCAGCACTGGATAGACTAGTACTGGCACCTGTGGGGCTGTTCCGCTGCAGTTGACGTTTCCATCCGCTAACAAGTGAACATACGAGCGACCAATGGGACGATTTGTGTTTTTTTGTTCAAGGGTCATTTGTGGCGTAAGAGATCTGAGCCAAGAGCCATCTCGTCGTTGTAAGCAGCACTGGCCTTAGAAGAATGAGTGGGTGATAAAACTAGTGTTGAACTGTAATTTCCTATGGTATATCACATAGGCGATATAAGCACAGGTTTAGAGCGCGGTAGTCCTAGCCAGTTGCATTAAGAGGGTTTTTTAGTTTATATACCTTTATCTTTGTGGCTAACATTTTTAATATAAAAATTGTATGTATTAACAGTGCACTATCAGAAAATTATCCATGCGGACCTTAAGCCCGGAAATTTACTGCTGACGGAATGTGGGCATGTGAAAATCGCGGACTTGGGAGTATGTAATGAATTTCTGGGAGAAGACGCTACAATGAGTAATGGCTCTACAGCTGCAACACCAGCTTTTCGAGCACCTGAAACCTTAGTTTTAGGCATGGTTCGTAAAAACTAGAGCTCAGAACTATGTATATTGAAATTTAAATTTATTAACAGAATGTTTACTGTTGAAGATAAATGTTTCAAATTCAAAATTACCCGCCAAGTCCAAGGGCGCTTTAAATATCATATCGATTGTAAACATCATATCGATTGTATCGAATCAAAACATAATCAAATAACCTAAAAGCTGTCGAAGAGAGTAAATAAACATGAGTTTGAGTTTCGAGAAATATCGTTTATTTACTGGCCTAAATAACTAAATAAGTAAAAGTTATAATAGGTTATGGGCCCAGGAACGTTTTGTTCAGTTTAAAGTAAAAGAAAAAAGTAAATTTTGCTCGATTACGATGGATTTGGCGAAGCACGTCACGAAGCTCTCAGGCGCGACCGATTGGCCGATTTGGAAAAGAAAAATTAGGGACCTGATAGATTATCACGACGGTGCTCTCGACGCGTTGGACGGAAAGATCGTCAAACCGGATCCATGGCCAGAAGGTGCCTCAACAGCAGATGAAAAGAAGCACAAGGAGAAGAGCGACTTTTTTCGTAAGGCCAACAGCTATGCAAAATCCATGATTACCACTGCGGTCACGGACTCGGTGTACCAGAAGATCATGGACAAGGAGACAGCACACGATACGTGGGAAGCCCTGAAAAATCAGTTTGAAGCAACAGCGAAGGACCAGGTATTCAGGATATGCAACGAGTTTTTCGCTTTCTCTTGGAATCCAGGTAACGATGTATCAACCCACATAGCAAAATTGCGTAGTCTATGGAACGATTTAAATCAAACTTTGAAGGCTAAAAATGAAACTGAGCTGCCAGATTTGATACTTGTTTGTAAAACGCTACATATTTTGCCGAAAACCTTTGAAACGTTCCGTCAAAGTTGGATGCTCTTGACAAAAGAAGAAGAAAAGACTTTTGACGAATTAACTCATCAAATTGTCATGTTTGAGAGAAATTTTAGAACAAAAGAAAATGACGAAAAGGAAAGCCAGGATGCTTTTTCTACCACAGCAAAAAGGAGCATCGCCAGGATTCAGGAGCATCTGGTCGGAGATTCGATACCTGCCGCTACTGCAAGAAAAAGGGGCACTGGATCAGGAACTGCATAAAATGGAAAAAGGATGGACGTCCGAAGCCGAACTACCAGAATGCTGAACAAGGAAAGTGTGCAGAACCAAAGTTAACTCTCGTCTCAGTCCACAATGGCCTGTTTGCAGCAGAGGCAAACTCAGAGGTCGACTGGTGGATAGACAACGGTGCAACAAAACACGTTGTGAAGACTGCGAAGTATTTCGAGCATTTTGAGAAGTTTGAGAATCCGAGTTGGATCAGAGCAGCTGGAGATGAAACCTTGTCAGCTTTGGGCCAGGGCACAATTAAAGTCAAAACGATTGTCAATGGAAAAATTCTTTTTCTTTCTTTAAAAAATGTATGGTTTGTTCCCAATATAACGAAGAACCTGTTTTCAGTTTTGGCTGCCCAAGACAATAATCCAAGTAGTCGTTTCGAGTCGTCAGCAACCGAGTGCACCCTCAAAATAAACGACAAGATTGTCCTCGTTGGAGCCAGAGAAGTTGGAGGAACACTGGATCAGGAACTGCATAAAATGGAAAAAGGATGGACGTCCGAAGCCGAACTACCAGAATGCTGAACAAGGAAAGTGTGCAGAACCAAAGTTAACTCTCGTCTCAGTCCACAATGGCCTGTTTGCAGCAGAGGCAAACTCAGAGGTCGACTGGTGGATAGACAACGGTGCAACAAAACACGTTGTGAAGACTGCGAAGTATTTCGAGCATTTTGAGAAGTTTGAGAATCCGAGTTGGATCAGAGCAGCTGGAGATGAAACCTTGTCAGCTTTGGGCCAGGGCACAATTAAAGTCAAAACGATTGTCAATGGAAAAATTCTTTTTCTTTCTTTAAAAAATGTATGGTTTGTTCCCAATATAACGAATAACCTGTTTTCAGTTTTGGCTGCCCAAGACAATAATCCAAGTAGTCGTTTCGAGTCGTCAGCAACCGAGTGCACCCTCAAAATAAACGACAAGATTGTCCTCGTTGGAGCCAGAGAAGTTGGAGGAACACTCTACAGAGCAGCGATCGAGCCCATACTTCCAGAACGAAACGTCGATGTCAACGTCGCAACTTCAGGAACTTCAATTCTCCAACTCTACCACGAGAGATGGGGACATCAGGACAAGAACCACATCAGGGACATGCTCAAAAGAGAAATGGGCATTTAAGTCAAGCTTGAGAGTAGCTTTTGCGAGCCTTGCATCCTTGGAAAGGCGCATCGATTGCCATTTGGAACGAGGAAACCAGCGACGAAGCCAGGAGAATTGATGTCAGGCGATGTTTGCGGCCCATTTGAGGATTCTTTCCAGAAGAAGAGGTATCTGGTAGTTTTTAAGGATCATTTCACCAGGTTTCGATATGGGTACATCGTGAAGCAGAAATCAGAGGTCAAGGACGTGCTACAACACATGGTTTCTCATGCCAAGCAACAAGGGCACACAATTCGAGAATTCCTGAGCGACAATGGAGGAGAATTCGACTGTTCAGGAAGCTGGTATAACTTTTCGACTCACCGCTCCGTATACTCCAGAACAAAACGGTGGTGTCGAGAGAGAGAATCGAACGATAGTCGAAATGGCGAGAGCTTTCAAGTATTCTAATCCAGAAATAAAATTTCCAGAAGCAATTTGGGCCGAGTTGGTCAGCACAGCAGTCTACATTCTCAATAGGACGGGCAAATCTTCGTTGAAGGGTCTGAGCCCTTACCAACTTTGGCTAGGCAAGAAACCAAGAATCAAACATCTTCGAATCGTAGGATCGACGTGCTATGTACACATTCCATGCCAAAAAAGGAAGAAGATGGACGAAAAAGCTGAAAAGGGGTACCTGGTGGGTTACGACGGCGATGAGAGGTATCGTATTTACTTACCAGAGAAGCACAAAGTAGTCGTGTCGAGGGATGTAAAATTTCAAGAGAAATTCAGCAACTGTGAACCAGGCTCCAACCTACCTTTCCAAGATTTTGGATCCAAAGACGTCGTAGAAGACAAGGAAGAAGAAGACGCGAATTTGCACAAGAGCGAGGACGAAGACACACTCCAGGAGCAAGACTTGAAAGAAGACACAGCCGAAACAGGAAGCGAAGACAATTACGAAACTTTAGTAGAAACAAGCTTTGACGAAGAAAACAACAAGAGAAAAATGCAATCAATGCGGTTGAGGGATCGTTCGAAGTTGAAGAGACCGGAGCATCTGGATGACTACGTAGCAGCAGCCTAGAATTTTGTGCTGGAGAGTCCAGATTCCTTCCATGAAGCCATCAACAGCAACGTCGAGTGGAAAAAGGCAATGGACAGGGAAATTGATTCCTTACATCAGAATGAAACTTGGAACTTGACAAGACTCCCCAGAGGATCGAAAGTGGGTCTATCGAGTCAAAACCCACCCCGACGGAAGTATCGAGAAATACAAAGCTCGCTTGGTCATCAAAGGATTCGCCCAGAGACGAGGGATTGATTACGACCAAACTTTTAGCTCTGTCGCAAGAATGGAAACAATCCGCTCAGTGTTGAGCGTTGCAGCCAAAAATGATATGTTTTTGTTCCAGTTTGACGTCTCGACAGCTTTTCTATACGGTGAATTGGAAGACAAGGAAATTTACATGCAGATCCATGTCTCTACGTCAGGGAAAGAAATGGCAAAAAGATTCTACTCGTTGTTTACGTAGATGACGGACTCGCCGCAGCAACAGATACGCAAGATTTGGAAGAATTTTTGGACGAGTTAAAGTCAGAGTTCAAAATTGTCTCAAGCAAGACTGAGTGCTTCTTGGGACTCGAAATCAAGAAACAAGCATTTCTTCATCATGGAAAGAATTGCTGAGGGAGAATTTGGGATCGAACAAATCCCGACTGAGGAACATTTCGCAGATATGATGACGAAGCCGATCCTCAATACTCGTCTCCGGATTCTTTCCAACAAGATTGGACTCTTCTGAAGGAGAAAAACACCATTTATTTTTGCTTTATATAGAGTCATAAAATTTTCAAGTTTGTCAATTGAATTGTTATTTTTGAATTCTCACAAGGGAAAGTGTTGAAGATAAATGTTTCAAATTCAAAATTACCCGCCAAGTCCAAGGGCGCTTTAAATATCATATCGATTGTAAACATCATATCGATTGTATCGAATCAAAACATAATCACAGCACCTAAAAGCTGTCGAAGAGAGTAAATAAACATGAGTTTGAGTTTCAAGAAATATCGTTTATTTATTAAAAATAAATATGTAAAAGTATTATTTATAGTGGGGAATATTTTGTTTGATGTCGTATGATTTGAAAAATTTTTTTATCATTCCGAAGCTTGATACACTTATCCTGATTAAAACAATGCTCAAAAATCACTCATTTTTAAAGGAATTTCGGGGAAGGCCCCTCAGAAAGGTGGTTCTAGGCTACAAAAGTTTGTTCAAGCTGGCAGATCAAATTCGGCTCCCGGCTCATACCATATGGCATTAGACAGGTATACATTAAAATTCTTCCACATGTTTGTAAATAAGGTCCTAATATACTGACTTTCCAGACAACCATCATCGGATAATGTGCTTCCATCTCTGACTGAACATTGTCCAAATCAAAGAGTTGAAGATGTATAATAAATAAACACAATTTATGTGTATTTTTGAAAAAGTACTACTTTTAAAGGATTACCGGCCAAGCCGTCCAATCCTAGTGATAATTATTCACTAGTGCTTTACATACATATGTATTCACAACTATGCACTTAATTATTCGCTAATTTAATTAATTAAAATTGATTCAAAAGACAATTATTTAATCTAGATGTTTCCTTAGTTCTTTCCACAAACCGTAGCGACATGTTCAAAAATAATTTTTTAAAGTCTGGTAAACAAAAAAATTACTTAATTTGTTGTGTATCAATATCTGATCATTGATCTGAGCCCATAAATAAGATGGGATTTTTCAATAAAAAAAATAATTAAATTCAAAGAAACTGCCTCGAGACATACATATATTATAAATATATTACAAAATATATGCAAATTATAATACTTAATATAATAAATGCTTAAAAGTAATAATTTTCCGTTTTTATAATATTTCCTTTACTTTTCGAACACATGCATGTGTCATTAAGGAATAACTATGATAAAAGTTTCAGATAAATGTATTTTTCGTTTTCCAGTTAAATACATTTTTATTATTTTTAGCTATGTTTTATGTATGTATCATAAAACTTATGTTAGAAATTTGTAAGACGTATTAGAGAAGAATATCACATACTTAAAGCAATATAAATCAAAACAGCAATACTTTCAGCAAAAAAAAAAAATTAAAACAAAAAAAACAGGGCGAAAAAGGTTGGAATGTAGTGGTTTTTAAATCAATTCTTGTAATTTTGTAGTTTTCACACCAATTTATTTAAATAAATATATAATATACTAATAAATCATATAAATATAAGTTCACAAATTTAAAAATAACATTATATTTTTGTCGTAATGCACATAATAAAGATAACTTCCTAAACATGTTTATTTTTTTGCAACGCAATTCCATTTTTTGTTGAAAGAATTCGTATAAATCAATTAGTTATTTAGAAAACCTGCATAAGTTCGTAAGTAATATTTGTGTATTATCTTTTAAAATACATAAATTATGTACTCCACATTTTTCTCAAGAGGTGAAAAGTACACAACTTTTGCTATAAGTGTGGGAAGTTTTCAATTCGATCTTACATACTCTATCGGCTATCATAACTAAAAATATTTTCTTTCTCTTTTTATATAATATATTGAACATTTTACGAAGTCCATTCGCATTTGGTTTACAAAATGGTTTTTAGAACAGTAATTTATAAATACTTAAATAATTGTTTCATGTAAGTTATTAACATTTGAGATTTTAATATTTCTTCATTTCACAACTAATTATTTGTATGCGTATTTAGGCCATTACTAAATTCAAAGTTGGTTTTTATTTACATATATAAGTATATATAGTATGTATATATTTTTTAATAAATTAATATTGACAAACTACAATTGTTGACAATTTTGTTTCTTTAATAATTAAATCTCCATTGGAATACAATTATTTTTAAAATTATACCTACGTTCACTAGATACTCTAACACATCACACCACATTTAAAAAATTTATACGAATATCACATAACTAAAAAAAAATTAAAATTTATAAACATTTTGTTACATTTATCAAACTTAATATAAATATGAACACCCGCCTATGATTTATTATAAAACAAATACATATAATACGTTGATAGATAATTTATTGTAAAAAAATTTAAAAACGATTATAGCGGATCGGCTATTAATGCTGATAAAGAAATATAACACGCCAACTTCGATCTTAAACCGTCGGTTGTTACTAAATTGCTATGTATTAGGAATATCTGAAGATGTAAAGAAATTACATTGTACGGGTAATCAAGCTTGCCGTTCGAACTAATAGTGATCGGGGTCTAGTTTATTAAAATTCATGAGCAAACTATTATAATTTCAATGAATTAATGAATTTATAGTATTAACAAGTAAGAAAGCTACAGTCGAGAGTGCTCGACCGTATGATACCCGCAACCCATTTCGAGAGAAAACAAAAAATTTAAATGATATATTAACAAAAAATATACCAAATATACTAAAATTAGTTTTTTGTATATATTTGAAAATAGCGGGTAAAAATCACAACACCATTTTGGTCACACTGTCAACTAAACAAACAAAGCGCGGGCAGCTGCAAGTGAATTTTGCATATAAAATTGATTCTTTAATAACTTCCTTGTTTTTTATTCGATCTCAACCAAATTCACAGGAATTATTGAGAATATAATTATTATTATGCATACCAAAATTCAATGCTCTAGATCTATTATTACGGCTTTTACAGACTTTTGGGGGCGGAAAGGGGCGTGGCATCCAACTTTTGAAATAAACTTGACCTGCGTAGGACCTATAGGAGTACTGTCCCCAAATTTGGTAGCTCTAGCTCTTATAGTCTCTGAGATCCAGGTGTTCATACAGACGGACAGACGGACAGACGGACAGACGGACATGGCTATATCGTCTCGGCTGTTGACACTGATCAAGAATATATATACTTTGTGGGGTCGGAGATGCCTCCTTCTGCCTGTTACATACATTTTCTGTTGGCACTAAGTTATAATACCCTTCTACCCTATGGGTAGCGGGTATAAAAAGTATAAAATTTTTCTGAATATTATAAATAAGTAATGGAACTTAGTTGGCATTATGTCCCAAAGTCTAAAGAGATATATATTATTTAAATAATTTGTAACTGATTGCAATATATTTTTGTGTAATAATTGCGGGACCAAAATCAAAGCTTTCACAACAAGTTGTAGTCGTAATAAATGTGCTAATATACACTTCAGGCCAATAGTAAAAACTACTATATAAACAAGTAAGAAAGCTACAGTCGAGAGTGACCGACCGTATGATACCCGCAACCCATTTCGAGAGAAAACATAAAACTTAAATGATATTTTAACAAAAAATATACCAAAAATACTACAACTAAATTTTTATACCCGCTACCCATAGGGTAGAAGGGTATTATAACTTAGTGCCAACAGAAAATGTATGTAACAGGCAGAAGGAGGCATCTCCGACCCCACAAAGTATATATATTCTTGATCAGTGTCAACAGCCGAGACGATATAGCCATGTCCGTCTGTCCGTCTGTCCGTCTGTCCGTCTGTATGAACACCTGGATCTCAGAGACTATAAAAGCTAGAGCTACCAAATTTGGGGACAGTACTCCTATAGGTCCTACGCAGGTCAAGTTTATTTCAAAAGTTGGATGCCACGCCCCTTTCCGCCCCCAAAAGTCTGTAAAAGCCGTAATAATAGACCTAGAGCATTGAATTTTGATATGCATAATAATATTTATATTCTCAATGATTCCTGTGAATTTGGTTGAGATCGAATGAAAAACAAGGAAGTTATTAAAGAATCAATTTTGTATGCAAAATTCACTTGCAGCTGCCCGCGCTTTGTTTGTTTAGTTGACAGTGTGACCAAAACGGTGTTGTGATTTTTACCCGCTATTTTCAAATATATACAAAAAACTAATTTTAGTATATTTGGTATATTTTCTGTTAATATATCATTTAAATTTTTTGTTTTCTCTCGAAATGGGTTGCGGGTATCATACGGTCGAGCACTCTCGACTGTAGCTTTCTTACTTGTTTTGTATATATTTGAAAATAGCTGGTAAAAATCACAACACCGTTATGATCACACTGTCAACTAAAGAAACAAAGCGCGAGCAGCTGCAAGTGAATATTGCATATAAAATTGATTCTTTAATAACTTCCTTGTTTTTCATTCGATCTCAACCAAATTCACAGGAGTCATTAAGACTATCATTATTATTATGCAAGGTCTCTAGGTCTATTATTACGGCTTTTACAGTTTTTGGGTGCGGAAAGGGGCGTAGCAAAAATATAAAACAAACTTGACCTGCGTAAGACCTACACGATATCTCTAGGTCATCCACACACTTAAAACGTCCATATGCATTGGGCACAACTATTTTGATAAATAATTTAACAAATAACTTTTGTTCTTCTTTTCCGATTTACAGGGTATCCAAAATTACAGGGTATTAAGCACAGATGGCCTACCAAATTACACAACATTACACAAAGAACTCTTCTACCCTATGGGTAGCGGGTATAAAAAATACATTAGTATTACGGATACTATCTTGGATTCGAACGTAATACTAGAGTATCCGATTTCACTAGCTCTAAACCCTGCATCACAAATATGAAATAAATCGCTGCAGCCTTACGGTTCTTACGTAAATATTATTTTGTTTTCCGTTTATATAAAATAATGACCAGCTGGCCCGCAGCTTCGCCTCCCACTGCAAACTCAAGCCGCAGCGTTTTGATGTTTACGTAAAAATTATTTCTCCCCTTTCCCAAAAATAAATGTTCTTACCTTTCATTCGAATTAGTCAATACAAATGAAAATAAAGTTGTAAGTAGGAATGTGGAAAACATCCTTAGAAATGAGCAGATCGCTTTATGTCGTTAATAAAGAATAAAAATTCAATTCTCATCGCCTTTTATTTTTGGAACAATGTTCAAGAATTTGATAGGTCTTTATTTAAGTTATCAGCGTTTGAAAAGCTACGCTACTCCCTTAGTATTTCGTTTTGCTGTTGACGAGAAATGGCCTGACGAGAGCCATACCAGAACAACGAAAAAGTTTGTGCTCTGCTATGTTCATAGTTTCGTGGAGATCAACTAATAGCAATAACAAAAAATATAATGCTGTGCTCTGTGTAGCCGTAGCGGTAGTATAAAGTTGAGAGCGAGATGAGAGCAGAGCAAATGATATTTTCATATGCTACGGCTCTAGCGTTTGTTTGACTTTTATCTTTCTGTTTTTGCTATTTTCTTCTTCTAATGTTTCTTATGCACCGTTACTTTATACTTGTCGAATATGTTGTTAGAATGAATTTTGGTGTGCATAATATTAATTATAGTCTCAATGATTCCTGTGAATTTGGTTGAGATCGAATGAAAAGCAAGAAAGTTATTAAAGAATCAATTTTAAAGGGCAAAATTCACTGGCTGCTGTTCGCGCTTTGTTTGTTTAGTTGACAGTGTGACCGTGTCGGTGTGTTATGGATTTTTTTCAAATATATACAAAATAACAAAACTCAGTATATTCCCACTGGTATATTTTTTGTTCAAATATCAGTTCATTTTTTTTATTTGTCTCAAAATGGTTTGTCTTCTTTTTCATACGCATTTAACGCTTGGGCTGATGAACTCGCCGTTTTCCAATTATAGAACCCCTCGGCAACATTCAAGCGATTCAGAGTAAGACTTTGATAACCATATAATAATTCTAAGGAAGAGAGTTATACAAAACAAGCGTACTCTTATAGCTTCTTCATCGAACATGGACCCAGACCAACTTAGATTAGTGGTTGAGGCAGCGATTCGCAATGCCTTGCCCGAATAAGCTGTTATGCACGAGCGTGAGCAGCTTTATCCGATCAAGTAGCGGCAGCTCACGTTGCACCTCCAGTCTTTCAAGCATACAATTCTATTGACATCACAAATGAAATACAATGTGACGAGCCGTTGGATGTTGTCAAATGCTTACCCAAATTTAATGGGACACAAGAGTTATATGTCGCATAGAGACAAGCAGAGGTTGCCGCTTATCATATTTTTAAACCATATAATGGCAGTTCACGTCACTACCAGACGGTCATTATCAATAGAAGCAAAATTAGGAGAGTCGCTGATGAGGTTCAGTCGTCATTCGGCACAGTTTTAAATTTCGTTGCGATTATTAGCCGCCTTGATTTTACATATAGCGACAAACGACCAATCCATCTCATAGAACGGAAATTGGCCACTCTCAGACAGGGACGGAAATTGCTTCTCCAATACTACGACGAAGTAATCATGAAAGATCCGCATTCGCAGCAAATTTTGCTAAAAGTTTAGAAGATAAAGAGCGCAAGCCACACGCAAAAGGCGTAGCCATGAAGTTTCTTATAGAAACAGGATCGTCTTAGAATTTCATCCGAACGATAGAGTCCCCCTTCACAATCCATTCAATTCACGGCACAACTAACATTACATGAAAATGTTCAGTTGTATTACTTAACATAAAGGCAGCATTTTTCATTTTTTTGCTTAGCCTAAGGGGTTCGGAAGTAGAACAAATTTCTTTCCATACCTGCTCGGATGTCAATCATACAAATGTAGATTGCTCGGATGTACCCTCTTTTTTAAAATCTTTCCTAAAGGTAATGAAGGACAATAATAGGGCCTTCGCAGACCCCAATGAACACCTTACCTTACAACACTTCGGTGGTAGCTATCATCAGGACGCTTGATGAGGAGACAGTTTATGTCAAACATTACCCATACCCAATGGGAGCAGCTGATTTCGTGAACAAAGAAATCCAAAGTCTGCTGAGAATTTTAATTTTAATTGAATTATTTTTATACCCGCTACCCATAGGGTAGAAGGGTATTATAACTTAGTGCCAACAGAAAATGTATGTAACAGGCAGAAGGAGGCATCTCCGACCCCACAAAGTATATATATTCTTGATCAGTGTCAACAGCCGAGACGATATAGCCATGTCCGTCTGTCCGTCTGTCCGTCTGTATGAACACCTAGATCTCAGAGACTATAAGAGCTAGAGCTACCAAATTTGGGGACAGTACTCCTATAGGTCCTACGCAGGTCAAGTTTATTTCAAAAGTTGGATGCCACGCCCCTTTCCGCCCCCAAAAGTCTGTAAAAGCCGTAATAATAGACCTAGAGCATTGAATTTTGATATGCATAATAATATTTATATTCTCAATGATTCCTGTGAATTTGGTTGAGATCGAATGAAAAACAAGGAAGTTATTAAAGAATCAATTTTCTATGCAAAATTCACTTGCAGCTGCCCGCGCTTTGTTTGTTTAGTTGACAGTGTGACCAAAACGGTGTTGTGATTTTTACCCGATATTTTCAAATATATACAAAAAACTAATTTTAGTATATTTGGTATATTTTTTGTTAATATATCATTTAAATTTTTTGTTTTCTCTCGAAATGGGTTGCGGGTATCATACGGCCGAGCACTCTCGACTGTAGCTTTCTTACTTGTTTAATTTTAAACTACAAAAAAATTTTTCTCCCCTTATAATAACCCAATATGGGTAGTAGATAAGAAAGGCACTGACGAGGCCAGTAATCATAACATGCGGTTGGTAATGGGCTTTCGCCAGCTGAACGAAAGAACATTTCGATATCTTGCTATTTCAAATCGGTAAATTCTGCTACGTTTATGTTGATGACGTGATCATCTTCTCAGAGAGCAAAGAGGCGCATGTCCAACATGAAGACTGGGTCTTAAAGAGTCTACTCTAGGTGAACATGAGCGTCTCAGTAGAAAAGTCGGGTTTTTTTTTTAAAGAAAATCGTTAACTTTTCCGGATTTGTTGTAACGAGCAATGGAACAAAAACTGATCCAGAAAAGACCAAAGCCATACAATATTTTCCAGAGCCGAAATCTGAGGGCCGTCAATTACAATTACTATGATTTCAAGAACATTGAAGGACAGAGAGGTCAATTTGCTACTAACGAAAGAGAGCTTTTGGCCATCATTTGGGCACTGCCCAACTTCGGCGTTAAACTTATAAATATCATTAATAACCATCAGCCTTTGCAGTATCGGAATCCAATCCAAATTCAAAAATCATAAGGTCAAAAGCACTACAAGCCTGGCAAGCAGAATCCAGTTGCAGATGACTTGTCCTGCAACAGATTAACGCTATAGAAGGGCAAGAGATTGACTTCTTTGCAGAAACAACTCACAGCGAGATTTTATTCACAAACACTACTGAGTCAACAAGTAAACCGCTAAACTGTATTCAGAATCATATAATTCTGGAGGAGAAGCAGTTTTGCTTTCTTTGACCAAAAGGCGTCACACAGTCAACTGCATTTGTAAAGATTCGCCGCTAAGGGGGTTAGAAGTCATAATTACTCCCAAGGGTGTTGCATTGGCTGGCAAAAATCCTCTGACTGAACCCTCCACAAGACTGCTGGCTGGGCAATGGCAAGCATCACTTGCTCCCTCATGAGACTTTGAAGTTTCTCGCTAAGGCACTGGGCCCAAGCTTTTTAGATTTATTCTGGAAAGCTGAGGTCCAGGACCATGGTCAGAGGTACTTGGCAGCAAGTATAAAATGCATTATGAATCCTCGGATTCAAGCATGGATGTGAAGTCGGATGAGTCAACTTGGGCTGGGATGTCAGCCCAAACGTCGGTGGGAAGTGTGACCGCTACCACCGGCGGGCACGGGGAGGAGAAATCCTCTCTGCGTGTCGCCAGTGGTCACGACGGTGGAGTGGACAAACTCCATCGACACGAGGGTGTGGACCTGGAACCAACTGCCACTGACGGAGACCGAGCTAGCGCTTGCGTTAGTCCAGGGACCATCCAACAAGGCAGGTACTAACTTCAAGCGCAAACAACGCTCAGGGTAGAAGAGCTCTCTAAAGTTCCTTAGGGGACTGGAAGGCGGCAACCCAGAGTCGTTGAACGAGCGTGAGAGGAAACTGCGGAAGAAACATGAATAAAACGTGAGGTGGTACTTGAGGCTCGCTGGCCTGTCCGGCAACACTCAGTCCGCTGCACCGAGCAGGAGTGTACGGTGCCAAGGTGACCTGGGGTTTCAGGCAGTAGCCGTAGCCAACCCGTGGGAGGATCGACCTTCCACGTCGATGTTGGTGGAACCAACGAAACTCAAGTCACCTTCAAAAAAAAAAAGTGTGCACCCGGCAAGCTAGCAACAGCCGCACCTCCTGGAAAGGAAAGAACGGTGAGCAAGCAACCAAGAAAGGCCAACCCATCTGTCAACAAGAGGCAGAGGTCGGACGACTCGACGAAGAGAGCAAGCGGCTATGTCCAGGGGGTATCCTGGCCAGCTTAGAAACGTAGCCGGAGCTAAAGCTAGCCATAATTGACAGAAGCAACCCGGATGGAAAGCTCTCTATCGATAACTGGCTTATCCTGGAAGGGTTAATCGACCAGGGGATTGCTAATGCCATCCCTCGACCGCAGAATCCATTCATGGCAGAGTTTGACGGCATTAACTGGTAAAAGGGTGTCAAAGTGGTGGCATGTGCCAACAAGGAATCCCTGCAATTACTCAAAGACACACTGCTGAAGCTGGAAGCACCTTTGCCAGGAGCAATGATTGACGTCGCTACTGTGGACTAAATTCCTAAGCGAACGATAATTAAGGTCTGGATCCCACCTCCCATCCGGGAAGATCGAACCACCCTTATATTGATCAAGAGCCAGAATGCGGACTGCCACATAGCGGACTAAGCGCAGATCTTATCCTTGGGTGTGATGCTAATGCCCACAAAACTTTTTGGGGGCGCAAAGACACCAACGAGAAAGGGGAGTCGCTGCTTGAATTCGTGATGCTCACTAATCTTAATGTGTGTAATCGGGGTGGCCAACCCACCTTCCGCAATAAGAACCGAGTTGAGTTTATAGATTTAACTCTAGCGACCGACAGCGACTCCATCTCCGTAGAAGACTGGCACGTATCCACGGAATGCTCCTTTTCGGATCATTACAGGATAGTGTGCCAAGTTGGATGGTCCAGAGAGGCATAGGCGCCCTTTAGGAATCCACGAAAAGCAAACTGGGTCAAATACTCAAAGCTTGTTAGAGAATCTATTCCTCACCACCCAGTGGGAACGCTAAACAACCCAGACAAGTTGGAGGAATCGACCCAAAATGTCACAGACACTCTATGTAAGGCCTTCATTAAATCCTGTGCAATCAGCCGTCCACCGAAGACAAACCGCAACAAGTGGTGGACTCCGGAACTCGGCCAGATACGGAAGGAAACGAGAAAACTTTACAATAGAGCCAAAGACGGAAACTTCAAGGTAGACTGGAATGCCTACCTTCACAGTTTCAAGACCTTCAAGAAGGAAATCAGACGGACAAAAAGAGACTCATGTTCTAAATTTTGTGAGGAACTAATCAACACCACTGAAGCGTCCAGACTTCGAAGGTTGCTGGCGAAAGATCCAGCCACACCGGGCTGCTTTGCAACTTGGATGGCACATTCGCTAAAGACAATCAGGAGTCTCTACAACTTCTCATGAACGCACACTTTTCAGGCTGCATACAAGCTGAAGACGAGATTAGGATCCCCATCTCGCACATCAGCGACGAGCTGGAGGGAAACGTGCCTCATGAGAGCCAAGTCCTAATCGACGAAATTGTCAACACTGAAAAGATAATCTGGGCTATCATGTCGTTCCACCCCTACAAATCAGGAGGACCGGATGACATTAGTCTTCGTCTTTTATTTCTGGATAAGAATTTGATCGGTCTTTATTTAAGTTATCAGCGTTTGAAAAGCTACGCTACTCCCTTAGTATTTCGTTTTGCTGTTGCTACCGCTCTCACTTTGACGAGAGCCATACCAGAACAACGAAAAAGTTTGTGCTCTGCTATGCTCTTAGTTTCGTCGCGAGATCAACTACAGCTATAGCAATAACAAAAAATATAATGCTGTGCTCTGCGTAGCCGTAGCGGTAGTATAAAGTTGAGAGCGAGATGAGAGCAGAGCAAATGATATTTTCATATGCTACGGCTCTAGCGTTTGTTTGATTTTTATCTTTCTGTTTTTGCTATTTTCTTCTTCTAATGTTTCTTATGCACCGTTACTTTATACTTGTCGAATATGTTGTTAGAATGAATTTTGGTGTGCATAATATTAATTATAGTCTCAATGATTCCTGTGAATTTGGTTGAGATCGAATGAAAAGCAAGAAAGTTATTAAAGAATCAATTTTAAAGGGCAAAATTCACTGGCTGCTGTTCGCGCTTTGTTTGTTTAGTTGACAGTGTGACCGTGTCTGTGTGTTATGGATTTTTTTCAAATATATACAAAATAACAAAACTCAGTATATTCCCACTGGTATATTTTTTGTTCAAATATCAGTTAATTTTTTTTATTTGTCTCAAAATGGTTTGTCTTCTTTTTCATACGCATTTAACGCTTGGGCTGATGAACTCGCCGTTTTCCAATTATAGAACCCCTCGGCAACATTCAAGCGATTCAGAGTAAGACTTTGATAACCATATAATAATTCTAAGGAAGAGAGTTATACAAAACAAGCGTACTCTTATAGCTTCTTCATCGAACATGGACCCAGACCAACTTAGATTAGTGTTTGAGGCAGCGATTCGCAATGCCTTGCCCGAATAAGCTGTTATGCACGAGCGTGAGCAGCTTTATCCGATCAAGTAGCGGCAGCTCACGTTGCACCTCCAGTCTTTCAAGCATACAATTCTATTGACATCACAAATGAAATACAATGTGACGAGCCGTTGGATGATGTCAAATGCTTACCCAAATTTAATGGGACACAAGAGTTATATGTCGCATAGAGACAAGCAGAGGTTGCCGCTTATCATATTTTTAAACCATATAATGGCAGTTCACGTCACTACCAGACGGTCATTATCAATAGAAGCAAAATTAGGAGAGTCGCTGATGAGGTTCAGTCATCACTCGGCACAGTTTTAAATTTCGTTGCGATTATTAGCCGCCTTGATTTTACATATAGCGACAAACGACCAATCCATCTCATAGAACGGAAATTGGCCACTCTCAGACAGGGAGGGAAATCGCTTCTCCAATACTACGACGAAGTAATCATGAAAGATCCGCACTCGCAGCAAATTTTGATAAAAGGTTTAGAAGATAAAGAGCGCAAGCCACACGCTAAGGCGTAGCCATGAAGTTTCTATAGAAACAGGATCGTCTTAGAATTTCATCCGGACGATAGAGTCCCCTTCACAATCCATTCAATTCACGGCACAACTAACATTACATGAAAATGTTCAGTTGTATAACTTAACATAAAGGCAACATTTTTCATTCTATTCGATGGAATAATCGGCCATGACCTGCTAAAGCAGATAGGCGCGTCACTTTGCTTAGCATAAGGGATTCGTAAGTAGAACAAATTTTTTTCCATACCTGCTCGGATGTCAATCATACAAATGTAGATTGCTCGGATGTACCCTCTTTTTTAAAATCTTTCCTCAAGGTAATGAAAGACAATAATAGGGCCTTCGCAGACCCCAATGAACACCTTACCTTACAACACTTCAGTGGTAGCTATCATCAGGACGCTTGATGAGGAGACAGTTTATGTCAAACATTACCCATACCCAATGGGAGCAGCTGATTTCGTGAACAAAGAAATCCAAAGTCTGCTGAGAATTTTAATTTTAATTGAATTATTTTTTAAATTATTTTTTAATTTTAAACTACAAAAATATTTTTCTCCCCTTATAATAACCCAATATGGGTAGTAGATAAGAAAGGCACTGACGAGGCCAGTAATCATAACATGCGGTTGGTAATGGGCTTTCGCCAGCTGAACGAAAGAACATTTCGATATCTTGCTATTTCAAATCGGTAAATTCTGCTACGTTTATGTTGATGACGTGATCATCTTCTCAGAGAGCAAAGAGGCGCATGTCCAACATGAAGACTGGGTCTTAAAGAGTCTACTCTAGGTGAACATGAGCGTCTCAGTAGAAAAGTCGGGTTTTTTTTTTTAAAGAAAATCGTTAACTTTTCCGGATTTGTTGTAACGAGCAATGGAACAAAAACTGATCCAGAAAAGACCAAAGCCATACAATATTTTCCAGAGCCGAAATCTGAGGGCCGTCAATTACAATTACTATGATTTCAAGAACATTGAAGGACAGAGAGGTCAATTTGCTACTAACGAAAGAGAGCTTTTGGCCATCATTAGGGCACTGCCCAACTTCGGCGTTAAACTTATAAATATCATTAATAACCATCAGCCTTTGCAGTATCGGAATCCAATCCAAATTCAAAAATCATAAGGTCAAAAGCACTACAAGCCTGGCAAGCAGAATCCAGTTGCAGATGACTTGTCCCTGCAACAGATTAACGCTATAGAAGGGCAAGAGATTGACTTCTTTGCAGAAACAACTCACAGCGAGATTTTATTCACAAACACTACTGAGTCAACAAGTAAACCGCTAAACTGTATTCAGAATCATATAATTCTGGAGGAGAAGCAGTTTTGCTTTCTTTGACCAAAAGGCGTCACACAGTCAACTGCATTTGTAAAGATTCGCCGCTAAGGGGGTTAGAAGTCATAATTACTCCCAAGGGTGTTGCATTGGCTGGCAAAAATCCTCTGACTGAACCCTCCACAAGACTGCTGGCTGGGCAGTGGCAAGCATCACTTGCTCTCTCGTGAGACTTTGAAGTTTCTCGCTAAGGCACTGGGCCCAAGCTTTTTAGATTTATTCTGGAAAGCTGAGGTCCAGGACCATGGTCAGAGGTACTTGGCAGCAAGTATAAAATGCATTATGAATCCTCGGATTCAAGCATGGATGTGAAGTCGGATGAGTCAACTTGGGCTGGGATGTCAGCCCAAACGTCGGTGGGAAGTGTGACCGCTACCACCGGCGGGCACGGGGAGGAGAAATCCTCTCTGCGTGTCGCCAGGGGTCACGACGGTGGAGTGGACAAACTCCATCGACACGAGGGTGTGGACCTGGAACCAACTGCCACTGACGGAGACCGAGCTAGCGCTTGCGTTAGTCCAGGGACCATCCAACAAGGCAGGTACTAACTTCAAGCGCAAACAACGCTCAGGGTAGAAGAGCTCTCTAAAGTTCCTTAGGGGACTGGAAGGCGGCAACCCAGAGTCGTTGAACGAGCGTGAGAGGAAACTGCGGAAGAAACATGAATAAAACGTGAGGTGGTACTTGAGGCTCGCTGGCCTGTCCGGCAACACTCAGTCCGCTGCACCGAGCAGGAGTGTACGGTGCCAAGGTGACCTGGGGTTTCAGTCAGTAGCCGTAGCCAACCCGTGGGAGGATCGACCTTCCACGTCGATGTTGGTGGAACCAACGAAACTCAAGTCACCTTCAAAAAAAAAAAAGTGTGCACCCGGCAAGCTAGCAACAGCCGCACCTCCTGGAAAGGAAAGAACGGTGAGCAAGCAACCAAGAAAGGCCAACCCATCTGTCAACAAGAGGCAGAGGTCGGACGACTCGACGAAGAGAGCAAGCGGCTATGTCCAGGGGGTATCCTGGCCAGCTTAGAAACGTAGCCGGAGCTAAAGCTAGCCATAATTGACAGAAGCAACCCGGATGGAAAGCTCTCTATCGATAACTGGCTTATACTGGAAGGGTTAATCGACCAGGGGATTGCTAATGCCATCCCTCGACCGCAGAATCCGTTCATGGCAGAGTTTGACGGCATTAACTGGTAAAAGGGTGTCAAAGTGGTGGCATGTGCCAACAAGGAATCCCTGCAATTACTCAAAGACACACTGCTGAAGCTGGAAGCACCTTTGCCAGGAGCAATGATTGACGTCGCTACTGTGGACTAAATTCCTGAGCGAACGATAATTAAGGTCTGGATCCCACCTCCCCGGGAAGATCGAACCACCCTTATATTGATCAAGAGCCAGAATGCGGACTGCCACATAGCGGACTGGGCGCAGATCTTATCCTTGGGTGTGATGGTAATGCCCACAAAACTTTTTGGGGGCGCAAAGACACCAACGAGAAAGAGGAGTCGCTGCTTGAAGTCGTGATGCTCACTAATCTTAATGTGTGTAATCGGGGTGGCCAACCCACCTTCCGCAATAAGAACCGAGTTGAGTTTATAGATTTAACTCTAGCGACCGACAGCGACTCCATCTCCGTAGAAGACTGGCACGTATCCACGGAATGCTCCTTTTCGGATCATTACAGGATAGTGTGCCAAGTTGGATGGTCCAGAGAGGCAAAGGCGCCCTTTAGGAATCCACGAAAAGCAAACTGGGTCAAATACTCAAAGCTTGTTAGGGAATCTATTCCTCACCACCCAGTGGGAACGCTAAACAACCCAGACAAGTTGGAGAAATCGACCCAAAATGTCACAGACACTCTATGTAAGGCCTTCATTAAATCCTGTGCAATCAGCCGTCCACCGAAGACAAACCGCAACAAGTGGTGGACACCGGAACTCGGCCAGATACGGAAGGAAACGAGAAAACTTTACAATAGAGCCAAAGACGGAAACTTCCAGGTAGACTGGAATGCCTACCTTCACAGTTTCAAGACCTTCAAGAAGGAAATCAAACGGACAAAAAAAAACTTATTTTCTAAATTTTGTGAGGAACTAAACAACACCACTGAAGCGTCCAGACTTCGAAGGTTGCTGGCGAAAGATCCAG
The DNA here is from genome assembly GCA_035047365.1 of Drosophila ustulata. Lineage (NCBI taxonomy): Eukaryota > Metazoa > Arthropoda > Insecta > Diptera > Drosophilidae > Drosophila > Drosophila ustulata. The sequence continues at coordinate 1,775,708 of JAWNPT010000009.1, forward strand.
CCACACCGGGCTGCTTTGCAACTTGGATGGCACATTCGCTAAAGACAATCAGGAGTCTCTACAACTTCTCATGAACGCACACTTTTCAGGCTGCATACAAGCTGAAGACGAGATTAGGATCCCCATCTCGCACATCAGCGACGAGCTGGAGGGAAACGTGCCTCATGAGAGCCAAGTCCTAATCGACGAAATTGTCAACACTGAAAAGATAATCTGGGCTATCATGTCGTTCCACCCCTACAAATCAGGAGGACCGGATGACATTAGTCTTCGTCTTTTATTTCTGGATAAGAATTTGATCGGTCTTTATTTAAGTTATCAGCGTTTGAAAAGCTACGCTACTCCCTTAGTATTTCGTTTTGCTGTTGCTACCGCTCTCACTTTGACGAGAGCCATACCAGAACAACGAAAAAGTTTGTGCTCTGCTATGCTCTTAGTTTCGTCGCGAGATCAACTACAGCTATAGCAATAACAAAAAATATAATGCTGTGCTCTGCGTAGCCGTAGCGGTAGTATAAAGTTGAGAGCGAGATGAGAGCAGAGCAAATGATATTTTCATATGCTACGGCTCTAGCGTTTGTTTGATTTTTATCTTTCTGTTTTTGCTATTTTCTTCTTCTAATGTTTCTTATGCACCGTTACTTTATACTTGTCGAATATGTTGTTAGAATGAATTTTGGTGTGCATAATATTAATTATAGTCTCAATGATTCCTGTGAATTTGGTTGAGATCGAATGAAAAGCAAGAAAGTTATTAAAGAATCAATTTTAAAGGGCAAAATTCACTGGCTGCTGTTCGCGCTTTGTTTGTTTAGTTGACAGTGTGACCGTGTCTGTGTGTTATGGATTTTTTTCAAATATATACAAAATAACAAAACTCAGTATATTCCCACTGGTATATTTTTTGTTCAAATATCAGTTAATTTTTTTTATTTGTCTCAAAATGGTTTGTCTTCTTTTTCATACGCATTTAACGCTTGGGCTGATGAACTCGCCGTTTTCCAATTATAGAACCCCTCGGCAACATTCAAGCGATTCAGAGTAAGACTTTGATAACCATATAATAATTCTAAGGAAGAGAGTTATACAAAACAAGCGTACTCTTATAGCTTCTTCATCGAACATGGACCCAGACCAACTTAGATTAGTGGTTGAGGCAGCGATTCGCAATGCCTTGCCCGAATAAGCTGTTATGCACGAGCGTGAGCAGCTTTATCCGATCAAGTAGCGGCAGCTCACGTTGCACCTCCAGTCTTTCAAGCATACAATTCTATTGACATCACAAATGAAATACAATGTGACGAGCCGTTGGATGATGTCAAATGCTTACCCAAATTTAATGGGACACAAGAGTTATATGTCGCATAGAGACAAGCAGAGGTTGCCGCTTATCATATTTTTAAACCATATAATGGCAGTTCACGTCACTACCAGACGGTCATTATCAATAGAAGCAAAATTAGGAGAGTCGCTGATGAGGTTCAGTCATCATTCGGCACAGTTTTACATTTCGTTGCGATTATTAGCCGCCTTGATTTTACATATAGCGACAAACGACCAATCCATCTCATAGAACGGAAATTGGCCACTCTCAGACAGGGAGGGAAATCGCTTCTCCAATACTACGACGAAGTAATCATGAAAGATCCGCACTCGCAGCAAATTTTGCTAAAAGTTTAGAAGATAAAGAGCGCAAGCCACACGCTAAGGCGTAGCCATGAAGTTTCTATAGAAACAGGATCGTCTTAGAATTTCATCCGGACGATAGAGTCCCCTTCACAATCCATTCAATTCACGGCACAACTAACATTACATGAAAATGTTCAGTTGTATAACTTAACATAAAGGCAACATTTTTCATTCTATTCGATGGAATAATCGGCCATGACCTGCTAAAGCAGATAGGCGCGTCACTTTGCTTAGCATAAGGGATTCGTAAGTAGAACAAATTTTTTTCCATACCTGATCGGATGTCAATCATACAAATGTAGATTGCTCGGATGTACCCTCTTTTTTAAAATCTTTCCTCAAGGTAATGAAGGACAATAATAGGGCCTTCGCAGACCCCAATGAACACCTTACCTTACAACACTTCGGTGGTAGCTATCATCAGGACGCTTGTTGAGGAGACAGTTTATGCCAAACATTACCCATACCCAATGGGAGCAGCTGATTTCGTGAACAAAGAAATCCAAAGTCTGCTGAGAATTTTAATTTTAATTGAATTATTTTTTAATTTTAAACTACAAAAATATTTTTCTCCCCTTATAATAACCCAATATGGGTAGTAGATAAGAAAGGCACTGACGAGGCCAGTAATCATAACATGCGGTTGGTAATGGGCTTTCGCCAGCTGAACGAAAGAACATTTCGATATCTTGCTATTTCAAATCGGTAAATTCTGCTACGTTTATGTTGATGACGTGATCATCTTCTCAGAGAGCGAAGAGGCGCATGTCCAACATGAAGACTGGGTCTTAAAGAGTCTACTCTAGGTGAACATGAGCGTCTCAGTAGAAAAGTCGGTTTTTTTTTTAAAGAAAATCGTTAACTTTTCCGGATTTGTTGTAACGAGCAATGGAACAAAAACTGATCCAGAAAAGACCAAAGCCATACAATATTTTCCAGAGCCGTAATCTGAGGGCCGTCAATTACAATTACTATGATTTCAAGAACATTGAAGGACAGAGAGGTCAATTTGATACTAACGAAAGAGAGCTTTTGGCCATCATTTGGGCACTGCCCAACTTCGGCGTTAAACTTATAAATATCATTAATGACCATCAGCCTTTGCAGTATCGGAATCCAATCCAAATTCAAAAATCATAAGGTCAAAAGCACTACAAGCCTGGCAAGCAGAATCCAGTTGCAGATGACTTGTCCCTGCAACAGATTAACGCTATAGAAGGGCAAGAGATTGACTTCTTTGCAGCAACAACTCACAGCGAGATTTTATTCACAAACACTACTGAGTCAACAAGTAAACCGCTAAACTGTATTCAGAATCATATAATTCTGGAGGAGAAGCAGTTTTGCTTTCTTTGACCAAAAGGCGTCACACAGTCAACTGCATTTGTAAAGATTCGCCGCTAAGGGAGTTAGAAGTCATAATTACTCCCAAGGGTGTTGCATTGGCTGGCAAAAATCCTCTGACTGAACCCTCCACAAGAGTGCTGGCTGGGCAATGGCAAGCATCACTTGCTCCCTCATGAGACTTTGAAGTTTCTAGCTAAGGGACTGGGCCCAAGCTTTTTAGATTTATTCTGGAAAGCTGAGGTCCAGGACCATGGTCAGAGGTACTTGGCAGCAAGTATAAAATGCATTATGAATCCTCGGATTCAAGCATGGATGTGAAGTCTGATGAGTCAACTTGGGCTGGGATGTCAGCCCAAACGTCGGTGGGAAGTGTGACCGCTACCACCAGCGGGCACGGGGAGGAGAAATCCTCTCTGCGTGTCGCCAGTGGTCACCACGGTGGAGTGGACAAACTCCATCGACACGAGGGTGTGGACCTGGAACCAACTGCCACTGATGGAGACCGTTGGTGGAACCAACGAAACTCAAGTCACCTTCAAAAAAAAAAAAAGTGTGCACCCGGCAAGCTAGCAACAGCCGCACCTCCTGGAAAGGAAAGAACGGCGAGCAAGCAACCAAGAAAGGCCAACCCATCTGTCAACAAGAGGCAGAGATCGGACGACTCGATGAAGAGAGCAAGCGGCTATGTCCAGGGGGTATCCTGGCCAGCTTAGAAACGTAGCCGGAGCTACAGCTAGCCATAATTGACAGAAGCAACCCGTATGGAAAGCTCTCTATCGATAACTGGCTTATCCTGGAAGGGTTAATCGACCAGGGGATTGCTAATGCCATCCCTTGACCGCAGAATCCGTTCATGGCAGAGTTTGACGGCATCAACTGGTACAAGGGTGTCAAAGTGGTGGCATGTGCCAACAAGGAATCCCTGCAATTACTCAAAGACACACTGCTAAAAATGGAAGCACCTTTGCCAGGAGCAATGATTGACGTCGTTACTGTGGACTAAATTCCTGAGCGAACGATAATTAAGGTCTGGATCCCACCTCCCATCCGGGAAGATCGAACCACCCTTATATTGATCAAGAGCCAGAATGCGGACTGCCACATAGCGGACTGGGCGCAGATCTTATCCTTGGGTGTGATGGTAATGCCCACAAAACTTTTTGGGGGCGCAAAGACACCAACGAGAAAGGGGAGTCGCTGCTTGAAGTCGTGATGCTCACTAATCTTAATGTGTGTAATCGGGGTGGCCAACCCACCTTCCGCAATAAGAACCGAGTTGAGTTTATAGATTTAACTCAAGCGACCAACAGCGACTCCATCTCCGTAGAAGACTAGCACGTATCCACGGAATGCTCCTTTTCGGATCATTACAGGATAGTGTGCCAAGTTGGATGGTCCAGAGAGGCAAAGGCGCCCTTTAGGAATCCACGAAAAGCAAACTGGGTCAAATACTCAAAGCTTGTTAGGGAATCTATTCCTCACCACCCAGTGGGAAGGCTAAACAACCCAGACAAGTTAGAGGAATCGTCCCAAAATGTCACAGACACTCTATGTAAGGCCTTCATTAAATCCTGTGCAATCAGCCGTCCACCGAAGACAAACCGCAACAAGTGGTGGACACCGGAACTCGGCCAGATACGGAAGGAAACGAGAAAACTTTACAATAGAGCCAAAGACGGAAACTTCCAGGTAGACTGGAATGCCTACCTTCACAGTTTCAAGACCTTCAAGAAGGAAATCAAACGGACAAAAAGAGACTCATTTTCTAAATTTTGTGAGGAACTAAACAACACCACTGAAGCGTCCAGACTTCGAAGGTTGCTAGCGAAAGATCCAGCCTCAACGGGGTGCTTTGCAACCTGGATGCCACATTCGCTAAAGACAATCAGGAGTCTCTACAACACCTCATGAACGCACACTTTTCTGGCTGCAAACAACGCTCGGGGTACAAGAGCTCTCTAAAATGCCTGAAGGGACTGCCTGAAGAAACTCTAGCGACCAACAGCGACTCCCTCTCCGTAGAAGACTGGCACGTATCCGCGGAATGCTCCTTTTCGGATTATTACAGGATAGTGTGGGAAGTTGGATGGTCCAGAGAGGCAAAGGCGCCCTTCAGGAATCCACGAAAAGCAAACTGGGTCAAATACTCAAAGCTTGTTAAGAAATCTAATCCTCACCACCCAGTGGGAAGGCTAAACAACCCAGACAAGTTGGAGGAATCGACCCAAAATGTCACAGACACTCTATGTAAGGTCTTCATTAAATCCTGTGCAATCAGCCGTCCACCGAAGACAAACCCCAACAAGTGGTGGACTCCGGAACTCGGCCAGATACGGAAGGAAACGAGAAAACTTTACAAAAGAGCTAAAGACGAAAACTGCCAGGTAGACTGGAATGCCTACCTTCACAGTTTCAAGACCTTCAAGAAGGAAATCAGACGGACAAAAAGAGACTCATGTTCTAAATTTTGTGAGGAACTAACCAACACCACTGAAGCGTCCAGACTTCGAAGGTTGCTGGCGAAAGATCCAGCCACACCGGGCTGCTTTGCAACTTGAATGGCACATTCGCTAAAGACAGTCAGGAGTCTCTACAACTTCTCATGAACGCACACTTTTCAGGCTGCATACAAGCTGAAGACGTGATTAGGATCCCCATCTCGCACATCAGCGACGAGCTGGAGGGAAACGTGCCTCATGAGACCCAAGTCCTAATCGACGAAATTGTCAACACTGAAAAGATAATCTGGGCTATCATGTCGTTCCACCCCTACAAATCAGGAGGACCGGATGACATTAGTCTTCGTCTTTTATTTCTGGATAAGAATTTGATCGGTCTTTATTTAAGTTATCAGCGTTTAAAAAGCTACGCTACTCCCTTAGTATTTCGTTTTGCTGTTGCTACCGCTCTCACTTTGACGAGAGCCATACCAGAACAACGAAAAAGTTTGTGCTCTGCTATGCTCTTAGTTTCGTCGCGAGATCAACTACAGCTATAGCAATAACAAAAAATATAATGCTGTGCTCTGCGTAGCCGTAGCGGTAGTATAAAGTTGAGAGCGAGATGAGAGCAGAGCAAATGATATTTTCATATGCTACGGCTCTAGCGTTTGTTTGATTTTTATCTTTCTGTTTTTGCTATTTTCTTCTTCTAATGTTTCTTATGCACCGTTACTTTATACTTGTCGAATATGTTGTTAGAATGAATTTTGGTGTGCATAATATTAATTATAGTCTCAATGATTCCTGTGAATTTGGTTGAGATCGAATGAAAAGCAAGAAAGTTATTAAAGAATCAATTTTAAAGGGCAAAATTCACTGGCTGCTGTTCGCGCTTTGTTTGTTTAGTTGACAGTGTGACCGTGTCGGTGTGTTATGGATTTTTTTCAAATATATACAAAATAACAAAACTCAGTATATTCCCACTGGTATATTTTTTGTTCAAATATCAGTTAATTTTTTTTATTTGTCTCAAAATGGTTTGTCTTCTTTTTCATACGCATTTAACGCTTGGGCTGATGAACTCGCCGTTTTCCAATTATAGAACCCCTCGGCAACATTCAAGCGATTCAGAGTAAGACTTTGATAACCATATAATAATTCTAAGGAAGAGAGTTATACAAAACAAGCGTACTCTTATAGCTTCTTCATCGAACATGGACCCAGACCAACTTAAATTAGTGGTTGAGGCAGCGATTCGCAATGCCTTGCCCGAATAAGCTGTTATGCACGAGCGTGAGCAGCTTTATCCGATCAAGTAGCGGCAGCTCACGTTGCACCTCCAGTCTTTCAAGCATACAATTCTATTGACATCACAAATGAAATACAATGTGACGAGCCGTTGGATGTTGTCAAATGCTTACCCAAATTTAATGGGACACAAGAGTTATATGTCGCATAGAGACAAGCAGAGGTTGCCGCTTATCATATTTTTAAACCATATAATGGCAGTTCACGTCACTACCAGACGGTCATTATCAATAGAAGCAAAATTAGGAGAGTCGCTGATGAGGTTCAGTCGTCATTCGGCACAGTTTTAAATTTCGTTGCGATTATTAGCCGCCTTGATTTTACATATAGCGACAAACGACCAATCCATCTCATAGAACGGAAATTGGCCACTCTCAGACAGGGAGGGAAATCGCTTCTCCAATACTACGACGAAGTAATCATGAAAGATCCGCACTCGCAGCAAATTTTGCTAAAAGTTTAGAAGATAAAGAGCGCAAGCCACACGCTAAGGCGTAGCCATGAAGTTTCTATAGAAACAGGATCGTCTTAGAATTTCATCCGGACGATAGAGTCCCCTTCACAATCCATTCAATTCACGGCACAACTAACATTACATGAAAATGTTCAGTTGTATAACTTAACATAAAGGCAACATTTTTCATTCTATTCGATGGAATAATCGGCCATGACCTGCTAAAGCAGATAGGCGCGTCACTTTGCTTAGCATAAGGGATTCGTAAGTAGAACAAATTTTTTTCCATACCTGCTCGGATGTCAATCATACAAATGTAGATTGCTCGGATGTACCCTCTTTTTTTAAATCTTTCCTCAAGGTAATGAAGGACAATAATAGGGCCTTCGCAGACCCCAATGAACACCTTACCTTACAACACTTCGGTGGTAGCTATCATCAGGACGCTTGATGAGGAGACAGTTTATGCCAAACATTACCCATACCCAATGGGAGCAGCTGATTTCGTGAACAAAGAAATCCAAAGTCTGCTGAGAATTTTAATTTTAATTGAATTATTTTTTAATTTTAAACTACAAAAATATTTTTCTCCCCTTATAATAACCCAATATGGGTAGTAGATAAGAAAGGCACTGACGAGGCCAGCAATCATAACATGCGGTTGGTAATGGGCTTTCGCCAGCTGAACGAAAGAACATTTCGATATCTTGCTATTTCAAATCGGTAAATTCTGCTACGTTTATGTTGATGACGTGATCATCTTCTCAGAGAGCGAAGAGGCGCATGTCCAACATGAAGACTGGGTCTTAAAGAGTCTACTCTAGGTGAACATGAGCGTCTCAGTAGAAAAGTCGGGTTTTTTTTTAAAGAAAATCGTTAACTTTTCCGGATTTGTTGTAACGAGCAATGGAACAAAAACTGATCCAGAAAAGACCAAAGCCATACAATATTTTCCAGAGCCGTAATCTGAGGGCCGTCAATTACAATTACTATGATTTCAAGAACATTGAAGGACAGAGAGGTCAATTTGATACTAACGAAAGAGAGCTTTTGGCCATCATTTGGGCACTGCCCAACTTCGGCGTTAAACTTATAAATATCATTAATGACCATCAGCCTTTGCAGTATCGGAATCCAATCCAAATTCAAAAATCATAAGGTCAAAAGCACTACAAGCCTGGCAAGCAGAATCCAGTTGCAGATGACTTGTCCCTGCAACAGATTAACGCTATAGAAGGGCAAGAGATTGACTTCTTTGCAGCAACAACTCACAGCGAGATTTTATTCACAAACACTACTGAGTCAACAAGTAAACCGCTAAACTGTATTCAGAATCATATAATTCTGGAGGAGAAGCAGTTTTGCTTTCTTTGACCAAAAGGCGTCACACAGTCAACTGCATTTGTAAAGATTCGCCGCTAAGGGAGTTAGAAGTCATAATTACTCCCAAGGGTGTTGCATTGGCTGGCAAAAATCCTCTGACTGAACCCTCCACAAGAGTGCTGGCTGGGCAATGGCAAGCATCACTTGCTCCCTCATGAGACTTTGAAGTTTCTAGCTAAGGGACTGGGCCCAAGCTTTTTAGATTTATTCTGGAAAGCTGAGGTCCAGGACCATGGTCAGAGGTACTTGGCAGCAAGTATAAAATGCATTATGAATCCTCGGATTCAAGCATGGATGTGAAGTCTGATGAGTCAACTTGGGCTGGGATGTCAGCCCAAACGTCGGTGGGAAGTGTGACCGCTACCACCAGCGGGCACGGGGAGGAGAAATCCTCTCTGCGTGTCGCCAGTGGTCACGACGGTGGAGTGGACAAACTCCATCGACACGAGGGTGTGGACCTGGAACCAACTGCCACTGATGGAGACCGTTGGTGGAACCAACGAAACTCAAGTCACCTTCAAAAAAAAAAAAGTGTGCACCCGGCAAGCTAGCAACAGCCGCACCTCCTGGAAAGGAAAGAACGGCGAGCAAGCAACCAAGAAAGGCCAACCCATCTGTCAACAAGAGGCAGAGATCGGACGACTCGATGAAGAGAGCAAGCGGCTATGTCCAGGGGGTATCCTGGCCAGCTTAGAAACGTAGCCGGAGCTACAGCTAGCCATAATTGACAGAAGCAACCCGTATGGAAAGCTCTCTATCGATAACTGGCTTATCCTGGAAGGGTTAATCGACCAGGGGATTGCTAATGCCATCCCTTGACCGCAGAATCCGTTCATGGCAGAGTTTGACGGCATCAACTGGTACAAGGGTGTCAAAGTGGTGGCATGTGCCAACAAGGAATCCCTGCAATTACTCAAAGACACACTGCTAAAAATGGAAGCACCTTTGCCAGGAGCAATGATTGACGTCGTTACTGTGGACTAAATTCCTGAGCGAACGATAATTAAGGTCTGGATCCCACCTCCCATCCGGGAAGATCGAACCACCCTTATATTGATCAAGAGCCAGAATGCGGACTGCCACATAGCGGACTGGGCGCAGATCTTATCCTTGGGTGTGATGCTAATGCCCACAAAACTTTTTGGGGGCGCAAAGACACCAACGAGAAAGGGGAGTCGCTGCTTGAAGTCGTGATGCTCACTAATCTTAATGTGTGTAATCGGGGTGGCCAACCCACCTTCCGCAATAAGAACCGAGTTGAGTTTATAGATTTAACTCAAGCGACCAACAGCGACTCCATCTCCGTAGAAGACTGGCACGTATCCACGGAATGCTCCTTTTCGGATCATTACAGGATAGTGTGCCAAGTTGGATGGTCCAGAGAGGCAAAGGCGCCCTTTAGGAATCCACGAAAAGCAAACTGGGTCAAATACTCAAAGCTTGTTAGGGAATCTATTCCTCACCACCCAGTGGGAAGGCTAAACAACCCAGACAAGTTAGAGGAATCGTCCCAAAATGTCACAGACACTCTATGTAAGGCCTTCATTAAATCCTGTGCAATCAGCCGTCCACCGAAGACAAACCGCAACAAGTGGTGGACACCGGAACTCGGCCAGATACGGAAGGAAACGAGAAAACTTTACAATAGAGCCAAAGACGGAAACTTCCAGGTAGACTGGAATGCCTACCTTCACAGTTTCAAGACCTTCAAGAAGGAAATCAAACGGACAAAAAGAGACTCATTTTCTAAATTTTGTGAGGAACTAAACAACACCACTGAAGCGTCCAGACTTCGAAGGTTGCTAGCGAAAGATCCAGCCTCAACGGGGTGCTTTGCAACCTGGATGCCACATTCGCTAAAGACAATCAGGAGTCTCTACAACACCTCATGAACGCACACTTTTCAGGCTGCAAACAACGCTCGGGGTACAAGAGCTCTCTAAAATGCCTGAAGGGACTGCCTGAAGAAACTCTAGCGACCAACAGCGACTCCCTCTCCGTAGAAGACTGGCACGTATCCGCGGAATGCTCCTTTTCGGATTATTACAGGATAGTGTGGGAAGTTGGATGGTCCAGAGAGGCAAAGGCGCCCTTCAGGAATCCACGAAAAGCAAACTGGGTCAAATACTCAAAGCTTGTTAGGAAATCTAATCCTCACCACCCAGTGGGAAGGCTAAACAACCCAGACAAGTTGGAGGAATCGACCCAAAATGTCACAGACACTCTATGTAAGGTCTTCATTAAATCCTGTGCAATCAGCCGTCCACCGAAGACAAACCGCAACAAGTGGTGGACTCCGGAACTCGGCCAGATACGGAAGGAAACGAGAAAACTTTACAAAAGAGCTAAAGACGAAAACTGCCAGGTAGACTGGAATGCCTACCTTCACAGTTTCAAGACCTTCAAGAAGGAAATCAGACGGACAAAAAGAGACTCATGTTCTAAATTTTGTGAGGAACTAACCAACACTACTGAAGCGTCCAGACTTCGAAGGTTGCTGGCGAAAGATCCAGCCACACCGGGCTGCTTTTGCAACTTGAATGGCACATTCGCTAAAGACAGTCAGGAGTCTCTACAACTTCTCATGAACGCACACTTTTCAGGCTGCATACAAGCTGAAGACGTGATTAGGATCCCCATCTCGCACATCAGCGACGAGCTGGAGGGAAACGTGCCTCATGAGAGCCAAGTCCTAATCGACGAAATTGTCAACACTGAAAAGATAATCTGGGCTATCATGTCGTTCCACCCCTACAAATCAGGAGGACCGGATGACATTAGTCTTCGTCTTTTATTTCTGGATAAGAATTTGATCGGTCTTTATTTAAGTTATCAGCGTTTAAAAAGCTACGCTACTCCCTTAGTATTTCGTTTTGCTGTTGCTACCGCTCTCACTTTGACGAGAGCCATACCAGAACAACGAAAAAGTTTGTGCTCTGCTATGCTCTTAGTTTCGTCGCGAGATCAACTACAGCTATAGCAATAACAAAAAATATAATGCTGTGCTCTGCGTAGCCGTAGCGGTAGTATAAAGTTGAGAGCGAGATGAGAGCAGAGCAAATGATATTTTCATATGCTACGGCTCTAGCGTTTGTTTGATTTTTATCTTTCTGTTTTTGCTATTTTCTTCTTCTAATGTTTCTTATGCACCGTTACTTTATACTTGTCGAATATGTTGTTAGAATGAATTTTGGTGTGCATAATATTAATTATAGTCTCAATGATTCCTGTGAATTTGGTTGAGATCGAATGAAAAGCAAGAAAGTTATTAAAGAATCAATTTTAAAGGGCAAAATTCACTGGCTGCTGTTCGCGCTTTGTTTGTTTAGTTGACAGTGTGACCGTGTCGGTGTGTTATGGATTTTTTTCAAATATATACAAAATAACAAAACTCAGTATATTCCCACTGGTATATTTTTTGTTCAAATATCAGTTAATTTTTTTTATTTGTCTCAAAATGGTTTGTCTTCTTTTTCATACGCATTTAACGCTTGGGCTGATGAACTCGCCGTTTTCCAATTATAGAACCCCTCGGCAACATTCAAGCGATTTAGAGTAAGACTTTGATAACCATATAATAATTCTAAGGAAGAGAGTTATACAAAACAAGCGTACTCTTATAGCTTCTTCATCGAACATGGACCCAGACCAACTTAGATTAGTGGTTGAGGCAGCGATTCGCAATGCCTTGCCCGAATAAGCTGTTATGCACGAGCGTGAGCAGCTTTATCCGATCAAGTAGCGGCAGCTCACGTTGCACCTCCAGTCTTTCAAGCATACAATTCTATTGACATCACAAATGAAATACAATGTGACGAGCCGTTGGATGTTGTCAAATGCTTACCCAAATTTAATGGGACACAAGAGTTATATGTCGCATAGAGACAAGCAGAGGTTGCCGCTTATCATATTTTTAAACCATATAATGGCAGTTCACGTCACTACCAGACGGTCATTATCAATAGAAGCAAAATTAGGAGAGTCGCTGATGAGGTTCAGTCGTCATTCGGCACAGTTTTAAATTTCGTTGCGATTATTAGCCGCCTTGATTTTACATATAGCGACAAACGACCAATCCATCTCATAGAACGGAAATTGGCCACTCTCAGACAGGGAGGGAAATCGCTTCTCCAATACTACGACGAAGTAATCATGAAAGATCCGCACTCGCAGCAAATTTTGCTAAAAGTTTAGAAGATAAAGAGCGCAAGCCACACGCTAAGGCGTAGCCATGAAGTTTCTATAGAAACAGGATCGTCTTAGAATTTCATCCGGACGATAGAGTCCCCTTCACAATCCATTCAATTCACGGCACAACTAATATTACATGAAAATGTTCAGTTGTATAACTTAACATAAAGGCAACATTTTTCATTCTATTCGATGGAATAATCGGCCATGACCTGCTAAAGCAGATAGGCGCGTCACTTTGCTTAGCATAAGGGATTCGTAAGTAGAACAAATTTTTTTCCATACCTGCTCGGATGTCAATCATGTAGATTGCTCGGATGTACCCTCTTTTTTTAAATCTTTCCTCAAGGTAATGAAGGACAATAATAGGGCCTTCGCAGACCCCAATGAACACCTTACCTTACAACACTTCGGTGGTAGCTATCATCAGGACGCTTGATGAGGAGACAGTTTATGTCAAACATTACCCATACCCAATGGGAGCAGCTGATTTCGTGAACAAAGAAATCCAAAGTCTGCTGAGAATTTTAATTTTAATTGAATTATTTTTTAATTTTAAACTACAAAAATATTTTTCTCCCCTTATAATAACCCAATATGGGTAGTAGATAAGAAAGGCACTGACGAGGCCAGCAATCATAACATGCGGTTGGTAATGGGCTTTCGCCAGCTGAACGAAAGAACATTTCGATATCTTGCTATTTCAAATCGGTAAATTCTGCTACGTTTATGTTGATGACGTGATCATCTTCTCAGAGAGCGAAGAGGCGCATGTCCAACATGAAGACTGGGTCTTAAAGAGTCTACTCTAGGTGAACATGAGCGTCTCAGTAGAAAAGTCGGGTTTTTTTTTAAAGAAAATCGTTAACTTTTCCGGATTTGTTGTAACGAGCAATGGAACAAAAACTGATCCAGAAAAGACCAAAGCCATACAATATTTTCCAGAGCCGTAATCTGAGGGCCGTCAATTACAATTACTATGATTTCAAGAACATTGAAGGACAGAGAGGTCAATTTGATACTAACGAAAGAGAGCTTTTGGCCATCATTTGGGCACTGCCCAACTTCGGCGTTAAACTTATAAATATCATTAATGACCATCAGCCTTTGCAGTATCGGAATCCAATCCAAATTCAAAAATCATAAGGTCAAAAGCACTACAAGCCTGGCAAGCAGAATCCAGTTGCAGATGACTTGTCCCTGCAACAGATTAACGCTATAGAAGGGCAAGAGATTGACTTCTTTGCAGCAACAACTCACAGCGAGATTTTATTCACAAACACTACTGAGTCAACAAGTAAACCGCTAAACTGTATTCAGAATCATATAATTCTGGAGGAGAAGCAGTTTTGCTTTCTTTGATCAAAAGGCGTCACACAGTCAACTGCATTTGTAAAAATTCGCCGCTAAGGGAGTTAGAAGACATAATTACTCCCAAGGGTGTTGCATTGGCTGGCAAAAATCCTCTGACTGAACCCTCCACAAGAGTGCTGGCTGGGCAATGGCAAGCATCACTTGCTCCCTCATGAGACTTTGAAGATTCTAGCTAAGGGACTGGGCCCAAGCTTTTTAGATTTATTCTGGAAAGCTGAGGTCCAGGACCATGGTCAGAGGTACTTGGCAGCAAGTATAAAATGCATTATGAATCCTCGGATTCAAGCATGGATGTGAAGTCTGATGAGTCAACTTGGGCTGGGATGTCAGCCCAAACGTCGGTGGGAAGTGTGACCGCTACCACCGGCGGGCACGGGGAGGAGAAATCCTCTCTGCGTGTCGCCAGTGGTCACGACGGTGGAGTGGACAAACTCCATCGACACGAGGGTGTGGACCTGGAACCAACTGCCACTGACGGAGACCGTTGGTGGAACCAACGAGACTCAAGTCACCTTCAAAAAAAAAAAAGTGTGCACCCGGCAAGCTAGCAACAGCCGCACCTCCTGGAAAGGAAAGAACGGCGAGCAAGCAACCAAGAAAGGCCAACCCATCTGTCAACAAGAGGCAGAGATCGGACGACTCGACGAAGAGAGCAAGCGGCTATGTCCAGGGGGTATCCTGGCCAGCTTAGAAACGTAGCCGGAGCTAAAGCTAGCCATAATTGACAGAAGCAACCCGGATGGAAAGCTCTCTATCGATAACTGGCTTATCCTGGAAGGGTTAATCGACCAGGGGATAGCTAATGCCATCCCTTGACCGCAGAATCCGTTCATGGCAGAGTTTGACGGCATCAATTGGTACAAGGGTGTCAAAGTGGTGGCATGTGCCAACAAGGAATCCCTGCAATTACTCAAAGACACACTGCTGAAGCTGGAAGCACCTTTGCCAGGAGCAATGATTGACGTCGTTACTGTGGACTAAATTCCTGAGCGAACGATAATTAAGGTCTGGATCCCACCTCCCATCCGGGAAGATCGAACCACCCTTATATTGATCAAGAGCCAGAATGCGGACTGCCACATAGCGGACTGGGCGCAGATCTTATCCTTGGGTGTGATGCTAATGCCCACAACACTTTTTGGGGGCGCAAAGTCACCAACGAGAAAGGGGAGTCGCTGCTTGAATTCGTGATGCTCACTAATCTTAATGTGTGTAATCGGGGTGGCCAACCCACCTTCCGCAATAAGAACCGAGTTGAGCTTATAGATTTAACTCTAGCGACCAACAGCGACTCCATCTCCGTAGAAGACTGGCACGTATCCACGGAATGCTCCTTTTCGGATCATTACAGGATAGTGTGCCAAGTTGGATGGTCCAGAGAGGCAAAGGCGCCCTTCAGGAATCCACGAAAAGCAAACTGGGTCAAATACTCAAAGCTTGTTAGGAAATCTAATCCTCACCACCCAGTGGGAAGGCTAAACAACCCAGACAAGTTGGAGGAATCGACCCAAAATGTCACAGACACTCTATGTAAGGTCTTCATTAAATCCTGTGCAATCAGCCGTCCACCGAAGACAAACCGCAACAAGTGGTGGACTCCGGAACTCGGCCAGATACGGAAGGAAACGAGAAAACTTTACAAAAGAGCTAAAGACGAAAACTGCCAGGTAGACTGGAATGCCTACCTTCACAGTTTCAAGACCTTCAAGAAGGAAAGCAGACGGACAAAAAGAGACTCATGTTCTAAATTTTGTGAGGAACTAACCAACACCACTGAAGCGTCCAGACTTCGAAGGTTGCTGGCGAAAGATCCAGCCACACCGGGCTGCTTTGCAACTTGGATGGCACATTCGCTAAAGACAGTCAGGAGTCTCTACAACTTCTCATGAACGCACACTTTTCAGGCTGCATACAAGCTGAAGACGAGATTAGGATCCCCATCTCGCACATCAGCGACGAGCTGGAGGGAAACGTGCCTCATGAGACCCAAGTCCTAATCGACGAAATTGTCAACACTGAAAAGATAATCTGGGCTATCATGTCGTTCCACCCCTACAAATCAGGATGACCGGATGACATTAGTCTTCGTCTTTTATTTCTGGATAAGAATTTGATCGGTCTTTATTTAAGTTATCAGCGTTTGAAAAGCTACGCTACTCCCTTAGTATTTCGTTTTGCTGTTGCTACCGCTCTCACTTTGACGAGAGCCATACCAGAACAACGAAAAAGTTTGTGCTCTGCTATGCTCTTAGTTTCGTCGCGAGATCAACTACAGCTATAGCAATAACAAAAAATATAATGCTGTGCTCTGCGTAGCCGTAGCGGTAGTATAAAGTTGAGAGCGAGATGAGAGCAGAGCAAATGATATTTTCATATGCTACGGCTCTAGCGTTTGTTTGATTTTTATCTTTCTGTTTTTGCTATTTTCTTCTTCTAATGTTTCTTATGCACCGTTACTTTATACTTGTCGAATATGTTGTTAGAATGAATTTTGGTGTGCATAATATTAATTATAGTCTCAATGATTCCTGTGAATTTGGTTGAGATCGAATGAAAAGCAAGAAAGTTATTAAAGAATCAATTTTAAAGGGCAAAATTCACTGGCTGCTGTTCGCGCTTTGTTTGTTTAGTTGACAGTGTGACCGTGTCGGTGTGTTATGGATTTTTTTCAAATATATACAAAATAACAAAACTCAGTATATTCCCACTGGTATATTTTTTGTTCAAATATCAGTTAATTTTTTTTATTTGTCTCAAAATAGTTTGTCTTCTTTTTCATACGCATTTAACGCTTGGGCTGATGAACTCGCCGTTTTCCAATTATAGAACCCCTCGGCAACATTCAAGCGATTCAGAGTAAGACTTTGATAACCATATAATAATTCTAAGGAAGAGAGTTATACAAAACAAGCGTACTCTTATAGCTTCTTCATCGAACATGGACCCAGACCAACTTAGATTAGTGGTTGAGGCAGCGATTCGCAATGCCTTGCCCGAATAAGCTGTTATGCACGAGCGTGAGCAGCTTTATCCGATCAAGTAGCGGCAGCTCACGTTGCACCTCCAGTCTTTCAAGCATACAATTCTATTGACATCACAAATGAAATACAATGTGACGAGCCGTTGGATGATGTCAAATGCTTACCCAAATTTAATGGGACACAAGAGTTATATGTCGCATAGAGACAAGCAGAGGTTGCCGCTTATCATATTTTTAAACCATATAATGGCAGTTCACGTCACTACCAGACGGTCATTATCAATAGAAGCAAAATTAGGAGAGTCGCTGATGAGGTTCAGTCGACATTCGGCACAGTTTTAAATTTCGTTGCGATTATTAGCCGCCTTGATTTTACATATAGCGACAAACGACCAATCCATCTCATAGAACGGAAATTGGCCACTCTCAGACAGGGAGGGAAATCGCTTCTCCAATACTACGACGAAGTAATCATGAAAGATCCGCACTCGCAGCAAATTTTGCTAAAAGTTTAGAAGATAAAGAGCGCAAGCCACACGCTAAGGCGTAGCCATGAAGTTTCTATAGAAACAGGATCGTCTTAGAATTTCATCCGGACGATAGAGTCCCCTTCACAATCCATTCAATTCACGGCACAACTAACATTACATGAAAATGTTCAGTTGTATAACTTAACATAAAGGCAAACTTTTTCATTCTATTCGATGGAATAATCGGCCATGACCTGCTAAAGCAGATAGGCGTCACTTTGCTTAGCATAAGGTTTTCGGGAGTAGAACAAATTTTTTTCCATACCTGCTCGGATGTCAATCATACAAATGTAGATTGCTCGGATGTACCCTCTTTTTTAAAATCTTTCCTCAAGGTAATGAAGGACAATAATATTGCCTTCGCAGACCCCAATGAACAACTTACCTTACAACACTTCGGTGGTAGCTATCATCAGGACGCTTGATGAGGAGACAGTTTATGCCAAACATTACCCATACCCAATGGGAGCATCTGATTTCGTGAGCAAAGAAATCCAAAGTCTGCTGAGAATTTTAATTTTAATTGAATTATTTTTTAATTTTAAACTACAAAAATATTTTTCTCCCCGTATAATAACCCAATATGGGTAGTAGATAAGAAAGGCACTGACGAGGCCAGTAATCATAACATGCGGTTGGTAATGGGCTTTCGCCAGCTGAACGAAAGAACATTTCGATATCTTGCTATTTCAAATCGGTAAATTCCGCTACGTTTATGTTGATGACGTGATCATCTTCTCAGAGAGCGAAGAGGCGCATGTCAAACATGAAGACTGGGTCTTAAAGAGTCTAGTCTAGGTGAACATGAGCGTCTCAGTAGAAAAGTCGGGTTTTTTTTGAAAGAAAATCGTTAACTTTTCCGGATTTGTTGTAACGAGCAATGGAACAAAAACTGATCCAGAAAAGACCAAAGCCATACAATATTTTCCAGAGCCGAAATCTGAGGGCCGTCAATTACAATTACTATGATTTCAAGAACATTGAAGGACAGAGAGGTCAATTTGATACTAACGAAAGAGAGCTTTTGGCCATCATTTGGGCACTGCCCAACTTCGGCGTTAAACTTATAAATATCATTAATAATCATCAGCCTTTGCAGTATCGGAATCCAATCCAAATTCAAAAATCATAAGGTCAAAAGCACTACAAGCCTGGCAAGCAGAAGCCAGTTGCAGATGACTTGTCCCTGCAACAGATTAACGCTATAGAAGGGCAAGAGATTGACTTCTTTGCAGCAACAACTCACAGCGAGATTTTATTCACAAACACTACTGAGTCAACAAGTAAACCGCTAAACTGTATTCAGAATCATATAATTCTGGAGGAGAAGCAGTTTTGCTTTCTTTGACCAAAAGGCGTCACACAGTCAACTGCATTTGTAAAGATTCGCCGCTAAGGGAGTTAGAAGACATAATTACTCCCAAGGGTGTTGCATTGGCTGGCAAAAATCCTCTGACTGAACCCTCCACAAGAGTGCTGGCTGGGCAATGGCAAGCATCACTTGCTCCCTCATGAGACTTTGAAGTTTCTAGCTAAGGGACTGGGCCCAAGCTTTTTAGATTTATTCTGGAAAGCTGAGGTCCAGGACCATGGTCAGAGGTACTTGGCAGCAAGTATAAAATGCATTATGAATCCTCGGATTCAAGCATGGATGTGAAGTCTGATGAGTCAACTTGGGCTGGGATGTCAGCACAAAACGTCGGTGGGAAGTGTGACCGCTACCACCGGCGGGCACGGGGAGGAGAAATCCTCTCTGCGTGTCGCCAGTGGTCACGACGGTGGAGTGGACAAACTCCATCGACACGAGGGTGTGGACCTGGAACCAACTGCCACTGACGGAGACCGTTGGTGGAACCAACGAAACTCAAGTCACCTTCAAAAAAAAAAAGTGTGCACCCGGCAAGCTAGCAACAGCCGCACCTCCTGGAAAGGAAAGAACGGCGAGCAAGCAACCAAGAAAGGCCAACCCATCTGTCAACAAGAGGCAGAGATCGGACGACTCGACGAAGAGAGCAAGCGGCTATGTCCAGGGGGTATCCTGGCCAGCTTAGAAACGTAGCCGGAGCTAAAGCTAGCCATAATTGACAGAAGCAACCCGTATGGAAAGCTCTCTATCGATAACTGGCTTATCCTGGAAGGGTTAATCGACCAGGGGATAGCTAATGCCATCCCTTGACCGCAGAATCCGTTCATGGCAGAGTTTGACGGCATCAACTGGTACAAGGGTGTCAAAGTGGTGGCATGTGCCAGCAAGGAATCCCTGCAATTACTCAAAGACACACTGCTGAAGCTGGAAGCACCTTTGCCAGGAGCAATGATTGACGTCGTTACTGTGGACTAAATTCCTGAGCGAACGATAATTAAGGTCTGGATCCCACCTCCCATCCGGGAAGATCGAACCACCCTTATATTGATCAAGAGCCAGAATGCGGACTGCCACATAGCGGACTGGGCGCAGATCTTATCCTTGGGTGTGATGCTAATGCCCACAACAATTTTTGGGGGCGCAAAGACACCAACGAGAAAGGGGAGTCGCTGCTTGAAGTCGTGATGCTCACTAATCTTAATGTGTGTAATCGGGGTGGCCAACCCACCTTCCGCAATAAGAACCGAGTTGAGTTTATAGATTTAACTCAAGCGACCAACAGCGACTCCATCTCCGTAGAAGACTGGCACGTATCCACGGAATGCTCCTTTTCGGATCATTACAGGATAGTGTGCCAAGTTGGATGGTCCAGAGAGGCAAAGGCGCCCTTTAGGAATCCACGAAAAGCAAACTGGGTCAAATACTCAAAGCTTGTTAGGGAATCTATTCCTCACCACCCAGTGGGAAGGCTAAACAACCCAGACAAGTTGGAGGAATCGTCCCAAAATGTCACAGACACTCTATGTAAGGCCTTCATTAAATCCTGTGCAATCAGCCGTCCACCGAAGACAAACCGCAACAAGTGGTGGACTCCGGAACTCGGCCAGATACGGAAGGAAACGAGAAAACTTTACAATAGAGCCAAAGACGGAAACTTCCAGGTAGACTGGAATGCCTACCTTCACAGTTTCAAGACCTTCAAGAAGGAAATCAAACGGACAAAAAGAGACTCATTTTCTAAATTTTGTGAGGAACTAATCAACACCACTGAAGCGTCTAGACTTCGAAGGTTGCTGGCGAAAGATTCAGCCACACCGGGCTGCTTTGCAACTTGGATGGCACATTCGCTAAAGACAATCACGAGTCTCTACAACTTCTCATGAACGCACACTTTTCAGGCTGCATACAAGCTGAAGACGAGATTAGGATCCCCATCTCGCACATCAGCGACGAGCTGGAGGGAAACGTGCCTCATGATAGCCAAGTCCTAATCGACGAAATTGTCAACACTAAAAAGATAATCTGGGCTATCATGTCGTTCCACCCCTACAAATCAGGAGGACCGGATGACATTAGTCTTCGTCTTTTATTTCTGGATAAGAATTTGATCGGTCTTTATTTAAGTTATTAGCGTTTGAAAAGCTACGCTACTCCCTTAGTATTTCGTTTTGCTGTTGACGAGAAATGGCCTGACGAGAGCCATACCAGAACAACGAAAAAGTTTGTGCTCTGCTATGTTCATAGTTTCGTTAGCAATAACAAAAAATATAATGCTGTGCTCTGTGTAGCCGTAGCGGTAGTATAAAGTTGAGAGCAAGATGAGAGCAGAGCAAATGATATTTTCATATGCTACGGCTCTAGCGTTTGTTTGACTTTTATCTTTCTGTTTTTGCTATTTTCTTCTTCTAATGTTTCTTATGCACCGTTACTTTATACTTGTCGAATATGTTGTTAGAATGAATTTTGGTGTGCATAATATTAATTATAGTCTCAATGATTCCTGTGAATTTGGTTGAGATCGAATGAAAAGCAAGAAAGTTATTAAAGAATCAATTTTAAAGGGCAAAATTCACTGGCTGCTGTTCGCGCTTTGTTTGTTTAGTTGACAGTGTGACCGTGTCGGTGTGTTATGGATTTTTTTCAAATATATACAAAATAACAAAACTCAGTATATTCCCACTGGTATATTTTTTGTTCAAATATCAGTTAATTTTTTTTATTTGTCTCAAAATGGTTTGTCTTCTTTTTCATACACATTTAACGCTTGGGCTGATGAACTCGCCGTTTTCCAATTATAGAACCCCTCGGCAACATTCAAGCGATTCAGAGTAAGACTTTGATAACCATATAATAATTCTAAGGAAGAGACTTATACAAAACAAGCGTACTCTTATAGCTTCTTCATCGAACATGGACCCAGACCAACTTAGATTAGTGGTTGAGGCAGCGATTCGCAATGCCTTGCCCGAATAAGCTGTTATGCACGAGCGTGAGCAGCTTTATCCGATCAAGTAGCGGCAGCTCACGTTGCACCTCCAGTCTTTCAAGCATACAATTCTATTGACATCACAAATGAAATACAATGTGACGAGCCGTTGGATGATGTCAAATGCTTACCCAAATTTAATGGGACACAAGAGTTATATGTCGCATAGAGACAAGCAGAGGTTGCCGCTTATCATATTTTTAAACCATATAATGGCAGTTCACGTCACTACCAGACGGTCATTATCAATAGAAGCAAAATTAGGAGAGTCGCTGATGAGGTTCAGTCGTCATTCGGCACAGTTTTAAATTAACATAAGGCAAACTTTTTCATTCTATTCGATGGAATAATCGGCCATGACCTGCTAAAGCAGATAGGCGCGTCACTTTGCTTAGCATAAGGGATTCGTAAGTAGAACAAATTTTTTTCCATACCTGATCGGATGTCAATCATACAAATGTAGATTGCTCGGATGTACCCTCTTTTTTAAAATCTTTCCTCAAGGTAATGAAGGACAATAATAGGGCCTTCGCAGACCCCAATGAACACCTTACCTTACAACACTTCGGTGGTAGCTATCATCAGGACGCTTGTTGAGGAGACAGTTTATGCCAAACATTACCCATACCCAATGGGAGCAGCTGATTTCGTGAACAAAGAAATCCAAAGTCTGCTGAGAATTTTAATTTTAATTGAATTATTTTTTAATTTTAAACTACAAAAATATTTTTCTCCCCTTATAATAACCCAATATGGGTAGTAGATAAGAAAGGCACTGACGAGGCCAGTAATCATAACATGCGGTTGGTAATGGGCTTTCGCCAGCTGAACGAAAGAACATTTCGATATCTTGCTATTTCAAATCGGTAAATTCCGCTCCGTTTATGTTGATGACGTGATCATCTTCTCAGAGAGCGAAGAGGCGCATGTCAAACATGAAGACTGGGTCTTAAAGAGTCTACTCTAGGTGAACATGAGCGTCTCAGTAGAAAAGTCGGGTTTTTTTTTAAAGAAAATCGTTAACTTTTCCGGATTTGTTGTAACGAGCCGTCAATTACAATTACTATGATTTCAAGAACATTGAAGGACAGAGAGGTCAATTTGATACTAACGAAAGAGAGCTTTTGGCCATCATTTGGGCACTGCCCAACTTCGGCGTTAAACTTATAAATATCATTAATAATCATCAGCCTTTGCAGTATCGGAATCCAATCCAAATTCAAAAATCATAAGGTCAAAAGCACTACAAGCCTGGCAAGCAGAATCCAGTTGCAGATGACTTGTCCCTGCAACAGATTAACGCTATAGAAGGGCAAGAGATTGACTTCTTTGCAGCAACAACTCACAGCGAGATTTTATTCACAAACACTACTGAGTCAACAAGTAAACCGCTAAACTGTATTCAGAATCATATAATTCTGGAGGAGAAGCAGTTTTGCTTTCTTTGACCAAAAGGCGTCACACAGTCAACTGCATTTGTAAAGATTCGCCGCTAAGGGAGTTAGAAGACATAATTACTCCCAAGGGTGTTGCATTGGCTGGCAAAAATCCTCTGACTGAACCCTCCACAAGAGTGCTGGCTGGGCAATGGCAAGCATCACTTGCTCCCTCATGAGACTTTGAAGTTTCTAGCTAAGGGACTGGGCCCAAGCTTTTTAGATTTATTCTGGAAAGCTGAGGTCCAGGACCATGGTCTGAGGTACTTGGCAGCAAGTATAAAATGCATTATGAATCCTCGGATTCAAGCATGGATGTGAAGTCTGATGAGTCAACTTGGGCTGGGATGTCAGCACAAAACGTCGGTGGGAAGTGTGACCGCTACCACCGGCGGGCACGGGGAGGAGAAATCCTCTCTGCGTGTCGCCAGTGGTCACGACGGTGGAGTGGACAAACTCCATCGACACGAGGGTGTGGACCTGGAACCAACTGCCACTGACGGAGACCGTTGGTGGAACCAACGAAACTCAAGTCACCTTCAAAAAAAAAAAAGTGTGCACCCGGCAAGCTAGCAACAGCCGCACCTCCTGGAAAGGAAAGAACGGCGAGCAAGCAACCAAGAAAGGCCAACCCATCTGTCAACAAGAGGCAGAGATCGGACGACTCGACGAAGAGAGCAAGCGGCTATGTCCAGGGGGTATCCTGGCCAGCTTAGAAACGTAGCCGGAGCTAAAGCTAGCCATAATTGACAGAAGCAACCCGGATGGAAAGCTCTCTATCGATAACTGGCTTATCCTGGAAGGGTTAATCGACCAGGGGATAGCTAATGCCATCCCTTGACCGCAGAATCCGTTCATGGCAGAGTTTGACGGCATCAACTGGTACAAGGGTGTCAAAGTGGTGGCATGTGCCAGCAAGGAATCCCTGCAATTACTCAAAGACACACTGCTGAAGCTGGAAGCACCTTTGCCAGGAGCAATGATTGACGTCGTTACTGTGGACTAAATTCCTGAGCGAACGATAATTAAGGTCTGGATCCCACCTCCCATCCGGGAAGATCGAACCACCCTTATATTGATCAAGAGCCAGAATGCGGACTGCCACATAGCGGACTGGGCGCAGATCTTATCCTTGGGTGTGATGCTAATGCCCACAACAATTTTTGGGGGCGCAAAGACACCAACGAGAAAGGGGAGTCGCTGCTTGAAGTCGTGATGCTCACTAATCTTAATGTGTTTAATCGGGGTGGCCAACCCACCTTCCGCAATAAGAACCGAGTTGAGTTTATAGATTTAACTCAAGCGACCAACAGCGACTCCATCTCCGTAGAAGACTGGCACGTATCCACGGAATACTCCTTTTCTGATCATTACAGGATAGTGTGCCAAGTTGGATGGTCCAGAGAGGCAAAGGCGCCCTTTAGGAATCCTCGAAAAGCAAACTGGGTCAAATACTCAAAGCTTGTTAGGGAATCTATTCCTCACCACCCAGTGGGAAGGCTAAACAACCCAGACAAGTTGGAGGAATCGTCCCAAAATGTCACAGACACTCTATGTAAGGCCTTCATTAAATCCTGTGCAATCAGCCGTCCACCGAAGACAAACCCCAACAAGTGGTGGACTCCGGAACTCGGCCAGATACGGAAGGAAACGAGAAAACTTTACAAAAGAGCTAAAGACGAAAACTGCCAGGTAGACTGGAATGCCTACCTTCACAGTTTCAAGACCTTCAAGAAGGAAATCAAACGGACAAAAAGAGACTCATTTTCTAAATTTTGTGAGGAACTAATCAACACCACTGAAGCGTCCAGACTTCGAAGGTTGCTGGCGAAAGATCCAGCCACACCGGGCTGCTTTGCAACTTGGATGGCACATTCGCTAAAGACAGTTAGGAGTCTCTACAACTTCTCATGAACGCACACTTTTCAGGCTGCATACAAGCTGAAGACGAGATTAGGATCCCCATCTCGCACATCAGCGACGAGCTGGAGGGAAACGTGCCTCATGAGAGCCAAGTCCTAATCGACGAAATTTTCAACACTGAAAAGATAATCTGGGCTATCATGTCGTTCCACCCCTACAAATCAGGAGGACCGGATGACATTAGTCTTCGTCTTTTATTTCTGGATAAGAATTTGATCGGTCTTTATTTAAGTTATCAGCGTTTGAAAAGCTACGCTACTCCCTTAGTATTTCGTTTTGGTGTTGCTACCGCTCTCACTTTGACGAGAGCCATACCAGAACAACGAAAAAGTTTGTGCTCTGCTATGCTCTTAGTTTCGTCGCGAGATCAACTACAGCTATAGCAATAACAAAAAATATAATGCTGTGCTCTGCGTAGCCGTAGCGGTAGTATAAAGTTGAGAGCGAGATGAGAGCAGAGCAAATGATATTTTCATATGCTACGGCTCTAGCGTTTGTTTGATTTTTATCATTCTTTTTTTGATATTTTCTTCTTCTAATGTTTCTTATGCACCGTTACTTTATACTTGTCGAATATGTTGTTAGAATGAATTTTGGTGTGCATAATATTAATTATAGTCTCAATGATTCCTGTAAATTTGGTTGAGATCGACTGAAAAGCAAGAAAGTTATTAAAGAATCAATTTTAAAGTGCAAAATTCACTGGCTGCTGTTCGCGCTTTGTTTGTTTAGTTGACAGTGTGACCGTGTCGGTGTGTTATGGATTTTTTTCAAATATATACAAAATAACAAAACTCAGTATATTCCCACTGGTATATTTTTTGTTCAAATATCAGTTAATTTTTTTTATTTGTCTCAAAATGGTTTGTCTTCTTTTTCATACGCATTTAACGCTTGGGCTGATGAACTCGCCGTTTTCCAATTATAGAACCCCTCGGAAACATTCAAGCGATTCAGAGTAAGACTTTGATAACCATATAATAATTCTAAGGAAGAGACTTATACAAAACAAGCGTACTCTTATAGCTTCTTCATCGAACATGGACCCAGACCAACTTAGATTAGTGGTTGAGGCAGCGATTCGCAATGCCTTGCCCGAATAAGCTGTTATGCACGAGCGTGAGCAGCTTTATCCGATCAAGTAGCGGCAGCTCACGTTGCACCTCCAGTCTTTCAAGCATACAATTCTATTGACATCACAAATGAAATACAATGTGACGAGCCGTTGGATGATGTCAAATGCTTACCCAAATTTAATGGGACACAAGAGTTATATGTCGCATAGAGACAAGCAGAGGTTGCCGCTTATCATATTTTTAAACCATATAATGGCAGTTCACGTCACTACCAGACGGTCATTATCAATAGAAGCAAAATTAGGAGAGTCGCTGATGAGGTTCAGTCGTCATTCGGCACAGTTTTAAATTTCGTTGCGATTATTAGCCGCCTTGATTTTACATATAGCGACAAACGACCAATCCATCTCATAGAACGGAAATTGGCCACTCTCAGACAGGGAGGGAAATCGCTTCTCCAATACTACGACGAAGTAATCATGAAAGATCCGCATTCGCAGCAAATTTTGCTAAAAGCTTAGAAGATAAAGAGCGCAAGCCACACGCAAAGGCGTAGCCATGAAGTTTCTAATAGAAACAGGATCGTCTTAGAATTTCATCCGGACGATAGAGTCCCCCTTTACAATCCATTCAATTCGCGGCACAACTAATATTACATGAACATGTTCAGTTGTATTACTTAACATAAAGGCAACATTTTTCATTCTATTCGATGGAATAATCGGCCATGACCTGTTAAAGCAGGTAGGCGCGTCACTTTGCTTAGCATAAGGTTTTCGGGAGTAGAACAAATTTCTTTCCATACCTGCTCGGATGTCAATCATACAAATGTAGATTGCTTGGATGTACCCTCTTTATTAAAAAATCTTTCCTCAAGGTAATGAAGGACAATAATAGGGCCTTCGCAGACCCAACGAACACCTTACCTTACAACACTTCGGTGGTAGCTATCATCCAGTTTATGCCAAACATTACCCATACCCAATGGGAGCAGCTGATTTCGTGAACAAAGAAATCCAAAGTCTGCTGAGAATTTTAATTTTAATTGAATTATTTTTTAAATTATTTTTTAAATTTTAAACTACAAAAATATTTTTCTCCCCTTATAATAACCCAATATGGGTAGTAGATAAGAAAGGCACTGACGAGGACAGTAATCGTAACATGTGGTTGGTAATGGGCTTTCGCCAGCTGAACGAAAGAACATTTCGATATCTTGCTATTTCAAATCGGTAAATTCTGCTACGTTTATGTTGATGACGTGATCATCTTCTCAGAGAGCGAAGAGGCGCATGTCAAACATGAAGACTGGGTCTTAAAGAGTCTACTCTAGGTGAACATGAGCGTCTCAGTAGAAAAGTCAGTTTTTTTTTTAAAGAAAATCGTTAACTTTTCCGGCTTTGTTGTAACGAGCAATGGAACAAAAACTGATCCAGAAAAGACCAAAGCCATACAATATTTTCCAGAGCCGAAATCTGAGGGCCGTCAATTACAATTACAATGATTTCAAGAACATTGAAGGACAGAGAGGACAATTTGCTACTAACGAAAGAGAGCTTTTGGCCATCATTTGGGCACTGCCCAACTTCGGCGTTAAACTTATAAATATCATTAATGACCATCAGCCTTTGCAGTATCGGAATCCAATCCAAATTCAAAAATCATAAGGTCAAAAGCACTACAAGCCTGGCAAGCAGAAGCCAGTTGCAGATGACTTGTCCCTGCAACAGATTAACGCTATAGAAGGGCAAGAGATTGACTTCTTTGCAGCAACAACTCACAGCGAGATTTTATTCACAAACACTACTGAGTCAACAAGTAAACCGCTAAACTGTATTCAGAATCATATAATTCTGGAGGAGAAGCAGTTTTGCTTTCTTTGACCAAAAGGCGTCACACAGTCAACTGCATTTGTAAAGATTCGCCGCTAAGGGAGTTAGAAGTCATAATTACTCCCAAGGGTGTTGCATTGGCTGGCAAAAATCCTCTGACTGAACCCTCCACAAGAGTGCTGGCTGGGCAATGGCAAGCATCACTTGCTCCCTCATGAGACTTTGAAGTTTCTAGCTAAGGGACTGGGCCCAAGCTTTTTAGATTTATTCTGGAAAGCTGAGGTCCAGGACCATGGTCAGAGGTACTTGGCAGCAAGTATAAAATGCATTATGAATCCTCGGATTCAAGCATGGATGTGAAGTCTGATGAGTCAACTTGGGCTGGGATGTCAGCCCAAACGTCGGTGGGAAGTGTGACCGCTACCACCGGCGGGCACGGGGAGGAGAAATCCTCTCTGCGTGTCGCCAGTGGTCACGACGGTGGAGTGGACAAACTCCATCGACACGAGGGTGTGGACCTGGAACCAACTGCCACTGATGGAGACCGTTGGTGGAACCAACGAAACTCAAGTCACCTTCAAAAAAAAAAAGTGTGCACCCGGCAAGCTAGCAACAGCCGCACCTCCTGGAAAGGAAAGAACGGCGAGCAAGCAACCAAGAAAGGCCAACCCATCTGTCAACAAGAGGCAGAGATCGGACGACTCGATGAAGAGAGCAAGCGGCTATGTCCAGGGGGTATCCTGGCCAGCTTAGAAACGTAGCCGGAGCTAAAGCTAGCCATAATTGACAGAAGCAACCCGTATGGAAAGCTCTCTATCGATAACTGGCTTATCCTGGAAGGGTTAATCGACCAGGGGATTGTCAATGCCATCCCTTGACCACAGAATCCGTTCATGGCAGAGTTTGACGGCATCAACTGGTACAAGGGTGTCAAAGTGGTGGCATGTGCCAACAAGGAATCCCTGCAATTACTCAAAGACACACTGCTAAAAATGGAAGCACCTTTGCCAGGAGCAATGATTGACGTCGTTACTGTGGACTAAATTCCTGAGCGAACGATAATTAAGGTCTGGATCCCACCTCCCATCCGGGAAGATCGAACCACCCTTATATTGATCAAGAGCCAGAATGCGGACTGCCACATAGCGGACTGGGCGCAGATCTTATCCTTGGGTGTGATGGTAATGCCCACAAAACTTTTTGGGGGCGCAAAGACACCAACGAGAAAGGGGAGTCGCTGCTTGAAGTCGTGATGCTCACTAATCTTAATGTGTGTAATCGGGGTGGCCAACCCACCTTCCGCAATAAGAACCGAGTTGAGTTTATAGATTTAACTCAAGCGACCAACAGCGACTCCATCTCCGTAGAAGACTGGCACGTATCCACGGAATGCTCCTTTTCGGATCATTACAGGATAGTGTGCCAAGTTGGATGGTCCAGAGAGGCAAAGGCGCCCTTTAGGAATCCACGAAAAGCAAACTGGGTCAAATACTCAAAGCTTGTTAGGGAATCTATTCCTCACCACCCAGTGGGAAGGCTAAACAACCCAGACAAGTTAGAGGAATCGTCCCAAAATGTCACAGACACTCTATGTAAGGCCTTCATTAAATCCTGTGCAATCAGCCGTCCACCGAAGACAAACCGCAACAAGTGGTGGACACCGGAACTCGGCCAGATACGGAAGGAAACGAGAAAACTTTACAATAGAGCCAAAGACGGAAACTTCCAGGTAGACTGGAATGCCTACCTTCACAGTTTCAAGACCTTCAAGAAGGAAATCAAACGGACAAAAAGAGACTCATTTTCTAAATTTTGTGAGGAACTAACCAACACCACTGAAGCGTCCAGACTTCGAAGGTTGCTGGCGAAAGATCCAGCCACACCGGGCTGCTTTGCAACTTGGATGGCACATTCGCTAAAGACAATCAGGAGTCTCTACAACACCTCATGAACGCACACTTTTCAGGCTGCAAACAACGCTCGGGGTACAAAAGCTCTCTAAAATGCCTGAAGGGACTGCCTGAAGAAACTCTAGCGACCAACAGCGACTCCCTCTCCGTAGAAGACTGGCACGTATCCGCGGAATGCTCCTTTTCGGATTATTACAGGATAGTGTGGGAAGTTGGATGGTCCAGAGAGGCAAAGGCGCCCTTCAGGAATCCACGAAAAGCAAACTGGGTCAAATACTCAAAGCTTGTTAGGAAATCTAATCCTCACCACCCAGTGGGAAGGCTAAACAACCCAGACAAGTTGGAGGAATCGACCCAAAATGTCACAGACACTCTAAGTAAGGTCTTCATTAAATCCTGTGCAATCAGCCGTCCACCGAAGACAAACCCCAACAAGTGGTGGACTCCGGAACTCGGCCAGATACGGAAGGAAACGAGAAAACTTTACAAAAGAGCTAAAGACGAAAACTGCCAGGTAGACTGGAATGCCTACCTTCACAGTTTCAAGACCTTCAAGAAGGAAATCAGACGGACAAAAAGAGACTCATGTTCTAAATTTTGTGAGGAACTAACCAACACCACTGAAGCGTCCAGACTTCGAAGGTTGCTGGCGAAAGATCCAGCCACACCGGGCTGCTTTGCAACTTGAATGGCACATTCGCTAAAGACAGTCAGGAGTCTCTACAACTTCTCATGAACGCACACTTTTCAGGCTGCATACAAGCTGAAGACGAGATTAGGATCCCCATCTCGCACATCAGCGACGAGCTGGAGGGAAACGTGCCTCATGAGAGCCAAGTCCTAATCGACGAAATTGTCAACACTTAAAAGATAATCTGGGCTATCATGTCGTTCCACCCCTACAAATCAGGATGACCGGGTGACATTAGTCTTCGTCTTTTATTTCTGGATAAGAATTTGATCGGTCTTTATTTAAGTTATCAGCGTTTGAAAAGCTACGCTACTCCCTTAGTATTTCGTTTTGCTGTTGCTACCGCTCTCACTTTGACGAGAGCCATACCAGAACAACGAAAAAGTTTGTGCTCTGCTATGCTCTTAGTTTCGTCGCGAGATCAACTACAGCTATAGCAATAACAAAAAATATAATGCTGTGCTCTGCGTAGCCGTAGCGGTAGTATAAAGTTGAGAGCGAGATGAGAGCAGAGCAAATGATATTTTCATATGCTACGGCTCTAGCGTTTGTTTGATTTGTATCTTTCTGTTTTTGCTATTTTCTTCTTCTAATGTTTCTTATGCACCGTTACTTTATACTTGTCGAATATGTTGTTAGAATGAATTTTGGTGTGCATAATATTAATTATAGTCTCAATGATTCCTGTGAATTTGGTTGAGATCGAATGAAAAGCAAGAAAGTTATTAAAGAATCAATTTTAAAGGGCAAAATTCACTGGCTGCTGTTCGCGCTTTGTTTGTTTAGTTGACAGTGTGACCGTGTCGGTGTGTTATGGATTTTTTTCAAGTATATACAAAATAACTAAACTCAGTATATTCCCACTGGTATATTTTTTGTTCAAATATCAGTTAATTTTTTTTATTTGTCTCAAAATGGTTTGTCTTCTTTTTCATACGCATTTAACGCTTGGGCTGATGAACTCGCCGTTTTCCAATTATAGAACCCCTCGGAAACATTCAAGCGATTCAGAGTAAGACTTTGATAACCATATAATAATTCTAAGGAAGAGAGTTATACAAAACAAGCGTACTCTTATAGCTTCTTCATCGAACATGGACCCAGACCAACTTAGATTAGTGGTTGAGGCAGCGATTCGCAATGCCTTGCCCGAATAAGCTGTTATGCACGAGCGTGAGCAGCTTTATCCGATCAAGTAGCGGCAGCTCACGTTGCACCTCCAGTCTTTCAAGCATACAATTCTATTGACATCACAAATGAAATACAATGTGACGAGCCGTTGGATGATGTCAAATGCTTACCCAAATTTAATGGGACACAAGAGTTATATGTAGCATAGAGACAAGCAGAGGTTGCCGCTTATCATATTTTTAAACCATATAATGGCAGTTCACGTCACTACCAGACGGTCATTATCAATAGAAGCAAAATTAGGAGAGT
This sequence comes from Drosophila ustulata, assembly GCA_035047365.1. Classification (NCBI taxonomy): domain Eukaryota; kingdom Metazoa; phylum Arthropoda; class Insecta; order Diptera; family Drosophilidae; genus Drosophila; species Drosophila ustulata. The sequence continues at coordinate 1,808,065 of JAWNPT010000009.1, forward strand.
CGCTGATGAGGTTCAGTCATCATTCGGCACAGTTTTAAATTTCGTTGCGATTATTAGCCGCCTTGATTTTACATATAGCGACAAACGACCAATCCATCTCATAGAACGGAAATTGGCCACTCTCAGACAGGGAGGGAAATCGCTTCTCCAATACTACGACGAAGTAATCATGAAAGATCCGCACTCGCAGCAAATTTTGCTAAAAGTTTAGAAGATAAAGAGCGCAAGCCACACGCTAAGGCGTAGCCATGAAGTTTCTATAGAAACAGGATCGTCTTAGAATTTCATCCGGACGATAGAGTCCCCTTCACAATCCATTCAATTCACGGCACAACTAACATTACATGAAAATGTTCAGTTGTATAACTTAACATAAAGGCAACATTTTTCATTCTATTCGATGGAATAATCGGCCATGACCTGCTAAAGCAGATAGGCGCGTCACTTTGCTTAGCATAAGGGATTCGTAAGTAGAACAAATTTTTTTCCATACCTGCTCGGATGTCAATCATACAAATGTAGATTGCTCGGATGTACCCTCTTTTTAAAATCTTTCCTCAAGGTAATGAAGGACAATAATAGGGCCTTCGCAGACCCCAATGAACACCTTACCTTACAACACTTGGGTGGTAGCTATCATCAGGACGCTTGATGAGGAGACAGTTTATGCCAAACATTACCCATACCCAATGGGAGCAGCTGATTTCGTGAACAAAGAAATCCAAAGTCTGCTGAGAATTTTAATTTTAATTGAATTATTTTTTAATTTTAAACTACAAAAATATTTTTCTCCCCTTATAATAACCCAATATGGGTAGTAGATAAGAAAGGCACTGACGAGGCCAGCAATCATAACATGCGGTTGGTAATGGGCTTTCGCCAGCTGAACGAAAGAACATTTCGATATCTTGCTATTTCAAATCGGTAAATTCCGCTCCGTTTATGTTGATGACGTGATCATCTTCTCAGAGAGCGAAGAGGCGCATGTCAAACATGAAGACTGGGTCTTAAAGAGTCTACTCTAGGTGAACATGAGCGTCTCAGTAGAAAAGTCGGGTTTTTTTTTAAAGAAAATCGTTAACTTTTCCGGATTTTATATATATATATATATATATTATTTTAAAAATAAACATTTTTTAAATTTATTTTTAAAATAAAAAATGCTGAAAATAAAAGCTAAAAAAAAAAAAGCTGAAATAAAAGCTGAAAATAAAGCCAAAGTTCTAAAAATCCAAGATTAATGCAAAACACCTCCTCAATTAAACAATTTTAATTTGTTTTAAAAATTTTTTTATTTTAAAATTTTAATAAAATATATATTTATATTATTTTTAAAAATATAAATTTTAAAAATAAAAATAGCTGAAAATAAAAGCTAAAATAAAAGCTGAAATAAAAGCTGAAATAAAAGCTAAAACACCTCCCCAATTAAAAAATTTTGTTTTGTTTGTATATATTTATAATTTTATTTAAAATTTATTTCTTATTATAAAACCCACGCATATCTGGGTCCTCCTCAATGTCTTTCAATAGGGCATCTAAGTCCTCTTGGGTTATCATACTGTCACATGACAACGGGTCGAGGAGGTGGAAGACATTTGTGTCTATGAACTCCTCCTCCTCCGTCACCTGAGATTCGGTAGAATCTTCCTCCGTTACCATCGTCAATGGTAGGTTGTCTATCAACCTCCACAAAATGTTAAAGTTGTTGATGTTATCAAAATTGTTGCATTCCATATTGTTGTTGTTGTTGCTGTGATGGTGCTGTGATGGTTTGATATTGTTGTTGCTGTGATGGTGCTGTGATGGTTTGATGTTGTTGTTGGTGCTGATACTGCTGATGCTGTTGATGCTGCTGATGCTGTTGATGCTGTTGATGCTGCTGATGCTGCTGTTGCTGGTCACTGAATGATATTTTCCCTCGAGGAGCCGGTTGATTTTATATCCTCCAACGATGAACAAAGGAGCATATTCTCGAGCATTTCTCGAGTGAGGTTCACAAAGGCCAACCGATTTTCAAGTGGTTCTGTAACGGGACACACAGTCCAGACATGTGCGTTCTTACAAGGAACACACATACACACACACACACACACACACACACACCCACACACACACAGATATCATAAACACATTCCACTCATCTTTAGTGCAATGAGTTGGATTGCAACAAAAATTGTAGACACAAATGTCCACAGTTAACTGTACCGAATTGTTGCAAACGTTGATAATTATACTTAATGCTTTCTCCCAAATATTTAATTACTTCTAATGGTAGTTGTAAGTTCCCAAAACTGTCAAAGTAATATGAATCAGAACCTCTCTTAAAATAAGCTACCCAATGCGTTCCTTTTGATGACGAGTCTGCTAAATTTATTATTCCACACTCACGATATAGTGGGATTTTTGGTAATTCATCTTTCATATAAACACCCCGAAAATGTTGAATATTTTTAAAGGCAAACCGCATGATATCAAAGTTAGATAATGCCCTTTTGGGTAGCTCGCTTAGTAGTTTTTTTGGTTGCGATTTTGTTTTCGTTTATTTTTATTAAATGATATACCATACCCTTTTTTTATGGTTGTAAATACAATCCCTCACCCAACGAAACAGTTTCCATTTTTTTATTATGTCTCTTGTTCTCCTCTAGTTGCTGTTTTGCTATCTTTGCATTGTTAATAGACTTTACTATTGCTGCGCTACCTGACGCTAAACTGCCCACAGCGCTAAGTGCTGTTAAAATTGGTACAAGTGGCAAGAAGCCACCTACCTTGGGCACATTTATAACCCGTGGAATTACAACATATTTCCTACAACCCATTGAGTTAGATACTGCTTTTCGTGCAACTTTTATTGCATAAAATATGTCAAGCGGTTTTTTTTTTTCAATTCCTTGGTCGCCTTTTTGATTATTGAAGCAAGAGACGTTTTTACTACTTTCTTCGTCTTTTTCTGTTTTGATCCCATACCAAATTTTTTCTTTACCTTCATCATGTTCGTTACAAACTACGCTGCTGCTCTCTCACCAAAACTGCTATTCGATGCTTTTACACGATCCCAGGCCCTATCAATTAAAACAGAGTCAGCTTTATGACGCTCACTCAAGTCCTTACTTTTTGAATATGCTATGTCGTGTTCCCTACAAGCTTCATCCAAAGCATTGATTCCACGATCACCGCGTGCTAAACGTTTCTCTAGCTTTGTACCTGGTCCACAGTAATTGTACCCAGGTAAATGCACTTCAATGGGTAGAGCGTTTATTATATTGTTTACAAGACCACCACCCTGTTTGACATTTGATTTACGAGTGTTTATATTATAAAAATGTTTCATCATTTTATAACGACCTCAATCCACCAACGTTCCTCATTGAATGAAGTACTTCTCTCATTAACATGCGTTTATTACCACAAAAGAAAAGCATCTTAGTGAGAAACATTGAGGGCGGTGGCCATGGGGAGGAGAATCAACAGCCTCGTCACAGTACCTTGCTACCCAACACAATTAGAGCTTGTTGGTCCATCAAATTGTGGAAAAACCAATGTGGTGCTTAGTCTCAAAGAGAGTCCAAATGGAGTAAAATTTGAAAATATTTATGTATTTTCAAAGAGTTTATATCAACCGAAATATGAGTATTTGGAAAAACTTATCAAACCAATACAAGGAATGGGAAACTACACATTCTCCGCAAAAGACACTGTTTTAACACCACAAGAAGCTAAAAATAATTCCATTATGATATTTGATGATGTGGCATGTGAAAAACAGGATAATATCCGAAACTATTTTTGTATGGGTCGTCATAAGAATATTGATTCTTTTTATCTTTGCCAAACGTATACCGAAACATTAAATACGTGATAATGCAAATTTTATTATAATGTTTAAACAAGACGATTTAAACATGCGACACATATATCGAGATCATGTAAATAGCGATATGGACTATGAAACATTTATGGAAATATCACGAAATTGTTGGGTGAATAAATTTGGATTTCTAGTAATCTCTAAGGATGACGATATGAATACTGGCCGATATAGAAAAGGATTTGATCAACTCATTATACTTTAATTAAAATGGATATAAGTATAATGAGGTGACGGTGAAAAGACAGTCTACAGTCAGGCTTCAAAATGACTACATCTTTAACATTTACATTGAACGGGAACACATCAGTTATAACTGAAAACTTTTTCCCACAAATTGAACTAACACGCAATTATGAGTGTGCTCTCATTGACTTTTATACATACAATTCTATACGAAACGTTGATAAAGGAAACAATTTATTTCACATTGGGGATAAAGTCATAGAAATTCCAGTGGGCTCGTATGAACTCGATGACATCACATAATATATTTTGAATGAGCTAAAAGAGCATAGAACTATTGGACAGCTATTTGGATTTAATAAACGTACTTTAGGAGCATACAAGTCTGAAATTTACATCTCATATAATCCAGTAAATATTTTAATAATAAATACAATTAGGTTGGAATGTAACATTATTAGTGGCTCATATGTGGGTAATACATCAAATAATGTGCTTCATGAATTTGGAATTAATGTCCCACCAGGATATAAAATGAACATTACACCACGAAATCTGATTTATTTACCTGTCAACAGCAGAGAAATAAGCACACTCGAAGTATGGATACCTGATCAGAAGGGAGATTTAGTCAACTTGCGTGGTGAAACTGTATCAATTCGTCTACACTTGCGGCCTAAAGAATGATTATTTATAATAAAAAGCCAGCACATCACTCCATACCCCCCAGTAGTAAATGTAAAGCTGATGTGAAAGCATCATCATCATCATCATCGTCATCATCATCAATATTTAAAAAAGCATCAAATCAACGATCTGGACTATCCTTTAAAAATAAATTCATTTTAAAATCATTAGGATTTAATATTCAAAAAAGTTTAAAAACAAACTTTCAAATGAATGAGATTTTGTTTGTGCAAGATAAGCACCTCAATGATGAGAGTTTCACTAAAAAAGAATATCACTCTTATTACCCATATCAACAAAACTTCAAGACAAAAGATGAAGTTCGCATCACAATACAGAACCAAGATTTGTGTGTGCTGCCGTGTGAAAGTTTTCTCCACTTTGAAGGTACACTTGAGAAAATTACTGATGCGAATGCGATGCGATGGGGCAAGCAGCACGTCTAATGTTAAAATAATTGTAATGCTCAAAAATAATTGTATGGCCTATTTTCTAGATGAAATAAGATACGAATTGAATGGGTGTGAGCTGGATAGGACACGGTTCACTGGAATAACATCGACTCTCAAGAATTTTCTCTCTGTGGGGCAACAGGAAGATCTACTTTATCGCAATGCTGGGTGGAACGGTGGTGATAACATCTCTTCTGGAGGACATTTCAGCTATTCTGTACCACTAAAAATGTTGATGGGATTTGGAGAAGACTACAAAAAAGTCATATTAAATTGTAAACCTGAAATTATTCTCTTACTAGCTAAAAATACAGCTGATATGTATGTTAAAACAGTTGCCAATCATACACATCATTTTAACATACATAGTATTAGTTGGAAACTACCCCACATTGTCCCAAGCGATAGTACCAAAATTAAAATGTTTAATGTAGTAAAAAGTGGTGCTAGCTTACCACTAGCATTCCGCAGTTGGGATTGTTATATAAATTCTACACTTGTGCAGGGGACACATCATCTATGGAATGTTAAATTGGCTGCAAATAGAGAACGTCCGCGGTATGCCAATATTGCATTTACATTGAATGGAAATCTAATTACAAACAATTTAAGAAATGCAAAAGTATATTTAAATTCTAAAGTCTATCCCTATGAGGCTTTGATTATTAAATACAGTAAAAATCGGGTTGCTGTGTTGTATGATATGTATGTGAGATTTCAAGAGAGCTATTACAACCGAGAGGCTCGTGCACTTCTATCACCAGCGGAATTCTTGTCTAAGGCTCCTATTGTTGTTGTAGATCTCTCATATCAGAATGAATCATTCAAATCAGGACCAATCATGATCGTATAGTTGAATACACTCACTTATCTGGATTAGTTCAACGTGTCGTATAATTTCTTGGTAAACCATTTTCTCATTCAAATTTCGGAAATCAAGACAAGACACGTCCACCGAACCCAACATCAAAATACAAATTTAAAACATGTATTCCCCCGATATCAAAAACAATACCACAACGAATATAACGATCAAACAACTTATAACCAGAATAAGTAATTTCATCAAAATGTTTAAAGAACGAATTTTCCCTGAACAATTGGAATAGTTGGAGGAATCATTGGCATTTTTTAATAATAGACTAACTGATACCATGGTGGTTTCCAATCTTCACGGGCGGCATTTCACATCTTGTTGTTGGGCTAAAGACGATGTGTATTCTGGAGTCAACACATGTGCTTGTCATTTCTTTTCTGTTCGTTCATATAAAACTCAAAAAATAATGAAAATGTATGTAAATTTAGAGCGTCGCTTCTAAATATTGTAGTTGAATATAAATTAAAAAATAAAATAACAAGAAAACATAAACCAATTTTGTTATTTTATCATATCCAAACGAAATTATACACACTACTTGAGAAAAATAAAAAATGTTTACAATAGTATAACTGATAGCACGCTGGTTTCCAATCTTCATGAGCGGCGTTTCACATATGGTTGTTGGGTTAAAGACAATATGTATACTGGAGTCGACACATCAGCTTGTCATTTATTTTCTGTACATTCATGCAAATCTGAAAAATTATGAAAATAAATTTAACTTTAGAGCATTGCTGTTTAACATTGTACTTGAAAATAAAATTGCTCTAAATATACACACAAAAACTGTACACACTACTTGAGAAATAAAAAATATGTACAATAGAATAACTGATAGCACGCTGGTTTCCAATCTTCATGAGCGGCGTTTCACATATGGTTGTTGGGTTAAAGACGATATGTATACTGGAGTCGACACATCTGCTTGTCATTTATTTTCTGTACATTCATGCAAATCTGAAAAATTATGAAAATAAATTTAACTTTAGAGCATTGCTGTTTAACATTGTACTTGAAAATAAAATTACTCTACATATACACACAAAAATTGTATACACTACTTGAGAAAATAAAAATAATTATAAATATTTTCAAACAAAACCGTTATTTTACTGGGGATTGGGATTGGGATATGAGTAGTATGTTTACCCGGTTCTTGGCACAAGTGACATTAATGGGGTAATTAAGATGATAATTTATGGGTTTAGCTGTCAAAAAATATGTCAAGTGGTAATTAAAAGTAGTGTGGGTGTTTAGGGATCGTGGTGATCAAAGGGGTTGATAAATAAATAAACAAATAAATTAGACTATTGGGGGGTGAGTGTGGTGTGATAGGTTGTGGGGATTGGAGTGTTGGATCTTGTTTGACACCAAAAACTGGTGCGGCGACCGGCGACCGGCGACCGGCGACCGGCGATCGGCGACCTTCGACAGCTGCAACAGCCGGAATCGATTGAATGTGTTGACAGATATGGGTTGCGCGAGCGCAACTGGCAACAGGGTTGGTGATTTTCGCCACCAGCATGCATTCGAACGCAATTCGAACGCAACAGGCAGGGGGCGGGCCTTTGACACGTGCAGTCGTTCGAACGCAACATGCAGCTCATCGAATAACTGGGGACGGTGACGTCGAATAAGTTGACACCACCTGCGATCGTGAACAATTTTCGTTTACATATCCCAATCCCATTCCCCAGTAAAATAACGGTTTTTCTTGAATTTGCCTTGTGATCGATAGCGACAGTCGGCACTCTAAAAGAGGAGAGGACGATAAACATATTGTAATGTTGGTATAACATATCGCAACAGGGACGCAAGGAAAATTAAGTGGGCGAGAGGGAAGATAAGTCCACGATCGTCGGAATGTGTATAAGCGCCCAACATTGAAAGGTCACATGACTCGAAATATAATAAATAAACAAAATGCTATGTATGTTAAATTGTGAAGCTGGTCCACTTGACCATGGAAGAGTGAAAACAATTTCTGAAAAGATCAGATGTATGCTGATAGATTTTTAGAAATCACTTCTTATTCGTCATTCGAAGCAAACCGTCCTAGTTTCCCAAAATTTGAACATTTTTTTTTAACAAATTTAAATATTTGAAAATATTTTGTGTAAAACAAACAACGACATCAACAACAACATCAACAACAACATCATCAACAACAACATCAAAAAACAAAACCAACAACAACATCATCAACAAGATTATCAACAACATCATCAACAACAACACCAACAACACCCACACCAGCAACTTCATCAACATCAACACCAACATCATGAATTCAATCAACATTGGCAACTTCAACAACACCAACAACTTCAACAACATCAATGGAGTGTTTTGTCCCCATGCCAGCAGTATGTACCTGCAAATATGCAATGGCACCACCATGTTCGCACCGAGTTGCATAAATATTATGCAATCCGACCGGTGGATGGACAGGTGAAGCAAATTATTGATGGATACAAGGGACGTATCCTTCAATATATGTTTATTAATGAGGGAGCTGCTGTAAGGATTCCGGATGAATTCCTTAATGAAGCTGGAGTAGCACTGATTCCTCATTTAGAAAGGGTAATGAGCTCACATACAACATCAAAAGTTAATTTCGAGTTGTTTGCTGAGTACATGCTGCTGAAAGAGCATGATTCTCAAATAGAGGTGAAATCGTTCCAGAGCAAAATGTCGCTGGTTTCGATGTATTCCAATTTCATGGAACTCTATGAAATGCACGCAGATGCAATGAAGACTAAAATGAGTGAGTTTCAGGAAAAGGATAGTGGATGGACGATGACTCGTCTCATCAGAGTGGAGTTAAACATGCTTCAATGTGATCCCATTAGAGGATCACAACATTTTAAAATTCCGTTGAAGCTTCAACACAAACGAGCTCTGATCAACGTACAGAACAATGATGTGTTCGGAACTTACCAAAATTAATGAGTTCACAAGACGGAACCCACACATCAGTATTAATGTGTTTGGATATGATGAGGAAGCAAACAAAGTGTTTGGACCACTTTATTGTGCTGGATTTGAAGGGAAATCACACATCAACCTATTGCTATTGGATGGACCAAATGGAAATGTACACGAACACTATGTGTGGATAAAAAATATATCTGCGTAAGTACAAGTAATAAAATAAAAATAATATTTAAATAACATAGATTGAATATAATTTCAGTCTGCTCTCATCACAATTGGGTAGGGAGCATCCAAAGCGTTGGTTCTGCAACCAATGGTTGCGATATTCAACGAGTGAAGAGAGGGCCAGTCGACATGCAGAAATAGGCAATCGAACTGTCACGGAGCCACCTAAGCCCCACCAGACAGAGGTGTTCTTCAAAAATCACCACCGGCAGCTGAAGATTCCATTCACCGTGTATGCAGATTTTGAATGTATACTGGATCCTTCTAATATAGATGTAAGTGATAATTTCCAAATAATTAATAAGCATGTGCCTGTAGCATTTGCATACTATATAAAGTGTACATTTGATACAGCAATAGATAAGTTTGTTTTAAGAACGGGGATGTAAGCCGCAGTTTCATTGAAAGTCTAACATCCGATTTGTCCGAATTAAATTAGCGCCACATGAAGAATGTGGTACCCATCCAAATGAGTGCACAGGATTCATATAATTTTGATGAGGCCATTAATTGTCATATTTGCAAGGGTAGTTTGGGTAATGACAGAGTGAGAGATCACTGTCATTTTACTGGCACATACCGAGGTGCAGCACATAATTCGTGCAACCTCAACCATAGAAAGGGAAATTTTATCCCCGTGTTCTTTCACAATTTGTCAAAATATGATGCACATTTTTGTTTGTGAAAGAGCTCGGGGAGATTAAGGGGGATATTAAAGTAATTCCTTTGAACAAGGAATTGTATATTAGTATTTCAAAATTTGTGCCAGTAGAAGATTATACCCTGGAAATTAGATTTTTGGACTCTTTAAGATTTATGCCATCTAGTCTAAGCACACTTGCAGGAAATTTAAGTGAGAACAATTGTAATGTTCTTAAAACACAATACCCAAACAAATCCGATTTTGCCGTACTTCGTAGGAAAGGAGTATTCCCTTATGAATATTTAGATTCAGCTCAAAAGCTGGAAGAAACTTGTCTCCCACCAAGGAGTAAGTTCTACAGCAATTTGACAGAGTCAGAATGTTCTGAGGTAGATTACAACCACGCATGCTCAGTGTGGAATAACTTCAAGTGTCAAACTTTTAAAGACTACTTGGAGTTATATCTGAAAACTGATGTTTTATTGTTAACAGACGTTTTCGAAAACTTTAAAGAAATTTGTTTAAGCATTCATCAACTCGATCCTGCTCACTATTACACAACTCCAGGGTTGTCATGGGATGCGATGTTGAAAACAACCGAGATCCGCCTTGAATTACTCACAGATATTGATATGATAAGACATATTCAGTGTGGAATTCGAGGTGGATTAGTTCAATGTAGTCATAGACACACCAAATCAAACCACAAATACCTTAAAGATTTTGATTCTACAAGAGAATCGGAATATTTAATGTATGTGGATGCAAATTACCTTTATGGTTGGGCCATGTCTGAACCTCTGCCTTACGGTGAATTAAAATGGTTAGATCGGACAGAAGTGCAATCATTTGACATTGATAATATATCTGATAACAGTGAGTATGGATATATTCTTGAGGTTGACTTGGAATATCCATACTCAATCCACGATATGCACAATGATTTGCCCTTCTGCCCGTCCAATAAATTACCATCAAAATCATCAAAAATTCCCAAGCTAATAGCTGATCTCCGCGATAAGGAGAAGTATGTAATACACTACAAAACTCTACAGCAGTGTATTAAGCATGGGTTGAGGATAAAAAAGATTCACACCGTCTTAGAGTTTAAACAGAAGGCCTGGCTTAAAAAGTATATTGACATAAACACTGAGCATAGGACTAGGGCAACAAATAATTTTGAAAAAGATTTTTTCAAATTGTTAAATAATGCTGTCTATGGTAAAGCCATGGAAAACAGCGAAAAGAGGGTAGACATTCGGATTGTTACAGAATGGAATTCTCCAGACGTAGGTCCACAAGGTGGGCGCCCTAGATTGTGTGCCAGAGACTTGATATCCAGGTCAAATTTTCATAGTGAAACAAAGTTTAATGAAACTATGTTTGCAATTCAGATAAAAAGATTACACAACATTTGTGATAAGCCAATATATTTAGGCTTTGCGGTGTTGGAATTATCTAAATTCAAAATGTATGATTCTCATTATGATTATATGAAACCTAAATTTAACAAAGCACTTAAATTAAATTATATAAACTCCGTTTCGTTTATATACTCTATAAAAACGAACGACTTCTATGAAGAAATTCGTGATGATGTCGAATTGAAATTTGATACATCTGAGTATTCAAATGAATTGGCTACGTTATACAATTTTAAACAGTGCAACAAGAAGCGTTTAGGTTTCTTTAAAGATGAGATGCATGGTAAACCAATGAGTGAGTTTGTTGGGTTACGTTCAAAAATGTATGCATATAGGTGTGAAAATTCTGGTACTGCTAGGGAAAAATGTGTAAAAAAGAATAAAGGAGTAAAGCGCAGTTGTCTGGAGAAGGTCACATTTGAGGGGTATAAAAATTGTTTGTACACAGGACAGCAAGCACGTGATAGCATGTTCATGTTTAGATCTAGAGGGCATGAAATAACAAAAACTATTTTAGACAACAAAGATGATAAGAGAATAATTTGTGAAGATGGGGTTTCAACTCTAGCAATAGGGCATTACTCTACAATTCCCAATTAAATTAATGGTTGTATATCTACACAGTCCAGTGTTTGGCGCAGCCAAATATGTGCGTTGGAGGAGAAGTCACAAAGCACTCAAAGTAAAGTGAGAAAGGTAAATGCTTTAAAAAGAAAAGTTGAAATAAATGAAAGTGCGGTAGACATCCAAGAGGCTTAAATGATAATGCATTTTATGTTATTAGATGGCATTAAAAAAATAAAACGATAGTTTTAAATTTATAATGTGATAGTTGTAATGTTTCGCATGTAGGACCATTACCACCCAGCCGCAAAGTATGCACCATTTTTTTTCCTTTTTTTTTTGGAAAAGTTTTTTTTGTTTATTGAGTATTTGTTCGTAATTATTTGTTTGTCTATTTTTTGTTGTATATAGTTGTTAATAAAATTGGTTAATATTAGTCAGTTGTATTTGTTTATGATATTGAATTTGTTGTTGTCTAAACATAGTTATATACAAATAACAACTGGGGTCACGATAGCGTCATCTATCGGTAGGCGACATAAGTTATTCTAACAAGCATTTAGGCTGATGCATTTTTTTTTGTACGGGGTGACAAGATGAGCAATACAATATCCAAAAAGAAGAAGCCACAATTGAAAAAAAAGAAGAAAAGAAAAACCTTTTTTTTGTGCTGTATGTCGTCTTAGTGCACGTGTGTTAACCTCAACAGTGGGAGAGAAAAAAAAAAATGTAGATAGTGTTGTTCGACGCAGACGAAAACCGTCATAAATCTTACGCGTAAAATACCAAACAGGTGGAACGATCACGACAGAAAGCTGGTGGGCGCGAGACATTGAACCGCCCAGCTGTTCGCACCAAATATCGAACAGAGCACACCTGCGCATCGGGCTAGGCTATCGTGCCACCCACGCTAGCAAAGCGGCGGCAAGTTCTAAACGAGAATATGTCAAGAATATGGCCATACACGGTCATACTGCACACTGCGCCCAGTGTGTGTAGATTGTGGAGAGCTTCACGACTCCTCACACTGTCCGTCGAACAAAGGCGATTCTACCACCAAAAGGTGTGGTAACTGCGGAGGTAACCACACCGCTAACTACAGAGGTTGTCCAGTTTATAAGGATTTAAAAAGTAGAATCCATCAACGAGTGACTACTCCCCGCTCTGCAAATGCACGGGTTACACCATCTAAATAAAACCCAGACGTATTCTTTTCGAACGCAGCTAGATCGTCATTTGACTTTGACTCCGAGTCCTCCATAAAGAAAAACGTGACATTTGCCAGTGCTTTAAAATCAGGATTGGAGCATCCTTCCTCAAGTACATCGCACTTTAAACTACCTCAACCAGAGCCAAACACAACTAAACATTATCAGCCTATGGAGCAGCCTCAAAACAACTTTGAGGCCATGTTCTCTAACCTACAGCAAAGCTTAATGGAGTTCATGTCTTTCATGCGGACTACTATGCAAGATCTAATGCGTAATCAAAACATATTGATTCAAATGTTGGTATCACAACAATCCAAATAATCAATGACTTCCCTACGTATATCCATGTGGAATGCTAATGGCGTCTCACAGCATAAACTTACCATCCCGATGGTAAAGCACACGGTGGGACTGGTATCTTGATTAGAAACCGAATTAAGCACCACCGCTACAAGGATCTAGCAACTACTTATATTCAAGCAACATCAATAAGAATAAAACTGGATAGTGGTAACCAACTTACTCTAGCCGCAGTATACTGCCCTCCTCGTTTCACTGTAACTGAAGCTGAGTTTATGCAGTTCTTTAACTCATTAGGCGAGCACTTCATAGCAGCAGGAGACTATAATGCCAAGCACACACACTGGGGATCTCGCCTCGTAAATCCTAAAGGTAAGCAGCTCTACAATGCAATTATAAAAGCCAGCAACAAGCTTGACCACGTTTCCCCTGGCAGACCAACATATTGGCCAACAGATCCAAAAAAACTGCCCGATTTAATTGACTTCGCAATCACTAAAAACATTCCAAGAAACCTGATTAGCGCCGAAAGTCTTTCGGATCTTTCATCTGATCACTCGCCTGTTCTTATTAATCTACTCCGTCATCCAATAAAGGTAGATCAACCGACTGGATTGACTTCATACAAAACCAATTGGATCTCTTATAGGAAATATCTAAGCTCGCATATTGATATAAATCCTGTACTTAACCTTGAAGCCGACATCGACAACTTTGCCAACACACTGGAGACCGACTTTGTCACTGCTGCTCGCATTTCCACTCCTTAAACTGCACAAATACCTTACATGCAAAAGAAGACAAATCATCAAATCGAGCAGCTCGTAATCGAAAAGCGTCGCCTACTACGAGAATGGCAGTCTCATAGGTCGCCATATGCACGACAAACTTTAAAAGACGCCTCCCGCAAGCTCACCAGAGCGTTAAAACAACAAGAAGCAAACACCGAACGCCGCTATATAGAGAAATTATCAACATCTTCCAAAAAGCACTCCTTATGGCGAGCCCACCCAACTCTATGCTCCCCGACAGAAACTGTGACGCCTATAAGAAACACAGTGGGCGGCTGGGCCCGCAGTGATGAAGACAGAGCCAGAACATTTGCACAGCACCTTGAAAATGTGTTCCAGCCAAATCCTGCAACAAACGCATTTACACTACCGCCTGTAGCAAATGACTTACAGCTTCAACGTGAGCCAATGAAATTTCAAACTAACGAAATCGCTCATATCATAAAAAACCAACTGGATCCGAAAAAATCACCAGGCTCCGACCAAATAACGCCAAAGATGATTATTGAGCTCCCATATTGCGCAGTTCGCACTATCACCCAGCTCTTCAATGCCATTACAAGGCTTGGCCATTTTCCAGAGAGATGGAAAAGATCAATGATAATAATGATTCCGAAACCTGGCAAAGATCACACAATTCCCTCTTCGTACAGACCAATAAGCTTATTATCATGCTTATCCAAACTCTTTGAAAAGTGTGTGCTGACTCGGATAAACTCATTTTTAAGAATCCATAATAAAATCCCATCACACCAATTTGGATTTCGTGAAAAACACGGAACTATCGAGCAGGTCAACCGGATAACCTCTGAAATACGAAGAGTATTCGAAAATCGAGAATATTGCACTGCAATATTTTTAGATGTAGCCCAAGCATTCGACAGAGTTTGGTTAGAAGGTCTAATGCATAAGATCAGAACAACACTTCCTAATAATACACATAAACTATTAGAATCTTACCTATATAACAGGAAATTCGCAGTGAAATGCAACTCTGCCATGTCTGACGATTACACCTCCAGAGCTGGAGTCCCCCAAGGCAGCGTACTGGGGCCAACACTATACCTTCTATACACAGCAGACATCCCAACAAACAGACGACTAATAACATCTACTTTTGCCGACGATACAGCTATTCTCAGCCGTTCCAAGTGTCCTATCCAAGCATCAGCGCAACTGGGTCTTCATCTAGTCGAAGTGGAAAGTGGCTATCTGACTGGCGAATAAAAGTAAACGAACAAAAATGCAAGCATGTTACGTTTACCCTAAACAGGCAAAATTGCCCACCGCTCAGACTAAACAATTCCACACTTCCGCAAGCGAACGACGTTACGTATTTAGGAGTACACCTCGACAGACGACTCACCTGGCGAAGGCACATCGAAGCCAAGAGAACACAACTAAAACTAAAAGCTAATAGTCTTCATTGGCTTATCAACGCTCGGTCCTCTCTTAGTCTAGAATACAAGGTCCTGCTCTACACTTCCGTACTTAAACCAATGGACCTATGGCTCCCAGTTATGGGGGAACGCTAGTAGTAGCAACATTGATGTTGTCCAGCGAGCTCAATCAAAAATCTTGAGAACCATCACCGGGGCACCGTGGTATGTTCGCAACGAAAACATACACAAAGACCTCAACATTCAACCTGTCAGAGAAGTAGTAGCTGAACAGAAAGAGAAGTATCACAGCAAGCTTTCCTCGCACCCTAACCCCCTCGCGCGAGGGCTAACCCGGCTGTGTAGCCGCTCCCGTCTTCGTCGTAATGATCTACCAACCCAGCGATAGACTCTAGGGACGTGTAACCCAATTTGTATTGTTAATTAATGTTTAGTTATAAGATTTGATAACTTATTGTTAGTCTCAACTTAAGAGAAGATCCAATAAATAAAAGCAAAGTATTTAAAAAAAAAAAAGTTCTAAACGAAGCTGACGTGGATACCAGGTGAACGTCCCGCAGCTCCAGCAGCCACCACCCCCTTCTGTGCCGAAGCATCATCAGTGGCAATTCACAGGCACAGCCGCGCAGACGCTACACCCAGCTGTTAGGCAACATCACAGATGGCCGTTTCTGAGTTTGGATAGGAAACTTTGGATATATATGTTATTAAATTGTTTATATTAAGACCTAATTGTGAACGTTTGTAAATTTGTCCCAGTGTAGTGTTTTTGTAAGTCGATAACGACGAGGTGATAAAGACAACGTCGCCAATCACTTCTAAGCGACTCCTCATGCACCTGTAAAATGACCATCTGTAAACCCAAAATTGTATGAAAACAATCAAAAAATGCATGTAGGCCCAGACTAAAAGCCATGTTTGATGTTAAATTTCCAAATTAGATGTATTTCATATGTACATAAAACCGCCATTAACAAGTACTTGTTTGTAGTGTCGACATCTGTGAAAGTTGTAAGCTTCATGCCAGTCAGCTTTTGATTGTGCACATTCAGCTTTTGTTTTGGTAGTTGAACCACTAACCAAAGAACACATAGATGTGTCAAATGGCGAAAAAAGTGATTTCACTTCAAACAGCATTATTAGCACCCCAAGCGAATAAATCTAAACTTTTTAATCACATCATAATTAAAATTTGTTCAGAGATAAATTCAAAGAGGCTACTGCTCAAATAATATTAAAAAATATATAAAAATATAGTATAAATAATAAATAGTAATAATTAATGGCAATTTTCACCGTGGATCGTACCCGCAATCAAATGCAAATCAGAGCAACACTCTACTATCAGAGCTAACGCAATCCTTGTCAAAAGTTCGCTAAATTGCAACCTAGTATGACACGAGCAACAAAAGTCATCTTCGTTCTCAAGACTTTCGTCTCGGAAGAACAAAAACGACTTGCGCTAGCCGCTTGTCGCGCAGTTGCAAAACTTCATACGTATACGCATACTCATATGCACCAACGTGTACATACACACACGCATACATAGAAACGATAGCACAGCGCAACGAAATACACCTGTGCTCATGGTTCCGCAGTCGATCCGCGACTGAAGTAAATTCGATGCTGTTCGCTGTGCACTGCTTCCGATGTTCGAAATTCGAAATCAGCCGTGCACTCGACGGTTTTTGTATTCGCTTGGGGTGCTAATAATGCTGTTTCAAGTGAAATCACTTTTTTCGCCATTTGACACATCTATGTGTTCTTTGGTTAGTGGTTGAACTTTTTTCCACAGCTGGGCGAATGCAGACACACACACATACACGGAAAGATCTTTCAGCGTGGGATGTTGACTGTAAGTCTGCATTATATTATTTTACAATAACTATACACCCAAATAAAAGCCTTATTTATTGCTCAGTTTCTGGAATTAGTTGCATCAGCTGACTGCACTGCTTGCTAATTGCAACTCGCACGACACACAAACTGCTTGAAGCTTTTTGGCCTTCTGCTGATCGATTCACTAATGTTGTTTGTGTGGTGAATAAATATTTTAAACCTGGCTTCAAACTGTCTGAGCATTTAAAAAAGAAAAAGAACCTTACATGCGTAAATTTATTGTTTAGTATGTCAATTTTAATTGTTTCTTTGTTTTCTTTAGTTAATAAATCAAGTAATATGTTCGCTTAATTTTTCTTTGTTTTTGAAACCATGCATCGCTGAGCAGGAGTAGGTCGGCCGACCCACTCGTAGGGATCCTGACACTTGTTGAACTGAAAGGATCATGGTAGGGTGGGCAAGGGCACACAACAATATCTGTGTTGCCAGACGAGTGGGCTGATACCCTCTCCAACCTTGTTCTGTCGTTCTGACTATATCTTTGTTCTATGTTTATTGCACTCTCTATTCCCATCCCCCCACCAGTACGCGAAATATTCAATGTAATATGAATTAAAACCGAAGCAAAGCTGTGCGATGGCATTTTTTTTTTCGTTACCCTTCATGTCGGTGAGCAAAGCCGTGAAAGCCAGCGCGTACGCAATCGCATACAGCACCCCCATCAGCTCTTTGGAACGTTGTTCACTACATAGTTTATTTAAACAAAACAAATGTATACTTATAAGATATTTAGATAATAGTTATTTAATTTTAATAAACTTAAAAAATGTTGTTAAATAAATAAATGATAGAGATTGAAAAAGAAAAGAAAAAATGTTTTACTTAAACATTACAAAATTTCAGTTTTATGAATCCAGCTGTCTTCGGTTTTCGGGAAACCCAGCCACCGGACCAGAGCTCTATTCCCTTTCCTTTTCAGCACTTTTTCAACCAGGTAAGTATTGGGAAAAGTTGTTTTTTTCAGTTCTTCTTTACAGAAACCACCTTTGATTGGATTCCCATTCCAGTCTTGCAGTAAGTATGTTGTTGGGTAAGTATTTTGTACTTTAGTTATTCTGAATATTTCAGTTGTCCAATTCGGGGTATATCCCTTTTCAAATACATGTTTATATTTGCTGATGCGTACATAGTCCCCCATCTTTAGTTTACTACCAGCAAACATTTTAATATTATTGTATGCAGTTTTCAAGATTAGTTTTTCATTCTCACTGTTTACATTGATGGGTGCAATTTTTATAGTCCTGTGTACTCTATTGTTGTATATGTCAATTAGTTCTTTATACACATCAATCCATTTGTATGTTCTATTGAAACTGAATTCTCGCCACATGAGTTCTTTTAATGACCTGTTGAATCTCTCAACAATTGAGGCCTTTAGACTACTATATGTTGAATAGTGATTGATTTCATATTGTTTGATCAGAGCTGTAAATTGAGTGTTAAAGAACTCTTTACCATCGTCTGATTGTAGATTCTTGGGTACTCCTCGTCCTGATTTAAATATTTTCTCCATTGCCTGAGCAACGTCCTTTGCATGTTTCGACTTTATTGCTTCACCCCAGGCAAATTTTGAGAATGTGTATATTACTGTTAGCAACTATCGATGACTATTATTTGATTTTGCGTACTTTCCCATTTCAACCAAGTCGACTTGCTTCCCTTTGTGATGACTCTACGCCGTAGAAAATGTTTCCGCGAGGAAGCATGTAATTCGATTACAATACCTCGTCTGCTCATATTTAGATGGTTTGTAATCAGAATAAGAGAAATTTTCTTGAGCCGATAACCATATTTAATTTTTTCATAAATGCTTGACGTAAGTTCCTCAAGTCTCAATATTCTTTTATCAAGTTCTGCAGTTTTAAAATTTATTGATCGATGAACAGCATCTTGATGTTGTGAAATCGTTGACATTAGAGAATCACTCGACTCGTTTATAACCTTGTCCACATATTCTTTGATGACAACGTCAGTGTTCTCTTTTGGTACGACACCATTTTTTTTACGTTTTCGTTGAATATTAAAGTTCCCATCTGCATCGATTTAGTGTCCCGATAAAGTTTTCTCATCTCGTATTAAATGATTAGGGTTCTGCTTCTCATGTATGAGGTGTCCAAACTTGTCAACAGACATGATGATTATAAACTCTCTTGAATATTTACATGTCATATATATAGTGTAAATATATGTATAATCTGAGCCTCTCTCAATTCTTCAGTTATTGATGTAATTTCATTAGTGTGGTTAGTATTTCCAGCTGATTGAGAGGCTATTAAGAGCTGCAGTCGTTTGTGGTGGTGGTTATATAATTTTCGTATATTTATGTGCTCTTGTTCCTTTCAACTGTCCACTTGGATGAAAGTTTCTTCGATATACATTAGTTTTTATCAAAATTTCTCTGTATATTTTCAAGTCATTTTGATTGTAATTTTGTGGATGACGATGGAATATTAAAGAATATAAACCATTTGTCAGTTCCCTGTTTTTACCATCTTCAAATTCAATTTTATTGCCAGATACATTTATGTAGTTACTTCCCATCATTAATTGACCGGTTGCATTTTTGTATGGTCCAAATGTCACATCCAAAAGATGATTTAAGCTCTCATCATGATGTACAGCTGGATGTGTTAATGAGGATGATGTATGAGGGTACACTTGACTCAATATCGCCCTTTATGTATGGGGCTCATCTTGATTCGGGAGTACAAATGATGTATCCTCTATTTCTGACTGAGAATAGAATTGATTATCATCATCATCATCAACGTTATCATCACTGTCATCATCATATTAAGTTTTTAGTTTTTTCTTCTTGAACTTCATCTTTTTTGCATGTAGTGAGTTATCTCCACTAACGTTTTGTTTAGGTGCCATTTCAGTTTTAACATTTTTATAGTCTGTGGGTAACATATTCTGTAATTTTTTAGTGTCATTAACAAGTTCATGTAAAGGTTCTGTTATGGGTTTGAATGTTTCCTCCAAGCCATCAGTATTCTGAGTTTTGAGTTGTTTTAGTTAAGAAAATTTTTTTTTGAGTTTTTCGACTTTTGGTTAATTGAGCTAAAATATTTCGATTCATTGTACTTTAAATTCACTCAAGCTGTTAGAACTGAAACGGTTATTTCACTCTAGTGGTTGTGAATGGACTGTGAACTAATTGACAATTCATAAGCATATATAGCTGTAATAATTTTAATTAAAAAACAAAATTTTTTTGGTTTATACTTCATATACATTTTATTAAAAACAATTTGTAATATAACCAGTAAGAAAGCTACAGTCGAGAGTGCTCGACCGTATGATACCCGCAACCCATTTCGAGAGAAAACAAAAAACTTAAATTATATTTTAACAAAATATATACCAAATATACTAAAACTAGTTTTTTGTATATATTTGAAAATATCGGGTAAAAATCCACAACACCGTTATGGTCACACTGTCAACTAAACAAAAAAGGCGCGGGCAGCTGCAAGTGAATTTTTCATATAAAATTGATTCTTTAATAACTATCTTGTTTTTCATTCGATCTCAAATTCACAGGAATCATTGAAAATATATATATTATTATGCATACCAAAATTCAATGCTCTAGGTTGATTATTACGGCTTTTACAGATTTTGGGGGCGGAAAGGGGCGTGGCAAAAATCTAAACCAAACTTGATCTGCGTAAGACCTGCACGAATACTGTCACCAAATTTGATATCTCTAGGTCATTCACACACTTAAAACGTCCATATGCATTGGGCACAACAATTTTGATAAATAATTTAACGAATAACTTTTGTTCTACTTATCCGATTTTTACCAAAATTACAGGGTATATTAAAAGTGTCAAGCGCAGATGGGTTACCAAATTACACATCATTACACAAAAAACTTTTGGAGTTATACGCAATTTACATAAAAAAAACTTGACTTTTTCTAGATTAATGCTTATTGTGGGCGAAGGGGGCGTGGCATCCAACTTTTGAAATAAACTTGATCTGCGTAGGGTATGAAGGAACCTTTTTCCCAAATTTGGTGTCTCTATGTCTTATAGTCTCTGAGATCCAGGTGTTCATACGGACAGACAGACGGACAGACGGACATGGCTATATCGTCTCGGCTGTTGACACTGATCAAGAATATATATACTTTATGGGGTCGGAGATGCCTCCTTCTGCCTGTTACATACATTTCCTGTTGGCACTAAGTCATAATACCCTTCTACCCTATGGGTAGCGGGTATAAAAATTATAAATTTGTTCTAAGATCAAAGTCTATGTTGTCATCTTCTCTTCTGGTAAGTATATATTTATTTTCCTTGACCACCTCCAGGATGCTCTCTTCAATCACATTAAACCGAGGAGGGAGGAAAACGAAATGGTTCTCCAGCTCAACCATCACGTTGGTGCCAAATTTTCCTTTAACCTTTTTCGCTTTCATGATATTGTATGGTGTGTTGATGAGCAGCTTCTTAAAGTGAAGTTTACTCTTCA
Organism: Drosophila ustulata; assembly: GCA_035047365.1. Lineage (NCBI taxonomy): Eukaryota > Metazoa > Arthropoda > Insecta > Diptera > Drosophilidae > Drosophila > Drosophila ustulata. Next base: position 1,830,020 of record JAWNPT010000009.1, read on the forward strand.
CTTTAAGCGAGTTGAAGGCGCTCTTCACTCGGTCCTCATTGGCCTTTAAAAGATCTTCATTGATCTTTAAGAGATTATCATTGATTTTCAAAAGATCATCAAAGTCCTCTCGGTTGTGTTCATAAAATGTTTGCTGGGATTCCATTTCCGTGAGATCAATCATGTTGGATGCGGTGTTCTCGTTGATGGACATTTTTGATGGTGCTGTGGGTGTTGGTTGCTGGTTGCTGAGGTCGTGGACGCTGATTGCTGATGCTGTCGAGACTGTTGCTGCTCACTGAATAACAGTTTTTGTAAACCAGGTCTGATACCATTAGCTGTTTGAACCGACCAGGTCTGATATCATTAGCTGTTTGGACAGAACAGGTGTGTTGGTAATAGCTTTTTGAACCGACCAGGTCTGATATCATTAGCTGTTTGAACAGGGCAGGTGTGTTGTTAATAGCTGTTTGGACCAACCAGGTCTGATACCAATAGCTGTTTTTGTAAACCAGGTCTGATACCATTAGCTGTTTGAACAGAACAGGTGTGTTGGTAATAGCTGTTTGAACAGAACAGGTCTGTTGGTAATAGCTGTTTAAGACCAGTTATATCCTGAAAATAAAAAGCTGAAAATGAAATGTATGGAAATAAAACTTTTAAATATTTGTTTTTATATATTTTTATTTTAAAATTTGTGCTTGTTTAAATATATATTTTATTTTAAAAATAAAAAATTTTTAATTTATTTTTAAATTAAAAATTGCTCAAAATAAAAGCTGAAAATAAAAATTGGTGAAAATAAAAGCTAAAATAAAAGCTGAAATAAAAGCTAAAATAAAAGCTGACATAAAATCTGCAATAAAAGCTAAAACACCTCCCCAATTAAACAAATTTGTATTGTTTGTATATATATATATATATATAATTTTATTTAAAATTTATTTTATATTATAAAATAGCATATCCACGCATATCTGGGTCCTTCTCAATGTCTTTCAAGAGGGCATCTAAGTCCTCTTGGGTTACCATATTATTACATGTCAACGGGTCGAGGAGGTTGAAGACACTTGTGTCTATGAACTCCTCCTCCGTCACCTGCGATTCAGTTGAATCTTCCTCCGTTAGCATCGTCAATGGTAGGTTGTCTATCAACCTCCACAAAATGTTGAAATTTTTGACGTTTTCGAAGTTGTTTGTGTTGTTGGTGCAATCCATGTTGTTGATGTTCATGGTTTTGTTGTTGATGTTGTTGTTGCTGCTGTTGCTGCTGATGCTGTTGATGCTGCTGATGCTGCTGTTGCTGGTCACTGAATGATATTTTCCTTCGAGGAGCCGGTTGATTTTATATCCTCCAACGATGAACAAAGGAGCATATTCTCGAGCATTTCTCGAGTGAGGTTCAAAAAGGCCAACCGATTTTCAAGTGGTTCTGTAACGGGACACACAGTCCAGACATGTGCGTTCTTACAAGGAACACACATACACACACACACACACACACACCCACACACTCTCGAATTGAGCGAGCAGTGCCAGCAGGAGGAAACCTCTCCCCGCTCCAGTTCGGATTCAGGAAAGCGACATCAACAATTGATGCCATCGACAAGGTGATAGCAGTCGCTTCCAATGCAATTGCCGGGAGCAGATGGAAAGGTGGCGGAAAGGAGTACTGTCTAATGGTCACACTGGACATAAAAAACGCGTTCAACACAGCACGTTGGGACTGCATCTTGAGAGCATTATCTGCTTTTAAAGTACCAGCGCACTTGAGGATGGTAGCCAACTACTTTGATGGAAGAGTCATCGAATATGAGTCGAGCCAGACAACAGTGAGGCATCTGGTCACTGGAGGAGTTCCTCAGGGCTCTGTCCTTGGGCCCCTGCTGTGGAACGTGATGTACGATGGCATATTAAGGCTTGCCCTTCCAGCCAACAGCCATATTATCGGCTTTGCAGACGACGTAGCACTACTCATAGTAGGAAAGGAGCTCGAGGATGTGGTGCTAAGATGCAACACGGCGATTGCCACTGTAAACCAGTGGCTCATCACAGTAGGGCTTAAGCTGGCGCCCCAGAAGACGGAGGCCGTACTTATTAGCAGCCGAAAGAAAGTGGAGACAGTCAACATCAAAGTGGCCGGCGCAGAAATCACCTCAAAGAGAGCACTACGATACTTAGGAGTCTTTATCGATACTCGGGTGTGCTTCCGAGAGCACTCGGCGGCTGCGAGCTGCAAGGCGGCCATAACTAGCAGAGCTCTCTCGCGCATAATGCTCAATACACGTGGCCCTAGGCAAAGCCGACGTGTCCTGCTGAGCAGTGTAGCAAGATCTGTTGCCCTCTACGCCGCTCCAGTATGGGCAATTGCATTGAAATCAACAAGCTACTACAGAGATCTTGCGGCGACGCACCGGCTGGGAGCAATAAGAGTCATAAGTGGCTTCAGGACTATATCCGACGATGCGGCCCTTGTCATCGCCGGAGTCGCGCCATTCGATGAGCTAGCTACCGAGCGGGCGTCCGTGTATCGCCAGCTGCAAACTGCTGGTCTCGCAGCCACCGACAAAAAAGTGATTCGCGAGACAGCCAGCAGGGCCCTGTTGGAAAGGTGGCAACGACGCTGGAATGAGTCAACCAAAGGTCGCTGGACTCACCGCCTCATTCCCAATATAGGCGAGTGGACAAGGACAAGGAGGAAGCACGGGCAGGTAAACTTCTGGATTACCCAGATTCTTAGCGGGCACGGGTGCTTCAGGAGCTACTTGCACCGTTTCGGCCACGAAGCGTCGGCGGAATGCCCTCGGTGCGGACCAGGCGTGGTGCAGGATGTGGAGCACACCATCTTTGAATGCGCTAATTACGCAGCTGAAAAGTCAAGTCTGGAAGTGGCTCTAGGTTGCACCGTTAATGCGGACAACCTCGTTGCACAAATGCTTCAGTCGGAAGCGAAGTGGTCTGCAATCAGCGACTACGCGGCAGTGGTGATGTCCAAGCAGAGAATGGCAGAGAGAGCCAGAAGAGGAGTGCTGGATTGAGCGGCGCGGGAGCTTCTGTGAAGCAATACCTAACGGTGGTCCCACAGGAGAAACGCTCCGCTCAACAAATCTTTCCAAAATTTTTCCCTTTGTTCATACTGTAACTTCCTCCATTCTTATTTTTTTTGTTGTATCTTAAATTTCTTTTATCTTGTTTTTTACCGAAATAAAAAAAAAAAAAAAACACACACCCACACACACACATATCATAAATACATTCCACCCATCTTTAGTGCAATGAGTTGGATTGCAACAAAAATTGTAGACACAAATGTCCACAGTTAACTGTACCGAATTGTTGCAAACGTTGATAATTATACTTAATGCTTTCTCCCAAATATTTAATTACTTCTAATGGTGGTTGTAGGCTGGCGAAAATCCTCTGACTGAACCCTCCACGAGGGTGCCGGCTGGGCAATGGATACTGCATCGTCTCGGGCGACCGAGAGGTGTCAGCATCACTTGCTCGCTCATGAGACCTTGCAGTTTCTAGCTAAGGGACTGGGCCCAAGCTTTTTAGATTTACTCTGGAAAGCTGAGGTCCAGGACCATGGTCAGAGGTACTTGGCAGCAAGTATAAAATGCATGAATCCTTGGATTCAAAAATGGAGGATGACATAGAGGCGTCAACTCGGGCTGGGATGTCAGCCCAAACGTCGGTGGGAAGTGTGACCGCTACCACCGGCGGGCACGGGGATGAGAAATCCTCTCTGCGTGTCGCCAGTGGTCACGATGGTGGAGTGGACAAACTCCATCGACAGGAGGGTGTGGACCTGGAAACGGCTGCCACGGAGTCGGAGTCTTTGCTCACAGGCTCATCGATAACGGAGTCCGAGCTAGCGCTTGCGCTAGCGAGGATGCCGTTGGATGAGTCATCGAGCACTGATGAAGACGAAGTGACAGTAGTCCAGGGACCATCCAGCAAGAAAGGCGAAAACCTCAAGCGCAAACAACGCTCAGGGTATAAGAGCTCTCTCAAGTTCCTTAAGGGACTGGAAGGCCGCAACCCAGAGTCGTTGAACGAGCGTGAGAGGAAATTGCGCAAAAAGCACGAATACAACGTGCGGCGGTATCTGAGGCTCGCTGGCGTGACCGGCAACACTCAGTCCGCTGAACCGAGTATGAGTGCACGGTGCCAGGGGGACAAGGGGTTTCAGGCAGTAGCCGTAGCCAACCCGACGGAGGAAGTCAAACCTTCCACGTCGAAGTTGGTGGAACCAAAGAAACCCAAGTCACCCTCAGTTTGAAAAAAGCGTGCACCAGGTATGCTTGCAACAACCACACCTCCTGGAAAGGAGAGAACGGTGAGCAAGCTACCGAAAAAGGCCAACCCACCTGTCAGCAAGAGGCAGAGGTCAGACGACTCGGCAAAGGCTTCGGAGAGCAAGCGGGTTTGTCCAGGGGACATCCTGGCCAGCTTGAGCACGAAGCCGGAGCTACAGGTAGCCATCATCGACAGAAGCAACCCGGATGGGAAGCTTTCTATTGATAACTGGCTTATCCTGGAAGGGTTAATTGACCAGGGGATTGCTGATGCTATCACTCGACCGCTGAATCCGTTCGTGGCAGAGTTTGATGGCATCAACTGGTATAAAGGTGTTAAAGTGGTGGCATGTGCCAACGAGGAATCCCTGCGATTCCTCAAAGACACACTGCTGAAACTGGAAGCGCCGTGGCCAGGAGCAAGAATTGACGTCGTCCCTGTAGACCAAATTCCTGAGCGGACGATCATTAAGGTCTGGATCCCACCTCCCATCAGGGAGGATCGAACCGCCCTTATATTGATCAAAAGCCAGAATGCGGACTGCCACACAGCGGACTGGACGATCAATAGAGGTCTCGCCCGAGACAAAGGAAACGGCAAGGATCTATGGATCAGCATTGGTCCAGAGTCCAAGAGCCAACTCCTTAGTAAGCAAGGCCGGCTGAAGATGGGAATGGGTTGCGTTCGGGCAATCATTCCTGGAGGCGCTGGGCGCGTAGATGTTAGGTCGACCGGAAAGAATTCGGGTAGTGCAGATTAATCTGCACCACTCGAGGGTTCCTTCCACAGACCTACTACGGTGGATGGACAAGGAGAGGGTGGATGTGGCTCTCATCCAAGAACCCTGGATCGTAGGTGAAAGGGTTAGCGCTTGCGCTAGCGAGGATGCCGTTGGATGAGTCATCGAGCACTGATGAAGACGAAGTGACAGTAGTCCAGGGACCATCCAGCAAGAAAGGCGAAAACCTCAAGCGCAAACAACGCTCAGGGTATAAGAGCTCTCTCAAGTTCCTTAAGGGACTGGAAGGCCGCAACCCAGAGTCGTTGAACGAGCGTGAGAGGAAATTGCGCAAAAAGCACGAATACAACGTGCGGCGGTATCTGAGGCTCGCTGGCGTGACCGGCAACACTCAGTCCGCTGAACCGAGTATGAGTGCACGGTGCCAGGGGGACAAGGGGTTTCAGGCAGTAGCCGTAGCCAACCCGACGGAGGAAGTCAAACCTTCCACGTCGAAGTTGGTGGAACCAAAGAAACCCAAGTCACCCTCAGTTTGAAAAAAGCGTGCACCAGGTATGCTTGCAACAACCACACCTCCTGGAAAGGAGAGAACGGTGAGCAAGCTACCGAAAAAGGCCAACCCACCTGTCAGCAAGAGGCAGAGGTCAGACGACTCGGCAAAGGCTTCGGAGAGCAAGCGGGTTTGTCCAGGGGACATCCTGGCCAGCTTGAGCACGAAGCCGGAGCTACAGGTAGCCATCATCGACAGAAGCAACCCGGATGGGAAGCTTTCTATTGATAACTGGCTTATCCTGGAAGGGTTAATTGACCAGGGGATTGCTGATGCTATCACTCGACCGCTGAATCCGTTCGTGGCAGAGTTTGATGGCATCAACTGGTATAAAGGTGTTAAAGTGGTGGCATGTGCCAACGAGGAATCCCTGCGATTCCTCAAAGACACACTGCTGAAACTGGAAGCGCCGTGGCCAGGAGCAAGAATTGACGTCGTCCCTGTAGACCAAATTCCTGAGCGGACGATCATTAAGGTCTGGATCCCACCTCCCATCAGGGAGGATCGAACCACCCTTATATTGATCAAAAGCCAGAATGCGGACTGCCACACAGCGGACTGGACGATCAATAGAGGTCTCGCCCGAGACAAAGGAAACGGCAAGGATCTATGGATCAGCATTGGTCCAGAGTCCAAGAGCCAACTCCTTAGTAAGCAAGGCCGGCTGAAGATGGGAATGGGTTGCGTTCGGGCAATCATTCCTGGAGGCGCTGGGCGCGTAGATGTTAGGTCGACCGGAAAGAATTCGGGTAGTGCAGATTAATCTGCACCACTCGAGGGTTCCTTCCACAGACCTACTACGGTGGATGGACAAGGAGAGGGTGGATGTGGCTCTCATCCAAGAACCCTGGATCGTAGGTGAAAGGGTTTGCGGTTTGGGAGCCCGCGGATACCATCTCCTTGTCCCGAAAACTGTGGGTAAGTCCAGAACCTGTATCGTGGTAAGAACCGGACTTAATGTGCTCTTCTCTTCCAGTTACAGCAACAGGGACTTGACGGTAGCGCTATGCGAGCGTAGGAACGGACCCAGTCTTTACCTAGCCTCAGCATATCTCCCGTACGAAGAAAAGGATCCACCGTCGGAAAGTATTCGAGCCCTCATTCAGCAGGCGCAGAAAGAGGGCACGGATCTAATCCTTGGGTGTGATGCTAATGCCCACAATACCTTTTGGGGGAGCAAAGACACCAACGAGAGAGGGGAGTCGCTGCTTGAATTCGTGATGCTCACTAATCTTAATGTGTGTAATCGGGGTAGCCACCCCACCTTCCGCAATAAGAACCGAGCTGAGGTTATAGATTTAACTCTAGCGACCAACAGCGACTCCCTCTCCGTAGAAGACTGGCACGTATCCACGGAATGCTCCTTTTCGGATCATTACAGGATAGTGTTCGAAGTTGGATGGTCCAGAGAGGCAAAGGCGCCCTTCAGGAACCCACGAAAGGCTAACTGGGTCAAATACTCAAAGCTTGTTATGGAATCTATTCCCAACCACCCAGTGGAAAGGCTAGACAACCCAGACAAGTTGGAGGAATCGACCCAGAATGTCACAGATACTCTATGTAAGGCCTTCATCAAATCCTGTCCAATCAGCCGTCCACCGAAGTCAGACCGCAACAAGTGGTGGACTCCGGAACTCGGCCAGATACGAAAGGAAACGAGAAAGCTTTACAATAGAGCAAAAGAGGGAAACTGCCAGGTAGACTGGAATGCCTACCATAACAGTTTCAAGACCTTCAAGAAAGAAATCAGAAGGGCAAAAAGAGACTCATGGTCTAAATTTTGCGAGGAACTAACCAACACCACTGAAGCGTCCAGACTTCGAAGGTTGTTGGCGAAAGATCCAGCCACACCGGGGCTGCTTTGCAACCTGGATGGCACGTTCGCCAAAAATAGTCAGGAGTCTCTGCAACTCCTCATGAACGCACACTTTCCAGGCTGCACACAAGCTGAAGACGAGAATGGGATCCCCTCCTCTCACATCAGCGGCGAGCCGGAGGAAAACCCGCTTCATGAGAGTCAAGTCCTAATCGACGAAATTGTCAACACTGAGAAGATAATCTGGGCTATCAAGTCGTTCCACCCCTACAAATCAGCAGGACCGGATGACATCAGACCGGTCATGTTACAGATGGTATGCGTACATCTGTCGCAATGGCTGCTAGAAATCTTCAGGGGATGTCTCCTTACAGGATACATTCCAAAATCCTGGAGAGAAGTGAGGGTGGCATTCATTCCCAAAGCAGGAAAGATAAACCACTGCTCAGCAAAAGACTATAGGCCCATAAGTCTCTCATCGTTTTTATTGAAAACACTAGAGAGACTTCTGGACCTTCATCTCAGAAGTAAGCTAACACCTCACACTTTTAGCAAGTCCCAACACGCCTACCTCAAAGGTAGATCAGTAGAGACTGCTCTGCACGAGGTGGTTAGCACAATTGAAGGCACACTGCAAAGGAAGGAGTTTACGTTAGCGGCATTTCTCGACATAGAGGGTGCCTTTAACAATGTCAGGATCGAGTCTATAACGGCAGCACTTGTCAACATAGGCTCACACCCGACAATCACTCGATGGCTTAGCAACATGCTTCGCCAAAGAATGATAAACGCCCAACTCTGCGCCTCAACTATCAGGAGAAGGGCAACCAGGGGTACCCCGCAAGGGGGTGTGATATCCCCCTTGTTGTGGAACATTGTCCTTAATGACCTTCTTCTCAAACTGAAGTATAAGGGATGCAGAGTGACTGCTTATGCGGACGACCTGGTTCTAATGGTAACTGGCAGATTCCTGCCAACAGTCAGTGAGCTAATGAGCGCCGCACTGAGTGAAACTCTGCGATGGGCAGAACACAACGGTCTTGGGGCCAACCCACAAAAGACCGAACTTGTTCTGTTCACTCGAAAATATAAGATACCGAGCTTCAAGCTTCCATCACTGGGAGGGACAGAGCTCAAGTTATCAAAGGAGGCTAAGTACCTTGGAGTAATCCTGGACTCCAAACTCTCCTGGAGGAGAAACTCGGAGGAAAGGATGAAGAAAGCGTTACAAGCCTTCTTTGTGTGCAAAAAGACCTTTGGTAAAGGATGGGGATTGCAACCGTACATCCTTCACTGGTTCTACACTGCAATTGTCAGACCTATACTGACGTACGGGGCTCTTGTATGGTGGGAGGCGGGGCACACCGACTCCTATCTAAACAATCTCCGCAAAGTCCAGAGACTAGCTTGCTTGGGAATAACAGGATGTATTCGTTCTACCCCCCAAGCAGCGCTGGATGTAATGTTAAATCTGGAGCCCATCGGAGTCTTCCTCAAGCACGCGGCAGCAAGGAGTGCGGTCAGGCTTCACGCCCAATGCCTCCTTAAGCCTGGTGCAGGTCACAACTCCATTCTACGTACAGTAGAATTAACTGTGGCTGAGAACGACTACTGGGTACCAGAACATAAGTGGGATGACAGGTTTACAGCTGAATTCCCTGACAGATCCGATTGGCAACAGGAATCTCCTTTGAGGCAGAATGAGTTGTCAATCTACACAGACGGATCAAAGACGTTAGAAGGCACTGGATCGGGGGTCTTCTCCGAAGACCTTGCAACCAAGCTTTCCTTTCGTCTTCCTGACTGGTGTAGTGTGTTTCAAGCGGAGATTTACGCTGTTTGGCAAGCGACCAAGTTGGTACGGACACTGGGCGGGAGCCCGAGGGACGTGTCCATCTATGTCGACAGCCAATCAGCGATAAAAGCACTCGCATCGAACACCATCAAGAGTAAACTAACCCGAGACACAGTGATGTCACTGAACCTATGCCAACCACACTCCATCAGACTTGTCTGGGTACCTGGGCATATGGGAGTGCCAGGTAACGAGGCGGCTGATGAATGTGCTCGGCTGGGATCAGCGTCATCAGAAACTCTCGCGGTGAACGATATAAAGAGACCTATTCAGCACGTGCTATCGGAACTTAATTGTTCCATGAGAACGGCGGCTGAAAGACACTGGGCAGCATCATTGGGCTGCGAGGTGTCAAAAGCACTCTGGCCAAGATACCGTCCCAAGCGAACAACCGAGCTCTTAAACTTTAAAAGGAACAAGATAAGGTTACTGACAGGAGTCTTAACGGGACACTGCTACATCGGCCGTATGGCCCAACGGTACGGTGGACCCCAACAGGACTTCTGTCGCAGCTGCGGAGACGAAGAGGAAATCGAGAGTATCCAGCATCTTCTCTGCGACTGCCCTGCACTTCTTAGAAAGCGGACCCAATTTCTGGGCCAGCCTTTCTTTGCGGAACTGGGCAGTCTTGGGAATATTCGGCTGGAGAACATGGCGCTTTTCCTCGACTCTACTGGCTGGTTCCATAGGCTACCGCAGCCCAACAGAACTGGCCAGTAGCACGTAGACCAGTAGAGCATTCTCCTCCAATATCCCAACAATCCCTCCCAATCCCTTCTACTCCTACAGTTCCACTCAGATCAGGCATCACAATGGACCATATGGTCTCCGGGTGCTCTCGACTCCGGTCGAGCTGCCTGCTCAACCTAACCTAACCTAATGGTGGTTGTAAGTTCCCAAAACTGTCCAAGTAATATGAAACAGAACCTCTCTTAAAATAAGTCCCATGTTCCTTTGATGACGAGTCTGTAAATTTATTATTCCACACTCACGATATAGTGGGATTTTTGGTAATTCATCTTTCATATAAACACCCCGATGTTGAATATTTTTAGTAGTTTTTTGGTTGCGATTTGTTTTCGATTTTTTTTTTGTATGGTTTTGTATGGTTGTAAATCAATCCCTCACCTTACGAAACAGTTTCCATTTTTTTATTATATCTCTTGTTCTCCTCTAGTTGCTGTTTTGCTATCTTTGCATTGTTAATAGACTTTACTATTGCTGCGCTGCCTGACGCTAAACTACCCACATGCTTAGTGCTGTTAAAATGGTACAAGTGGCAAGAAGCCACCTACCTTGGGCACATTTATAACCCGTGGAATTGCAAAATTTTTCCTACAACCCATTGAGTTAGATATGTTTGGTGCAACTTTTATTGCATGAAATATGTCAAGCGGTTTATTTTTTTCAATTCCTTGGTCGCCTTTTTGATTATTGAAGCAAGAGACGTTTTTACTACTTTCTTTGTCTTTTTCTGTTTTGATCCATACCAAATTTTTTCTTTACCTTCATCATGTTCGTTACAAAGTAGGCTGGTCTCTCACCAAATCTATTCGATGCTTTTACACGATCCCAGGCCTATCAATTAAAACAGAGTAGCTTTATGACGCTACTAAGTTTTTTTTGTTTTGTCGTGTTCGTCAAGCTTCACCAAAGAGTTCCAGATAGGTGTAGTTTTCTAGTTTGTGGTAAGTTTGTAGGTAATCTTCATGGTAGAGCGTTTATTATTGTTTACAAGACCACCACCCTGTTTGAATTTGATTTAGAGTGTTTATATTATAAAAATGTTTCATATGTTAAAGACCTCAATCCACCAACGTTCCTTTGATGAAGTACTTCTTCTTAACATGCGTTTATTACCACAAAAGAAAAGCATCTTAGTGAGAAAATTGAGGGCGGTGGGCATGGGGAGAAGAATAACATCCTCGCCACAGTCCTTGCTACCCAACACAATAGAGCTTTAATTGTTGGTCATCAATTTGGAAAAACCAATTGATGCTAGTCTCATAGAGAGTCCAAATGGAGTAAAATTTGAAAATTTTTTATTTTCAAAGAGTTCATATCAACCGAAATATTAGTATTTGGAAAAACTAATCAAACCAATACAAGGAATGGGATACTACACATTCTCTGCAAATGAGACAGTTTTAACACCACAGGAAGCTAAAAATAATTCCATTATGATATTTGATGATGTGGCATATGAAAAATAGGATAATATCCGAATATTTTGCAAAATTAATGAAATTTTATTATAATGTTTAAACAAGACGATTTAAACATGGACACATATATCGAGATATTAAATAGGATATGGATATGAAACATTTATGGAAATATACGAAATTGTTGGGTGGATAAATTTGGATTTCTAGTAATCTCTAAGGATGACGATATGAAAACTGCCCGATATAGAAAAGGATTTGATCAATTCATTATACTTTAATTAAAATGGATATAAGTATAATGAGGGGACGGTGAAAAGACAATCTACAGTCAGGATTCAAAATGATTACATCTTTAACATTTACATTGAACGGGAACACATCAGTTATAACCGAAAACTTTTTCCCACAAATTGAACTAACACGCAATTATGAGTGTGCTCTCTTGACTTTTATACATACAATTCTATACCAAACGTTGATAAAGGAAACAATTTATTTCACATTGGGGATAAAGTCAAAGAAATACCAGTGGGCTCGTATGAACTGATGACATCACAAAATTATTTTGAATGAGCTAAAAGAGTTGGTCTTCATGACACCCTAAAAATTCAAAGTAATAACCACACACTCCAAGTGCAAGTTTGCACTAGAAATGAAGCGGTACTTTTTTATCGTGAAGGAACTATTGGACAGCTATTTGGATTTAAGACAGCTATTTGGATTTAATTTATTTTAAGAGCACACAAGTCTGAAATTTACATCTCAGATAATCCAGTAAATATTTAAAAAATAAATACAATTAGGTTGGAATGTAACATTATTAGTGGCTCATATGTGGGTAATACATCAAATCATGTGCTTCATGAATTTGGAATTAATGTCCCACCAGGATATAAAATGAACATTACACCACGAAATCTGATTTATTTACCTGTCAACAGCAGAGAAATAAGCACACTCAAAGTACGGATAACAGATCAGAAGGGAGATTTAGTCAACTTTCGTGGTGAAACTGTATCAATTCGTCTACACTTGTGGCCTAGAGAATGATTATTTATAATAAAAAGCCAGCACATCAGTAGTATGTTTACCTGAGTGTGAGCACAAGTGACATTAATGGGGTAATTAAGATGATAATTTATGGGTTTGGCTGTCAAAAAATATGTCAAGTGGTAATTAAGAGTTTTGATGAGGGTCAAAAAGTAGTGTGGGTGTTTAGGGATCGTGGTGATCAAAGGGTTAGGTAAATAAATAAACAAATAAATTAGACTATTGGGGGGTGAGTGTGGTGTGATAGGTTGTGGGGATTGGAGTGTTGGATCTTGTTTGATTTTAGGATAAGTCAAGTGTATGAGGACATATGACACAGAAAACTGGTGCGGCGACCGGCGACCGGCGACCGGCGATCGGTGACCTTCGACAGCTGCAACAGCCGGAATTGATTGAATGTGTTGACAGATCTGTGTTGCGCGAGCGCAGCTGGCAAAAGGGTTGGTGATTTTCGCCACCAGCATGCATTCGAACGCAATTCGAACGCAACAGGCAGGGGGCGGGCCTTTGACACGTGCAGTCGTTCGAACGCAACAGGCATCACACCGAAAAACGGGGGGGCGGGCCTTTGACACGTGCAGTCGTTCGAACGCAACATGCAGCTCATCGAATAACTGGGGACGGTGACCTCGAATAAGTTGACACCACCTGCGATCGTGTGAACAATTTTCGTTTACATATCCCAATCCCAATCCCCAGTAAAATAGCGGTTTTTCTTGAATTTGCCTTGTGATCGATAGCGACAGTCAGAACTCTAAAAGAGGAGAGGACGATAAACATATTGTAATGTTGGTGTCATATATCGCAACAGGGACGCAAGGAAAATTAAGTGAGCGAGAGGGAAGATAAGTCCACGATCGTCGGAATGTGTCTAAGCGCCCAACATTGAAAGGTCACATGACTCGAAAAATAATAAATAAACAAAATGCTATGTATGTTAAATTGTGATGCTGGTCCACTTGACCATGGAAGAGTGAAAACAATTTCTGAAAAGATCAGATGTATGCTGATAGTTTTTTAGAAATCACTTCTAATTCGTCATTCGAAGCAAACCGTCCTAGTTTCCCAAAATTTGAAAATTGTTTAAACAAATTTAAAAATTTGAAAATATTTTTTGTAAAAATTTTGTGTAAAACAAACAACGACATCAACAACAACATCAACAACAACAACAACATCATCAACAACATCAACAACAAAACCAACAACAACATCATCAACAACATCATCAACAACAACACCAACAACACCCACATCAGCAACGTCATCAACAACAACAACAACACCAACATCATGAATTCAAACAACATTAGCAACTTCAACAACACCAACAACTTCAACAACATCAATGGAGTGTTTTGTCACCCATGCCAGCAGTATGTACCTGCAAATATGCAATGGCACCACCATGTTCGCACCGAGTTGCATAAATTTAATGCAATCCGACCGGTGGATGGACAGGTGAAGCAAATTGTTGATGGATACAAGGGACGTATACTTCAATATATGTTTATTAATGAGGGAGCTGCTGTAAGGATTCCGGATGAATTCCTTAATGAAGCTGGAGTAGCACTGATTCCTCATTTAGAAAGGGTAATGAGCTCACATACAACATCAAAAGTTAATTTCGAGTTGTTTGCTGAGTACATGCTGCTGAAAGAGCATGATTCCCAAATAGAGGTGAAATCGTTCCAGAGCAAAATGTCACTGGTTTCGATGTATTTCAATTTCATGGAACTCTATGAAATGCACGCAGATGCAATGAAGACTAAAATGAGTGAGTTTCAGGAAAAGGATAGTGGATGGACGATGACTCGTCTCATCAGAGTGGAGTTAAACATGCTTCAATGTGATCCCATTAGAGGATCACAACATTTTAAAATTCCGTTGAAGCTTGAACACAAACGAGCTCTTATCAACGTGCAGAACAATGATGTGTTCTGCTTCAAGTGGGCAATAATATCAGCCCTTAAGCCAATTAGAAATGCACAGCGATGCTCCAGCTACAATATAAACATAGCTTCACAAATAATTCAAGTGGACAACAACTACAAGGTGGACTTCAGAGGACTATCGTTTCCAATGGAACTTACCAAAATGAATGAGTTCACATCAGTATTAATGTGTTTGGATATGATGAGGAAGCAAACAAAGTGTTTGGACCACTTTATTGTGCTGGATTTGAAGGGAAATCACACATCAACCTATTGCTATTGGATGGACCAAATGGAAATGTACACGGACACTATGTGTGGATAAAAAATATATCTGCGTAAGTACAAGTAATAAAATAAAAATAATATTTAAATAACATAGATTGAATTGTTTATAATTTCAGTCTGCTCTCATCACAATTGGGTAGGGAGCATCCAAAGCGTTGGTTCTGCAACCAATGCTTGCGATATTCAACGAGTGAAGAGAGGGCCAGTCGACATGCAGAAATAGGCAATCGAACTGTCACGGAGCCACCTAAGCCCCACCAGACAGAGGTGTTCTTCAAAAATCACCACCGGCAGCTGAAGATTCCATTCACCGTGTATGCAGATTTTGAATGCATACTGGATGCCTCTAATATAGATGTAAGTGATAATTCCCAAATTATTAATAAGCATGTGCCTGTAGCATTTGCATACTATATAAAGTGTGCATTTGATACAGCTCTAGATATGTTTGTTTTAAGAACGGGCGGGGATGTAAGCCGCAGTTTCATTGAAAGTCTAACATCCGATTTGTCCGAATTATATCAGAGCCACATGAAGAATGTGGTACCCATCCAAATGAGTGCACAGGATTCATATAATTTCGATGAGGCCATTAATTGTCATATTTGCAAGGGTAGTTTGGGTAATGACAGAGTGAGAGATCACTGTCATTTTACTGGCACATACCGAGGTGCAGCACATAATTCGTGCAACCTCAACCATAGGAAGGGAAATTTTATCCCCGTGTTCTTTCACAATTTGTCAAAATATGATGCACATTTGTTTGTAAAAGAGCTCGGGGAGATTAAGGGGGATATTAAAGTAATTCCTTTGAACAAGGAATTATATATTAGTATTTCAAAATTTGTGCCAGTAGAAGACGATACCCTAGAAATTAGATTTTTGGACTCTTTAAGATTTATGCCCTCTAGTCTAAGCACACTTGCAGGAAATTTAAGTGAGAACAATTGTAATGTTCTTAAAACACAATACCCAAACAAATCCGATTTTGCCGTACTTCGTAGGAAAGGAGTATTCCCTTATGAATATTTAGATTCAGCTCAAAAGTTGGAAGAAACTTGCCTCCCACCAAGGAGTAAGTTCTACAGCAATTTGACAGAGTCAGAATGTTCTGAGGTAGACTACAATCACGCATGCTCAGTGTGGAATAACTTCAAGTGTCAAACTCTTAAAGACTACTTGGAGTTATATTTGAAAACTGATGTTTTATTGTTAACAGACGTTTTCGAAAACTTTAGGGAAATTTGTTTAAGCATTCATCAACTCGATCCTGCTCACTATTACACAACTCCAGGGTTGTCATGGGATGCGATGTTGAAAACAACAGAGATCCGCCTTGAGTTACTCACAGATATTGATATGATAAGACATATTCAATGTGGAATTCGAGGTGGATTAGTTCAATGTAGTCATAGACACACCAAAGCAAACCACAAATACCTTAAAGATTTTGATTCTACAAGAGAATCGGAATATTTAATGTATGTGGATGCAAATAACCTTTATGGTTGGGCCATGTCTGAACCTCTGCCTTACGGTGAATTCAAATGGTTAGAGCGGGCAGAAGTGCAATCATTTGAGATTGATAATATATCTGATAACAGTGAGTATGGATATATTCTTGAGGTTGACTTGGAATATCCATACTCACTCCACGATATGCACAATGATTTGCCCTTCTGCCCGTCCAATAAATTACCGTCAAAATTATCAAAAATTCCCAAGCTAATAGCTGATCTCCGCGATAAGGAGAAGTATGTAATACACTACAAAACTCTACAGCAGTGTATTAAGCATGGGTTGAGGATAAAAAAGATTCACACCGTCTTAGAGTTTAAGCAGAAGGCCTGGCTTAAAAAGTATATTGACATAAAAACTGAGCATAGGACTAGGGCAACAAATAATTTTGAAAAAGATTTTTTCAAATTGTTAAATAATGCTGTCTATGGTAAAGCCATGGAAAACAGCGAAAAGAGGGTAGACATTCGGATTGTTACAGAATGGAATTCTCCAGACGTAGGTCCACAAGGTGGGCGCCCTAGATTGTGTGCCAGAGACTTGATATCCAGGTCAAATTTTCATAGTGAAACAAAGTTTAATGAAACTATGTTTGCAATTCAGATAAAAAGATTACACAACATTTGTGATAAGCCAATATATTTAGGCTTTGCGGTGTTGGAATTATCTAAATTCAAAATGTATGATTTTCATTATGATTATATGAAACCTAAATTTAACAAAGCACTTAAATTAAATTATATAAACTCCGTTTCGTTTATATACTCTATAAAAACGAACGACTTCTATGAAGAAATTCGTGATGATGTCGAATTGAAATTTGATACATCTGAGTATTCAAATGAATTGGCTACATTATACAATTTTAAACAGTGCAACAAGAAGCGTTTAGGATTCTTTAAAGATGAGATGCATGGTAAACCAATGAGTGAGTTTGTTGGGTTACGTTCAAAAATGTATGCATATAGGTGTGAAAATTCTGGTACTGCTAGGGAAAAATGTGTAAAAAAGAATAAAGGGGTAAAGCGCAGTTGTCTGGAGAAGGTCACATTTGAGGGGTATAAAAATTGTTTGTACACAGGACAGCAAGCACGTGATAGCATGTTCATGTTTAGATCTAGAGGGCATGAAATAACAAAAACTATTTTAGACAACAAAGATGATAAGAGAATAATTTGTGAAGATGGGGTTTCAACTCTAGCAATAGGGCATTACTCTACAATTCCCAATGAAATTGAGGGTTGTATATCTACTCTAGAAGCACAGTCCAGTGTTTGGCGCAGCCAAATATGTGCATTGGAGGAGAACTCACAAAGCACTCAAAGTAAAGTGAGGAAGGTAAATGCTTTAAAAAGAAAAGTTGAAATAAATGAAAGTGCGGTAGACATCCAAGAGGCTCAAATGATAATGCATTTTATGCTATTAGATGGCATTAAGAAAATAAAACGATGGTTTTAAGTTTATAATGTGATAGTTTATTTAATCAAAGCAAATGTATACTTATAAGATATTTAGATAATAGTAATTTAATTTTAATTAACTTAAAAAATGATGTTAAATAAATAAATGATATAGATTGAAAGAGAAAAGAAAAAATGTTGTACTTAAAGATTACAAAATTTCACTTTTATGAATCCAGCTGTCTTCGGTTTTGGGGAAACCCAGCCAGCGGACCAGAGCTCTATTCCCTTTCCTTTTCAGCACTTTTTCAACCAGGTAAGTATTGGGAAAAGTTGTTTTTTTCAGTTCTTCTTTACAGAAACCACCTTTGATTGGATTCCCATTCCAGTCTTGTAGTAAGTATGTTGTTGGGTAAGTATTTTGTACTTTAGTTATTCTGAATATTTCAGTTGTCCAATTTGGGGTATATCCCTTTTCAAATACATGTTTATATTTGCTGATGCGTACATAGTCCCCTATCTTTAGTTTACTACCAGCAAACATTTTAATATTATTGTATGCAGTTTTCAAGATGAGTTTTTCATTCTCACTGTTTACATTGATGGGTGCAATTTTTATGGTTCTATGTACTCTATTGTTGTATATGTCAATTAATTTTTTATACACATCAATCCATTTGTATGTTCCATTGAAACTGAATTCTCGCCACATGAGTTCTTTTAAAGACCTGTTGAATCTCTCAACAATTGAGGCCTTTAGACTACTATATGTTGAATAGTGATTGATTTCATATTGTTTGATCAGAGCTGTAAATTGAGTGTTAAAGAACTCTTTACCATCGTCTGATTGTAGATTCTTGGGTACTCCTCGTCCTGATTTAAATATTTTCTCCATTGCCTGAGCAACGTCCTTCGCATGTTTCGACTTTATTGCTTCACCCCAGGCAAATTTTGAGAATGTGTCTATTACTGTTAGCAAGTATCGATAACCATTATTTGATTTTGCGTACTTTCCCATTTCAACCAAGTCGACTTGCCATAAATCATTTATTCCCTTTGTGATGACTCTACGCCGTAGATAATGTTTCCGCGAGGGAGCATGTAATTCGTTTACAATACCTCGTCTGCTCATATTTAGATGGTTTGTAATCAGAATAAGAGAAATTTACTTGAGCCGATAACCATATTTAATTTTTTCATAAATGCTTGACGTAAGTTCCTCAAGTCTCAATATTCTTTCATCAAGTTCTGCAGTTTTAAAATTTATTGATCGATGAACAGCATCTTGATGTTGTGAAATCGTTGACATTAGAGAATCACTCGACTTGTTCATAACCTTATCCACATATTCTTTGATGACAATGTCAGTGTTCTCTTTTGGTATGACACCATTTTTTATACGTTTTCGTTGAATATTAAAGTTCCCATCTGCATCGATGTAGTGTCCCGAAAAAGTTTTCTCATCTCGTATTAAATGATTAGGGTTCTGCTTCTCATGTATGTAGTGTCCAAACTTGTCAACAGACATGATGATTATAAACTCTCTTGAATATTTACATGTCATATAGGTAGTAGGTGTTTTCGCTAAAAGTGGTTTTATAATTTTCGTATATTTATGTGCTCTTGTTCCTTTCAGCTGTCCACTTGGATGAAAGTTTCTTCGATATACATTAGTTTTTATCAAAATTTCTCTGTATATTTTCAAGTCATTTTCACTGTAAATGTGGTTGACGTTGTGGTTGAATATAAACCATTTGTCAGTTCCCAGTTTTTGCCATCTTCAAATTCAATTTTATTGCCAGATACATTTATGTAGTTACTTCCCATCATTAATTGACCGGTTGCATTTTTGTATGGTCCAAATGTCACATCCAAAAGAGGATTTGAGCTCTCATCATGATGTACAGCTGGGTGTGTTAATGAGGATGATGTATGAGGGTACACTTGACTCAATATCGCTCTTGATGTATGGGGCTCATCTTGATTCGGGAGTACAAATGATGTTCCTCTATTGCTGACTGAGAATAGAATTGATTATCATCATCATCATCATTATCATTACTGTCATCATCATATTTAGTTTTTAGTTTCTTCATCTTCATCTTTTTCGCATGTAGTGTGTTATCTCCACTAATGTTTTGTTTAGGTGTCATTTCAGTTTTAACATTTTTATAGTCTGTGGGTAACATATTCTGTAACTTTTTAGTGTCATTAACAAGTTCATGTAAAGGTTCTGTTATGGGTTTGAATCTTTCCTCCAAACCATCAGTATTCTGAGTTTTGAGTTGTTTTAGTTCAGAAAATTTTTTTTTAGAGCTTTTCGACTTTTGGTTAATTGAGCTAAAATATTTTGATTCATTGTACTTTAAATTCACTCAAGCTGTTAGAACTGAAACAGTTATTTCACTCTAGTGGTTGTGAATGGACTGTGAACTACTTGACGAATCATAAGCATATATAGCTGTAATAATTTGAATTAAAAAACAAAATTTTTTGATTTATACTTCATTTTATTAAAAACAATTTGTAATATACAATTTATAAATTTGTTCTAATATCAAAGTCTATGTTGTCGTCTTCTCTTCTGGTAAGTATATATTTTTTTTATAATTTTACTCTTCACTTTAAGCGAGTTGAAGGCGCTCTTCACTCGGTCCTCATTGGCCTTTAAAAGATCTTCATTGATCTTTAAGAGATTATCATTGATTTTCAAAAGATCATCAAAGTCCTCTCGGTTGTGTTCATAAAATGTTTGCTGGGATTCCATTTCCGTGAGATCAATCATGTTGGATGCGGTGTTCTCGTTGATGGACATTTTTGATGGTGCTGTGGGTGTTGGTTGCTGGTTGCTGAGGTCGTGGACGCTGATTGCTGATGCTGTCGAGACTGTTGCTGCTCACTGAATGATATTTTCCTTCGAGGAGCTGGTTGATTTTATACCCACTAGCGACATACACCACCGATTGTGGTGTGGGGAACATGGGGATCTTTGAAAGGAATATGTACCATGGAGTCTTCAAAGAAAACACACACACACACACACACACACACACACACACACACACACACACACACACACGCTCACAAATACACACAGGATCCACCCTTCACATATCGAGTTGGATTGTATACAAACTGTATCTAAAACTGATCTCTTGCCAATTTATATTAGATGTTTGTGTTAACCAGGTCTGATATCAATGGCTGTTTTTGTTTACCAGGTCTGATACCATTAGCTGTTTTTGTAAACCAGGTCTGATACCATTAGCTGATTGAACCGACCAGGTCTGATACCATTAGCTGTTTGAACAGAACAGGTGTGTTGGTAATAGCTGTTTGAACAGAACAGGTCTGTTGGTAATAGCTGTTTGAACAGAACAGGTCTGTTTGTAATAACTGTTTTTAGACCAGTTATATCCTGTAAATAAAAAGCTGAAAATGAATATAACTGGTCTGGATATAACTGGTCTAAAAATAAACATTTTTTTAATTTATTTTTAAAATAAAAAATGCTGAAAATAAAAGCTAAAAAAAAAAAAGCTGAAATAAAAGCTGAAAATAAAGCCAAAGTTCTAAAAATCCAAGATTAATGCAAAACACCTCCTCAATTAAACAATTTTAATTTGTTTTAAAAATTTTTTTATTTTAAAATTTTAATAAAATATATATTTATATTATTTTTAAAAATATAAATTTTAAAAATAAAAATAGCTGAAAATAAAAGCTAAAATAAAAGCTGAAATAAAAGCTGAAATAAAAGCTAAAACACCTCCCCAATTAAAAAATTTTGTTTTGTTTGTATATATTTATAATTTTATTTAAAATTTATTTCTTATTATAAAACCCACGCATATCTGGGTCCTCCTCAATGTCTTTCAATAGGGCATCTAAGTCCTCTTGGGTTATCATACTGTCACATGACAACGGGTCGAGGAGGTGGAAGACATTTGTGTCTATGAACTCCTCCTCCTCCGTCACCTGAGATTCGGTAGAATCTTCCTCCGTTACCATCGTCAATGGTAGGTTGTCTATCAACCTCCACAAAATGTTAAAGTTGTTGATGTTATCAAAATTGTTGCATTCCATATTGTTGTTGTTGTTGCTGTGATGGTGCTGTGATGGTTTGATATTGTTGTTGCTGTGATGGTGCTGTGATGGTTTGATGTTGTTGTTGGTGCTGATACTGCTGATGCTGTTGATGCTGCTGATGCTGTTGATGCTGTTGATGCTGCTGATGCTGCTGTTGCTGGTCACTGAATGATATTTTCCTTCGAGGAGCCGGTTGATTTTATATCCTCCAACGATGAACAAAGGAGCATATTCTCGAGCATTTCTCGAGTGAGGTTCACAAAGGCCAACCGATTTTCAAGTGGTTCTGTAACGGGACACACAGTCCAGACATGTGCGTTCTTACAAGGAACACACATACACACACACACACACACACACACACCCACACACATATCATAAACACATTCCACTCATCTTTAGTGCAATGAGTTGGATTGCAACAAAAATTGTAGACACAAATGTCCACAGTTAACTGTACCGAATTGTTGCAAACGTTGATAATTATACTTAATGCTTTCTCCCAAATATTTAATTACTTCTAATGGTAGTTGTAAGTTCCCAAAACTGTCAAAGTAATATGAATCAGAACCTCTCTTAAAATAAGCTACCCAATGCGTTCCTTTTGATGACGAGTCTGCTAAATTTATTATTCCACACTCACGATATAGTGGGATTTTTGGTAATTCATCTTTCATATAAACACCCCGAAAATGTTGAATATTTTTAAAGGCAAACCGCATGATATCAAAGTTAGATAATGCCCTTTTGGGTAGCTCGCTTAGTAGTTTTTTTGGTTGCGATTTTGTTTTCGTTTATTTTTATTAAATGATATACCATACCCTTTTTTTATGGTTGTAAATACAATCCCTCACCCAACGAAACAGTTTCCATTTTTTTATTATGTCTCTTGTTCTCCTCTAGTTGCTGTTTTGCTATCTTTGCATTGTTAATAGACTTTACTATTGCTGCGCTACCTGACGCTAAACTGCCCACAGCGCTAAGTGCTGTTAAAATTGGTACAAGTGGCAAGAAGCCACCTACCTTGGGCACATTTATAACCCGTGGAATTACAACATATTTCCTACAACCCATTGAGTTAGATACTGCTTTTCGTGCAACTTTTATTGCATAAAATATGTCAAGCGGTTTTTTTTTTCAATTCCTTGGTCGCCTTTTTGATTATTGAAGCAAGAGACGTTTTTACTACTTTCTTCGTCTTTTTCTGTTTTGATCCCATACCAAATTTTTTCTTTACCTTCATCATGTTCGTTACAAACTACGCTGCTGCTCTCTCACCAAAACTGCTATTCGATGCTTTTACACGATCCCAGGCCCTATCAATTAAAACAGAGTCAGCTTTATGACGCTCACTCAAGTCCTTACTTTTTGAATATGCTATGTCGTGTTCCCTACAAGCTTCATCCAAAGCATTGATTCCACGATCACCGCGTGCTAAACGTTTCTCTAGCTTTGTACCTGGTCCACAGTAATTGTACCCAGGTAAATGCACTTCAATGGGTAGAGCGTTTATTATATTGTTTACAAGACCACCACCCTGTTTGACATTTGATTTACGAGTGTTTATATTATAAAAATGTTTCATCATTTTATAACGACCTCAATCCACCAACGTTCCTCATTGAATGAAGTACTTTTCTCATTAACATGCGTTTATTACCACAAAAGAAAAGCATCTTAGTGAGAAACATTGAGGGCGGTGGGCATGGGGAGGAGAATCAACAGCCTCGTCACAGTACCTTGCTACCCAACACAATTAGAGCTTTAATTGTTGGTCCATCAAATTGTGGGAAAACCAATGTGATGCTTAGCCTCATAGAGAGTCCAAATGGAGTAAAATTTGAAAATATTTATGTATTTTCAAAGAGTTTATATCAACCGAAATATGAGTATTTGGAAAAACTTATCAAACCAATACAAGGAATGGGATACTACACATTCTCCGCAAATGACACTGTTTTAACACCACAGGAAGCTAAAAATAATTCCATTATGATATTTGATGATGTGGCATGTGAAAAACAGGATAATATCCGAAACTATTTTTGTATGGGTCGTCATAAGAATATTGATTCTTTTTATCTTTGTCAAACGTATACACATATACCGAAACATTTAATACGTGATAATGCAAATTTTATTATAATGTTTAAACAAGACGATTTAAACATGCGACACATATATCGAGATCATGTAAATAGCGATATGGACTATGAAACATTTATGGAAATATCACGAAATTGTTGGGTGAATAAATTTGGATTTCTAGTAATCTCTAAGGATGACGATATGAATACTGGCCGATATAGAAAAGGATTTGATCAATTCATTATACTTTAATTAAAATGGATATAAGTATAATGAGGTGACGGTGAAAAGACAGTCTACAGTCAGGCTTCAAAATGACTACATCTTTAACATTTACATTGAACGGGAACACATCAGTTATAACTGAAAATTTTTTCCCGCAAATTGAACTAACACGCAATTATGAATGTGCTCTCATTGACTTTTATACATACAATTCTATACCAAAGGTTGATAAAGGAAACAATTTATTTCACATTGGGGATAAAGTCATAGAAATACCAGTGGGCGCGTATGAATTCGATGACATCACAAAATATATTTTGAATGAGCTAAAAGTGTATGGTCTTCATGATACCCTAAAAATTCAAAGTAATAACAACACACTCCAAGTGCAAGTTTGCACTAGAAATGAAGCTATTTGGATTTAATAAACGTATTTTAAGAGCACACAAGTCTGAAATTTACATCTCAGATAATCCAGTAAATATTTTAAAAATAAATACAATTCGGTTGGAATGTAACATTATTAGTGGGTCATATGTGGGTAATAGATCAAATCATGTGCTTCATGAATTTGGAATTAATGTCCCACCAGGATATAAAATGAACATTACACCACGAAATCTGATTTATTTACCTGTCAAAAGCAAAGAAATAAGCACACTCGAAGTATGGATAACTGATCAGAAGGGAGATTTAGTCAACTTGCGTGGTGAAACTGTATCAATTCGTCTACACTTGCGGCCTAAAGAATGATTATTTATAATAAAAAGCCAGCACATCACCCCATACCCCCCATTAGTAAATGTAAAGCTGACGTGAAAGCATCATCATTATCATCAACATCATCATCATCATCATCAATATTTAAAAAAGCATCAAATCAACGATCTGGACTATCCTTAAAAAATAAATTAATTTTAAAATCATTAGGATTTAATATTCAATAAAGTTCCAACAACAAACTTTCAAATGAATGAGATTTTTTTTGTGCAAGATAAGCCCCTCAATGATGAGAGTATCACTATATCACTCTTATTACCCATATCAACAAAACTTCAAGACAAAAGATGAAGTTCGCATCACAATACAGAACCAAGATTTGTATGTGCTGCCGTGTGAAAGTTTTCTCCACTTTGAAGGAACACTTGAGAAAATTACTGATGCGAATGCGATGCGATGGGGCAAGCAGCACGTCTAATGTTAAAATAATTGTAATGTTCAAAAATAATTGTATGGCCTATTTTCTGGATGAAATAAGATACGAATTGAATGGGTGTGAGCTGGATAGGACACGGTTCACTGGAATAACATCGACTCTCAAGAACTTTCTCTCTGTGGGACAACAGGAAGATCTACTTTATCGCAATGCTGGGTGGAACGGTGGTGATAACATCTCTTCTGGAGGACATTTCAGCTATTCTGTACCACTAAAAATGTTGATGGGATTTGGAGAAGACTACAAAAAAGTCATATTAAATTGTAAACATGAACTTATTCTCTTACTAGCTAAAAATACAGATGATATGTATGTTAAAACAGTTGGCGATCATACACATAAAATTAACATACATAGTATTAGTTGGAAAGTACCCCACATTGTCCCAAGCGATAGTACCAAAATTAAAATGTTTAATGTAGTAAAAAGTGGTGCTAGCTTACCACTAGCATTCCGCAGTTGGGATTGTTACATTAATCCTACACTTGTGCAGGGGACACATCATGTATGGAATGTTAAATTGGCTGCAAATAGAGAACGTCCGCGGTATGCCATCATTGCATTTACATTGAATGGAAATCTAATTACAAACAATTTAAGAAATGCAAAAGTATATTTAAATTCTAAAGTCTATCCCTATGAGGATTTGATTATTAAATACAGTAAAAATCGGTTTGCTGTGTTGTATGATATGTGTGCGAGATTTCAAGAGAGCTATTACAACCGAGAGGCTCGTGCACTTCTATCACCAGCGGAATTCTTGTCTAAGGCTCCTATTGTTGTTGTAGATCTCTCATATCAGAATGAATCAGTCAAATCAGGGCCAATTGACGTAAAAATTTCTACCGAACTAACTGCAGCAAGTGAGATGAATACCAAAGTATATTGCCTTCTCATTCATGATCGTATAGTTGAATACACTCCATTAACTGGATTAGTTCAACGTGTCGTCTAACTTCTTGGCAAATCATTTTCTCATTCAAATTTCGGAAATCAAGACAAATAGACGTCCACGGAACCCAAAATCAAAATACAAATTTAAAACATGTATTCCACCGATAACAAAAAAAATACTACAACGAACATTACAATCAAACAACTTATAATCAGAATAAGTAATTTCATCAAAATGTTTAAAGAACGAATTTTCCCTGAACACTTGGAATACTTGGAGGAATCATTGGCATTTTTTAATAATAGACTAACTGATACCATGGTGGTTTCCAATCTTCATGGGCGGCATTTCACATCTTGTTGTTGGGCTAAAGACGATGTGTATTCTGAAGTCAACACATGTGCTTGTCATTTCTTTTCTGTTCGTTCATATAAAACTCAAAAAATAATGAAAATGTATTTAAATTTAGAGCATCGCTTCTAAATATTGTAGTTGAATAAAAATAAAAATAAAATTGCAAGAAAACATAAACAAATTTTGTTATTTTATTAGGGATATGACAAATCATAAGAAATTGTCATATCCAAACGAAATTGTACACACAAAAATTGTATACACTACTTGAGAAATACAAAAATGTTTACAATAGAATAACTGATAGCACGCTGGTTTCCAATCTTCATGAGCGGCGTTTCGCATATGGTTGATGGGTTAAAGACAATATGTATACTAGAGTTGACACATCTGCTTGTCATTTATTTTCTGTACATTCATACAAATCTCAAAAAATTATGAAAATAAATGTAACTTTAGAGCATTGCTGTTTAACATTGTACTTGAAAAATTACTCTAAATGTACACACAATTGTATACACTACTTGAGAAATACAAAATATTTAGAATAGAATAACTGATACCATGGTGGTTTCCAATCTTCATGAGCGGCATTTCACATCTTGTTGATGGGCTAAATACGATGTGTATACTGGAGTCTACACATCTGCTTGTCATTTATTTTCTGTGCATTCATACAAATCTCAAAATTATGAAAAATAAATGTAACTTTAGAGCATTGCTGTTTAGCATTGTACTTGAAAATAAAATTACTCTAAATATACACACAAAATTTGTATACACTACTTGAGAAAATAAAAATGATAATAAATATTTCAAGAAAAACCGTTATTTTACTGGGGATTGGGATTGGGATATGTAAACGAAAATTGTTCACACGATCGCAGGTGGTGTCAACTTATTCGAGGTCACCGTCCCCAGTTATTCGATGAGCTGCATGTTGCGTTCGAACGACTGCACGTGTCAAAGGCCCGTCCCCCCGTTTTTCGGTGTGATGCCTGTTGCGTTCGAACGACTGCACGTGTCAAAGGCCCGCCCCCTGCCTGTTGCGTTCGAATTGCGTTCGAATGCATGCTGGTGGCGAAAATCACCAACCCTGTTGCCAGCTGCGCTCGCGCAACCCAGATCTGTCAACACATTCAATCGATTCCGGCTGTTGCAGCTGTCGAAGGTCACCGATCGCCGGTCGCCGGTCGCCGCATCAGTTTTCGGTGTCATATGTCCTCATACACTTGACTTATCCTAAAATCAAACAAGATCCAACACTCCAATCCCCACAACCTATCACACCACACTCACCCCCCAATAGTCTAATTTATTTGTTTATTTATTTACCTAACCCTTTGATCACCACGATCCCTAAACACCCACACTACTTTTTGACCCTCATCAAAACTCTTAATTACCACTTGACATATTTTTTGACAGCTAAACCCATAAATTATCATCTTAATTACCCCATTAATGTCACTTGTGCTCACACTCAGGTAAACATACTACTGAGCACACTCATAATTGCGTGTTAGTTCAATTTGTGGGAAAAAGTTTTCAGTTATAACTGATGTGTTCCCGTTCAATGTAAATGTTAAAGATGTAGTCATTTTGAAGCCTGACTGTAGACTGTCTTTTCACCGTCACCTCATTATACTTATATCCATTTTAATTAAAGTATAATGAATTGATCAAATCCTTTTCTATATCGGCCAGTTTTCATATCGTCATCCTTAGAGATTACTAGAAATGCAAATTTATCCACCCAACAATTTCGTGATATTTCCATAAATGTTTCATAGTCCATATCGCTATTTACATGATCTCGATATATGTGTCGCATGTTTAAATCGTCTTGTTTAAACATTATAATAAAATTTGCATTAATTGTTGCAAAAATAGTTTCGGATATTATCCTGTTTTTCACATGCCACATCATCAAATATCATAATGGAATTATTTTTAGCTTCCTGTGGTGTTAAAACTGTGTCATTTGCGGAGAATGTGTAGTACCCCATTCCTTGTATTGGTTTGATAAGTTTTTCCAAATACTCATATTTCGGTTGATATAAACTCTTTGAAAATACATAAATATTTTCAAATTTTACTCCATTTGGACTCTCTATGAGGCTAAGCATCACATTAGTTTTCCCACAATTTGATGGACCAACAATTAAAGCTCTAATTGTGTTGGGTAGCAAGGTACTGTGACGAGGCTGTTGATTCTCCTCCCCATGGCCACCGCCCTCAATGTTTCTCACTAAGATGCTTTTCTTTTGTGGTAATAAACGCATGTTAATGAGAGAAGTACTTCATTCAATGAGGAACGTTGGTGGATTGAGGTCGTTGTAACATGATGAAACATTTTTATAATATAAACACTCGTAAATCAAATGTCAAACACAGTCTTGTAAACAATATAATAAACGCTCTACCCGTGGAGGTGCATTTACCTGGGTACAATTACTGTGGACCAGGTACAAAGCTAGAGAAACGTTTAGCACGCGGTGATCGTGGAATCAGTGCTTTGGATGAAGCTTGTACGGAACACGACATAGCATATTCAAAAAGTAAGGACTTGAGTGAGCGTCATAAAGCTGACTCTGTTTTAATTGATAGGGCCTGGGATCGTGTAAAAGCATCGAATAGCAGTTTTGGTGAGAGAGCAGCAGCGTACTTTGTAACGAACATGATGAAGGTAAAGAAAAAATTTGGTATGGGATCAAAACAGAAAAAGACGAAGAAAGTAGTAAAAACGTCTCTTGCTTCAATAATCAAAAAGGCGACGAAAGTATTGAAAAAAATAAACCGCTTGACATATTTCATGCAATAAAAGTTGCACGCAAAGCAGTATCTAACTCAATGGGTTGTAGGAAAAATGTTGTAATTCCACGGGTTATAAATGTGCCCAAGGTAGGTGGCTTCTTGCCACTTGTACCAATTTTAGCAGCACTTAGCGCTGTGGGTAGTTTTGCGTCAGGCAGCGCAGCAATAGTAAAGTCTATTAACAATGCAAAGATAGCAAAACAGCAACTAGAGGAGAACAAGAGACATAATAAAAAAATGGAAACTGTTTCGTTGGGTGAGGGATTGTATTTACAACCATACAAAAACCATATCATTTAATAAAAATTATCGAAAACAAAATCGCAACCAAAAAAACTACTAAGCGAGCTACCCAAAAGGGCATTATCTAACTTTGATATCATGCGATTTGCCTTTAAAAATATTCAACATTTTCGGGGTGTTTATATGAAAGATGAATTACCAAAAATCCCACTATATCGTGAGTGTGGAATAATAAATTTAGCAGACTCGTCATCAAAAGGAACGCATTGGGTAGCTTATTTTAAGAGAGGTTCTAGTTCATATTACTTGGACAGTTTTGGGAACTTACAACCACCATTAGAAGTAATTAAATATTTGGGAGAAAGCATTAAGTATAATTATCAACGTTTGCAACAATTCGGTAAAGTTAACTGTGGACATTTGTGTCTACAATTTTTGTTGCAATCCAACTCATCGCACTAAAGATGGATGGAATGTGTTTATGATATGTGTGTGTGTTTTTTTTTTTTTTTTTTTTTTTTTTATTTCGGTAAAAAACAAGATAAAAGAAATTTAAGATACAACAAAAAAAATAAGAATGGAGGAAGTTACAGTATGAACAAAGGGAAAAATTTTGGAAAGATTTGTTGAGCGGAGCGTTTCTCCTGTGGGACCACCGTTAGGTATTGCTTCACAGAAGCTCCCGCGCCGCTCAATCCAGCACTCCTCTTCTGGCTCTCTCTGCCATTCTCTGCTTGGACATCACCACTGCCGCGTAGTCGCTGATTGCAGACCACTTCGCTTCCGACTGAAGCATTTGTGCAACGAGGTTGTCCGCATTAACGGTGCAACCTAGAGCCACTTCCAGACTTGACTTTTCAGCTGCGTAATTAGCGCATTCAAAGATGGTGTGCTCCACATCCTGCACCACGCCTGGTCCGCACCGAGGGCATTCCGCCGACGCTTCGTGGCCGAAACGGTGCAAGTAGCTCCTGAAGCACCCGTGCCCGCTAAGAATCTGGGTAATCCAGAAGTTTACCTGCCCGTGCTTCCTCCTTGTCCTTGTCCACTCGCCTATATTGGGAATGAGGCGGTGAGTCCAGCGACCTTTGGTTGACTCATTCCAGCGTCGTTGCCACCTTTCCAACAGGGCCCTGCTGGCTGTCTCGCGAATCACTTTTTTGTCGGTGGCTGCGAGACCAGCAGTTTGCAGCTGGCGATACACGGACGCCCGCTCGGTAGCTAGCTCATCGAATGGCGCGACTCCGGCGATGACAAGGGCCGCATCGTCGGATATAGTCCTGAAGCCACTTATGACTCTTATTGCTCCCAGCCGGTGCGTCGCCGCAAGATCTCTGTAGTAGCTTGTTGATTTCAATGCAATTGCCCATACTGGAGCGGCGTAGAGGGCAACAGATCTTGCTACACTGCTCAGCAGGACACGTCGGCTTTGCCTAGGGCCACGTGTATTGAGCATTATGCGCGAGAGAGCTCTGCTAGTTATGGCCGCCTTGCAGCTCGCAGCCGCCAAGTGCTCTCGGAAGCACACCCGAGTATCGATAAAGACTCCTAAGTATCGTAGTGCTCTCTTTGAGGTGATTTCTGCGCCGGCCACTTTGATGTTGACTGTCTCCACTTTCTTTCGGCTGCTAATAAGTACGGCCTCCGTCTTCTGGGGCGCCAGCTTAAGCCCTACTGTGATGAGCCACTGGTTTACAGTGGCAATCGCCGTGTTGCATCTTAGCACCACATCCTCGAGCTCCTTTCCTACTATGAGTAGTGCTACGTCGTCTGCAAAGCCGATAATATGGCTGTTGGCTGGAAGGGCAAGCCTTAATATGCCATCGTACATCACGTTCCACAGCAGGGGCCCAAGGACAGAGCCCTGAGGAACTCCTCCAGTGACCAGATGCCTCACTGTTGTCTGGCTCGACTCATATTCGATGACTCTTCCATCAAAGTAGTTGGCTACCATCTTCCTCAAGTGCGCTGGTACTTTAAAAGCAGATAATGCTCTCAAGATGCAGTCCCAACGTGCTGTGTTGAAAGCGTTTTTTATGTCCAGTGTGACCATTAGACAGTACTCCTTTCCGCCACCTTTCCATCTGCTCCCGGCAATTGCATTGGAAGCGACTGCTATCACCTTGTCGATGGCATCAATTGTTGATGTCGCTTTCCTGAATCCGAACTGGAGCGGGGAGAGGTTTCCTCTTGCTGACACTGCTCGCTCAATTCGAGAGTTCAGAATTTTCTCCAATATTTTTCCAGCCGTGTCAATAAGACATATCGGTCGGTGGGCGGAGGCTTCGTCGGGGGGCTTGCCCGGTTTGGGGAGTAGCAGTAGTTTTTGTTGCTTCCAGCAGAAAGGAAACACCGCTTCCTGTAGGCATTGGTTGTACACTGCCACAAACAGATCAGGTTGAAGGCAGCAAGCTAGCTTGAGTGCTCTAGTCGGTATGCCGTCTGGCCCAGGAGCTTTAGTTGCACCCATGGCCCTGGCGATGCTAAGCACCTCCTCTACGGTTACGGGCTCGAAGGATTGGCTATTTGCCACTGCCAGGCCGTTGTCATCATAGTTGGATGTTACTCCTTCCATCAGTGGAAAAAGCTCCTGCACTATCCGGTCAAGGAGTTCATCCGGGGGCGATGCAAGCCTGCGGGACTCCAGGCGCTTGACCACAAGTTGGTAGGCTTTGCCCCACGGGTCGTGATCCGCCGAGTCACATAATTGAAGGAAACATCTCCTTTTGCTCTGATTGATAGCTACCTTCAGGGCCCTTCGACTTTCGCGGAAAGTGGACTGCCATCCTTGGAATGTGGGCCTACCGCGTGAGCGTTGGACTTTCCTCCTGGCATAGTTGCACTGCCTCCTAGCGTTGGCAATTTCGTCGTTCCACCAGTAGACCGGGGAATGGTGGCGGTTGTGGGCCCTTACTCTCGGCATAGAGTAGTCACAAGCTGCCTTCACGTGTGCCATCAGCTTCTGCGCCATTTCTCCAGCTCCTCCGGAAATCTCTATGTTGGAGAAAGCTGCCGTAAAGCGCTGCGGGTCGAGTTTCCTTGCAGAATAGCCCGTCCAACCGTTTCGGATTGAAGGGCATCGCAAACTCGGGTGGCAGACAGTGATGAAGATTGCCCGATGATCACTTGCCGTGTAGCCGTCTCCAATGCACCACCTTGCAGAGTTTGCCAACGAGCTGCTAACGAATGTTAGATCTACTATCGAGCCGACTCCCGCTCTGCTGAACGTGTGTTCAACGCCATTATTTAGCAACACCACGTCTAGTGATGAGAATGTCTCCAGAACCATTCTGCCACGCAAGTTCGTGAATGTGCTGCCCCAGTCCACCGCCCAGGCATTGAAGTCTCCGGCAATGATTACTGGGGATCGGCCTCTCGCATCAGCCACCAAAGCATCCAGGCAAAGGCCGAAATCGGACGTTGACAGACTTGGCGCCAGGTAGACACTGTACGTCCAGACGTCCGCGAACTTTGCACGCACAAAGCCCACTGTTGAATATATGCTGTGCAGCTGCGGTGATACTATTCCACAAGGCCAGATGGCACATTTTGCTGTTCTGTCAACTGCCCAGGCACCTTCGCTCCCCGGTCGGAACGGTTCGCTCAAAATCGCTAAGTCGACTTTGTGTTCTCTGACTGATTGCCTTAGCAAATCTTGGGCTGCAGCACAGTGGTTAATGTTAAGCTGGACGATTTTCATTTTTTATCCTTAGTGCTCGCTGATTGGCACAGCCGACTGCCCGCCTGATGGTTTACCTCTTCAATTCCTTTTGCACTACACAAGAAGCACTTTGCATTGTTAGTGCACGTGGCTACCTTGTGGCCAGATTGCCCGCATTTTAAACACAAGCTGCTTCTATCCTCTGCGCTCCTGCAGTGGTTAGCAGTGTGGCCTAGTTTCAGGCATCTATAACACCTAGTCCTTGGCTCTTGTACGGACACTCTACAACGGGTCCAACCAACTTGGATTTTGCCTGCTTCGACAATCATTTGCGCCCATTTTGGTGGGACGCACACAATGGCCGCCTGTGTGCCAGAGAAAGCCGGGCGAATTGTTTTTACAATGGCCAATTCGGGCGGTAGGCCGACGTGCTGTTTAGCGCTGCGACCACTTCTTCTTTATTGGCCAGCTCGTCGAGATCTCTTATGCAGAGAACGGTATCCTGCGAGAGGGTTCGGACCCCTGCACTCTCTCCAAGAACTTGCTCGATCTCTTCCTTGAGCTTTCCTGTGCTGTCCAGGCCTGCGCCTTTCAACTCCAGGAGCAAGTCGCCCTTAGCCGTTCGCCGAGCCGTTGCGACGCTCTCGAACACTTTACACAGCTTGTCGTCCTTCCTTCTGGTCACCATTGTAAGGACATCGCTATAACTCAGATGGCCTCTAGCAGAGATGACCAGCGCGTCTGGACGAGTCCTGCGTGGCTTGGCTTCAATTGTCTTGCTCTTCCGTGACTCAATAACAGTCCACTCTTTGTCATTCTGATCGGCCTTGGAACGTTTAGGGGGTGTAGCTCGTTGGCTGGCTTCCTTCTCCCTTCTTCTCTTGGGAGTCGCGTCGCTGGCGATCTTCTCTCTCCCTTTATCCGCTCTCAGCAGCCTGTGTATATCGACCACTTGCTCTTTTGCATCCTTGGACGGAGACACCTGAGTTGCCTTGTCCTCTTGCAAGCAGTAGCTGGCTACAACGCGTTGTACCTTCGCTAGCTTGGCTAGCGTATCCCTCATTGATTGGGTTACGTGCCGTTGGCCATTGCAGAGCTCTACGAGGCCCGTAATTGCGACACCCATCTCATCTACCAGACTCTTTAGCGGTTTCGCACTATCGCTTTTAACACATTCAGACTGGGTTGCGGCTGTTTCTCCATGGGACAGAGATACTGTTCTTGGTGGTCCGGCACCTCCTTGCTGGTTTGGGGTTGTCATCAGCGTGGGGGGCCTCCCTTGAAGCGGAGATCTCAGCATCTTCGCCGCGATGCGGAATGTAGCATGCAGCTCCTCAAAGTATGCAACTTCTTATTCTCTCTATCCAGTGGTTGGCCCAGGTGAGTAGCTCCGTCTACTAGCGGTCCCACGTCGGCCAACGGTTTCCCGCTGGCGTTTGACCGTTGGGAGTTATACCGCCCCGTCTCGGTCGCCAGAGCCACACTTTGTGCACCGCTTTACGGCGTTGGTTGGCTCGTCGGTTCCTTGACTTTGCACTATACTCCGCTAGTAGAGTGGAGCAAAACACAGTTTTGGAGCCCTTGAACAGTTTTACTTTCAATTTGAACTTTGGCGCCCAACTTCACTCAAATTGGACGATCTGACAACGCTCCGCAAATCGGCCGGGATCTGGCAACTCCGTGTTCAGAGCAACTCTGGGTGAGCGACCAGCTGATCGGTCAGAGTGAAATAGCCTAGCAGCCTGGTGCTTTGTTAATGTGCGTTTAATTTCTTCCAATTGGCGACACCCACACAGAGAAAGGTGAAAGGCGCCAAAAAGAGAAAAGAAGTCGACACACCTCCCCCGCGGGAAGCACTTCAAACACTGCACTTGGCTGGATATACCAGACGTCTATGGGATATGCCACCACACACGGTTCGTAATGGCACTTTTACAGGCGTTTTACAGCAAACTCCTTCTTTTTCTAGGCCCAAAAAACGCGATTCAAGGAACTAAATTGGGAGCCACTTAAAAACACAATTGCACTTAAAAAACACAACACTTGTGTGTGTGTATATGTGTGTGTGTGTTCCTTGTAAGATCACACATGTCTGGACTGTGTGTCCCGTTACAGAACCACTTGAAAATCGGTTGGCCTTTGTGAACCTTACTCGAGAAATGGTCGAGAATATGCTCCTTTGTTCATCGTTGGAGGATATAAAATCAACCGGCTCCTCGAAGGAAAATATCATTCAGTGACCAGCAACAGCAGCATCAGCAAATAAAAACATCAAACCAACAACAACAACATGGAATGCGCCAACAATACCAACAACTTTGAGAACATCAACAATTTTAATAACAATGCAATTGGAGGAAGATTCAACTGAATCTCAGGTGATGGAGGAGTTCATAGACACAAGTGTCTTCAACCTCCTCGACCCGTTGACATCCAACGATATGGTAACCCAAGAGGTCTTAGATGCCCTCTTAAAAGACATTGAGGAGGACCCAGATATGCGTGGGACTGTATTATAATATAAAATATATTTTAAATAAATTTATAAATATATACAAACAATACAAAATTTTTTAATTGGGGAGGTGTTTTAGCTTGGAATTTCAGAATTTTTTAGAACTTCGACTTTTATTTTCAGCTTTTATTTCATGTTTTATTTTCAGCAATTTTTATTTTAAAAATAAATTAAAAATTGTTTATTTTTAAAATAAAATATATATTTAAACAAGCACTAAATAATACAAATAATTAATTAAAATATATAAAAAAATAAAAAGTTAAAAGTTATACTTCCATACATTTCATTTTCAGCTTTTTATTTTCAGGATATAACTGGTCTTAAAAAGCTATTACCAACAGACCTGTTCTGTTCAAACAGCTATTACCAACACACCTGTTCTGTTCAAACAGCTAATGATATCAGACCTGGTCGGTTCAAACAGCTAATGGTATCAGACCTGGTTTACAAAAACAGCTATTGGTATCAGACCTGGTTTATACAAACAGCTATTGATATCCGACCTGTTCGGTTCAAACAGCTAATGATATCCGACCTGTTCGGTTCAAACAGCTAATGATATCAGACCTGGTCGGTTCAAACAGCTAATGGTATCAGACCTGGCTTACAAAAACAGCTATTGGTATCAGACCTGGTCGGTTCAAACAGCTATTACCAACACACCTGTTCTGTTCAAACAGCTAATGATATCAGACCTGGTCGGTTCAAACAGCTAATGGTATCAGACCTGGTTTACAAAAACAGCTATTGGTATCAGACCTGGTTTATACAAACAGCTATTGATATCCGACCTGTTCGGTTCAAACAGCTAATGATATCCGACCTGGTCGGTTCAAACAGCTAATGACATCAGACCTGGTCGGTTCAAACAGCTAATGGTATCAGACCTGGTTTACAAAAACAGCTATTGGTATCAGACCTGGTTTATACAAACAGCTATTGATATCCGACCTGGTCGGTTCAAACAGCTAATGATATCCGACCTAGTCGGTTCAAACAGCTAATGGTATCAGACCTGGTTTACAAAAACAGCTATTGGTATCAGACCTGGTGTACACAAACATCTAATATAAATTGGCAAGAGATCAGTTTAAGATTCAGTTTGTATACAATCCAACTCGATATGTGAAGGGTGGATCCTGTGTGTATTTGTGAGCGTGTGTGTGTGTTTTCTGTGAAGACTCCATGGGACATATTCCTTTGTATATGTATATATACAATCAATCCCTCCCAATCCCCAGTAAAATAACGGTTTTGTTTGAAAATATTTATAATCATTTTTATTTTCTCAAGTAGTGTATACAATTTTTGTGTGTATATTTAGAGTAATTTTATTTTCAAGTACAATGTTAAACAGCAATGCTCTAAAGTTACATTTATTTTCATAATTTTTGAGATTTTTATGAATGTACAGAGAATAAATGACAAGCAGATGTGTCGACTCCAGTATATATATTGTCTTTAACCCAACAACCATATGTGAAACGCCGCTCATGAAGATTGAAAACAAGCGTGCTATCAGTTATTCTATTGTAAATATTTTTTATTTCTCAAGTAGTGTATACAGTTTCTGTGTGTATATTTAGAGCAATTTTATTTTCAAGTACAATGATAAACAGCAATGCTCTAAAGTTACATTTATTTTCATAATTTTGAGATTTTTATGAATGTACAGAAAATAAATGACAAGCAGATGTGTCAACTCCAGTATACATATTGTCTTTAACCCAACAACCATATGTGAAACGCTGCTCATGAAGATTGGAAACCAGCGTGCTATCAGTTATTCTATTGTAAACATTTTTTATTTTTCTCAAGTAGTGTGTATACTTTCGTTTGGATATGATAAAATAACAAAATTTGTTTATGTTTTCTTGTTATTTTATTTTTTTATTTTATATTCAACTACAATATTTAGAAGCGACGCTCTAAATTTACATACATTTTCATAATTTTTTGAGTTTTATATGGACGAACAGAAAAGAAATGACAAGCACATGTGTTGACTCGAGAATACACATTGTCTTTAGCACAACAACAAGATGTGAAATGACGCCCATGAAGATTGGAAACCACCATGGTATCAGTTAGTCTATTATTAAAAAATGCCAATGATTCCTCCAAGTATTCCAATTGTTCAGGGAAAATTCGTTCTTTAAACATTTTGATGAAATTACTTATTCTGGTTATAAGTTGTTTGATCGTTATATTCGTTGTGGTATTGTTTTTGTGGTATTTTTAAATTTGTATTTTGATGTTGGGTTCCGTGGACGTGTCTTGTCTTGATTTCCGAAATTTGAATGAGAAAATGGTTTACCAAGAAATTATACGACATGTTGAACAAATCCAGTTAATGGAGTGTATTCAACTATACGATCATGAATGAGAAGGCAATATACTTTGGTATTCATCTCACGTGCTGCAGTTGGTTGGTTGGTTGGTTGAGCAGACGACTTGACCGGAGTCGAGAGCGCCCGGAGGCCATGTGGTCCATTGTGATGTCTGATATATGAGCTGTAGGAGTAGAGGGGATTGGGAGGGATTGTTGGGATGTTGGAGGAAAACTCTGATTGTGTCATTTTGTCTACGTGCTACTGGCCAGTTCTGCTGGGCTGCGGTAGCCTCTGAAACCAGCCAGTTGAGTCAAGGAAAAGCGCAATGTTCTCCAGCCGAATATTCCCAAGACTGCCCAGTTCAACGAAGAAAGGCCTTCCCAGAAATTGGGTCCTCTTTCTAAGAAGTGCAGGGCAGTCGCAGAGAAGATGCTGGATACTCTCGGTTTCCTCTTTGTCCCCACAGCTGCGACAGAAGTCCTGTTGGGGTCCACCGTACCGTTGAGCCATACGGCCAATGTAGCAGTGTCCCGTTAAGACTCCTGTCAGTAACCTTATCTTGTTCTTTTTAAAGTTTAAGAGCTCGGTTGTTCGCTTGGGACTGTATCTTGGCCAGAGTGCTTTTGACACCTCGCAGCCCGATGATGCTGCCAGTGTCTCTCAGCCGCCATTCTCATGGAACAATTAAGTTCCGATAGCACGTGCTGAATAGGTCTCTTTATATCGTTCGCCGCGAGAGTTTCTGATGACGCTGACCCCAGCCGAGGACACTCATCAGCCGCCTCCTTACCTGGTACTCCCATGTGCCCAGGTACCCAGACAAGTCTGATAGAGTGTGGTTGGCATAGGTTCAGTGACATCACTGTGTCTCGGGTTAGTTTACTCTTGATGGTGTTCGATGCGAGTGGTTTAATCGCTGATTGGCTGTCGACATAGATGGACGCGTCCCTCGGGCTCCTGCCCAGTGTTCGTATCAACTTGGTCGCTTGCCAAACAGCGTAAATCTCCGCTTGGAACACACTACACCAGTCAGGAAGACGA
Source organism: Drosophila ustulata (assembly GCA_035047365.1). NCBI lineage: Eukaryota > Metazoa > Arthropoda > Insecta > Diptera > Drosophilidae > Drosophila > Drosophila ustulata. Next base: position 1,869,099 of record JAWNPT010000009.1, read on the forward strand.
AAGGAAAGCTTGGTTGCAAGGTCTTCGGAGAAGACCCCCGATCCAGTGCCTTCTAACGTCTTTGATCCGTCTGTGTAGATTGACAACTCATTCTGCCTCAAAGGAGATTCCTGTTGCCAATCGGATCTGTCAGGGAATTCAGCTGTAAACCTGTCATCCCACTTATGTTCTGGTACCCAGTAGTCGTTCTCAGCCACAGTCAATTCTACTGTACGTAGAATGGAGTTGTGACCTGCACCAGGCTTAAGGAGGCATTGGGCGTGAAGCCTGACCGCACTCCTTGCTGCCGCGTGCTTGAGGAAGACTCCGATGGGTTCCAGATTTAACATTACATCCAGCGCTGCTTGGGGGGTAGAACGAATACATCCTGTTATTCCCAAGCATGCTAGTCTCTGAACTTTGCGGAGATTGTTTAGATAGGAGTCGGTGTGTCCCGCCTCCCACCATACAAGAGCCCCGTACGTCAGTATAGGTCTGACAATTGCAGTGTAGAACCAGTGAAGGATGTACGGTTGCAATCCCCAACCTTTACCAAAGGTCTTTTTGCACACAAAGAAGGCTTGTAACGCTTTCTTCATCCTTTCCTCCGAGTTTCTCCTCCAGGAGAGTTTGGAGTCCTTTGATAACTTGAGCTCTGTTCCTCCCAGTGTCGGAAGCTTGAAGCTCGGTATCTTGTATCTTCGAGTGAACAGAACTAGTTCGGCCTTTTGTGGGTTGGCCCCATCGCAGAGTTTCGCTCAATGCGGCATTCAGTAGCTCACTGACTGTTGGCAGGAATCTGCCAGTTACCATTAGAACCAGGTCGTCCGCATAAGCAGACACTCTGCATCCCTTATACTTCAGTTTGAGAAGAAGGTCATTTAGGACAATGTTCCATAGCAAGGGGGATATCACCCCCCCTTGCGGGGTGCCCCTGGTTGCCCTTCTTCTGATAGTCGAGGCGCAGAGTTGGGCGTTTATCATTCTATGGCGAAGCATGTTGCTAAGCCATCGAGTGATTGTCGGGTGTGAGCCTATGTTGACAAGTGCTGCCGTTATAGACTCGATCCTGACATTGTTAAAGGCACCCTCTATGTCAAGAAATGCCGCTAACGTAAACTCCTTCCTTTGCAGTGTGCCTTCAATTGTGCTAACTACCTCGTTCAGAGCGTTCTCGACTGATCTACTTTTGAGGTAGGCGTGTTGGGACTTGCTAAAAGTATGAGGTGTTAGCTTACTTCTGAGATGAAGGTCCAGAAGTCTCTCTAGTGTTTTCAATAAAAACGATGAGAGACTTATGGGCCTATAATCTTTTGCTGAGCAGTGATTTATCTTTCTTGCTTTGGGAATGAATGCCACCCTCACTTCTCTCCAGGTTTTTGGAATGTATCCGGTAAGGAGACATCCCCTGAAGATTTCTAATAGCCATTGCGACAGATGTACGCATACCATCTGTTACATAACCGGTCTAATGTCATCCGGTCCTGCTGATTTGTAGGGGTAGAACGACTTGATAGCCCAGATTATCTTCTCAGTGTTAACAATTTCGTCGGAGAGACTCCTGACTATTTTTAGCGAATGTGCCATCCAGGTTGCAAAGCAGTCCCGGTGTGGCTGGATCTTTCGCCAACAACCTTCGAAGTCTGGACGCTTCAGTGGTGTTGGTTAGTTCCTCGCAAAATTTAGACCATGAGTCTCTTTTTGCCCTTCTGATTTCTTTCTTGAAGGTCTTGAAGCTGTGATGGTAGGCATTCCCGTCTACCTGGCAGTTTCCGTCTTTTGCTCTATTGTAAAGCTTTCTCGTGTTCTTCCGTATCCGGCCGAGTTCCGGAGTCCACCACTTGTTGCGGATTGACTTCGGTGGACGCGGATTGGACAGGATTTGATAAAGGCCTTACATAGAGTATCTGTGACACTTTGGGTCGATTCCTCCAACTTGTCTGGGTTGTCTAGCCTTCCCACTGGGTGGTGAGGAATAGATTCCATAACAAGCTTTGAGTATTTGAGCCAGTTTGCACGTGCTGCAGTTAGTTCGGTAGAAATTTTTACATCAATTGGTCCTGATTTGACTGATTTATTCTGATATGAGAGATCTACAACAACAATAGGAGCCTTAGACAAGAATTCTGCTGGTGATAGAAGTGCACGGGCCTCTCGGTTGTAATAGCTCTCTTGAAATCTCACATACATATCATACAACACAGCAACCCGATTTTTACTGTATTTAATAATCAAATCCTCATAGGGATAGACTTTAGAATTTAAATATACTTTTGCATTTCTTAAATTGTTTGTAATTAGATTTCCATTCAATGTATATGCAATATTGCCATACCGCGGACGTTCTCTATTTGCAGCCAATTTAACATTCCATAGATGATGTGTCCCCTGCACAAGTGTAGAATTTATGTAACAATCCCAACTGCGGAATGCTAGTGGTAAGCTAGCACCACTTTTTACTACATTAAACATTTTAATTTTGGGACTATCGTTTGGGACAATGTGGGGTACTTTCCAACTAATACTATGTATGTTAAAATGATGTGTATGATTGGCAACTGTTTTAACATACATATCAGCTGTATTTTTAGCTAGTAAAAGAATAATTTCAGGTTTACAATTTAATATGACTTTTTTGTAGTCTTCTCCAAATCCCATCAACATTTTTAGTGGTACAGAATAGCTGAAATGTCCTCCAGAAGAGATGTTATCACCACCGTTCCACCCAGCATTGCGATAAAGTAGATCTTCCTGTTGCCCCACAGAGAGAAAATTCTTGAGAGTCGATGTTATTCCAGTGAACCGTGTCCTATCCAGCTCACACCCATTCAATTCGTATCTTATTTCATCTAGAAAATAGGCCATACAATTATTTTTGAGCATTACAATTATTTTAACATTAGACGTGCTGCTTGCCCCATCGCATCGCATTCGCATCAGTAATTTTCTCAAGTGTACCTTCAAAGTGGAGAAAACTTTCACACGGCAGCACACACAAATCTTGGTTCTGTATTGTGATGCGAACTTCATCTTTTGTCTTGAAGTTTTGTTGATATGGGTAATAAGAGTGATATTCTTTTTTAGTGAAACTCTCATCATTGAGGTGCTTATCTTGAACAAACAAAATCTCATTCATTTGAAAGTTTGTTTTTAAACTTTTTTGAATATTAAATCCTAATGATTTTAAAATGAATTTATTTTTAAAGGATAGTGCAGATCGTTGATTTGATGCTTTTTTAAATATTGATGATGATGACGATGATGATGATGATGATGCTTTCACATCAGCTTTACATTTACTACTGGGGGGTATGGAGTGATGTGCTGGCTTTTTATTATAAATAATCATTCTTTAGGCCGCAAGTGTAGACGAATTGATACAGTTTCACCACGCAAGTTGACTAAATCTCCCTTCTGATCAGTTATCCATACTTCGAGTGTGCTTATTTCTCTGCTGTTGACAGGTAAATAAATCAGATTTCGTGGTGTAATGTTCATTTTATATCCTGGTGGGACATTAATTCCAAATTCATGAAGCACATTATTTGATGTATTACCCACATATGAGCCACTAATAATGTTACATTCCAACCTAATTGTATTTATTATTAAAATATTTACTGGATTATATGAGATGTAAAGTTCAGACTTGTATGCTCCTAAAATACGTTTATTAAATCCAAATAGCTGTCCAATAGTTCTATGCTCTTTTAGCTCATTCAAAATATATTATGTGATGTCATCGAGTTCATACGAGCCCACTGGAATTTCTATGACTTTATCCCCAATGTGAAATAAATTGTTTCCTTTATCAACGTTTGGTATAGAATTGTATGTATAAAAGTCAATGAGAGCACACTCATAATTGCGTGTTAGTTCAATTTGTGGGAAAAAGTTTTCAGTTATAACTGATGTGTTCCCGTTCAATGTAAATGTTAAAGATGTAGTCATTTTGAAGCCTGACTGTAGACTGTCTTTTCACCGTCACCTCATTATACTTATATCCATTTTAATTAAAGTATAATGAATTGATCAAATCCTTTTCTATATCGGCCAGTTTTCATATCGTCATCCTTAGAGATTACTAGAAATCCAAATTTATCCACCCAACAATTTCGTGATATTTCCATAAATGTTTCATAGTCCATATCGCTATTTACATGATCTCGATATATGTGTCGCATGTTTAAATCGTCTTGTTTAAACATTATAATAAAATTTGCATTATCACGTATTAAATGTTTCGGTATATGTGTATACGTTTGGCAAAGAGAAAAAGAATCAATATTCTTATGACGACCCATACAAAAATAGTTTCGGATATTATCCTGTTTTTCACATGCCACATCATCAAATATCATAATGGAATTATTTTTAGCTTCTTGTGGTGTTAAAACAGTGTCATTTGCGGAGAATGTGTAGTTTCCCATTCCTTGTATTGGTTTGATAAGTTTTTCCAAATACTCATATTTCGGTTGATATAAACTCTTTGAAAATACATAAATATTTTCAAATTTTACTCCATTTGGACTCTCTATGAGACTAAGCATCACATTGGTTTTTCCACAATTTGATGGACCAACAAGCTCTAATTGTGTTCGGTAGCAAGGTACTGTGACGAGGCTGTTGATTCTCCTCCCCATGGCCACCGCCCTCAATGTTTCTCACTAAGATGCTTTTCTTTTGTGGTAATAAACGCATGTTAATGAGAGAAGTACTTCATTCAATGAGGAACGTTGGTGGATTGAGGTCGTTGTAACATGATGAAACATTTTTATAATATAAACACTCGTAAATCAAATGTCAAACAGGGTGGTGGTCTTGTAAACAATATAATAAACGCTCTACCCGTGGAGGTGCATTTACCTGGGTACAATTACTGTGGACCAGGTACAAAGCTAGAGAAATGTTTAGCACGCGGTGATCGTGGAATCAGTTCTTTGGATGAAGCTTGTACGGAACACGACATAGCATATTCAAAAAGTAAGGACTTGAGTGAGCGTCATAAAGCTGACTCGGTTTTAATTGATAGGGCCTGGGATCGTGTAAAAGCATCGAATAGCAGTTTTGGTGAGAGAGCAGCAGCGTACTTTGTAACGAACATGATGAAGGTAAAGAAAAAATTTGGTATGGGATCAAAACAGAAAAAGACAAAGAAAGTAGTAAAAACGTCTCTTGCTTCAATAATCAAAAAGGCGACGAAAGTATTGAAAAAAATAAACCGATTGACATATTTCATGCAATAAAAGTTGCACGAAAAGCAGTATCTAACTCAATGGGTTGTAGGAAAAATATTGTATTCTACAGGTTATAATGTGCCCAAGGTAGGTAGCTTCTTGCCACTTGTACCAATTTTAGCAGCACTTAGCGCTGTGGGTAGTTTAGCGTCAGGCAGCGCAGCAATAGTAAAGTCTATTAACAATGCAAAGATAGCAAAACAGCAACTAGAGGAGAACAAGAGACATAATAAAAAAATGGAAACTGTTTCGTTGGGTGAGGGATTGTATTTACAACCATACAAAACCATATCATTTAATAAAAATTATCGAAAACAAAATCGCAACCAAAAAAACTACTAAGCGAGCTACCCAAAAGGGCATTATCTAACTTTGATATCATGCGATTTGCCTTTAAAAATATTCAACATTTTCGGGGTGTTTATATGAAAGATGAATTACCAAAAATCCCACTATATCGTGAGTGTGGAATAATAAATTTAGCAGACTCGTCATCAAAAGGAACGCATTGGGTAGCTTATTTTAAGAGAGGTTCTGATTCATATTACTTTGACAGTTTTGGGAACTTACAACCACCATTAGAAGTAATTAAATATTTGGGAGAAAACATTAAGTATAATTATCAACGTTTGCAACAATTCGGTACAGTTAACTGTGGACATTTGTGTCTACAATTTTTGTTGCAATCCAACTCATTACACTAAAGATGGATGGAATGTGTTTATGATATGTGTTTATTATATGTGTGTGTGTATGTGTGTGTGTGTGTTCCTTGTAAGATCACACATGTCTGGACTGTGTGTCCCGTTACAGAACCACTTGAAAATCGGTTGGCCTTTGTGAACCTTACTCGAGAAATGGTCGAGAATATGCTCCTTTGTTCATCGTTGGAGGATATAAAATCAACCGGCTCCTCGAAGGAAAATATCATTCAGTGACCAGCAACAGCAGCATCAGCAGCATCAACAGCATCAGCAGCAATAACAACATCAAACCAACAACAACAACATGGAATGCGCCAACAATAGCAACAACTTTGAGAACATCAACAATTTTAATAACAATGCAATTGGAGGAAGATTCAACGAGTTAAAGGAGTTCATAGACACAAGTGTCTTCAACCTCCTCGACCCGTTGACATCCAACGATATGGTAACCCAAGAGGTCTTAGATGCCCTCTTAAAAGACATTGAGGAGGACCCAGATATGCGTGGGACTGTATTATAATATAAAATATATTTTAAATAAATTTATAAATATATACAAACAATACAAAATTTTTTAATTGGGGAGGTGTTTTAGCTTGGAATTTCAGAATTTTTAAGAACTTCGACTTTTATTTTCAGCTTTTATTTCAGGTTTTATTTTCAGCAATTTTTATTTTAAAAATAAATTAAAAATTGTTTATTTTTAAAATAAAATATATATTTAAACAAGCACTAAATAATAAAAATAAATAATATAAATAAAAAAAAAAATAAAAAGTTAAAAGTTTTACTTCCATACATTTCATTTTCAGCTTTTTATTTTCAGGATATAACTGGTCTTAAACAGCTATTACCAACACACCTGTTCTGTTCAAACAGCTAATGGTATCAGACCTGGTTTACAAAAACAGCTATTGGTATCAGACCTGGTCGGTTCAAACAGCTATTACCAACACACCTGTTCTGTTCAAACAGCTAATGGTATCAGACCTGGTTTACAAAAACAGCTATTGGTATCAGACCTGGTTTATACAAACAGCTATTGATATCCGACCTGGTCGGTTCAAACAGCTAATGATATCCGACCTGTTCGGTTCAAACAGCTAATGATATCAGACCTGGTCGGTTCAAACAGCTAATGGTATCAGACCTGGTTTACAAAAACAGCTATTGGTATCAGACCTGGTTTATACAAACAGCTATTGATATCCGACCTGGTCGGTTCAAACAGCTAATGATATCAGACCTTGTCGGTTCAAACAGCTAATGGTATCAGACCTGGTTTACAAAAACAGCTATTGGTATCAGACCTGGTGTACACAAACATCTAATATACATTGGCAAGAGATCAGTTTTAGATTCAGTTTGTATACAATCCAACTCAATATGTGAAGGGTGGATCCTGTGTGTATTTGTGAGCGTGTGTGTGTGTTTTCTGTAAAGACTCCATGGGACATATTCCTTTGTATGATCCCCATGTTCCCACACCACAATCGGTGGTGTATGTCGTTACTGGGTATAAAATCAACCAGCTCCTCGAAGGAAAATATCATTCAGTGAGCACCAACAGTCTCGACAGCATCAGCAATCAGCGTCCACGACCTCAGCAACCAGCAACCAACACCAACAGCATCATGCCCAACAAAGAGAACACCGCATCCAACACTATTGACCTCACGGAAATGGAAATCTCCCAGCAGCCATTTTATGATGATCTGCTGAAGATCAATGAAGATCTTTTGAAGGCCAATGAGGACCGAGTGAAGAGCGCCTTCAACTCGCTTAAAGTGAATAGTAAACTTCACATCAAGAAGCTGCCCATCAACACACTATATAATATTATGAAAGCGAAAAAGGTTAAAGGAAAATTTGGCACCAACGTGATGGTTGAGCTGGAGAACCTTTTCGTTTTCTTCCCTCCTCGAATCAATGATTGAAGAGACCATCCTGGAGCTGGTCAAGGAAAATAAATATATACTTACCAGAAGAGAAGATGACAACATAGACTTTGATCTTAGAACAAATTTATAATTTTTATATTACAAATTGTTTTTAATAAAATGTATATGAAGTAAAAATAAAAAAAAATTTGTTTTTTTAATTAAAATTATTACAGCTATATATGCTTATGATTCGTCAATTAGTTCACAGTCCATTCACAACCACTAGAGTGAAATAACCGTTTCAGTTCTAACAGCTTGAGTGAATTTAAATTACAATGAATCGAAATATTTTAGCTCAATTAACCAAAAGTCGAAAAAATCTAAAAAAAAAATTTCTTAACTAAAACAACACAAAACTCAGAATAATGATGATTTGGAGGAAACATTTAAACCCATAACAGAACCTTTACATGAACTTGTTAATGACACTAAAAAATTACAGAATATGTTACCCACAGACTATAAAAATGTTAAAACTGAAATGGCACCTAAACAAAACGTTAGTGGAGATAACTCACTATATGCAAAAAAGATGAAGATCAAGAAGAAAAAACTAAAAACTAAATATGATGATGACAGTGATGATAACGATGATGATGATGATGATAATAAATTTTATTCTCAGTCAGAAATAGAGGATACATCATTTGTACTCCCGAATCAAGATGAGCCCCATACATAAAGGGCGATATTGAGTCAAGTGTACCCTCATACATCATCCTCATTAACACATCCAGCTGTACATCATGATGAGAGCTCAAATCATCTTTTGGATGTGACATTTGGACCATACAAAAATGCAACCGGTCAATTAATGATGAGAAGTAACTACATAAATGTATCTGGCAATATAATTAAATTTGATGATGGTAAAAACTGGTAACTGACAAATGGTTTATATTCTTTAATATTCCATCGTCAACCACAAAATTACAATCAAAATGACTTAAAAATATACAGAGAAATTTTGATAAAAACTAATGCATATCAAAACTTTTATCCAAGTGGACAGTTGAAAGGAACAAGAGCACATAAATAAACGAAAATTATAAAACCACTTTTAGCGAAAACACCTACTGCCCAGTCTACACCCAAACGCTCTAAAGCAAGTGTATCTGGGTCTGGATTTATGACCCTTAATATGAATAAACCCAATTATGTAAACTGGGATGATCCAAACAATATGAAATCAATCACTATTCAACATATAGTAGTCTTAAGGCCTCAATTGTTTAGAGATTCAACAGTACATTAAAAGAACTCATGTGGCGAGAATTCAGTTTCAATAGAACATACAAATGGATTGATGTGTATAAAGAACTAATTGACATATACAACAATAGAGTACACAGGACTATAAAAATTGCACCCATCAATGTAAACAGTGAGAATGAAAAACTAATCTTGAAAACTGCATACAATAATATTAAAATGTTTGCTGGTAGTAAACTAAAGATGGGGGACTATGTACGCATCAGCAAATATAAACATGTATTTGAAAAGGGATATACCCCGAATTGGACAACTGAAATATTCAGAATAACTAAAGTACAAAATACTTACCCAACAACATACTTACTGCAAGACTGGAATGGGAATCTAATCAAAGGTGGTTTCTATAAAGAACTGAAAAAAACAACTTTTCTCCATACTTACCTAGTTGAAAAAGTGCTGAAAAGGAAAGGGAATAGAGCTCTGGTCCGCTGGCTGGGTTTCCCCAAAACCGAAGACAGCTGGATTCACAAAACTGAAATTTTTTAATGTTTAAGTAAAACATTTTTTCTTTTCTTTTTCAATCTCTATCATTTATTTATCGCATTTTGAACAATATTTTTATAAGTTTATTAAAATTAAATTACTATTATCTGAATCTTATAAGAATACATTTGTTTTGTTTAAATAAACTATCACATTATAAAGTTAAAACTATCGTTTAATTTTTTTAATTCCATCTAATAACATAAAATGCATTATCATTTGAGCCTCTTGAATGTCTACCGCACTTTCATTTATTTCAACTTTTCTTTTTAAACCATTTACCTTCCTCACTTTACTTTGAGTGTTCTGTGAGTTCTCCTCCAACGCACATATTTGGCTGCGCCAAACACTGGACTGTGTAGATATACAACCATCAGTTTCATTGGGAATTGTAGAGTAATGCCTTATTGCTAGAGTTGAATTCCCATCTTCACAAATTAGTCTCTTATCATCTTTGTTGTCTAAAATAGTTTTTGTTATTTTTAGTGTACTAATTTCATGCCCTCTAGATCTAAACATGTACATGCTATCACGTTCTTGCTGTCCTGTGTACAAACAATTTTTATATCCCACAAATGTGACCTTCTCCAGACAACTGCGCTTTACCCCTTTACTCTTTTTTACGCATATTTCCCTAGCAGTACCAGAATTTTCACACCTATATGCATACATTTTTGAACGTATCCCAACAAACTCAATCATTTACCATGCATCTCATCTTTAAAGAAACCTAAACGCTTCTTGTTGCACTGTTTAAAATTGTATAACGTAGCCAATTCATTTGAATACTCAGATGTATCAAATTTCAATTCGACATCATCACGAATTTCTTCGAATACGAATGTCTACCCTCTTTTCGCTGTTTTCCATTATTTTACCATAGACAGCATTATTTAACAATTTGAAAAAATCTTTTTCAAAATTATTTTTTTGCTCTAGTCCTATGCTCAGTGTTGATGTCAATATACTTTTTAAGCCAGGCCTTCTGCTTAAACTCTAAGACGGTGTGAATATTTTTTATCCTCAACCCATGCTTAATACACTGCTGTTGAGTTTTGTAGTGTATTACATACTTCTCCTTATCGCGAAGATCAGCTATTAGCTTGGGAATTTTTGATGATTTTGGTGGTAATTTATTGAACGGGCAAAAGGGCAAATCATTGTGCATATCGGGGAGCGAGTATGGATATTCCAAGTCAACCTCAAGAATATATCTATACTCACTGTTATCAGATATTTTATCAACGTTAAATGATTGCACTTCCGCCCGCTCTAACCATTTGAACTCACCGTAAGGCAGTGGTTCAGACATGGCCCAACCATATAAATTATTAAATTTTTTGCATCCACATACATTAAATACTCCGATTCTCTTGTAGAATCTAAATCTTTAAGGTATTTGTGGTTTGATTTGGTGTGTCTATGACTACATTGAACTAATCCACCTCGAATTCCACACTGAATATGTCTTATCATATCAATATCTGTGAGTAATTCAAGGCGGATCTCTTTTGTTTTCAACATCGCATCCCATGACAACCCTGGAGTTGTGTAATAGTGAGCAGGATCGAGTTGATGAATGCTTAAACAAATTTCCCTAAAGTTTTCGAAAACGTCTGTAGACAATAAAACAGCAGTTTTCAAATATAACTCCACTTGACACTTGAACTTATTCCACACTGAGCATGCGTGGTTGTAATCTAGCTCAGAACATTCTGACTCTGTCAAATTGCTGTAGAACTTACTCCTTGGTGGGAGACAAGTTTCTTCCAGCTTTTGAGCTAATTCTAATTATTCATAATACTCCTTTCCTACGAAGTAGGGCAAAATCGGATTCGTTTGGGTATTGTGTTTTAAGAACATTACAATTGTTCTCACTTAAATTTCCTGCAAGTGTGCTTAGACTAGAGGGCATAAATCTTAAAGAGTCAAAAAATCTAATTTCCAGGGTATCATCATCTACTGGCACAAATTTTGAGATACTAATATATAATTCCTTGTTCAAAGGAATTACTTTAATATCCTCCTTAATCTCCTCGAGCTCTTTCACAAACAAATGTGCATCATATTTTGATAAATTGTGAAAGAACACGCGGATAAAATTTCCCTTTCTATGGTTGAGGTTGCACGAATTATGTGCTGCACCTCGGTATGTGCCAGTAAAATGACAGTGATCTCTCACACTGTCATTACCCAAACTACCCTTGCAAATATGACAATTAATAGCCTCATCAAAATTGAATGAATCCTGTGCACTCATTTGGATAGGTAACACATTCTTCATGTGGCTCTTACATAAATCGGACAAATCGGATGTTAGACATTAACTTAACAAACTTATCTAGTGCTGTATCAAATGCACACTTTATATAGTATGTAATAGTATGTACAGGCACATGCTTATTAATAATTTGGGAATTATCACTTACATCTATATTAGAGGCATCCAGTATACATTCAAAATCTGCATACACGGTGAATGGAATCTTCAGCCCGGTGGTGATTTTTGAAGAACACCTCTGTCCGGTGGGGCTTAGGTGGCTCCGTGACAGTTCGACTGCATATTTCTGCCTGTCGACTGGCCCTCTCTCACTCGACGAATACCGCAAGCATTGGTTGCAGAACCAACGCTTTGGATGCTCCCTACCCAATTGTGATGAGAGCAGACTGAAATTATAAAGAATTCGATCTATGTTATTTAAATATTATTTTTATTTTATTACTTGTACTTACGCAGATATTTTTTTTATCCACACATAGTATCCGTGTACATTTGCATTTGGTCCATCCAAAAACAATAGGTTTATGTGAGTTTTCCCTTCAAATCCAGCACAATAAAGTGGTCCAAACACTTTGTTTGCTTCCTCATCATAACCAAACACATTTATACCGATGTGTGGGTTCCGTCTTGTCAACTCATTCATTTTGGTAAGTTCCATTGGAAACGATAATCCTCTGAAGTCCACTTTGTGATTGTTGTCCACTTGAATGATTTGCGAAGCTATGTTGATATTATAGCTAGAACATCGCTGTGCATTTCTCATTGGCTTAAGGGCTGATATTATTGCCCACTTAAAGCAGAACATATCATTGTTCTGTACGTTGATGAGAGCTTGTTTGTGTTGAAGCTTTAACGGAATTTTAACCTCTATTTGAGAATCATGCTCTTTCAGCAGCATGTACTCAGCAAACAGCTCGAAATTAACTTTTGATGTTCTATGTGAGCTCATTACCCTTTCTAAACGAGGAATCAGTGCTACTCCAGCTTCATTAAGGAATTCATCCGGAATCCTTACAGCAGCTCCCTCATTAATAAACATATATTGAAGTATACGTCCCTTGTATCCATCAATAATTTGCTTCACCTGTCCATCCACCGGTCGGATTGCATTATATTTATGCAATATTTGCAGGCAAATACTGTTGGCATGGGTGAAAAAACACTCCATTGATGTTGTTGAAGTTGTTGGTGTTGTTGAAGTTGCTAATGTTGTTGGAATTCATGATGTTGTTGTTGTTGTTGTTGATGACGTTGCTGATGATGTGGGTGTTGTTGGTGTTGTTGTTGATGTTGTTGTTGATGAAGTTGTTGTTGTTGATGTTGTTGTTTTACTCAAAATTTTTACACAAAATATTTATAAAATTTTTAAATTTGTTTAAAAATTTTAAAATCTTGAAAAAATAGGACGGTTTGCTTGGAATGACGAATTAAAAGTGATTTCTACAAAACTATCAGCATACATCGCCGCACCAGTTTTCGGTGTCATATGTCCTCATACACTTGACTTACCCTAAAATCAAACAAGATCCAACACTCCAATCTCCACAACCTATCACACCACACTCACCCCCCAATAGTCTAATTTATTTAGCAACCCCTTTGATCACAACGATCCCTAAAAACCCACACTACTTTTTTGACCCTCATTAAAACTCTCAATTACCACTTGACATAATTTTTGACAGCCAAAACCCATAAATTATCATCTTAATTACCCCATTAATGTCAATGTGCTGGTAATCAGGTAAACACACTACTTGCGCGTGCAGCTGAATGTGAATTTCGTGCTATAGTTGATTTTTGAATAACATCCATGTTTTTTAATCGATCATAACCAATCACAATTATTGTGCATACCAAAATTCAAGGCTCTAGTTTAATTATTATGGCTTGTACAGTTTTCGGGAACGAAAAAAGCGTGGCAAAAATCTAAAACAAACTCGATCTGCGTAAGACCGATTACACGAGTACAGTCACCAAGTTTGATATCTCTAGGCCTTATAGTCTCTGAGATCTAGACAGACAGACGGACATGGCTATATCGTCTCGGCTGTTGAGACATATAAAGAATATATACTTCATGGGGTCGAAGATGTCTCCTCTGAATGTTACCTAATTTCTGTTGGCACTAAGTTATAATACCTTTCAATCAATCAACATATTAGATATTTTACTCAACGAAAGGTCCTTCAGAGGTAACCGATTATTAAGGGGTTACACATTCTTGATATAATTTGTGTAATTCGGCTAGTCTTAATTCTCAAAATAATTCTCGTTATCGCTGTCACTCTTTGTATCAAAAAGACGTGTTTTTTTTTTTGTGCGCCCCGCAATTTTCTGTTATGTTTGTCTAACAACATTTCTTTAAAGTAATTACTTTAATTATCGCGTCTCTATCCTGTGATAGTGCATGATATTAGTTTCTTATCACAAAATAGTGAATTACATTTGTGATTATTAAAGCTCTGGTTATTTCTACATAAACTGAGTTCAAAGTTTTGTTGTTGTGGTAAGCATTGGATTTTGCGTGTCTACTCTTTCCTTCCCGCTTGCAGTGCGACGGTTTCTCTCTCAACAACTCTCAGTTGACAGTATTCCGTTAGTGGCGTTCTCTGCTCTCACTGCTACTATTTTGCTGTTCTTTACATATTTCTATTTTGAGTCTGTACAGTGGGCACAGTACATACTATTTTAAAGTAAATTACCAGATTTTTTAAATTTTGAATTTTATAATGGAAGTCATAATTGTATGTTGTCAGAAGCAGATCACGGCTTCGCAACCCAGTGTGGCCTGCTGGCTCTGTGATAACGTAGTACACGTAAAGTGTGTTGGTTATTCAAGGCTAGTTGCAGATACCATTGCCAAAAGAACTGGGTTTAACTGGTGTTGTGAGTTATGTCGAGAAGCTGAGTGTGAAATGCGGATGTTTATTAGACAGACAGGAGTTGGTTTTAATAATCTGATTGGTACCTTTCGTAAGTTAAACGGTCAGTTTAGTGCTTGGAATTCTCAGTTCAATAGTTTGAAACTTATGGCTGAGTCTCCAAATCGAAAAAAAATCAACTTCTTATGACTTACAATTATCCAAATTTGTACCTCTACCATCAACTGACCCACCCACTACTCCGTTGGTTCCGCAGTTAATCTCGTTTGCTACCCCAGTAGCAACAACCGCTGCGGAAAGCATTCCCGATATTAATGAACCCCAAAGTTGTGTCTGAATTGTCAACGGTTGTCACTCGAAGTAGAGGCAAGCAGAATCCTAATAAAAAAATTTCTTCCGCACCTCCTTCAACTATTCTTACTGTCGGATCACCGACTTTATTGGGTTCCAAAGATAATATACCAAATATTACTCCTTTGGCTCCTAAATCACTTGTCGCACCTTTATTTTTTGAAACCATATGCTCGCCAAGTTTTTGGCCAGAGTATTTGGTGGTAAAAGAGTTCAAAGACAAAGTTAAAAATCGGACACCGATTGGGCTTTTACCAAATTAACCTGTACAGTCTCAATCTTAAACTTTTTCTTCTTCTTCATCTTCAAAAAACTAATTTCATCATTTCTAACCACCTTTCAAAATGTGGGTAGTTTGCGTAGGAAAAGAATTAAGCTATACGTCGACAGTTTCACTTTTTCTTTTGATGTAGTTGTGTTTTCGGAAACCTGATTAAGTTCGGATATTTCTGATTCCTGACTCGTTTCGGCAAAGTACACTATTTACAGAAAGACTTTAACCTTCCTAGAATAGCTTAGTATCCTTTGTGACAGCTTTTATTTTCTTATTCCTTCAAACCATGACTATATTGATGGTTTACTTGAATTAGCGTAGTTCTATCTAGATCGGAACCCCTTACATCTCCTGAAGACCATTATCATTCAAGTCTGTTGTTAAGGATCGAACTTAGCAGATCTGTATTCATTAATTCTGATGTACCTGCCGATCGAGTTCGCTGCTTTCGAAAGGCAAACTTTCTTAAATTAATCCAACTTCTTAATCGAATTGATTGGTCTAATTTGTATTCTTGCACTGCCATAAGTGCCGCCGTCAATTGGTTCTATAATAAATTAAATCTTTGCTTTGATGCCAGTATTCCTTCTTATTTTCCGTATAGGTCTAATAAACCTCCTTGGTTTTGTAAGCAACTTTCTAATCTTAAAAGCCGGAAGTCTAGACTTTAGAAAAATTTAAAAATTTCAGGCTCTATCTTAACTTTTTCGCAATACATAATTGCTCGGTCTAATTTGTCGGGTTAGCTTCTCTGAAAACCCAAGAAAGTTTTATAATTTTGTAAAGACTAAGCGTAAGTCTTCCTCTTATCCTCCTTGTCAATCTTACGAAAATTCGAAAGCAAATTCTGGTCAGGCGATCGCTGATCTATTTGCTTATTTTTTTCAAACTACTTATTCTTCTTCTTCCTACTCTCACGCGCCCTATCCTTACAGCCTGTCTCGGTCGAATTGTATCCCCATTCCCTTAATGAGTCAGGAGTCTCTGATTCGATATCTTTAAATGGTTAAGTCGGTGTTTTCGTACGGTCCGGTTGGGGTTCCTGGCTGTGTACTTCGGTACGGAGCCGAGGCTTTATGCAGACCGTTGAGTCTTCGATTTTTCCCTCTTTATGGAAGGAGTCTTTCATTATTCCTCTCCATAAGAAGGGAAGTAAGTCCAACGCCAAAAACTATAGAGGGATATGTAAATTGTGTGCTATTCAAAACGTTTTGGGTAGTCTCGATAACTATTGCGCAACCATTCATTAGAAAACAAGTAACAAAATTACAGTTGAGAGTGCTCGACCATAAGATACTCTCCACCCATTTGGAGAGAATACAAAACACATAAATGATATTTAAACAAAAAAAATACCGAAATTTGTTTTTTGCATATATTTGAAAAAAAAATCAATAATATACGGACATGGTCACACCGTCAACTAAACAAACAATGCGCGTGCAGCTGAATGTGAATTTCGTGCTATAGTTGATTTTTGAATAACATCCAAGTTTTTCATGGATCATAACCAAATTCACAGGAGTCATTGAGACTATAATTATTGTGCATACCAAAATTCAAGGCTCTAGTTAAATTATTATGGCTTGTACAGTTTTCTGGAACGAAAAAAGCGTGGCAAAAATCTAAATCAAACTCGATCTGTGTAAGACCTACACGAGTACAGTCACCAAATTTGATATTTTTAGGCCTTATAGTCTCTGAGATCTAGACAGACAGACGGACATGGCTATATTGCCTCGGCTGTTGACACAGATAAAGAATATATATACTTTATGGGGTCGAAGATGTCTCCTTCTGAATGTTACCTATTTTCTGTTGGCACTAAGTTATAATACCTTTCAATCAATCAACATATTAGATATTTTACTCAACAAAAGGTCCTTGAGAGGTAATCGATTATTAAGAGGTTACACATTCTTGATATAATTTGCTCGGCTAGTTTCAATTCTTAAAATAATTCTCGTTATTGCTGTCACTCTTTGTAGCAAAAAGACGTGTTTTTTTTTGTGCGCCCCGCAATTTTCTGTTATGTTTGTCTAACAACATTTCTTTAAAGTAATTATTTTAATTGTCGCGTCTCTATCCTGTGATAGTGCAAGATATTAGTTTCTTATCACAAAATAGTGAATTACATTTGTGATTATTGGAGCTCTGTTTATTTCTACATAAACTGAGTTCAAAGTTTTGTTGTTTTGGTAAGCATTAGATTTTGCGTGTCTACTCTTGCAGTGTGACGGTTTCTCTCTCAACAACTCTCAGTTGGCAGTATTCCGTTAGTGGCGTTCTCTGCTCTCACTGCTTGCCCTATTATTTTGTTGTTGTCAATTTTGAGTATGTACAGTGGCCACAGTACATACTATTTTAAAGTAAATTACCAGATTTTTTTAAATTTTGTATTTTATAATGGAAGTCAAAATTGTATGTTGTCTGAAAAGTTGCCAGAAGCAGATCACGGCTTCGCAACCCAGTGTAACCTGCTGGCTCTGTGATAACGTAGTACACGTAAAGTGTGTTGGTTATTCAACGCTAGTTGCAGATGCCATTGCCAAAAGAACTGGGTTTAACTGGTGTTGTGAGTCATGTCGAGAAGTTGAGTGTGAAATTCGGATGTTTATCAGACAGACAAGAGTTGGTTTTAATAATCTGATTGGTGGCTTTCGTAAGTTAAACGATAAGTTAAGTGCTTGGAATTCTCAGTTCAATAGTTTGAAACTTATGGCTGAGTCTCCAAAGCGAAATTAATTCTTATGACTTACAATTATCCAAATTTTTACCTATACCATCAACTGACCCACCCACTACTCCGTTGGTTCCGCAGTTAATCTCGTTTGCTACCCCAGTAGCAACAACCGCTGCGGAAAGCATTCCCGATATTAATGAACCCCAAAGTTGTGTCTGAATTGTCAACGGTTGTCACTCGAAGTAGAGGCAAGCAGAATCCTAATAAAAAAGTTGATTTCTTTCTTGAAGGAGGGGCTTCAACTATTCTTACTGTCGGATCACCGACTTTATTGGGTTCCAAAGATAATATACCAAATATTACTCCTTGGGCTCCTAAACGACTTGTCGCACCTTCATTTTTTGAAACCATATGCTCGCCAAGTTTTTGGCCAGAGTATTTGGTGGTAAAAGAGTTCAAAGACAAAGTTAAAAATCGGACACCGATTGGGCTTTTACCAAATGAACCTGTTGAAAATTAAAGATTAAATATGCTAAAATGTTGAAACTATGAAACAGTAAAATACACTTGTTAATATTTGTGAATTTATATTATTTAATTAATTTATTGTTTTCGTCGCAACAGTACACCACAGCACAGCAGGATCAGAATGAAAGAGGCAAATCAAAGTGTAACCAGATTGTATGTCAACTTAAATACATAATTCAGTGTTGTAGAATGTTCTTTTTGACTTTACAGAATGGGCATATTCAACACGCCCCTCAAAAATAACATTTCAATTATTAAATAAAACTTAAGGATTATATTCATTCTTGATTGACTTAATCTAACGTGGCTAGCGTGCATATTCTGGGGTGTACAATGTGATCCAGGATTAACTGCAAGAATCGGGGAAAACCCAGAAAAACCCAACCCCCAAAAAATCCGATCAATTAGATAAGTAAATTATTTTCAGCACAAAAGATTAGTTTCAGTCATCTTGTTGTAGAAGTCCCATCTTGTTTCGCAGCTCCAAAAATCTTGTAGCAGGTAACGGTTTAGTAAAGATGTCTGCCAGTTGATTTCCTGTAGGGATATACTCAATGCAAACAAAGTTATTTTCCACTTGCTCTCTAGCAAAATGATATTTTATATCTATGTGTTTGGATCGTTTATGACATGAGGGATTGTTGGCTATACTGATACAGCCTTGGTTGTCCTCATAAATTTTAATGGGTCTTTCAAGCTTAATGGTTACACTCTTTAGTAGAGCTCTTAACCATAAAGCTTCTCTTACAGCCTCAAACAAGGCCATGTATGTGTTCCAACAAATTAAATTCGAATCAAACATTTGAAATAAATAGCCTGTTGTACTCTTTCTATCAATTTCATTTCCTCCCCAGTCGGAATCTGCATATCCAACTAATATATTTTCAAACTTTTTAAAAATTAATTTCATATTTATGCTTCCTTTTAAATATCTAAGTATCCGTTTTAAGCATTGCCATAACTCAGAGTTATTTTTACTGCTATATCTACTTAAGATGTTAACTGCAGTAGCTAAATCTGGGCGTGTACACAACATTATGTACATTAAACAGCCAATAAGATTACGACATGGCACATTGCAATTTTCATCTGAGTTCAGTAATTCATAATTTAGTTTGCTTGCTAAAGGGGTGCTAAACGCATTGCAATCTTCCATATTAAATTTATTTAATATAAGCAGACTGACTTAAGCAAATTGTATCTTCAGACATTTCTACTCTTATTCCTTTAAAATGTCGTATTTCATTCAAGTCAGTCATTTTGAACTTGTCCATTAAATAGCATCTTGCTAATAAATAAATAAATTGCTTTATTCAATTTGCATATGTTTTCACCGCTGCACGATACTCCTTGAGGTAGTTGCATATATATTTCCTCATTCAATGTGCAATTTAAGAATGCCATTTTTGATTTTTGATCCATCTGATTTACTTTCAAGTTATATTGAACTGATAGTGATAATATAAATCGGAATCTGGAAATTCTAGCAACTGGAGCAAATGTTTCATCATAGTCGACTTGGTACTTTTGAGTAAGCCCTCGCGAAACTAATCTTGTTTTGTATTTTATCGGATTTCCAAGCTCGTTGTATTTAACGGAAAATACCCATCTACTGTCAACAATATTTTTATTTTCAGGCTTCTTCACAATTGTCCAAGTATTGGCTTCTTCATGAGCAGTCAACTCTGCTTTTATAGCTTCCTCCCAAAGTACTTTATCATTTCTACTTTTTATTTCATCAAAATGAATTGGGACATCATTAAAAACAGTGTGAGCACTTAATACAAATTTATTTAAATTTATATCGTCTTCATTGTAGGATATCTGAGCCTTGCTCTTCAATAGCTCACTTCTTCTTGTTGTTGTGATATCCGCATTGTTGTTGTCAATTTCCTTAATTGCAATTGGATTCTTATCCGATTCCAATATGCTAGACTGTTCACATTCCGTACTCTCATTCGGGACATTTGATTTTTCACATTCCTTACTTTCTTTCAGAAAGTCTTTTTCTACGTGTTCCTTACTTTAATTCAGGAATTCTGTTTGGTTTCTTTCCTTACTATCATTCAGGAAATTTTCAGTATCATATTCCTTACTTTCATTCGGGAAATCTTCATTATTACTTTCCTTACTTTCATTCAGGAATTCAGTTGTATTCTTCACAGCTCTAGAACTTATCATGTTCGTTCCATCGACAACAACATCTATTGCAACAATAAACTTTTCATTTATATCATCCCATAATTTAAAACCGTTTGGTTCATAACCCACAAGAATACTTTTGAATGATTTATCATCAAATTTTTCGTTTTCTATTCTTATTGTGCACATAAACAGTTGAACCAAATATTTTTAAATTTGTATAGTTTGGGCTTTTTGTCATGCCACATTTCATATGGCGTTTTTAGACTATCACCAAGTGCTCTTCTTGGAATTCTGTTGACAAGATATGTTGCAGTTAATATAGCTTCTCCCCAGAAGCTTTTATTTAATTGTGCACTATTAATCATAGCTCGGGCTTTTTCAGTTAGAGTTCTTATCATTCTTTCAGAAACACAATTTAATTGGGGTGTATGCGGCACTGTCAAATGATAGGTAATCCCTTTCTGAACACAAAAACCACGCATCTCATCTGACAGATATTCCCTTCCATTGTCAATATACAAATTAACAATTTTAAGATTAAAATGCGCTTCACTCTTAGCTAAAAAATCTTTAAACATATTAAACACATCTGACTTGTGTTTCATTAGATATGTTACGCAATAATGTGTAAATTGGTCTACAAATATTACATAGTAATATTTGTCGTTAATTGTAACGGGTGTTATTGGGCCGCAAACATCAGAGTGAACTACAACCAAAGGTCTTTTTATGTAACTTTTATCTTTGTATTGTTTGAATGGTAGCCTGGCTTGCTTTCCGTTTAAGCAGGCTTCAAAAATTTCATCGGACAATTGTAAATTATTAAGAAGATGATTATCGTTGAATAAACTTTTTCTTTTTATTTCTAATAATAATTTACCATTACTAATATGACCGAACCTCTCATGCCATAGTCGATAATTCTTTTTATTATTCGCATTAAATGAGTATGCATAAAATTCAACCATAGGATTATTGTTCAACATACCGGCATTTTTGACCACTATAACTCCATTCTTGGATATTCTGTCAAACTCGATTGACATTCCTGCCTCTTTCAGTTTCATGACAGATATTAAGTTTCCAGCAGCCTCCTTGCAGTATAGCACATCCTCGAGTGTTATCTCACTTCAATTGTGCAGTCGCACGATTCCCGCTTAGTGGCGTAGATAAACTCTTCTTGTTTGGCCACGAAGATCTTTAGTGGGTACTTCAGTACCACACTGTCAGCAAACAGAGACTCATCATTTATCAGATGGTCAGTTGCACCAGAGTCAAGTATAAAACCGCACTTGTTTTTCACTGAATTGTAAGCTTTCAGAGAGTTCATCATGAAAGCGAAACCGTGCTACTACCTTCATAACTTTTCTGCTAGTATCGTTACTATCACTTTTTATTTTTATTTCATGATCTAACAATTTATTTTTAACAAAAGCCAAAGTTAAATTTTCCTCAGACAATGTTTCAATTGCTGTGATCATTTCATTGTATGATGATGGCAAAGTCAGCAACAAATGCGATACTTTGTCCATTTCATCAATTCTAGCACCAGCAGCCAATAGCTCAATCACTAATTCGTCAAATACATTGAAATGACTCAACAATGAAGTTGCATTGATTAGTTTAAGTGAGAGAAGCCTTTTGCGCACCATTAACTGCGACGCTAAACTTTTGCGCTCATAAATGGCGTCCAAATTCATGAGAATTTGGAGCGCCAAGGAGTCGCTTGTGGCGAAATTTAAAAACGAGTCACTCAAATATTCTATAAGCGTGCTCTTTGCGCTTCGCTCTGCACTTTTCCAAGCATCGTCAATTGTCTCCGGAACCTTCTCATCAATAACTTTTAAAACATTCATTTCTGCAAAGAAGGGATCTAATTCGAAATTTCCAAATTGAATACTTCTCGCCATCAAACGGCTTTATATTACGCTTAGTCTTTTCCATTGTATTTCCAATACACACTCACACACTTCAAACGAATTTCTCAATGTTGCTCAATGTTGAAACAGTATAAGACACTTGTTAATATTTGTGAATTTATATGATTTTATTAATTTATTGTTTTCGTCGCAACACTACACCACAGCACAGCAGGATCAGAATGAAAGAGGCAAATCAAAGTGTGACCAGATTGTATGTCAACTTAAATACATAATTCATTGTTGTAGAATGTTCTTTTTGACTTAACAGAATAGGCATATTCAACAGAACCTGTACAGTCTCGATAACTATTGCGCAACCATTCATTAGAAAACAAGTAACAAAATTACAGTTGAGAGTGCTCGACCGTAAGATACCCTCCACCCATTTCGAGAGAATACAAAACACATAAATGATATTTAAACAAAAAATATACCGAAATTTTTTTTTTGCATATATTTGAAAAAAAATCCATAATATACGGACATGGTCACACTGTCAACTAAACAAACAATGCGCGTGCAGCTGTATGTGAATTTCGCCCTATACTTGATTTTTGAATACCATCCATGTTTTTTTAACGATCATAACCAAATTCACTGGAGTCATTGAGACTTTAATTATTATTGTGCATACAAAAATTCAAGGCTCTAGTTTAATTATTATGGCTTGTACAGTTTTCGGGAACGAAAAAAGCGTGGCAAAAATCTAAATCAAACTCGATCTGCGTAAGACCTACACGCGTACAGTCACCAAGTTTGATATCTCTAGGCGTTATAGTCTCTGAGATCTAGACAGACAGACGAACATGGCTATATCGTCTCGGCTGTTGACACAGATAAAGAATATATATACATTATGGTGTCGGAGATGCCTCCTTCTGCATGTTTCCTATTTTCTGTTGGCACTAAGTTATAATACCCTTCAATCAATAAACATATTAGATATTTTACTAAAATTTTTTAAATTTTGAATTTTATAATGGAAGTCAAAATTGTTTGTTGTCTGAAAAGTTGCCAGATAACGTAGTACACGTAAAGTGTGTAGGTTATTCAAGGCTAGTTGCAGATGCCATTGCCAAAAGAACTGGGTTTAACTGGTGTTGTGAGTCATGTCGAGAAGTTGAGTGTGAAATGCGGATGTTTATGAGACAGACAAGAGTTGGTTTTAATAATCTGATTGGTGGCTTTCGTAAGTTAAACGATCAGTTTAGTGCTTGGAATTCTCAGTTCAATAGTTTGAAACTTATGAGTCTCCAAAGCGAAAAAAAATAAACTTCTTACGACTTACAATTATCCAAATTTTTACCTCTACCATCAACTGACCCACCCACTACTCCGTTGGTTCCGCAGTTAATCTCGTTTGCTACCCCAGTAGCAACAACCGCTGCGTAAAGCATTCCCATTAGGGAACCTGCTCCACCGATATTAATGGACCCCGAAGTTGTGTCTGAATTGTCAACGGTTGTCACTCAAAGTAGAGGCAAGCAGAATCCTAATAAAAAATTTCGTCCCCACCTCCTTCAACTATTCTTACTGTCGAATCACCGACTTTATTGGGTTCCAAAGATAATATACTAAATATTACTCCTTTGGCTCCAAAACCACTTGTCGCACCTTCATTTTTTGAAACCATATGCTCGCCAAGTTTTTGGCCAGAGTATTTGGTGGTAAAAGAGTTCAAAGACAAAGTTAAAAATCGGACACCGATTGGGCTTTTATCAAATGAACCTGTACAGTCTCAATCTCAAACTTCTTATTCTTCTTCATCTTCAAAAAACTAATTTCATCATTTCTTATAACCTATCAAAATGTGGGTGGTTTGCGTAGGAAAAGAAGTAAGCTATACGTCGACAGTTTCACTTTTTCTTTTGATGTAGTTGTGTTTTCGGAAACCTGATTAAGTTCGGATATTTCTGATTCTTGACTTTTTTCAACAAATTACACTATTTACGGACAGACTTTAACCTTCCTGGAACAGCTTGGTATCCTTGTGACAACTTTTATTTTCTTATTCCTTCAAACCATGACAATATTGATGGTTTACTTGAATTATCTTTGGGTCAAATTAACAATATACGAAATTCTCTTTTCCGGCAATTAGATCTGTGCTTTGTTTCAGATCCAACCAGCGTAGTTGTATCTAGATCGGAATCCCTTACATCTCCTGAAGACCCTTATCATCCAACTCTGTTGTTAAGGATCGAACTTAGCAGATCTGTATTCATTAATTCTGATGTACCTGCCGATCGAGTTCGCTGCTTTCGAAAGGCAAACTTTACCAAATTAATACAACTTCTTAATCGAATTGATTGGTCTAATTTGTATTCTTGCACGGCCATAAGTGCCGCCGTCAATTTGTTCTATAATAAATTAAATCTTTGCTTTGATGCCAGTATTCCTTCTTATTTTCCGCATAGGTCTAATAAACCTCCTTGGTTTTGTAAGCAACTTTCTAATCTTAAGAACCGGAAGTCTAGACTTTAGAAAAAGTTAAACATTTCAGGCTCTATCTTAACTTTTTCGCAATACATAATTGCTCGGTCTAATTTGTCGGGTTAGCTTTTCTGAAAACCCAAGAAAGTTTTTTAATTTTGTAAACACTAAGCGTAAGTCTTCCTCTTATCCTCCTTGTCAATCTTACGAAAATTCGAAAGCAAATTCTGGTCAGGCGATCGCTGATCTATTTGTTTATTTTTTTTAAACAACGTATTCTTCTTCTTCCTATTCTAACGCGCCCTATCCTTACAGCCTGTCTCGGTCGAATTGTATCCTCATTCCCTTATTGAGTGAGGAGTCTCTGATTCGATATCTTCAAATGGTTAAGTCTTTGTAGCAAAAAGACGTGTTTTTTTTTGTGCGCCCCTTAATTTTCTGTTATGTTTGTCTAACAACATTTCTTTAAAGTAATTACTTTAATTGTCGCGTCTGTATCCTGTGATAGTGCATGATATTAGTTTCTTATCACAAAATAGTGAATTACATTTTTATTATAATTATTATTGTACATACGAAAATTCAAGGCTCTAGTTTAATTATTATGGCTTGTACAGTTTTCGGGAATGAAAAAAGCGTGGCAAAAATCTAAAACCAACTCGATCTGCGTAAGACCTACACGAGTACAGTCACCAAATTTGATGTCTCTAGGCCTTATAGTCTCTGAGATCTAGACAGACAGACGGACATGGCTATAACATCACGGCTGTTGACACTGTGATGCAGCATAATTTTGCTGCACACAAAAGAACCAACTGCACGCCGACCAAAACAAAAGATAACCCAGAAGAGAGAAAGATAACCAACAAAGGCAAACAAAATAATGAATTATCGGCTACCCGCTGCTAGTATATTCGATAAATATACTAGCAGCGGCCACGTTGATCAACACTATTTAGCGGCAGCAGTAGCTAGTATATATTGAATGGGAAAAACTAACGACGAATTAACGAAAACCACGATCGTTTTCGGAAAAGGGGCACACCACGAGAGAAAAGCTCAGGGAGTCAATTCTGAGACGAGCACGTGGGAAGAAAGAATTAAGAGCAAGGAAAAGAACAACCACGAAGACGACACCGACGCCGACACTGGCAACGAAGAACAACACCAACAACAAGAGCACCGACACCAGCAGCGAGGGCAACAACACGCATAGCCAGGCCAGTGCCGCCGCAACAACAGCGCAGCCGCGACAGTGCCGCCGCAGAAACAGCGCGCCGCGCCCGTGCTGCGGCAACAACAGGGCAGCTGCGCCAGTGCCGCCGCAGCAACAACGCAGCCGCGCCCGTGCCGCCGCAACAACAGTGCAGCTACGCCAGCGCCGCCGCAGCTACGCCAGTGCCGCCGCAACAACAGTGCAGCAACGCCAGTGCCGCCGTAGCAACAACGCAGCCGCGCCAGTGCCGCCACAACCACAGTGCAGCTACGCCAGTGCCGCCGCAGCAACAGCGCAGCTACGCCAGTGCCACCGCAACAACAGCACAGCCACGCCAGTGCCGCTGCTGGAACAGTAGCGCCGCGCCAGTGCCGCCGCAGCAACAACACAGCCGTGCCAGTGCCGCCGCAACAACAGTGCCGTCGTGACAGTGCCGCCGCAGCAACAGCACAGCCGCGCCCGTGCCGCAGCAACAACAGTGTCGTCGTGACAATGCCGCCGCAGCAACAGCACAGCCGCCCCCGTGCCGCAGCAACAACAGTGCAGCCGTGCGTGCCGCCGCAGCAACAGCGCAGCCGCGCCCGTGCCGCAGCAACAACAGTGCAGCTACGCCAGTGCCGCCGCAACACCAGTGCAGCAACGCCAGTGCCGCCGCAGCAACAACACAGCCGTGCCAGTGCCACCGTAACAACAGCGCAGCCGCGCCCGTGCCGCAGCAACAACAGTGCAGCCAAGCCATTGCCGCCACAGCAGCAGCATCCAGCCAGCAACAGTGCCACAGCAACGCCCGGCAACAGCGCATCCGGGACAGTAGTGCCGTCACAGCAGCCGTGCCACAGCAGCAGCCAGCAACAGCGCATCCGTGACAGGCGTGCCCTCACAGCAACAGCAGGCTCTAACCAGCAACGACGACTGGTGCCAGCAACGAGGCAGTGGCCAAAACCAAAGACACGAGGTTTCCGGTAAGCGCGATTGTAGCTAACACTAACCTATCTATTCGTCATGTGTTACCCACATCCTCTCGCGGAGCGTTTGGGGCGCACGCAAATAAATAAAATGTCTTAGAAATCTGTTTTTATTGTTGGGCGGTTAAGGGGGAAACGGGCAGGGCTAGCGGAGTGAGGTTAAGGTCGGCTTGCCGCGGGTTCAGAGTATCACGACGAAGTGTCAGCGGGTCTTACCCCTCCACCTCTGACGATTCTTTTGAGCCCGGACGCCAATAAGGAGTTATCAACTTCGGTCATCATGGGATGACATTCCACAAATTCTGACGAGTTTCACTCTCTCACTTGTAAGTCTGTCGCCCAGTATAACCGAAGTCGAGTCGATCGCCACCACCCCTCGGCTTCGATGGCCTCCAAAGGAAATTCCGCATCCGAGAAGACGGGTTTTACCCTCTCTCGTGTGCTCGTTTATCCATTGAAAGTCATCGCTACCGAGTACGTGGTAGCCACTCTCCGAAACTAGTGGTCCAAGGAGTGGACAGCGGGAGTGCATCGGGCTTCGAGAACTCTCTCTCTCCATTCCTTGTAGTCACTCTAGCCTGCACGAGTTTTGTAGCATTTTGTTGCCGAACTTTTGCTATGGCTTCGCTTATTGACCAGTAATGTTTACAGAAATAAATATTTCTGTAACTGGCCCTGGTAGACTGAGACGCCGACCCCGGCTGGAAAAACGTCGTTACAACACAGATAAAGAATATATACTTTATGGGGTCGAAGATGCCTCCTTCTGAATGTTACCTATTTTCTGTTGGCACTAAGTTATAATACCCTTTAATCAATCAACATATTAGATATTTTACTCAACAAAACGTTCTTCAGAGGTAATCGATTATTAAGGGGTTACACATTTTTGATATAATTTGTGTAATTCGGCTAGTCTCAATTCTCAAAATAATTCGTGTTATCGTTGTCACTCCTTGTAGCAAAAAGACGTGTTTTTTTTTTGTGCGCCCCACAATTTTCTGTTATGTTTGTCTAACAAAATTTCTTTAAAGTAATTACTTTCATTGTCGCGTCTCTATCCTGTGATAGTGCATGATATTAGTTTCTTATCACAAAATAGTGAATTACATTTGTGATTATTAGACCTCTGTTTATTTCTACATAAACTGAGTTCACTGTTTTGTTGTTGTGGTAAGCATTAGATTTTGCGTATCTACTCTTTCCTTCCCGCTTGCAGTGCGACGGTTTCTCTCTCAACAACTCTCAGTTGACAGTATTCCGTTAGTGGCGTTCTCTGCTCTCACTGCTTGCCCTACTATTTTGTTGTTGTCTATTTTGAGTATGTACAGTGGCCACAGTACATACTATTTTAAAGTAAATTACCAGATTTTTTTAAACTTTGTATTTTATAATGGAAGTCAAAATTGTAAGTTGTTTAAAAAGTTGCCAGAAGCAGATCACGGCTTCGCAACCCAGTGTGGCCTGCTGGCTCTGTGATAACGTAGTACACGTAAAGTGTGTAGGTTATGCAAGGCTAGTTGCAGATGCCATTGCCAAATGATCTGGGTTTAACTGGTGTTGTGAGTCATGTCGAGAAGTTGAGTGTGAAATGCGGATGTTTATGAGACAGACAAGAGTTGGTTTTAATAATCTGATTGGTGGCTTTCGTAAGTTAAATGATCAGTTTAGTGCTTGGAATTCTCAGTTCAATAGTTTGAAACTTATGGCTGAGTCTCCAAAGCGAAAAAAAAAACAACTTCTTATGACTTACAATTATCCAAATTTTTACCTCTACCATCAACTGACCCACCCACTACTCCGTTGGTTCCGCAGTTAATCTCGTTTGCTACCCCAGTAGCAACAACCACTGCGGAAAGCATTCCCATTAGGGAACCTGCTCCACCGATATTAATGAACCCCGAAGTTGTGTCTGAATTGTCAACGGTTGTCACTTGTCGCACATTCATTTTTTGAAACCATATGCTCGCCAAGTTTTTGGCCAGAGTATTTGGTGGTAAAAGAGTTCAAAGACAAAGTTAAAAATCGGACACCGATTGGGCTTTTACCAAATGAACCTGTATAGTCTCAATCTCAAACTTCTTTTTCTTCATCTTCAAAAAACTAATTTCATCATTTCTTATAACCTATCAAAATGTGAGTAGTTTGCGTAGGAAAAGAATTAAGCTATACCTCGACAGTTTCACTTTTTCTTTTGATGTAGTTGTGTTTTTGGAAACCTGATTAAGTTTGGATTCCTGACTCTTTTCGGCAAAGTACACTATTTACAGACAGATTTTAACCTTCCTGGAACAGCTTGATATCCTTGTGACAACTTTTATTTTCTTATTCCTTCAAACCATGACTATATTGATGGTTTACTTGAATTAGCGTAGTTCTATCTAGATCGGAGCCCCTTACATCTCCTGAAGACTCTTATCATCCAACTCTGTTGTTAAGGATCGAACTTAGCAGATCTGTATTCACTAATTCTCATATACTTGCCGATCGAGTTTGCTGCTTTCGAAAGGCAAACTTTTCCTAATTCATCCAACTTCTTAATCGAATTGATTGGTCTAATTTGTATTCTAGCGCTGAAATAAGTGTCGCCGTCAATTTGTTCTATAATAAATTAAATCTTTGCTTTGATGCCAGTATTCCTTCTTATTTTCCGCATAGGTCTAATAAACCTCCTTGGGTTTGTAAGAAACTTTCTAATCTTGTGACGGCCCATAATCTGGCCACACAATAAAAAGCCCGATAACAATAAACATAACAAAAATACTAAAACAGCGTAAATATACGGTCTTTTAGAACCAGGATCGCTCACGCGAGTTAACAGCTCACTTGAGTCAGCAGGAGCTTAACGCTAACAAACCTAAGTGAGCCTAACAGAGCTATGTTAAGTAGAAAAACTGACCTACTTAATGAGATGCCGCGACGCAGGCTCTCACTCTTTGAACAAAGATCGACGTGAACAAGACCAGCAAGACAAAAGACAAAATGAATGACACCAAGTACTCAGTACAAGGAGAAGAGGTACAGGTATGTTAATAAGTGCAACTAGTGCCAAAATAACCTCCCTTCGCAAATCAATCGTGCCAAGTGAAACTAAATCAATTAGATCAGCGCAACTTCGGGCGCTCTTTGTTGCTTACGCGAGTGATTTCATATATCGAACTCTGCTTACCCCTCTCGCCTATAACGGTGCCGGCGCAGCAATCCAGCAGTGTGACTACATACTTGCGTAGATCGCTGCACGTGCCGGGCGTATGTCGTGCGACTACACACGTGCATAACCTACGTTTGCGAGTTACTCGTTTCCCTCTCGCGCCCACAAAGTGCCGCTATAGTTCTTAGCAGTGTGACGACAAACTTGCGCAGATTTTGTGCGCACTCAAGACTCGTGTATGTGTGACCACACACATATATAAGAGCAAGCAGAGAGCCCCGAGCCGCTTCCCCCTCCTCTCGCGCCCACGAAGTGCCGGCACGGATTTTCACAGTGCGATTACGCAGCTGCGTAGTTTCTGTGCGCACGCAAGACTTGTGTATGTTTGACCACACACATATATAAGAGCAAGCAGCGAGCCGTGACCACCCCCTCCCCTTTGGCTTGCGACATACCGTTGCAACCTCGAGTAGTGCGACTACGCACTTGCGCAGACCTTGTAGAATTAAACGTAGGCAACTAGATTGAAAACATTTTTAATAAAAGAACTAATAATTTCGAACTCACGCACACGTGTTTCTGGGGCGGGATCTTTCAGCGGGCGAAACCCTACTTCCTGGCTCCATTAGCGACTACGCTAAATCAGCCGATCTCGCTACCGCGCTGTTACGACGACAACGTCGTAACACATAGTACGAGAAGAGCCTTCCAACCCCCGTAGAGACGATCGCGTCTGCCCCGCGAATCCCTCAACATCTGACGGTCCATCTGACCAAATACAAATATTCTTGTTTTCGAACCCTGGACAGTCGCTGGCTATCCCGGCATTGTGACGGTTCGTTACAAGTGGCGCCCGAGCAGGGACCCAGTCAAATTAGAGGTGGAACGCGAGTTCGAGTGGATTAAAGCACCACTAACGGGACAGACTCACAAACGCAATGACAAGCCATTTGGACAGCGACAGTGGTGTTCACAGGGGATGACCAACCCTGGCGTTGGTATCAAGTGGATCTATTCCCGCCGACGAGATGAGCTCGAGGCTTTCGCTGAAGAGTTCAAATTCTCGGCGGAAGGGAAGGTCGAAGACTTGAGGCGATCATTCGCGTTGCTCGTGTCTAAGGCCCGGTTATACAAAAGCGCGGGGGTCGTTTGGCCGAACTAGAAGTACAGTTCACGCGACCACGTACTCCACAGCCCGAGGTCCAAGCCTCAACGACAGAACAGGCTCGTAAGTTCTTGACCGCTCCATCGCCGGTGGTGTTCAAGACAGACGAGCCCACAACCAAACATACGGACACTAGCCACCCCACACAGACAGCTTCGACTAATAGTAGGCATGCCTACCCCGAGCCTGACGAGATTCCTAGCTTCAGGCCATGCGGGGCCACACTTGACCGGATTAGAAAATGGGGAATCCAGTTCGACGGTCAAGGTGATCCACTGGCTTTTATTGAAGCCCTGGAAGAACGAGCCCAAGCCTACGGCATTGGGGTAGACGCGTTACCTCGGAGTATGGCCGAAGGCCTAACCGATAGCACCACACGTTGGTTTCGCACCAGCGGACTCGGTACCGCCACATGGTCGGAATTCCGCAGGGAATTCCTGTCATACTTTCTCCCGCCGCGACACTTCCAACGCCTCGAGGAGAGTATTCGGGACCGAAAGCAACTCGACCACGAGTCGTTTAAGGAGTATGTGACCGAAATCCGCTTCCTCATGCAACATGCTGACTACAGCATGGCGCAAGAGTTGGAGCGGATTTACGACAACTCCCGGCCCGAATACAAG
Source organism: Drosophila ustulata (assembly GCA_035047365.1). NCBI lineage: Eukaryota > Metazoa > Arthropoda > Insecta > Diptera > Drosophilidae > Drosophila > Drosophila ustulata. The sequence continues at coordinate 1,901,345 of JAWNPT010000009.1, forward strand.
TACTACGCTCGACGGCATGAGGTGACTAGTTTGAACCAATTGATTCGGCTAGCCACCGAGTTCGAGAGTATTCAGGGCAGTTCAGTGACAAACCTGGCAACGACTACCGTGGTAGTACCTCCACGGCCAGCTGAACGCCGAACTGTGGCGCCCGCACCAACCACACCCGCATGGCATAATCCCTTCCGAGGCGACCCCTTACACACGGAACTGACGCAACCCCGCCCTCGAACTGCACAGTCTGGACAGCCCGCGATCCAAGACGTGCAACGCGTGTGTAGACGGTGTGGTCAATCAGGACACGTACAGGGGGCGTGCCAAAATCCACAAGTCCTGTTCTGTTGGGACTGCCGTAAAAGAGACGTCCGTATAGTAAATTGTTGTCGTAGGAACATGACGGGAAACGACCAGCGTCCTCAGCCCCGACGGGAGGACCCAAGGACGCCACTCAACCAGTCCCGCCAGTAGTCCCGGTTTTGTCCGTGACCGGTGGACGGATCATGGCCAGGATCCACGTCGAGCGGACACCGGTAGAGGGAACTCTGGACACCGGAGCCACACGGAGCTTTATCAGCGAAGACCTGGCAAATCGACTCGCTACGTCCCGGAACACCCAACAGAGAGGTGCCAAGATCCGCTTGGCCGACGGTTTTGTCCGCGAGGTCACGAGGACATTGGCAGCACGCATTCGTCTGGCGGACCGACAAGTACGAATGCCCCTTCTGGTTCTCCCCAATGTCCTGGAGCCTGTGATACTCGGGATAGATTTCCTGTGCGCGATGGAAACCAACATCAGTTGTGGTACCGCACAACTCAAACTCCGGAGTGCACAAACACCACAGCTCATCTCGGTACCCCACCAGGCTTCCCGGTTGGAACCAATCTCGGTGAATCATGCTCCACCCACGCCAGCACCAAGGACGATCATCACCCGGGATACTCCCATTGTCCCAATCCCTGCACCGAGACTCCGTAAACCTCTCGCTCGACCCTTGGAGCCTACGACGAACTCAGGTTCTAAGATGGAAGGCCCCAGTACCTACGATGTCACACTCACCTCGGATTTACAGACTTCGCTCCCAGATCAGGAAGACGAGCTGGATCCGACCCCATCGAGCACAGACGCATGGCCGCCGGAGATCGCCCCAGCCATTCAGGCATTTCTGGAAGAAGAAGATCAACTGCTGCAGAAAGGCCTTATTGAGGCGTCTCATAGTCCTCATAGTGCCCCTATTGTGTTGGTTCGGAAAAAGAACGGCCATTGGCGCATGTGTGTGGACTATCGGCAACTCAACGAACGGTCAATCCCAAATGCGTATCCTCTTCCCCGGATTACGTATATTTTGGAACGCCTCCGGCACGCCAAGTTCATTTCGACGCTGGACCTGAAGAATGGCTATTGGCAAATCCCCATGGCACCAAGCAGTCGGGAAGCGACTGCGTTTACGGTACCAGGACGCGGTCTCTACCAGTGGAAGGTGATGCCCTTTGGACTACACTCGGCTCCGGCGACCTTCCAACGAGCTCTGGACGCAGTCATAGGGGTGGACATGGAACCGCATGCGTTCGCATACTTGGACGACATCGTAGTCGTCGGGAACTCCATGGAAGACTACGCTAAAAATCTGCGGGAAGTGTTGGACCGACTCCGCCGAGCCAACCTCACGATTAACCACGAGAAGTGCGCCTTCTTCCAGCGACGAATCCATTACCTGGGGCATATCATAAGTGAGGAAGGGATCCATACCGACCCAGGTAAGATAACCGCCGTCCGTGACCTACCTCCGCCAACAAATCTTAAGGAATTGAGATAGTGCATTGAAATGGCCTCGTGGTATAGAAGGTTCGTGCCCAACTTTGCCACCGTGGTACAACCGATGTCTCAACTCCTCAAGAAAGGCCGAAAGTGGGTGCGGCCCCTGGAGCAACAGGTCGCGTTCGACCAGTTGAAGGTCCTCCTCACTACAGCACCCGTCCTAGAGTGCCCAGACTTCCACGCCAAGTTTGTGCTACAGACGAATCCAAGCAACGTGGGAATCGGCGCCGTGTTAACCCAGGATATCGACGGCCTGGAGCGCGCAATCTCTTACGTCAGTCGACGATTGAACAAGGCAGAAGAAAACTATTCGGCTACCGAGAAGCAGTGTCTGGCAGTGATTTGGGCCATCAGGAAACTACGTTGCTACCTGAAAGGATACCGATTCGAGGTTATCACCGACTATCTGGCCCTCAAGTGGCTGAATTCACTGGAATCACCACATGGCCGAGTAGCACGTTGGGCGTTGGAGTTGCAGCAGTACCAGTACGACGTGAGGTATCGTCCCGGGAAGCAAAACGTAGTCGCCGATGCCCTGTCTCGACAACCCGTCACCCGTCTGGACCGACTAAAGGAGGAGCCACGCTCGTGTCCTTGGTTGTCTCGACGGATCCAACAGGTAAGCGATGAACCACAGCGATACCCGGATTACGCAGTAAGGGAGGGCCAACTATACCGCCACATCGTGCATCGAGCTGACGACTTCGACGATGTGACCTGGAAGTTGTGCGTACCCCGAGAGATGCGGCTGCGAGTGCTCCAGGAGTGCCACGACCAGCCGTCTGCAGGGCACCTCGGCGTACGGAAGACCATCTTGCGAGTCGCACAGCGATACTACTGGCCGGGGATGCACCGCGACGTGAAACGACATATTCGACACTGTCTGAGCTGCCAGAAGTACAAGGCATCGCAACAAAAGCCGGCAGGACACATGCACACTCGAGCAGCCGAAGAGCCGTTTGCCACAGTGTGCGCCGATTTCGTGGGACCACTCCCACGCTCTAAACAGGGTAACACCATGTTACTCGTGTTTTTCGACCTCTTTTCAAAGTGGGTGGAATTGGTCCCCTTACGACGCGCAACAGCGGCTGGACTGCAACGGGCGTTCCGGGAGCGTATCCTCGCTCACTTCGGGGTTCCAAAGCTGTTTGTGTGCGACAATGGAACCCAGTTTACCAGCCGGGCATTCAAGGCGTTATTGAAAACCGCCGGTGTGGAGCTACAACACACTGCCCCATATGCTCCGCACGGAAACCCTACGGAACGAGCCAACAGGACGGTGAAGACCATGATCGCCCAACTCATCGACGGCCAACAGAACACCTGGGATACCCTACTCCCCGAGATCACGTTGGCCGTGAGCCCAAACGACTCCGCGAAATATTCACGCTCGTCAGAGGAAACCTAGACCAAGCTAGCCATGACCAAAGCCGACACTACAATCTGCGCCGCAGACAGTGGCGGCCCGCTCTTGGAACAAAGGTCTTGTTACGTCAACACCACCTCTCCAATGTCGCTGAAGGCTTCGCCGCGAAACTCGCCCCCAAAGTTCGACGGACCTTACATCGTCAAGAAGTTCATATCTCCGAACTTGCGCGGCTACAACACACCACGACCCTCCAACGGCGAGTCGCCAATATTGCCGATCTGAAGGAGTTCCTAGATCGGGGAGAGGGGGTCGAAGGTGAAAGTCAGGAAGAATGTGAACCAGACCAAGACTAACATAGCCGATAACGCCTCCATCGCGAACGCCCTGAACTCAACACTCCCGTACCATCCTTTATATTAGATAACCCAGGCGTTTCTCTCTCTCTACTATTCAATTGGTCAAACTAACATGGAGTCCATTGATCTGACGGGCACTACACCACCGCGCGACAACGCCGGTGACAACACCCCCACACCCCCCCGAGAAGGAGTGAGGCGAATGGCCACCGCCACTGGGCAGGAGGAACAGTCAGGCCACGATGTACCATCCCCCACGTACGTTCACCCCGACGCTCGCCACTACTCCGCCGCTCGGCCGGAGGACGCCGAGTGGGATTCCCACGTACGCAGGGCACAAGACTCATGCCACACACCACCGGAGTGCGAATGGCAGTACTCATTCGTGCCAGAGCCACGCAAGGATAGACACCCTCCCCCGACGTAGTACGAGTGGCAATACTCGTGCGGGCCCGAGTCATACGAGGAAAGCCGATATTCGCCGACGAGCTACGACGGACAGGGAGGAGAGGAGGAAGAGGTCGATGACGAAGAAGTGCCCATTGGACCAGCCCCAGGGGCATGGTCGCCCCGACCAAACGCCAGATGGCAGGACCCACGCCAGGGTCATGGCATCTCCCATGCCATCCCCACGAACGGAGACGAGTTGGCTCGTTGGGAGGCTGCTCCCACGTCTGACAGCGAGGAAGACGAACCCTTCTTCGTGGAGGGCGTGGCGCAGGCGGTCTCCTACGAGCCAGCCATCCGGCCGTGGGGTATGAAGCTCACGCGAGTAGAGCGCACGACGGTGGACGTCATCGTCCCCACGGGCGAAACGATTGCTACGTACTTCCGAGTACCACCAACATGGAACTACGTCGGCCCCGCCGTATGCAGCACCGGCGCATGGACCACCCCACCCCGGAGGGCCGAACCCAACATCCCGTTGGTGTGTGCCGTGGCCAGGGTCGAGGAGACACCCCAAGACTTCCCGACGGTCGAAACAGAGCCGTTCTGGGAGTCGGCGTCGGATGATGACATAGAGGGCCCGCGCTTTCGTCGTCATTACTCATCACCCCCAGCCGCAACCCCAGTCCCAGACCCAGCCGAGGACAGAGGCGTGCTCCAGGCCGAGGGGCCAGAAGCCGCAGGCTTCTTGGCTTCGTGCCAAGTGAAACTAAATCAATTAGATCAGCGCAACTTCGGGCGCTCTTTGTTGCTTACGCGAGTGATTTCATATATCGAACTCTGCTTACCCCTCTCGCCTATAACGGTGCCGGCGCAGCAATCCAGCAGTGTGACTACATACTTGCGTAGATCGCTGCACGTGCCGGGCGTATGTCGTGTGACTACACAACGTGCATAACCTACGTTTGCGAGTTACTCGTTTCCCTCTCGCGCCCACAAAGTGCCGCTATAGTTCTTAGCAGTGTGACGACAAACTTGCGCAGATTTTGTGCGCACTCAAGACTCGTGTATGTGTGACCACACACATATATAAGAGCAAGCAGAGAGCCCCGAGCCGCTTCCCCCTCCTCTCGCGCCCACGAAGTGCCGGCACGGATTTGCACAGTGCGATTACGCAGCTGCGTAGTTTCTGTGCGCACGCAAGACATGTGTATGTGTGACCACACACATATATAAGAGCAAGCAGCGAGCCGTGACCACCCCCTCCCCTTTGGCTTGCGACATACCGTTGCAACCTCGAGTAGTGCGACTACGCACTTGCGCAGACCTTGTAGAATTAAACGTAGGCAACTAGATTGAAAACATTTTTAATAAAAGAACTAATAATTTCGAACTCACGCACACGTGTTTCTGGGGCGGGATCTTTCAGCGGGCGAAACCCTACTTCCTAGCTCCATTAGCGACTACGCTAAATCAGCCGATCTCGCTACCGCGCTGTTACAACGACAACGTCGTAACACATGGTTAGGTTAGGTTAGGTTGAGCAGGCAGCTCGACCGGAGTCGAGAGCACCCGGAGACCATATGGTCCATTGTGATGCCTGATCTGAGTGGAACTGTAGGAGTAGAAGGGATTGGGAGGGATTGTTGGGATATTGGAGGAAAATGCTCTACTGGTCTACGTGCTACTGGCCAGTTCTGTTGGGCTGCGGTAGCCTTTGGAACCAGCCAGTAGAGTTGAGGAAAAGCGCCATGTTCTCCAGCCGAATATTCCCAAGACTGCCCAGTTCCGCAAAGAAAGGCTGGCCCAGAAATTGGGTCCGCTTTCTAAGAAGTGCAGGGCAGTCGCAGAGAAGATGCTGGATACTCTCGGTTTCCTCTTCGTCTCCGCAGCTGCGACAGAAGTCCTGTTGGGGTCCACCGTACCGTTGGGCCATACGGCCAATGTAGCAGTGTCCCGTTAAGACTCCTGTCAGTAACCTTATCTTGTTCCTTTTAAAGTTTAAGAGCTCGGTTGTTCGCTTGGGACTGTATCTTGGCCAGAGTGCTTTTGACACCTCGCAGCCCAATGATGCTGCCCAGTGTCTTTCAGCCGCCGTTCTCATGGAACAATTAAGTTCCGATAGCACGTGCTGAATAGGTCTCTTTATATCGTTCACCGCGAGAGTTTCTGATGACGCTGATCCCAGCCGAGCACATTCATCAGCCACCTCGTTACCTGGCACTCCCATATGCCCAGGTACCCAGACAAGTCTGATGGAGTGTGGTTGGCATAGGTTCAGTGACATCACTGTGTCTCGGGTTAGTTTACACTTGATGGTGTTCGATGCGAGTGCTTTTATCGCTGATTGGCTGTCGACATAGATGGACACGTCCCTCGGGCTCCCGCCCAGTGTCCGTACCAACTTGGTCGCTTGCCAAACAGCGTAAATCTCCGCTTGAAACACACTACACCAGTCAGGAAGACGAAAGGAAAGCTTGGTTGCAAGGTCTTCGGAGAAGACCCCCGATCCAGTGCCTTCTAACGTCTTTGATCCGTCTGTGTAGATTGACAACTCATTCTGCCTCAAAGGAGATTCCTGTTGCCAATCGGATCTGTCAGGGAATTCAGCTGTAAACCTGTCATCCCACTTATGTTCTGGTACCCAGTAGTCGTTCTCAGCCACAGTTAATTCTACTGTACGTAGAATGGAGTTGTGACCTGCACCAGGAGGCATTGGGCGTGAAGCCTGACCGCACTCCTTGCTGCCGGGTGCTTGAGGAAGACTCCGATGGGCTCCAGATTTAACATTACATCCAGTGCTGCTTGGGGGGTAGAACGAATACATCCTGTTATTCCCAAGCAAGCTAGTCTCTGGACTTTGCGGAGATTGTTTAGATAGGAGTCGGTGTGCCCCGCCTCCCACCATACAAGAGCCCCGTACGTCAGTATAGGTCTGACAATTGCAGTGTAGAACCAGTGAAGGATGTACGGTTGCAATCCCCATCCTTTACCAAAGGTCTTTTTGCACACAAAGAAGGCTTGTAACGCTTTCTTCATCCTTTCCTCCGAGTTTCTCCTCCAGGAGAGTTTGGAGTCCAGGATTACTCCAAGGTACTTAGCCTCCTTTGATAACTTGAGCTCTGTCCCTCCCAGTGATGGAAGCTTGAAGCTCGGTATCTTATATTTTCGAGTGAACAGAACAAGTTCGGTCTTTTGTGGGTTGGCCCCAAGACCGTTGTGTTCTGCCCATCGCAGAGTTTCACTCAGTGCGGCGCTCATTAGCTCACTGACTGTTGGCAGGAATCTGCCAGTTACCATTAGAACCAGGTCGTCCGCATAAGCAGTCACTCTGCATCCCTTATACTTCAGTTTGAGAAGAAGGTCATTAAGGACAATGTTCCACAACAAGGGGGATATCACACCCCCTTGCGGGGTACCCCTGGTTGCCCTTCTCCTGATAGTTGAGGCGCAGAGTTGGGCGTTTATCATTCTTTGGCGAAGCATGTTGCTAAGCCATCGAGTGATTGTCGGGTGTGAGCCTATGTTGACAAGTGCTGCCGTTATAGACTCGATCCTGACATTGTTAAAGGCACCCTCTATGTCGAGAAATGCCGCTAACGTAAACTCCTTCCTTTGCAGTGTGCCTTCAATTGTGCTAACCACCTCGTGCAGAGCAGTCTCTACTGATCTACCTTTGAGGTAGGCGTGTTGGGACTTGCTAAAAGTGTGAGGTGTTAGCTTACTTCTGAGATGAAGGTCCAGAAGTCTCTCTAGTGTTTTCAATAAAAACGAGCAGTGGTTTATCTTTCCTGCTTTGGGAATGAATGCCACCCTCCCTTCTCTCCAGGATTTTGGAATGTATCCTGTAAGGAGACATCCCCTGAAGATTTCTAGCAGCCATTGCGACAGATGTACGCATACCATCTGTAACATGACCGGTCTGATGTCATCCGGTCCTGCTGATTTGTAGGGGTGGAACGACTTGATAGCCCAGATTATCTTCTCAGTGTTGACAATTTCGTCGATTAGGACTTGACTCTCATGAAGCGGGTTTTCCTCCGGCTCGCCGCTGATGTGAGAGGAGGGGATCCCATTCTCGTCTTCAGCTTGTGTGCAGCCTGGAAAGTGTGCGTTCATGAGGAGTTGCAGAGACTCCTGACTATTTTTGGCGAACGTGCCATCCAGGTTGCAAAGCAGCCCCGGTGTGGCTGGATCTTTCGCCAACAGCCTTCGAAGTCTGGACGCTTCAGTGGTGTTGGTTAGTTCCTCGCAAAATTTAGACCATGAGTCTCTTTTTGCCCTTCTGATTTCCTTCTTGAAGGTCTTGAAACTGTTATGGTAGGCATCCCAGTCTACCTGGCAGTTTCCCTCTTTTGCTCTATTGTAAAGCTTTCTCGTTTCCTTTCGTATCTGGCCGAGTTCCGGAGTCCACCACTTGTTGCGGTCTGACTTCGGTGGACGGCTGATTGCACAGGATTTAATGAAGGCCTTACATAGAGTATCTGTGACATTCTGGGTCGATTCCTCCAACTTGTCTGGGTGTTCTAGCCTTTCCACTGGGTGGTTGGGAATAGATTCCATAACAAGCTTTGAGTATTTGACCCAGTTAGCCTTTCGTGGGTTCCTGAAGGGCGCCTTTGCCTCTCTGGACCATCCAACTTCGAACACTATCCTGTAATGATCCGAAAAGGAGCATTCCGTGGATACGTGCCAGTCTTCTACGGAGAGGGAGTCGCTGTTAGTCGCTAGAGTTAAATCTATAACCTCAGCTCGGTTCTTATTGCGGAAGGTGGGGTGGCTACCCCGATTACACACATTAAGATTAGTGAGCATCACGAATTCAAGCAGCGACTCCCCTCTCTCGTTGGTGTCTTTGCTCCCCCAAAAGGTATTGTGGGCATTAGCATCACACCCAAGGATTAGATCCGTGCCCTCTTTCTGCGCCTGCTGAATGAGGGATCGAATACTCTCCGACGGTGGATCCTTTTCTTCGTACGGGAGATATGCTGAGGCTAGGTAAAGACTGGGTCCGTTCCTACGCTCGCATAGCGCTACCGTCAAGTCCCTGTTGCTGTAACTGGAAGAGAAGAGCACATTAAGTCCGGTTCTTACCACGATACAGGTTCTGGACTTACCCACAGTTTTCGGGACAAGGAGATGGTATCCGCGGGCTCCCAAACCGCAAACCCTTTCACCTACGATCCAGGGTTCTTGGATGAGAGCCACATCCACCCTCTCCTTGTCCATCCACCGTAGTAGGTCTGTGGAAGGAACCCTCGAGTGGTGCAGATTAATCTGCACTACCCGAATTCTTTCCGGTCGACCTAACATCTACGCGCCCAGCGCCTCCAGGAATGATTGCCCGAACGCAACCCATTCCCATCTTCAGCCGGCCTTGCTTACTAAGGAGTTGGCTCTTGGACTCTGGACCAATGCTGATTCATAGATCCTTGCCGTTTCCTTTGTCTCGAGCGAGACCTCTATTGATCGTCCAGTCCGCTGTGTGACAGTCCGCATTCTGGCTTTTGATCAATATAAGGGTGGTTCGATCCTCCCTGATGGGAGGTGGGATCCAGACCTTAATGATCGTCCGCTCAGGAATTTGGTCTACAGGGACGACGTCAATTCTTGCTCCTGGCCACGGCGCTTCCAGTTTCAGCAGTGTGTCTTTGAGGAATCGCAGGGATTCCTCGTTGGCACATGCCACCACTTTAACACCTTTATACCAGTTGATGCCATCAAACTCTGCCACGAACGGATTCAGCGGTCGAGTGATAGCATCAGCAATCCCCTGGTCAATTAACCCTTCCAGGATAAGCCAGTTATCAATAGAAAGCTTCCCATCCGGGTTGCTTCTGTCGATGATGGCTACCTGTAGCTCCGGCTTCGTGCTCAAGCTGGCCAGGATGTCCCCTGGACACACCCGCTTGCTCTCCGAAGCCTTCGCCGAGTCGTCTGACCTCTGCCTCTTGCTGACAGGTGGGTTGGCCTTTTTCGGTAGCTTGCTCACCGTTCTCTCCTTTCCAGGAGGTGTGGTTGTTGCAAGCATACCTGGTGCACGCTTTTTTCCTTCTAAGGGTGACTTGGGTTTCTTTGGTTCCACCAACTTCGACGTGGAAGGTTTGACTTCCTCCGTCGGGTTGGCTACGGCTACTGCCTGAAACCCCTTGTCCCCCTGGCACCGTGCACTCATACTCGGTTCAGCGGACTGAGTGTTGCCGAACACGCCAGCGAGCCTCAGGTACCGCCGCATGTTGTATTCGTGCTTCTTGCGCAATTTCCTCTCACGCTCGTTCAACGACTCTGGGTTGCGGCCTTCCAGTCCCTTAAGGAACTTGAGAGAGCTCTTATACCCTGAGCGTTGTTTGCGCTTGAGGTTTGCGCCTTTCTTGTTGGATGGTCCCTGGACTACTGTCACTTCGTCTTCATCCGTGCTCGATGACTCATCCAACGGCATCCTCGCTAGCGCAAGCGCTAGCTCGGACTCCGTTATCGATGAGCCTTTGAGCAAAGACTCCGACTCCGTGGCAGCCGTTTCCAGGTCCACACCCTCCTGTCGATGGAGTTTGTCCACTCCACCATCGTGACCACTGGCGACACGCAGAGAGGATTTCTCCTCCCCGTGCCCGCCGGTGGTAGCGGTCACACTTCCCACCGACGTGCCAAAATCCACAAGTCCTGTTCTGTTGGGACTGCCGTAAAAGAGACGTCCGTACAGTAAATTGTTGTCGTAGGAACATGACGGGAAACGACCAGCGTCCTCAGCCCCGACGGGAGGACCCAAGGACGCCACTCAACCAGTCCCGCCAGTAGTCCCGGTTTTGTCCGTGACCGGTGGACGGATCATGGCCAGGATCCACGTCGAGCGGACACCGGTAGAGGGAACTCTGGACACCGGAGCCACACGGAGCTTTATCAGCGAAGACCTGGCAAATCGACTCGCTACGTCCCGGAACACCCAACAGAGAGGTGCCAAGATCCGCTTGGCCGACGGTTTTGTCCGCGAGGTCACGAGGACATTGGCAGCACGCATTCGTCTGGCGGACCGACAAGTACGAATGCCCCTTCTGGTTCTCCCCAATGTCCTGGAGCCTGTGATACTCGGGATAGATTTCCTGTGCGCGATGGAAACCAACATCAGTTGTGGTACCGCACAACTCAAACTCCGGAGTGCACAAACACCACAGCTCATCTCGGTACCCCACCAGGCTTCCCGGTTGGAACCAATCTCGGTGAATCATGCTCCACCCACGCCAGCACCAAGGACGATCATCACCCGGGATACTCCCATTGTCCCAATCCCTGCACCGAGACTCCGTAAACCTCTCGCTCGAGCCTTGGAGCCTACGACGAACTCAGGTTCTAAGATGGAAGGCCCCAGTACCTACGATGTCACACTCACCTCGGATTTACAGACTTCGCTCCCAGATCAGGAAGACGAGCTGGATCCGACCCCATCGAGCACAGACGCATGGCCGCCGGAGATCGCCCCAGCCATTCAGGCATTTCTGGAAGAAGAAATCCCGAAGTTCTCCCAGATGACCGGAGTAACCACGATCGCGGAACACCATATAACGCTTCGAGACGAGAGGCCGATCAAACAGCGTTATTTCCCTAAAAATCCGGCCATGCGACGCATCATCGACGAGCAGGTCGATCAACTGCTGCAGGAAGGCCTTATTGAGGCGTCTCATAGTCCTCATAGTGCATCTATTGTGTTGGTTCGGAAAAAGAACGACCAATGGCGCATGTGTGTGGACTATCGGCAACTCCACGAACGGTCAATCCCAAATGCGTATCCTCTTCCCCGGATTACGTATATTCTGGAACGCCTCCGGCACGTCAAGTTCATTTCAACGTCACACGTGGTCACACTGTCAACTAAACAAACAATGCGCGTGCAGCTGAATGTGAATTTCGCGCTATAGTTGATTTTTGAATAACATCCATGTTTTTCATGGATCATAACCAAATTCACAGGAGTCATTGAGATTATAATTATTATTGCGCATACCAAAATTCAAGGCTCTAGTTCAATTATTATGGCTTGTACAGTTTTCGGGAATGAAAAAAAAAAGCGTGGCAAAAATCTTAAACAAACTCGATCTGCGTAAGGCCTACACGAGTACAGTCACCAAATTTGATGTCTCTAGGCCTTATAGTCTCTGAGATCTAGACAGACAGACGGACATGGCTATATCGTCTCGGCTGTTGACACAGATAAAGAATATATGCTTTATGGGGTCGAAGATGCCTCCTTCTGAATGTTACCTAATTTCTGTTGGCACTAAGTTATAATACCCTTCAATCAATCAACATATTAGATATTTTACTCAACAAAATGTCCTTCAGAGGTAATCGATTATTAAGGAGTTACACATTCTTGATATAATTTGTGTAATTCGGCTAGTCCCAATTCTCAAAATAATTCTCGCTATCGCTGTCACTCTTTGTAGCACAAAAGACGTGTTTTTTTTTGTGCGCCCCGCAATTTTCTGTTATTGTTGTTTGTCTAACAACATTTCTTTAAAGTAATTACTTTAATTGTCGCGTCTCTATCCTGTGATAGTGCATAATATTAGTTTCGTATCACAAAATAGTGAATTACATTTGTGCTTAGTAGAGGTACATAAACTGAGTTCAAAGTTTTGTTGTTGTGGTAAGCATTAGATTTTGCAGTCTACTCTTTCCATCCCGCTCGCAGTGTGACGGTTTCTCTCTCAACAACTCTCAGTTGACGGTAGTGGCGTTCTCTGCTCTCACTGCTTGCCCTATTATTTTTTTGTTGTTTACATATTTCTATTAGAGTCTGTACAGTGGGCACAGTACATACTATTTTAAAGTAAATTACCAGAATTTTTGAATTTTGAATTTTATAATGGAAGTCAAAATTGTATGTTGTCTGAAAAGTTGCTAGAAGCAGATCATGGCTTCACACCCCAGTATGGCCTGCTGGCTCTGTGATAACGTTGTACACGTAAAGTGTGTAGGTTATTTAAGGCTAGTTGCAGATGCCATTGCCAAAAAAACTGGGTTTAACTGGTGTTTGTAAGTTATGTCGAGAAGTTGAGTGTGAAATGCGGATGTTTATGAGACAAACAAGAGTTGGTTTTAATAATCTGATTGGTGGCTTTCGTAAGTTAAATGAACAGTTTAGTGCTTGGAATTCTCAGTTCAATAGCTTGAAACTTATGGCTGAGTCTCCAAAGCGAAAAAAACAACATCTTATGACTTACAATTATCCAAATTTTTACCTCTACCATCGACTGACCCACCCACTACTCCGTTGGTTCCGCAGTTAATCTCGTTTGCTACCCCAGTAGCAAGAACCACTGCCGAAAGCATTACCATTACATTCCCCTAATACAAAAATTTCTTCCGCACCTCCTTCAACTATTCTTACTGTCAGATCACCGACTCAAACTTCTTCTTCTTCTTCATCTTCAAAAAACTAATTGCATCATTTCTTATAACCTTTCAAAATGTGGGTGGTTTGCGTAGGAAAAGAAATAAGCTATGCGTCGACAATTTCACCTCCTAGATCGGAACTGCTTACATCTCCTGAAGACTCTTATCATCCAACTCTGTTGTTAAGGATCGAACTTAGCAGATCTGTATTCACTTATTCTGATGTACCTGCCGATCGAGTTCGCTGCTTTCGAAAGGTGGACTTTCCCAAATTAATCCAACTTCTTAATTGATTGGTCTAATTTGTATTCTTGCACTGCCATAAGTGCCGCCGTCAATTTGTTCTATAATAAATTAAATCTTTGCTTTGATGCCAGTATTCCTTCTTATTTTCCGCATAGGTCTAATAAACCTCCTTGGACGCGCAACAGCGGCTGGACTGCAACTGGTGTTCCGGGAGCGTATCCTCGCTCACTTCGGGGTTCCAAAGCTGTTTGTGTGCGACAATGGGACCCAGTTTACCAGCCGGGCTTTTAAGGCGTTCCTGAAAACCGCCGGTGTGGAGCTACAACACACTGGCCCATATGCTCCGCACGGAAACTTTACGGAACGAGAGAACAGGACGGTGAAGACCATGATCGCCCAACACATCGACGGCCAACAGAACACCTGGGATACCCTACTCCCCGAGATCATGTTGGCCGTGAGGCCAAACGACTCCGCGAAATATTCACGCTCGTCAGAGGAAACCTAGACCAAGCTAGCCATGACCAAAGCCGACACTACAATCTGCGCCGCAGACAGTGGCGGCCCGCTCTTGAAACAAAAGTCTTGTTACGTCAACACCACCTCTCCAATGCCGCTGAAGGCTTCGCCGCGAAACTCGCCCCAAAGTTCGACGGACCTTACATCGTCAAGAAGTTCATATCTCCGAACATTGCGCGGCTACAACACACCACGACCCTCCAACGGCGAGTCGCCAATATTGCCGATCTGAAGGAGTTCCTAGATCGGGGAGAGGGGGTCGAAGGTGAAAGTCAGGAAGAATGTGAACCAGACCAAGACTAACATAGCCGATAACGCCTCCATCGCGAACGCCCTGAACTCAACACTCCCGTACCATCCTTTATATTAGCTAACCCAGGCGTTTCTCTCTCTCTACTATTCCATAGGTCAAACTAACATGGAGTCCATTGATCTGACGGGCACTACACCACCGCGCGACAACGCCGGTGATAACACCCCCACACCCCCCCGAGAAGGAGTGAGGAGAATGGCCACCGCCACTGGGCAGGAGGAACAGTCAGGCCACGATGTACCATCCTCCACGTACGTTCACCCCGACGCTCTCCACTACTCCGCCGTTCGGCCGGAGGACGCCGAGTGGGATTCCCACGTACGCAGGGCACAAGACTCATGCCACACACCACCGGAGTGCGAATGGCAGTACTCATTCGTGCCAGAGCCACGCAAGGATAGACACCCTCCCCCGACGTAGTACGAGTGGCAATACTCGTGCGGGCCCGAGTCATACGAGGAAAGCCAATATTCGACGACGAGCTACGACGCACAGGGAGGAGAGGAGGAAGAGGTCGATGACGAAGAAGTGCCCATTGGACCAGACCCAGGGGCGTGGTCGCCCCGACCAAACGCCAGACGGCAGGACCCACGCCAGGGTCATGGCATCTCCCATGCCATCCCCACGAACGGAGACGAGTTGGCTCGTTGGGAGGCCTCCCGCGTCCGACAGCGAGGAAGACGAACCCTTCTTCGTGGAGGGCGTGTCGCAGGCGGTCTCCTACGAGCCAGCCATCCGGCCGTGGGGTATGAAGCTCACGCGAGTAGAGCGCACGACAGTGGACGTCATCGTCCTCCCGGGCGAAACGATTGCTACGTACTTCCGAGTACCACCAACATGGAACTACTTTGGCCCCGCCGTATGCAACACCGGCGCATGGACCACCCCACCCCGGAGAGCCGAACCCAAAATCCCGTTGGTGTGTGCCGTGGCCAGGGTCGAGGAGACACCCCAAGACTTCCCGACGGTCGAAACAGAGCCGTTCTGGGAGTCGGCGTCGGATCATGACATAGAGGGCCCGCGCTTTCGGCGTCAGTACTCATCACCCCCAGCCGCAACCCCAGTCCCAGACCCAGCCGAGGACAGAGGCGTGCTCCAGGCCGAGGGGCCAGAAGCCGCAGGCTTCTTGGCTTCGTGCCAAGTGAAACTAAATCAATTAGATCAGCGCAACTTCGGGCGCTCTTTGTTGCTTACGCGAGTGATTTCATATATCGAACTCTGCTTACCCCTCTCGCCTATAACGGTGCCGGCGCAGCAATCCAGCAGTGTGACTACATACTTGCGTAGATCGCTGCACGTGCCGGGCGTATGTCGTGCGACTACACACGTGCATAACCTACGTTTGCGAGTTACTCGTTTCCCTCTCGCGCCCACAAAGTGCCGCTACAGTTCTTAGCAGTGTGACGACACACTTGCGCAGATTCTTTGCGCACCCAAGACTCGTGTATGTGTGACCACACACATATATAAGAGCAAGCAGCGAGCCGTGACCACCCTCTCCTTTGGCTTTCGACATACCGTTGCAACCTCGAGTAGTGCGACTACGCACTTGCGCAGACCTTGTAGAATTAAACGGAGGCAACTAGATTGAAAACATTTTTAATAAAAGAACTAATAATTTCGAACTCACGCACACGTGTTTCTGGGGCGGGATCTTTCAGCGGGCGAAACCCTACTTCCTAGCTCCATTAGCGACTACGCTAAATCAGCCGATCTCGCTACCGTGCTGTTACGACGACAACGTCGTAACACATAGTACGAGAAGAGCCTTCCAACCCCCGTAGAGACGATCGCGTCTGCCCCGCGAATCCCTCAACATCTGACGGTCCATCTGACCAAATACAAATATTCTTGTTTTCGAACCCTGGACAGTCGCTGGCTATCCCGGCATTGTGACGGTTCGTTACAAGTGGCGCCCGAGCAGGGACCCAGTCAGATTAGAGGTGGAACGCGAGTTCGAGTGGATTAAAGCACCACTAACGGGACAGACTCACGAACGCAATGACAAGCCATTTGGACAGCGACAGTGAAGGGTGTTCACAGGGGATGACCAACCCTGGCGTTGGTATCAAGTGGATCTATTCCCGCCGACGAGATGAGCTCGAGGCTTTCGCTGAAGAGTTCAAATTCTCGGCGGAAGGGAAGGTCGAAGACTTGAGGCGATCATTCGCGTTGCTCGTGTCTAAGGCCCGGTTAGACAAAAGCGCGTGGGCTCGTTTGGCCGAACTAGAAGTACAGTTCACGCGACCACGTACTCCACAGCCCGAGGTCCAAGCCTCAACGACAGAACAGGCTCGTAAGTTCTTGACCGCTCCATCGCCGGTGGTGTTCAAGACAGACGAGCCCACAACCAGACATACGGCCACTAGCCACCCCACACAGACAGCTTCGACTAATAGTAGGCATGCCTACCCCGAGCCTGACGAGATTCCTAGCTTCAGGCCATGCGGGGCCACACTTGACCGGATTAGAAAATGGGGAATCCAGTTCGACGGTCAAGGTGATCCACTGGCTTTTATTGAAGCCCTGGAAGAACGAGCCCAAGCCTACGGCATTGGGGTAAACGCGTTACCTCGGAGTATGGCCGAAGGCCTAACCGATAGCGCCGCACGTTGGTTCCGCACCAGCGGACTCGGTACCGCCACATGGTCGGAATTCCGCAGGGAATTCCTGTCATACTTTCTCCCGCCGCGACACTTCCAACGCCTCGAGGACAGTATTCGGGACCGAAAGCAACTCGACCACGAGTCGTTTAAGGAGTATGTGACCGAAATCCGCTTCCTCATGCATCATGCTGACTACAGCATGGCGCAAGAGTTGGAGCGGATTTACGACAACTCCCGGCCCGAATACAAGTACTACGCTCGACGGCATGAGGTGACTAGTTTGAACCAATTGATTCGGCTAGCCACCGAGTTCGAGAATATTCAGGGCAGTTCAGTGACAAACCTGGCAACGACTACCGTGGTAGTACCTCCACGGCCAGCTGAACGCCGAACTGTGGCGCCCGCACCAACCACAACCGCATGGCATAATCCCTTCCGAGCCGACCCCTTACACACGGAACTGACGCAACCCCGCCCTCGAACTGCACAGTCTGGACAGCCCGCGATCCAAGACGTGCAACGCGTGTGTAGACGGTGTGGTCAATCAGGACACGTACAGGGGGCGTGCCAAAATCCACAAGTCCTGTTCTGTTGGGACTGCCGTAAAAGAGACGTCCGTACAGTAAACTGTTGTCGTAGGAACATGACGGGAAACGACCAGCGTCCTCAGCCCCGACGGGAGGACCCAAGGACGCCACTCAACCAGTCCCGCCAGTAGTCCCGGTTTTGTCCGTGACCGGTGGACGGATCATGGCCAGGATCCACGTCGAGCGGACACCGGTAGGTCACGAGGACATTGGTAGCACGCATTCGTCTGGCGAACCGACAAGTACGAATGCCCCTTCTGGTTCTCCCCAATGTCCTGGAGCCTGTGATACTCGGGATAGATTTCCTGTGCGCGATGGAAACCAACATCAGTTGTGGTACCGCACAACTCAAGCTACGGAGTGCACAAACACCACAGCTCATCTCGGTACCCCACCAGGCTTCCCGGTTGAAACCAATCTCGGTGAATCATGCTCCACCCACGCCAGCAAGGACGATCATCACCCGGGATACTTCATTGTCCCAATCCCTGCACCGAGACTCCGTAAACCTCTCGCTCGAGCCTTGGAGCCTACGACGAACTCAGGTTCTAAGATGGAAGGCCCCAGTACCTACGATGTCACACTCACCTCGGATTTACAGACTTCGCTCCCAGATCAGGAAGACGAGCTGGATCCGACCCCATCGAGCACAGACGCATGGCCGCCGGAGATCGCCCCAGCCATTCAGGCATTTCTGGAAGAAGAAATCCCGAAGTTCTCCCAGATGACCGGAGTAACACCATATAACGCTTCGAGACGAGAGGCCGATCAAACAGCGTTATTTCCCTAAAAATCTAGAAAAAGAACGACCAATGGCGCATGTGTGTGGACTATCGGCAACTCAACGAACGGTCAATCCCAAATGCGTATCCTCTTCCCCGGATTACGTATATTCTGGAACGCCTCCGGCACGTCAAGTTCATTTCAACGTCACACGTGGTCACACTGTCAACTAAACAAACAATGCGCGTGCAGCTGAATGTGAATTTTGCGCTATAGTTGATTATATATATTATAGTTGATTTTTGAATAACATCCATGTTTTTCATGGATCATAACCAAATTCACTGGAGTCATTGAGATTATAATTATTATTGCGCATACCAAAATTCAAGGCTCTAGTTTAATTATTATGGCTTGTACAGTTGTCGGGAATGAAAAAAGCGTGGCAAAAATCTGAAACAAACTCAATCTGCGTAAGGCCTACACGAGTACAGTCACCAAATTTGATGTCTCTAGGCCTTATAGTCTCTGAGATCTAGACAGACAGACGGACATGGCTATATCGTCTCGGCTGTTGACACAGATAAAGAATATACGCTTTATGGGGTCGAAGATGCCTCCTTCTGAATGTTACCTAATTTCTGTTGGCACTAAGTTATAATACCCTTCAATCAATCAACATATTAGATATTTTACTCAACAAAATTTCCTTCAGAGGTAATCGATTATTAAGGAGTTACACATTCTTGATATAATTTGTGTAATTCGGCTAGTCTCAATTCTCAAAATAATTCTCGTTATCGCTGTCACTCTTTGTAGCACAAAAGACGTGTTTTTTTTGTGCGCCCCGCAATTTTCTGTTATTGTTGTTTGTCTAACAACATTTCTTTAAAGTAATTACTTTAATTGTCGCGTCTCTATCCTGTGATAGTGCATGATATTAGTTTCTTATCACAAAATAGTGAATTACATTTTTGCTTATTAGAGGTACATAAACTGAGTACAAAGTTTTGTTGTTGTGGTAAGCATTAGATTTTGCAGTCTACTCTTTCCATCCCGCTCGCAGTGTGACGGTTTCTCTCTCAACAACTCTCAGTTGACGGTAGTGGCGTTCTCTGCTCTCACTGCTCGCCCTATTATTTTGTTGTTGTTTACATATTTCTATTTTGAGTCTGTACAGTGGGCACAGTACATACTATTTTAAAGTAAATTACCAGAATTTTTGAATTTTGAATTTTATAATGGAAGTCAAAATTGTATGTTGTCTGAAAAGTTGCTAGAAGCAGATCATGGCTTCGCACCCCAGTATGGCCTGCTGGCTCTGTGATAACGTTGTAAAGTGTGTAGGTTATTTAAGGCTAGTTGCAGATGCCATTGCCAAAAAACTGGGTTTAACTGGTGTTGTAAGTTATGTCGAGAAGTTGAGTGTGAAATGCGGATGTTTATGAGACAAACAAGAGTTGGTTTTAATAATCTGATTGGTGGCTTTCGTAAGTTAAACGATCAGTTTAGTGCTTGGAATTCTCAGTTCAATAGTTTGAAACTTATGGCTGAGTCTCCAAAGCGAAAAAAACAACTTCTTATGACTTACAAATATCCAAATGTTTACCTCTACCATCGACTGACCCACCCACTACTCCGTTGGTTCCGCAGTTAATCTCGTTTGCTACCCCAGTAGCAAGAACCACAGCGAAAAGCATTACCATTACATTCCCCTAATACAAAAATTTCTTCCGCACCTCCTTCAACTATTCTTACTGTCGGATCACCGACTCAAACTTCTTCTTCTTCTTTATCTTCAAAAAACTAATTTCATCATTTCTTATAACCTTTCAAAATGTGGGAAAAGAAATAAGCTATGCGTCGACAGTTTCACTTTTTCTTTTGATGTAGTTGTGTTTTCGGAAAACTGATTAAGTTCGGATATTTCTGATTCCTGACTCTGTTCGGCAAAGTACACTATTTACAGACAGACTTTAACCTTCCTGGAACAGCTTGGTATCCTTGTGACAACTTCTATTTTCTTATTCCTTCAAACCATGACTATATTGATAGTTTACTTGAATTATCTTTGGGTCAAATTAACAATATACGAAATTCTCTTTTCCGGCAATTAGATCTGTGCTTTGTTTCAGATCCAACCAGCGTAGTTCTATCTAGATCGGAACTGCTTACATCTCCTGAAGACTCTTATCATCCAACTCTGTTGTTAAGGATCGAACTTAGCAGATCTGTATTCACTTATTCTGATGTATCTGCCGATCGAGTTCGCTGCTTTCGAAAGGTGGACTTTCCCAAATTAATCCAACTTCTTAATTGATTGGTCTAATTTGTATTCTTGCACTGCCATAAGTGCCGCCGTCAATTTGTTCTATAATAAATTAAATCTTTGCTTTGATGCCAGTATTCCTTCTTATTTTCCGCATAGGTCTAATAAACCTCCTTGGACGCGCAACAGCGGCTGGACTGCAACTGGTGTTCCGGGAGCGTATCCTCGCTCACTTCGGGGTTCCAAAGCTGTTTGTGTGCGACAATGGGACCCAGTTTACCAGCCGGGCTGAAAACCGCCGGTGTGGAGCTACAACACACTGGCCCATATGCTCCGCACGGAAACCCTACGGAACGAGCCAACAGGACGGTGAAGACCATGATCGCCCAACTCATCGACGGCCAACAGAACACCTGGGATACCCTACTCCCCGAGATCACGTTGGCCGTGAGGCCAAACGACTCCGCGAAATATTCACGCTCGTCAGAGGAAACCTAGACCAAGCTAGCCATGACCAAAGCCGACACTACAATCTGCGCCGCAGACAGTGGCGGCCCGCTCTTGAAACAAAAGTCTTGTTACGTCAACACCACCTCTCCAATGCCGCTGAAGGCTTCGCCGCGAAACTCGCCCCAAAGTTCGACGGACCTTACATCGTCAAGAAGTTCATATCTCCGAACATTGCGCGGCTACAACACACCACGACCCTCCAACGGCGAGTCGCCAATATTGCCGATCTGAAGGAGTTCCTAGATCGGGGAGAGGGGGTCGAAGGTGAAAGTCAGGAAGAATGTGAACCAGACCAAGACTAACATAGCCGATAACGCCTCCATCGCGAACGCCCTGAACTCAACACTCCCGTACCATCCTTTATATTAGCTAACCCAGGCGTTTCTCTCTCTCTACTATTCCATAGGTCAAACTAACATGGAGTCCATTGATCTGACGGGCACTACACCACCGCGCGACAACGCCGGTGATAACACCCCCACACCCCCCCGAGAAGGAGTGAGGAGAATGGCCACCGCCACTGGGCAGGAGGAACAGTCAGGCCACGATGTACCATCCCCCACGTACGTTCACCCCGACGCTCTCCACTACTCCGCCGTTCGGCCGGAGGACGCCGAGTGGGATTCCCACGTACGCAGGGCACAAGACTCATGCCACACACCACCGGAGTGCGAATGGCAGTACTCATTCGTGCCAGAGCCACGCAAGGATAGACACCCTCCCCCGACGTAGTACGAGTGGCAATACTCGTGCGGGCCCGAGTCATACGAGGAAAGCCAATATTCGACGACGAGCTACGACGCACAGGGAGGAGAGGAGGAAGAGGTCGATGACGAAGAAGTGCCCATTGGACCAGACCCAGGGGCGTGGTCGCCCCGACCAAACGCCAGACGGCAGGACCCACGCCAGGGTCATGGCATCTCCCATGCCATCCCCACGAACGGAGACGAGTTGGCTCGTTGGGAGGCTGCTCCCACGTCCGACAGCGAGGAAGACGAACCCGAGTGGGATTCCCACGTACGCAGGGCACAAGACTCATGCCACACACCACCGGAGTGCGAATGGCAGTACTCATTCAGGCCAGAGCCACGCAAGGATAGACACCCTCCCCCGACGGAGTACCTTCTTGGTGGAGGGCGTGGCGCAGGCGGTCTCCTACGAGCCAGCCATCCGGCCGTGGGGTATGAAGCTCACGCGAGTAGAGCGCACGACGGTGGACGTCATCATCCCCCCGGGCGAAACGATTGCCACGTACTTCCGAGTACCACCAGCATTTAACTACGTCGGCCCCGCCGTGTGCAACACCGGCGCATGGACCACCCCACCCCGAAGGGCCGAACCCAACATCCCGTTGGTGTCTGCCGTGGCCAGGGTCAAGGAGACACCCCAAGACTTCCCGACGGTCGAAACAGAGCCGTTCTGGGAGTCGGCGTCGGATGATGACATAGAGGGCCCACCCCCAGCCACAACCCCAGTCCCAGACCCAGCCGAGGACAGAGGCGTGCTCCAGGCCGAGGAGCCAGAAGCCGCAGGACAAGCTGCAGGAGAGGTCGCAGGAGACGATCTCGACACCACCACGGAGTCATTGTCAGAGCTCTGGGGCATCCTAGCCCCAGAATTTCCAGCAGACGTCGGGGAAGACGACCTCGAGCTAGTGGAAGTCGTCGCTCACGAGAGCGAACTGGTGGAGGCACCACCGTCCTGGACCGTGGAGACGCCGAGACGCCAACTGCCGCGAGGGCTAATCGAAGATATTCGGCAGACCGAGGGCCGCAACTACCGCGCTCGCTTCACCCATATCTGGTTGGACACGGTATACCAGGTTCATCGCTCCCGAACCGGCCGAGTCCGGGTCCACATCCGCCCGGGAGGAAAGGGGGGGTGTGACGGCCCAAAATCTGGTCACACAATAAAAAGCCCGATAACAATAAACATAACAAAAATACTAAAACAGCGTAAATATACGGTCTTTTAAAACCAGGATCGCTCACGCGAGCTAACAGCTCACTTGAGTCAGCAGGAGCTTAACGCTAACAGACCCAAGTGAGCCTAACAGAGCTATGTTAAGTAGAAAAACTGACCTACTTAATGAGATGCCGCGACGCAGGCTCTCACTCTCTGAACAACGATCGACGTGAACAAGACCAGCAAGACAAAAGACAAAATTAATGACACCAAGTACGCAGTACAAGGAGAAGAGGTACAGGTATGTTAATAAGTGCAACTAGTGCCAAAATAACCTCCCTTCGCAAATCAATCGTGCCAAGTGAAACTAAATCAATTAGATCAGCGCAACTTCGGGCGCTCTTCGTTGCTTACGCGAGTGATTTCATATATCGAACTC
Organism: Drosophila ustulata; assembly: GCA_035047365.1. Lineage (NCBI taxonomy): Eukaryota > Metazoa > Arthropoda > Insecta > Diptera > Drosophilidae > Drosophila > Drosophila ustulata. The sequence continues at coordinate 1,924,780 of JAWNPT010000009.1, forward strand.
TGCTTACCCCTCTCGCCTATAACGGTGCCGGCGCAGCAATCCAGCAGTGTGACTATATACTTGCGTAGATCGCTGCACGTGCCGGGCGTATGTCGTGTGACTACACACGTGCATAACCTACGTTTGCGAGTTACTCGTTTCCCTCTCGCGCCCACAATGTGCCGCTACAGTTCTTAGCAGTGTGACGACACACTTGCGCAGATTCTGTGCGCACCCAAGACTCGTGTATGTGTGACCACACACATATATAAGAGCAAGCAGAGAGCCCCGAGCCGCTTCCCCCTCCTCTCGCGCCCACGAAGTGCCGGCACGGATTTTCACAGTGCGATTACGCAGCTGCGTAGTTTCTGTGCGCACGCAAGACTTGTGTATGTGTGACCACACACATATATAAAGCTAGGTACACACGATGCAAACAATTTGCAGCAAATTGAAAATAATTTGCAGCAAAAGTTTGCACAGATGTTTACACCCATGCAAATATTGCAAGAAAATTTCTTGCTTCAATAAATTTTTGTTTTGCACGCAAACTTTTGCATGGCTATTTCGTGCAATATATTGCGTTAATGTCTACACGTGTTTTTATTTTTTGTTTGCAGTGCTTGCAAGTGACGCTCATTTGCAAGCTCTGTTGTTTTATGAAAGTCAAGGAATAACGACGTGTTAATATTATGTCGGCACAAAAATCGAGAGTTGCTGCTGTTGCTATATTAGCAACTTTAATTAAACGTAGAAAAGTGAGAAGATTGAAATCTGCAAAAAATAGAAAGTGTTGGGTGAAAGAAAGGATTTCGAAAACAGATTTAGAAGGAGTGCATCAGAACCTTTTAAAAGAGCTACAAAATGGCGATGAAACAAACTATTAAAATTTTTTTCGCATGTCAGTCAGTGATTTCAACTTTTTATTAGAAAAAGTAAAAAACTGCATAACTAAACAAGACACTGTAATGCGTCCTGCGATTCCACCAAATGAGCGATTAGCCCTAACATTGCGTATATTAAATATAATTAGCATTTTTATAAACTTTTAATGAATATGTTTATTGATGTGAATAAATTTTTTACAGGTGATTCATATAATTTTCTAATGTATCTTTTTCGCATTCCTGTGAGTACGAGCTGTATATGAATGCCAGAAAAGAGAATATCTTAAAGTAAGTTTCTTAATTAAATATGCTTTTTCCATTCTACCATCTGAAAAGGCAAAAACTGGAGAATTGGTAGACGAGTACACGAAATTAGGTGTGGAAGAAGAAAAAGTGTCTTCGCTATCAGTTTCCGTTACTTCCAAAATAGCTTTCTGAATATTTCTGCGAAGCTGAACTCTACTTTGCTGTGATTTCATCATTCTGAGCTCAGATGTAACGAAATCACCGAATACGTGATGTTCATCTGCCTTATCAAGTAAAGCGCTGGCCTTTTTAAGCAGCAGATCTTCCTCCTTAAATTCGAGCTCGTCACGCTTTCTTTTTTTGCCTTTGGATATACTTGGTACGTCATCAGATACCGAAAAATTAGCCGAACATGGTACCTCTCCTAACATTGTGTTAACAGCGCTGTCACTAGATCCTAAATATATGTATATGAAAAAGTGTAAAATGAAAATGTTTCGAAATATTAATAGGTTATTTGAATTTTCTTAGGTTCCCAATTCTACAAACGAGTGGCTTAAAATTTCATCCGAATTTGATAGTATTTGGAACTTTTTCATTGTATCGGTGCATTAGACGGAAAACATGTAGTTATGAAAGCTCCGTCTAACAGTGGAAGTACCTACTTCAACTATAAGGGCACGCATAGCGTTGTGCTAATGGTGTTAGCAGATGCAAACTATAAAATAATTTACTTCGATGTGGGAGGCAAAGGAAGAATTTCTTTACAAAATGAACAACTTAATGTTCTTGAGGAGCAGCCACTTGCAGGTCGAGATTTAAAAGTGCCCTATGTACTTGTAGCGGATCATGCATTCGCATTGCAAACATACATAATGAAGCCATATCCATTCAGAAATCAACCAGCTCCAAATCGTGTTTTTAACTACCGTCTTTCCAGAGCAAGAAGAGTGGTGGAAAATGTTTTTGGCATAATGGCAAACAGATTTCGGGTTTTGAGAAAACCATTGGAACTTCGCCCAGAAAAGACAATAGATGTTGTCTCTGCAATTTGCGCATTACATAACTGGTTGATGGCCAAGAAAGAGTCAAAACAAAAATATGCTATGAATGGAACATTCGACAATGAAGTTGATGGAGAAGTGGTACCAGGAACTTGGCGTAAAGACTTGACCTTAGAAGGAAACTGCATACCAATTCAAAGAAGTACGCAAAACTCTACTCAAGCAAAAGATATTCGGGAAGAATTTAAAAATTTTTTTGTTTCCCCTGATGGTGAAGTGTCATGGCAATACAAACATATATAAAATAAGTTATTAGTACGATACGTTTTTAATTTTTTCCGTCGTCGTGTTTTATAAATTTGAGTGCATCGAAAAACTCCCATTTTCTGGTATAGTTGTCCAATGTATCCTGGCCACTCTTCTTTTGTTTCACTCTGCGCACTTCTTGCAAGAATTGAGTGCGCAAATTGTGAATTTTTGTTTTGATTTCATCATCACTTTTTCCTAGTTCTTCAGCCATTTCGCGATAAGCATTTTGCTTTTTATGCTTATTTTTATAGTCTTCTGATGAGACATCCCATAAAACGGAATGATTCTCGTACAATTCAATTAATCTTATTGTGTTCTCGCAATCCCACATGGTGTTTTGCTTGCTGCAATACTGCGACTGAAAGCAAACAGCACATGTAAACAAGCAAGCAACTGATGCAACCAAGATAGTGGTAAAAAAAATGTATACAGACGACAAGCAAAAAATATTGCCGCAAAAAAACTTTGCAAGTTCTTTGTTTGCAGCAAAATGTTTTTACTCGTGTTTATACGTGCAAATTTGATTGCAGCAATCAACTTGCTGCAAATTGTTTGCATCGTGTGTACCTAGCTTAAGAGCAAGCAGCGAGCCGTGACCACCCCCTCCCCTTTGGCTTGCGACATAACTTTGCAACCTTGAGTAGTGCACTTGCGTAGACCTTGTAGAATTAAACGGAGGCAACTAGATTGAAAACATTTTAAATAAAAGAACTAATAATTTCGAACTCACGCACACGTGTTTCTGGGGCGGGATCTTTCAGCGGGCGAAACCCTAATTCCTAGCTCCATTAGCGACTGCGCTAAATCCGCCGATCTCGCTACCGTGCTGTTACGACGACAACGTCGTAACACATAGTACGAGAAGAGCCTTCCAACCCCCGTAGAGACGATCGCGTCTGCTCCGCGAATCCCTCAACATCTGACGGTCCATCTGACCAAATACAAATATTCTTGTTTTCGAACCCTGGACAGTCGCTGGCTATCCCGTCAATGTGACGGTTCGTTACAAGTGGCGCCCGAGCAGGGACCCAGTCAGATTAGAGGTGGAACGCGAGTTCGAGTGGATTAAATCACCACTAACGGGACAGACTCACGAACGCAATGACAAGCCATTTGGACAGCGACAGTGAAGGGTGTTCACAGGGGATGACCAACCCTGGCGTTGGTATCAAGTGGATCTATTCCCGCCGACGAGATGAGCTCGAGGCTTTCGCTGAAGAGTTCAAATTCTCGGCGGAAGGGAAGGTCGAAGACTTGAGGCGATCATTCGCGTTGCTCGTGTCTAAGGCCCGGTTAGACAAAAGCGCGTGGGCTCGTTTGGCCGAACTAGAAGTACAGTTCACGCGACCACGTACTCCACAGCCCGAGGTCCAAGCCTCAACGACAGAACAGGCTCGTAAGTTCTTGACCGCTCCATCGCCGATTGTGTTCAAGACAGACGAGCCCACAACCAGACATACGGCCACTAGCCACCCCACACAGACAGCTTCGACTAATAGTAGGCATGCCTACCCCGAGCCTGACGAGATTCCTAGTTTGTTTGTGTAGACGGTGTGGTCAATCAGGACACGTACAGGTGGCGTGCCAAAATCCACAAGTCCTGTTCTGTTGGGACTGCCGTAAAAGAGACGTCCGTACAGTAAATTGTTGTCGTAGGAACATGACGGGAAACGACCAGGACGCCACTCAACCAGTCCCGCCAGTAGTCCCGGTTTTGTCCGTGGACGGATCATGGCCAGGATCCACGTCGAGCGGACACCGGTAGAGGGAACTCTGGACACCGGAGCCACACGGAGCTTTATCAGTGAAGACCTGGCAAATCGACTCGCTACGTCCCGGAACACCCAACAGAGAGGTGCGAAGATCCGCTTGGCCGACGGTTCTGTCCGCTAGGTCACGAGGACATTTGTAGCACGCATTCGTCTAGCGGACCGACAAGTACGAATGCCCCTTCTGGTTCTCCCCAATGTCCTGGAGCCTGTGACACTCGGGATAGATTTCCTGTGCGCGATGGAAACCAACATCAGTTGTGGTACCGCACAACTCAAACTCCGGAGTGCATAAACACCACAGCTCATCTCGGTACCCCACCAGGCTTCCCGGTTGGAACCAATCTCGGTGAATCATGCTCCACCCACGCCAGCACCAAGGACGATCATCACCCGGGATACTCCCATTGTCCCAATCCCTGCACCGAGACTCCGTAAACCTCTCGCTCGACCCTTGGAGCCTACGACGAACTCAGGTTCTAAGATGGAAGGCCCCAGTACCTACGATGTCACACTCACCTCGGATTTACAGACTTCGCTCCCAGATCAGGAAGACGAGCTGGATCCGACCCCATCGAGCACAGACGCATGGCCGCCGGAGATCGCCCCAGCCATTCAGGCATTTCTGGAAGAAGAAATCCCGAAGTTCTCCCAGATGACCGGAGTAACCACGATCGCGGAACACCATATAACGCTTCGAGACGAGAGGCCGATCAAACAGCGTTATTTCCCTAAAAATCCGGCCATGCGACGCATCATCGACGAGCAGGTCGATCAACTGCTGCAGGAAGGCCTTATTGAGGCGTCTCATAGTCCTCATAGTGCCTCTATTGTGTTGGTTCGGAAAAAGAACGACCAATGGCGCATGTGTGTGGACTATCGGCAACTCAACGAACGGTCAATCCCAAATGCGTATCCTCTTCCCCGGATTACGTATATTCTGGAACGCCTCCGGCACGTCAAGTTCATTTCAACGTCACACGTGGTCACACTGTCAACTAAACAAACAATGCGCGTACAGCTGAATGTGAATTTCGCGCTATAGTTGATTTTTGAATAACATCCATGTTTTTCATGGATCATAACCAAATTCACAGGAGTCATTGAGATTATAATTATTATTGCGCATACCAAAATTCAAGGCTCTAGTTTAATTATTATGGCTTGTACAGTTTTCGGTAATGAAAAAAGCGGAAACAAACTCAATCTGCGTAAGGCCTACACGAGTACAGTCACCAAATTTGATGTCTCTAGGCCTTATAGTCTCTGAGATCTAGACAGACAGACGGACATGGCTATATCGTTTCGGCTGTTGACACAAATAAAGAATATACGCTTTATGGGGTCGAAGATGCCTCCTTCTGAATGTTACCTAATTTCTGTTGGCACTAAGTTATAATACCCTTCAATCAATCAACATATTAGATATTTTACTCAACAAAATGTCCTTCAGAGGTAATCGATTATTAAGGAGTTACACATTCTTGATATAATTTGTGTAATTCGGCTAGTCTCAATTCTCAAAATAATTCTCGTTATCGCTGTCACTCTTTGTAGCACAAAAGACGTGTTTTTTTTGTGCGCCCTGCAATTTTCTGTTATTGTTGTTTGTCTAACAACATTTCTTTAAAGTAATTACTTTAATTGTCGCGTCTCTATCCTGTGATAGTGCATGATATTAGTTTCTTATCACAAAATAGTCAATTACATATTTGCTTATTAGAGGTACATAAACTGAGTTCAAAGTTTTGTTGTTGTGGTAAGCATTAGATTTTGCAGTCTACTCTTTCCATCCCGCTCGCAGTGTGACGGTTTCTCTCTCAACAACTCTCAGTTGACGGTAGTGGCGTTCTCTGCTCTCACTGCTTGCCCTATTATTTTGTTGTTGTTTACATATTTCTATTTTGAGTCTGTACAGTGGGCACAGTACATACTATTTTAAAGTAAATTACCAGAATTTTTGAATTTTGAATTTTATAATGGAAGTCAAAATTGTATGTTGTCTGAAAAGTTGCTAGAAGCAGATCATGGCTTCGCACCCCAGTATGGCCTGCTGGCTCTGTGATAACGTTGTACACGTAAAGTGTGTAGGTTATTTAAGGCTAGTTGCAGATGCCATTGCCAAAAAACTGGGTTTAACTGGTGTTGTAAGTTATGTCGAGAAGTTGAGTGTGAAATGCGGATGTTTATGAGACAAACAAGAGTTGGTTTTAATAATCTGATTGGTGGCTTTCGTAAGTTAAACGATCAGTTTAGTGCTTGGAATTCTCAGTTCAATAGTTTGAAACTTATGGCTGAGTCTCCAAAGCGAAAAAAACAACTTCTTATGACTTACAATTATCCAAATTTTTACCTCTACCATCGACTGACCCACCCACTACTCCGTTGGTTCCTCAGTTAATCTCGTTTGCTACCCCAGTAGCAAGAACCACAGCGAAAAGCATTACCATAACATTCCCCTAATACAACAATTTCTTCCGCACCTCCTTCAACTATTCTTACTGTCGGATCACCGACTCAAACTTCTTCTTCTTCTTTATCTTCAAAAACTAATTTCATCATTTCTTATAACCTTTCAAAATGTGGGAAAAGAAATAAGCTATGCGTCGACAGTTTCACTTTTTCTTTTGATGTAGTTGTGTTTTCGGAAAACTGATTAAGTTCGGATATTTCTGATTCCTGACTCTGTTCGGCAAAGTACACTATTTACAGACAGACTTTAACCTTCCTGGAACAGCTTGGTATCCTTGTGACAACTTTTATTTTCTTATTCCTTTAAACCATGACTATATTGATAGTTTACTTGAATTATCTTTGGGTCAAATTAACAATATACGAAATTCTCTTTTCCGGCAATTAGATCTGTGCTTTGTTTCAGATCCAACCAGCGTAGTTCTATCTAGATCGGAACTGCTTACATCTCCTGAAGACTCTTATCATCCAACTCTGTTGTTAAGGATCGAACTTAGCAGATCTGTATTCACTTATTCTAATGTACCTGCCGATCGAGTTCGCTGCTTTCGAAAGGTGGACTTTCCCAAATTAATCCAACTTCTTAATTGATTGGTCTAATTTGTATTCTTGCACTGCCATAAGTGCCGCCGTCAATTTGTTCTATAATAAATTAAATCTTTGCTTTGATGCCAGTATTCCTTCTTATTTTCCGCATAGGTCTAATAAACCTCCTTGGACGCGCAACAGCGGCTGGACTGCAACTGGTGTTCCGGGAGCGTATCCTCGCTCACTTCGGGGTTCCAAAGCTGTTTGTGTGCGACAATGGGACCCAGTTTACCAGCCGGGCTTTTAAGGCGTTCCTGAAAACCGCCGGTGTGGAGCTACAACACACTGGCCCATATGCTCCGCACGGAAACCCTACGGAACGAGCCAACAGGACGGTGAAGACCATGATCGCCCAACTCATCGACGGCCAACAGAACACCTGGGATACCCTACTCCCCGAGATCACGTTGGCCGTGAGGCCAAACGACTCCGCGAAATATTCACGCTCGTCAGAGGAAACCTAGACCAAGCTAGCCATGACCAAAGCCGACACTACAATCTGCGCCGCAGACAGTGGCGGCCCGCTCTTGAAACAAAAGTCTTGTTACGTCAACACCACCTCTCCAATGCCGCTGAAGGCTTCGCCGCGAAACTCGCCCCAAAGTTCGACGGACCTTACATCGTCAAGAAGTTCATATCTCCGAACATTGCGCGGCTACAACACACCACGACCCTCCAACGGCGAGTCGCCAATATTGCCGATCTGAAGGAGTTCCTAGATCGGGGAGAGGGGGTC